>CM020242.1:1672676-2272676 GCA_009819775.1 Phoenicopterus ruber ruber
CTGGGTGGGACAGCCCCACTCCGGCCCCCCATAGCTGTGGGGTCACCCCACAGTGTGACAGCCCCACTCCGGCCCCCCATAGCCATGGGGTCACCCCGCGGTGGGACAGCCCCGCTCCAGCCACCCATAGCCCGTGGGGTCACACCTGCGGTGGGACAACCCCACTCCGCCCCCCCCACAGCCATGGGGTCGCCCCACAGTGGCGACAGCCCCGCTCCAGCCCCCGCGCAGTGGGGACCCCCTGCAGTCCCCGGGGGGGCCGGGGCTCTCCCACCTCTGCTGCGGGCAGGGCACGGGGGGAGCCCAGCGCCGTGGGGCAGGGCTCGGCGGAGGACACGGACGTGGGGTTTGGTGTACGACTCCTTCACCGCCACCGTGAAGCTGCCGAAGGAGAGGACGCGGGGTGACGGCGGGTCCCGGGGGGACCCCCCACCGCCGTCGCCCCGCCCCCTCCCCAGTCCCCCCCCAGTCCTACCTCTCCCAGTAGCTGCAGGACGTTGAGGTCGCTGGGGCGGAGGGCGGCCAGGAGCCAGGCGTGCATCGCCAGCGCCGCAGCCCGCAGCGCCATCCTGCGCGGGGAGACGGCGGGGAGACGGCTTCGCCTCCGCCTCGCCGCGTTCCCGCTCCCCACCCACCGCCCCCCGGCCCCGGCCTCGCCGCAGGATTTGGCCTCCCCGCGGGGCTGGGTTCGCATTCTTCCGTGCGGAGGAGCAGCCCCAACCCCAGCCCCCCGCTCCCCCAGCGCCGGCCCGTGCCAAGGGGAAACTGAGGCACTGCCTGGGTGGCCCCGTGCAGGGCTCCGCATCCCGGGACACCCCAGGGCCGCATCCTGGCATCGCCGCGGCCTCTCCCGCCCCGGCGCGGGATGCTGCCGAAGCGGGGTACCCGGGGTGCCGGGGAGGAGATCGGCACGGCGGCTCCCGCCCTTGGCGCGGCGCCGCGTGGCCCCGTTTCAACCCGTTTCGTGTTTATTCCCAGTTTTTTTCCTGGATCCGCCGTCTTCTTGCTCAACCCAGCGAGGGTCCGGCTTTGCCGGGGCGGCTCTGGGACCACCGCCAGGCTGGGGGCCACGGCGAGGGCCGGCGAGCCCCGGCCGGCCGTCCCCGAGCCCCCGGTGCCGCGTTTACCGGGACGCGTGTTTGACGGCTCTCCGGTAAACACCCGCGTGCCGGGGGAGGAAACAGAGGTTTCCTGGTCGGCACAGCTGATTTACGGCCGCTTCCGCGCCGCTCCGGCCATGGGACACCCCAAAGGTGCCGCCCCCCGCAGCCCCCCGACTCCGTCCTCTCCTTCGCGGGGGCCGTGCTGCGGTTTGGGGCCAAAAAAAGGCTGAGGGAGCGGGGGGAGGGAGGGAGCGACCCCCCCTCGTCCCGGAGCGGCCGGTTTCTGGTGGAAAAAACCGTTTGGTGGGAAAGTTGCTCCCCGTTTCCCTTCAGCTCCCGGCGGCGAGGAATTAATTGCTCATCGGCAGGCGAAACCTCCCTCCCTTGGCCCACTCCCCCGCACGCCCCGAGGGGCAGAGGCGGGGGGACCCCCGAGCCCTCCCCATGGCCCCGCTGCCGGCCCCATCCCCTGCCCCAGCAAAGTGGGGGGGCCGGGGGGGGGGGGTCCCCAGCGCTGCTGCGAACAACAGGAACCGCTGGGAGATGCTGGCAGGAAAAGCGAGGAGTCATCAAAACACGCCGGCGGGTCCCATCGGCTCCTCGCCGGGGGGCCCGGCTGCGGGGAAGAGCCCCCCCCGAGGTTGCCGCAGCACGAGGGACCCCCAAAAGCCGGCACCCCTCGCCCCAGGGGTGCCCCCCGAGCATCGGGGGCCGGGGAGCAGCGCCCGCCGGGGACGGGGTGCGGCGACCCGGAGGCAACGGCGCGGGATGGGGGGGTGCGGCCGGGGTGAGGGCAGGGGACCAGCCCCGCACTGTCCCCGGGGGGGGCCACGCTCCCCCCGGAGCCCCTATCTCTGCCCCCCGGAGCCCCTATCTCTGCCCCCCGCTTCCTCTGCCGCAGCCCCGGGGCTGACGCGTTTCCTCCGGGGGCCGCGAACCCGCAGGGCTGGGGCAAGGGGGGGGGTTGGGGTTAGGGGTAGGCTCAGGGTCAAGGTCAGCCCCGGGGCCTCCACGGCGTGGCGCAGCTCCATCCCACGCCCCGTCCGCCGGCCCCTCGCCTCGGAACCTGCGACACCCCCAAACCCCCCTCCCGCCACGGCGCTGGGGACCGTCCCCCGCGGTACCACCCTGCGGGGCACGGCGCAGCCCCCAACCCCACCCTGGGCGGCGCGTCCCCTGGGACCCCGCACGCCGGGGTGCCCCGGGCCGGGGCCGGTGGCACTCACCTGGCCGGGGGCCGCGGTGATGGGCAGGGTCGGGGTGCGATGGCCCCCCACGGGGCTGGCCTGGCCGGTGGGCTCGGCCGGCCGGGACGGCGCAGCGCGGCCGTCGGAAGCGGAGGGAGGGCCGGAGCCGCTCTCAGGAAGTTTGGACGCGGAGACGACTACGGAAAAGGGAAAAAAATAAAAAAACCTTAGAGTTTGGTGTGGTGTTTTTTTTTTTTTTTTCTCTTTTCTGGCAGAAACCAGCGGGTTTTGGAACAACAACATCGCCGGGGCTGCTCGCACGGGATGGGGGTCCCGCAGCCCGGCCGTGGGCATGGCCCAGCACGGCCCCTCGGCCACAGCCCTGCGCCAGCGGCCGGGTGCGGGTGCTGGAGGGTGTCCCCGGCCCCTGAGGGCTCTGCGGGGACCCCTGACCCCCTCGGCGGCGGGGCCAGCCCTGGTCGCCCCGCAGCCGGTGACCGTGGGACTCGCGCGGGAGCGGATGGAGAGCGCGGCACCGCCGAGAGCGGGGAGCTCTGTGCCGACCCCCCCGCTTCTCCTCCCCGGAGGTCCCCACCCGGCGCTGGCAACCCATGGGTGCAGTCCCTGATCCCGCAGGGCCGGGGCCTGCGGACGGGACCCCCATCCCAGGGGGTCCCCGCTCCGGCGCCGTGCAGGGGCAGCGGGGACGGGGGGTTCCTTCGGCTTAACAGCAGCATCTGGTGGCAGCGCGGAGCAGAGCCTGGGCCCGGTGCCCGGCATCCCGGGCACTCATCATCCCTGCATCCCGGGCACTCGGCATCCCAGGCACACGGCATCCCAGGCACTCATCATCCCCGCATCCTGGGCACACGGCATCCCCACATCCCGGGCACTCGGCATCCCTGCATCCCGGCATCCCGGCCACTCATCATCCCCGCACCCCGGGCACTCGGCATCCCCGCATCCCAGGCACACGGCATCCCCACATCCCGAGCACTCGGCATCCCTGCATCCCAGCATCCCAGGCACTCATCACCCCCGCACCCTGGGCACACGGCATCCCTGCATCCCGGGCACTCATCATCCCCACATCCCGGCATCCCAGGCACTCATCATCCCTGCATCCCGGGCACACGGCATCCCCGCATCCCAGGCACTCATCATCCCGGCATCCCAGGCACACGGCATCCCCGCATCCCGGGCACACGGCATCCCGGCATCCCAGGCACTCGGCATCCCTGCATCCCGGGCACATGGCATCCACACATCGCAGCATCCCAGGCACTCATCATCCCGGCATCCTGGGCACTCATTATCCCAGCATCCCAGGCACTCATCATGCCCACATCCCCGCATCCTGGGCACTCATCATCCCCGCATCCTGGGTACACATCATCCCTGCATCCCCACATCCCAGGCACACATCATCCCTGCATCCTGGGTACACATCATCCCTGCATCCCCACATCCCAGGCACACATCATCCCTGCATCCCGGGCACATGGCATCCCAGCATCCTGGGTACATATCATCCCTGCATCCCGGCATCCTGGGCGCACGTTGTCGCCACATCCCGGGCCCACATCATCCCTGCATCCCTGGCACACGGCATCCTGGCATCCCGGGCACACATCATCCCTGCATCCCTACATCCTGGGCGCACATTGTCCCTGCATCCCCGTATCCCAGGCCCACATCATCCCTGCATCCTGGGCACACGGCATCCCAGCATCCCTGCATCCCAAGCACACATTGTCGCTGCATCCCAGGCACGCGTTATCCCCGCATCTTGGACACGCATCATCCCGGCATCCCGGGCAGGTATCACCCCTGCATCCCAGACACACCCCATCCCTACAGCCCGGGATCCCTGGCTGTGCATCACCCCGTATCCTGGGATCCCTGACCTTGCATCACCCCCGTATCCTGGGATCCCTGGCTGTGCATCACCCCTGTATCCCGGGATCCCTGGCCATGTATCACCCCCGTATCCCAGGATCCCTGGCCGTACATCACCCCCATATCCTGGGATCCCTGGCCGTGCATCACCCCCATATCCTGGGATCCCTGGCTGTGCAGCACCCCCATATCCTGGGATCCCTGGCTGTGCGTCACCCCCGTATCCCGGGATCCCTGACCTTGCATCACCCCTGTATCCCAGGATCCCTGGCTGTGCGTCACCCCCGTATCCTGGGATCCCTGGCCGTGCATCACCCCTGTATCCCAGGATCCCTGGCCTTACATCACCCCTGTATCCCGGGATCCCTGGCTGTGTGTCACCCCCGTATCCCAGGATCCCTGACCTTGCATCACCCCTGTATCCTGGGATCCCTGGCTGTGCATCACCCCTGTATCCTGGGATCCCTGGCTGTGCATCACCCCCATATCCCAGGATCCCTGACCTTGCATCACCCCTGTATCCTGGGATCCCTGGCTGTGTGTCACCCCCATATCCCGGGATCCCTGGCTGTGCGTCACCCCCGTATCCCAGGATCCCTGGCCTTACATCACCCCCGTATCCCCAGATCCTGGCCACGTATCCCACCCACATCCCGGCACCCCCCAGCCACGTTTCCCCCCTCCCGGGTGGATCCTGCCCACGTCCCCCCCGCGCCAGGACCCCCGGCCGGGCATCTCCGCGCCACGTCTCGCCCCCCGCTCCCGGCGAGCGCCCGCACGTGCGCCGCCCTCACCGCTGCCGAGGCGCCGTTAATTGCCTCTCCTCGTTACGGTAACAGCTCTAATCACTCATAACGATTTTTCACGTCCCAGCGTGGCTCAACCGCCCCCCCCCCCCCGCCCCCCCCTTGGCCTCCATTAGGATCGAGCCCACCCGAATCGGCGCTTCCCGGAGCGGGGCCCGGAGGGGGCCCGGGCCGGGGGTATCGGGGCCGGGACAAGCCGGGAGCATCCGGGGACCTGGCGTGGAAGTGACCCCCCCCCCCCCCCCCCCCCCCCGCGGCTCTTAAATAAGGTGTCCCCAGGGCGGCGGGGAAATAGTGCTCGGGGACACTTCGGTGGCACTTCAGCGACGCCTCGGCAGCGCTGAGCTGCCTTTGCCACCCCCCCGAGACCCCCGGGGCCGGAGGGCACGAGGACCCCCAAGTGCACTTAGGGGGGGCCGGGGGCCGTGCGGGGGCCGGCCGGTGCTCAGCACCCCCCCCCCGGGACCCGCAGCGCTGGGCTGCAGCTGCGGCCCCGGCGGCCCCCCCAAACCGCCCGCCCCATCTTGGGGGGGGGACACGCCAAAACACACAGCTGGTCGCCTTAGGGGCAACTTGGGGGTCACCTTAGGGGCAACTTGGGGGTCTCCTTAGGGGCTGCTGGGGGGGGGACACCCCCAGGGAGCAGAGCCAGCCCCACGGAGGCCCAAGCCGGCAGCACCGGGGGGCGGCAGGACCACGGTGGGACCCCCCCCGTGCCGGTCGCGGCCGCGGCCCACCGGCGGCTTTTTGCAGCGGCTGCAAGAGGCAGGATCGGGCCCGGGCCCCCCAACCCTCCTTAACCCCGGTTAGCGGGGCCAGGCCGCGGTGCCGCCGGGGCGAGCGGCTTCGCCAGGGAGCGGAGCCGTTAATTACCTCATTGCCAGAGTCCATTACCGCTCCCCCCGGAGCGGGTGAAATGGAGAAACCGCGGCAGAAGTGAGGGGGGGGTGTGGGAATAAAATCAATCAGGGCTCAACCCTCCAGGGAGAGGGGCTGGGGGGGGGGGCTTAACCCTTCCCTGGTCGCCCAAAGAGGGAAACTGAGGCACGGCTGCGGGGAAGCCCACCCTGCTTTGGCGGAGGGGGGGTCCCCGCCGCGCGCGGTCCCTTTCGGGGCGTTGCTCTGCGGCGATCTGCGGCGCGGGGCTGGAAAAGCTCAAGGTTGTAATCTTGTTCCTTCCTCAAATTAGATAAGAGGGAAAAAAAGGCCATAAATCAGCGCCGGCGGCGATTAGAGAGACCCCAAGGAAGCGGGCGGGGGGCTCGGCCGGCCGGAGCGGGGCCGGATCCTGCCCCCCGGCAGCTCCGGACCCTCAGCAAAGCTTCGGGCGCAGACGGAGGGACCGGAGTCCCGGGGGCCGGATCGGGCCCCGCCGCGGGCTTCGGGGACGGATTACCGGCTGGGAGCTCCGGTTTCCTCCCGCTCTCGCCGCGCCGCATCCAGCCCCCAGCTGCCCGGCCCAGCCACGCCGGCCCGGAGCCCCTCGGCACCCGCCGCGGACCCCCCGGCCGCTCCCCACCGTGCGCCGTGCCTCAGTTTCCCCCGCTTTCCTCCTTGCTTCGCTGGGGTCGCGGTGGGTAACAAAGGAGCTGCCAGGGCCCTGCCTGCGCTGCCTAATCAGGCAGATGAAATCAATTCAGCTCCATTACGGTCAGATCCAGGGCTCAACCATTACCGAGGCGGCCGGAGAGCCCGGGGAAGGATGATGAAGTGGAGGCTGAAGGGCAGGCGATAACCCCCTGGCCCCCATGAGGGGGTGCGGGGAGGGAGGGCTTTGTCCTTTTTTTGGGGGGGGGTTTTCTTTGGGTCTTTGTGCTGCGACGTCCCGGCCCCGTCCCTCCCCGGAGCCCTTGGCCGGGGGACGGCGCGAGCATCCCCGGTGCGGCTGGGGGGATGCCCGTGGCGCAGCCAAAAATCCCTCTGGGGGCTGGGGGGGGGCAGGGAGCCAGCCGGAGCCTCCCAGCCCCAAAAAGCCCCTTTTTCTCCCCAAAAGCCCTCCGTCCCGCCCCGGAGCAGCCAGGTGCCAGCGCGGGGGAGAGGTGGACGGTTTTATTATCGACCGGTGTCGCGGCGGAGCGGGCGAGCGCGGGGCGGCCCCGGCGGCCGGGGGACGAAGGAGCAGCCAAGCCCCGGGGTGCCCCCAACTCCCCGGAGAGCCGAGCCCCCCGGCTTCCCGCACTGGGGGGGGGGGGGTCTCAGCTCTGCTCCCCCCCCCCCCCAAGCAAACCCCACGTCAGCCGAGCGCCTCCGCCCCGGCACACCGGGGAAATGCCGAGGAGCCGGGGGGCACGGCCACAACCTCGGGGGTCCCCCGTCCCAGCCCTACGGCCCCCCCCAAGGGGGTGAGCCGGCACTTTCCGCTCTAAATGAGGGTTCAGCCCTCTCCCCGCCCCCCCCCCCATCAGGGCATCAGTCCGGGGGGCTCTGCAGGGCGGGGGGAGGGCTGGGGGGCAGCGGGGAGGCGAGGGGGTGGTTGGGGGGGGGGGGCGGGGGGTCCCCGCTCAGCCCAGGATGTCCAGGTAGACGGGGGGGGTCTTGACGAGGGCCTGGAGGCGGCTGTGGATCTCCCTGATGGGCCGGCGCTGCTGGGGCTCCCGCTGCCAGCAGCTCTGCATGACGGCGTAGACCTCGGAGGGACACGTGCGGGGCCGCTCCAGCTCCCGCCCCTGCGTGATGCACTCGATGGCCTGCGAGAACCAGGCAGGGAGATGGAATCGGGGGGGTCCGGCACCCCCACGGGGGTCTGCAAGAGTCCTCATCCCCCCCCCCCCCAGGCGCTCACCTCGGTGTTGGAGAGCTGGTACCAGGGCTGCTTCCCGTAGGTGAAGATCTCCCAGAGCACCACGCCGAAGCTCCAGATATCGCTCTCAGTGGTGAACTTACGGTAGAGGATGCTCTCGGGGGGCATCCAGCGGATGGGCAGCATGGTCCTGCCCCCCACCTGCCCGCAGAGGGGCCGTCAGCGGGGCAGGGACCCCCCCGTTTGCCTCCGCAGCCTCAGCCCTGCTCCTCGAGCAGCGTCTCCCGTTCAACACGGACGGAGGCGGGTTGGGGGGCACCAGCTAAAGGGGAAAATTGAGCGTGGTGTGTCCCCCCCCGCCCCGCGCGGAGCTCCCCGTCCCGCTCACCCGGTAATAGTCGGTGCTGTAGATGTCCCGGGACATGCCGAAATCCCCGATCTTCACCACCAGGTCGTGGCCCACCAGGCAGTTGCGGGTGGCCAGGTCCCGGTGAACGAAGTGGAGGGAGGCGAGGTAGACCATGCCCGAGGCGATCTGCGTGGCGATCTGGAGCATGTGGCTCAGCGTCAGCGGCCCGCGGGGCTGCCCCTGCCCCTGCTCCAGCATCTTGGCGTCGGGGCCGTGGGACCTGCCGGGGCAGAGGGGCTGCTCGGAGCGGGGCCGGCGACGTGGGGGTGGCCGGAGAGGAGGGGGCAAAGGCAGGGGAAGGGCCGAGCACACGCGTGCCGGGAAGAACGTGCATGTGCACGCTGGGGAAGGGCGCGCACACGCGTGTGCGGGCACGTAGGGGAAGGTGTGCGTCCTTCCCTGGCACGCGTGCACGCAAGGGAAAGGCGCGCGCTTGCGCGCGTGCACGCCAGGGAAGGTTGTGCGCAGTTGTGCACGTGCGCTGGGGAAGGGCGTGCACATGTGTGCGTGCACACCAGGGAAGAGCGTGCACATCTGTGCACACACGCCAGGGAAAGGTGTGCACGTATGTGCATGCACACAGGGGAAGGGTGTGCACAGATACCAGGGAAGGGCGTGCACAAGTGTGCACGTGCACAGGGGAAGGGTGTGCACGTGTGCATGCACACACACATGTGTGCATCCTTCCCTGGCACGCGTGCACACAAGGGAAAGGCGCACACTTGTGCACGTGCACGCCAGGGAAGGGTGTGCGCAGTTGTGCACGTGTGCAGGGGAAGGGCGTGCACATGTGTGTGTGCACACAGGGGAAGGGTGTGCATAGATACCAGGGAAGGGTGTACACAAGTGTGCACACACACCAGGGATGGGTGTGCACATCTGTGCACGTGCACAGGGGAAGGGTGTGCACGTGTGCATCCTTCCCTGGCACGCGTGCACACAAGGGAAAGGCACGCATTTGTGCACATGCACGCCAGGGAAGGGTGTGCGCAGTTGTGCACGCGCGCAGGGGAAGGGCGTGCACATGTGTGCACACGTGCCAGGGAAAGGTGTGCACGTGTGTGCATGCACAGAGGGGAAGGGCGTGCAGATACGCGCACACATGCCTGGGAAGAGCACGCACACGCGTGTGCACGCACAGGGCAAAGGCGCGCACTTGTGCGCACGCACACCGGGGAAGGGCGTGCACATTTGGGCGCACACGCCAGGGAAAGGCGTGCACGCGTGTGCACAGAGGCCAGGGAAAGGCGTGCACACGCGTGTCGGGGAAAGGCGTGCCCGTGCGTGCCCACGCGTGGGGCGAGCCCACGCAGGCCGGGTGCGAGAGCGCGGCGGCGCGTGCCAAGCCGGGCGTGCGAGGCGGGCCGGGGGCCAGCGCGGCTCCGGCCGCCTCCGGCCCCTTTGCCTTTGATGCCGAGCGCGGCCGCCAGCCGCGCCGAGGCCGCCGCGAGCCCGGGGAGGGGGAAGCTCTGCTCGGCAGAACCATTAATGCCAAGTCCCATCACCATAATCATAAAAGCCACGTCTCAGAGCTCATCGCGCGGCCACTAAAGCGCTGCCTCTGGCAGCCCCCCCGCGCCCCCCCCCGTCTAGCAGCAATACCTGGGGGGGCAATCGCAAAGTCTCTGCTTATTCCAGCTGATGGCCAATCTCTCTCTATTTAAGCCTCTCAGACGGCTAATCTAATCAATATTGCAAGGAGGGCTGCATTAGCCGGGAGCAGGCTGGCTGCGCTGATGGAGCGGCGGTGAGGAGCGGGGGGGGGGACACACGGGACCCCCCCCCACCCCCGACCCACCTGAGGAAGCGGTTGAGGTCGCCGTGCTTCATGTACTCGAAGACCATGATGAGGGGTTCGCCCTCGGTGCAGACGCCGTAGAACTTGACGATGTGTTCGTGCTGCAGCACCGTCAGGAGCTCGGCTTCGCGGTGGAAATCCAGGCGGGCGCTTTCGGTCACCTCCTTCAGCGCCTGCCGGTGCGCGGCGTCAGCCCGGCACCGACCCCCCCCCCCCCCCAAACCGCCACGGACCGTCGTCCCCCGGCATCGTCCCCTCCTCACCTTCACGGCCACCAGCATCTTCTCCTGCTCCGGGAGGAGGTTGGAGCACTCGGCCAAGAAGACCTTCCCGAAAGCGCCTTCGCCCAGCTCCCACTTCAGCACGATGTCCCGCCGCTGGACGTGGTGCACGCCTGGGGGGGGACCCCCCCGTCCATCAGTGCCCCCCCCCGCCCCGGGGCTGGGGTGCTCGGGAGGGTGCTCGGGGACCGCGGTGCCCCCAACCCTTACAGGTGTCGCAGAAGTACTGGGGGTTCTCGATGAAGTTGGTCTTCGGCCCCTCCAGCTTGCTCTCGGCCGAGGAGAGGGGGCTGCTGCCCAGGTTCATGAAGTGCAGGGACATGGCCAGGTCGTCCTCTTGGGCCAGCACCGCCGAGCCTGCGGGGACAAGGCCAAGGCCATGGCGGGGGTCCCGTGCCCCCGCCCCCCACTCCCGCAGCCGCGCGGTGCAGCCGGTGCCAGGCTCTGCCGAGCATCCCCCCACCCCGGCCGGCCCCCGGGGGCCAGGCAGCCCGATCAAACCCATTTAGAGGCTGAATCCATTCCAGGAGTGAATTAGCAGCTGCTGCCCGCGCTGCCGGGGGGAGCCCGCACCCCTCCACGGTCCCGTCCCCCCGGGGACTGTCACCCCACGGCCGTGCCGCAACCGACCCTCCCCGGGCAGCCGGCGCGGCCCCGGTCGCCCCGCGGATGCAGGAACCAGGGTGTCCCCGTGGCGCGGCTCGAATCCCCGCGGCGCCGGGCGAAGAGGGGGGACTCACGGTTAATGCCGAACTTGGAGCGGCGCCCGCACTTGTTGAGCACGATGAGCATGACGGAGAGGAAGAGGCAGGCGAACACGGCCAGCGCCACGGCCACCGAGACCTGGTGACAGCAGGGACGGGGCTCAGGTCGGGGTCCCGCCGGGTCCCTTCTCCCAGCCCTCGGGGGGCCGCGATGGCCACAAGTCCCAGGAGGTGCCGCAGGGGAAACTGAGGCACCGGGACTCTGCCCTTCATCCCCGTCCCACGTCCCCGTCCCACTTTGGCTCTGCCCTAAGGACTCGGCCCACCCTCCCGCGGGTGTCCTGGACCCCCCAGCCTGAACCCCGGAGCACCCCCTCACCCCAAACGTGTGCTCATCCGTCGTCTCCACGGGCCCCTCCAACGAGCTGTTCCTGGTGCCTGGGGCAGGGAGAAGGGCGCAGGGTGAGCGGGGGGGGGCCCGTCCCCTGGGGTGCTCCTGGCGAGAGCAGGGGTGGGCCCGGGATGGCAACCCTCCTGCAACGACTCTGCACCCTCCTTGCAGGGTGGGGGTACCCCAGGATCAGCGCTGGCGTGGGGGGACGCATGGCTGGGATGGGGGGGGCCGGGACAGGGGGGTGCACCGGACAGGGGGGTGCACCGGACAGGGGGGTGCACCTGCCGCGGCAGGGACCCCGCAGGGAGCGGCGTGCCCGGTCACTCACCCAGCGGAGACAGAGACACTGGTGCAGCCCAAAGGAAGAGAGAAAGGAGAGAGACTCGTTACTCCCCAGGCGAGAGCGCCCCGTCCCCCCACCCCCTGGGGAAACCGAGGCACGCGGGGGGCTTGCTGCGACCCACCGCCCAGACGCAACCCGTCGCGCAAACCAACGCCGGGAGAGACGCGGCGCGTCTCCTCCGCCGACACCGGGGTTGCGACGGTGGGGGGGGGGAGGCCTCAGGCATCCCCCCCTCCGCCGCCGCCGCCTTCCCGGCGCCTACCGGGAATGGGCTCCTCGGGGCTGAAGCTGAAGGGGTTTTCCATGAAGCGGCCCTGGACGCTGCGGGCGGCCGAGCCCAGGGGGTTGCGGACCAGGAGGGTGTAGTTGCCGTTGTTGACGTGCGTGGGGCGGTTGAGCTGGAGGCAGCCGTGGAGGACGGTGGAGTTGTGCTCGTACTCCACGATGCGGGTGTGGATGTAGGGTCCCTCGGTCAAGGCCGTGCCGTTGAAGAGCCAGCGGATGCTGGGGACGGGGTTCCCGTCCACCGAGAAGGGGATGCACCAGAAATGCTGGGGGATGGCCTCGTGCAGGAGCAGGATCGCGGGGGGGACTGGGGGAGACGGCGGCGGGTGGGTCCCCGAGCCGGCCCCCCCCTCGCCCAGCCGCCCCCCCCCCGGCGCCGGCCCCCTCCGGGCTGCTCACAGGTGACGTTCAGCATCACGCTGTCCTCCGCCAGCCCCGCCGCGTTCTCCGCCCGGCACGTCAGGTCTTTGTGGTTGAGGTTGGAGGAGACGTTGCTGATCTCCAGGACGATCTCCCGGTCCGAGAGCTGCGGGGGGGCACCGGGACGGGGTGAGCAAACGGCCCCCCCCGCGAGAGCCGCGCCAAGCTCCCGCGTCCCGCCCCACCAGCGAGAGGACGGGAAGGTCTTGCCTTGGTGACGACGGGCAGCTCGGGTCCCACCTCGGGGAGCACCCACTCCCCGGTGGCCGGCGGCTCGGCGGCGATGCGGCAGGTGAGGTTGACGCTGTCCCCTTGGCGCAGCACCGCCTCGGGGTGCTCGATGCGGACGGTCGGGGGCTCTGCCGAGGAGAGGGGGGGGGGGTGAGCGGAGCCACTTCGTCCCACGCCAAGCGGCTCGGAAGGGGCGACAAGCCCGGCACCCCAACGCAGCGGGCGCCGCGCCACGTACCGCAGGCGCGGAGGGGCCGGCTGCCCAGCGGCACCAGCACGCTGCCCTCCCAGCACCCCAGCGACTGGTTCCCCAGCTCGGCCCGGCTCCCGTTCTGCCAGAGCTGCAGCCAGCGGACACCGCAGGAGCAGTTGAAGGGGTTTCCCACCAGGATGCTGGGATGCGGCAGGGAAGAGGACGAGGGCTCAGAGGGGCTGCGGCGGCCCGAGCTCCCCGGTGGGGTCAGCCGAGGCGGGACGTGGGGGGCACCCCCGGCCGCGCCGCCCCTGCGCCGTGCCACGCGTGCCAGCCCTGGCCCCGGCCCCACGCCCGTGGCCGGCCGGGGGCGCGTCCCCAGCCCCGCGGCACCCCGGGGGTGCGTCCCCGGTGGGGGACGCTCCGCACCCGCCTCCCCCCGCCCCGGTCACTCACAGCTCTTGCAGGGGCAGATGCTGGAAGGTCTTCCAGGACAGGCTGTGCAGCGCGTTGGAGGAGAGGTTCCTGCCGGCACAGCCGCCGTCAGCCGCCCCTTCCCACCGCAGACCCCCGTCCCACACCCCCCCCACCCATGCAGGGGGTCCGGCACGTGCCGGGGTCCGGGGCAGCACGGGGCCACCGCTGTCACACCGTGACCAAGCAAAACCCCCTCTGCCAGGCCTGACCAAGCTCAGCCCTCGGGCACCTCCCCGCAAGCGGGGAGCCCCACGCGCCCCACGACAGGGTCCCCCCCCCGCACCGGGGCAGCATGGAGCTCCCGGGGGGGCCGGCAGCTGCCCGCTCCTGCCCCGATCGATGGTTTCCCACTCAGCGGCAGAGCCCCACGCGACCCCCCCCGGCCCGGCTGCGGCGCATCGAGTGTTGCCGATGGGCAGCGGGACACAGTCGATCCCGGACCAGCCGCCCCGCGCCGGGGCTGAGCGCCCACGGGGATGGGGGGGGAGCCCCAAACCTTGGGGGAGGGATTTGGGGGGGTACTCACACGTGGCTCAGCCTGGGGGTGTCCTGGAAGGCGTCGGTGGAGATGTGCTGCAGCCCCGAGCTGGAGATGGTGCTGGGGGAGGGAAGGGCTGAGCACCTGCGCTGGGGACCCCGAATCCCCATCCTGGGAGCACCCCCCCGTCGCCTCCCCGCAGCAGGATCAAGCTCTGGGGATCCCCCATCCACCAGCCCCCCCCGTTTCCCCGCGCAGGGACCCCACCCCGCCCCGGGGTGCTCACAGGCTCCTGAGGTCCCGCAGCATCCTGGTGTCAGCCCGGGTCAAGGTCGTCAGCGTCTGCTGGTTCTCGATGACGCTGGAAGGCAAACGAGGGGGGATCGGGGGAGCAGCCCCAGGACCCCCCATGCCAGGGGCTGCCGGCAAAGCGGGGGGCTACGACTGTCCCCCTCCCCAGGCCGTGCCTGCACTACCCCGCCCCAGGGACGGGGATGGAGCCGAGCTGCCGCGCCGTGCCTCAGTTTCCCCTGGGCAGACAGGGATGAGCCGGGATGGCGGGGCCGGGGGTGGCGGCGGGCGATCCCGCCGGTGCCGAGTCTCCGGCCGGCGCGTGCCGTGGGGGGCCGGGGCTGAGCCGCTGCTCGGAGCCCGCGGGCTCACCCCGGGAGCGAGTTGGCCAGGTCTCAGCCCCATTCCCCCCAAGCCCCTCCGTGGGTCCCCACCTCTCCTCGCACCCCACGGTGTCCTGCACCGCGGCGGGGGGCCCCGACCGTCACCCCTCCCCTTCTCCCAAGGTGAAAGGAAGCCCCTTCGGGAGCGGGTGTGGGGTTTCCCCACCTGCCCCACCCCAGAGGCTGCGCCCGCGAACCCCAAATCGTCAGGGGTTAATTGGGGATTCAGACCCACACCGAGGGGGTTTGGTCCCGCTGACCCCCATCCATGGGGGGGGCCCTACCAGCACCCCCAGGGACGGGGCTGTGGGGGACAAGGGAGGCTGGGGCAGCGGGACGGCCGGGGGTCTCTCGGGGGACCGCCGTCCCCGCCACCACCCACCCCACCCCGCCAGCCAGCGAACAAAGAGCTGGCAGCACCCCGCGGCGCGGCATCCCCCGGCACGTGGGGAAACTGAGGCACGGAGACGTGCCGCAGCCGGCCCCCGGCAATGCGGCACGGCCGGGGCTGCGGCGGGGCGAGGACTCAGGAGTCCGGGCACCCCGGTATCACCCGTCACCCCGCAGCACCCTCCTCGCCTCCGCTCCCAGCACGCGTCCCGGAGCGGGGGGACGAGCAAGAGCGGAGGAGATCCCCCCAACCCAGCAAATTCGGGGTGCCCCCCCCTCAAACCTCCCTCGGCATCCCACCCGCAGGCCCTGGGGCGAGGCGACAGCCCCGCCGGGGTGGGGACGAGGGGTAGGTCCCTCTCTGCACCCCGACCCTCCCTGCCCGGGGACCCCGCTGCGCCCTCAGCCCTTCGCTCCCGCTGGCATTGCGGCGAGAGGGGCCGAGGAGCTGCCCCCCACCCCTCCCTCACTCCCTGGGGGGACACAGCGGGGACCCCCCCCATCTCTGTAGCCCCCAAGGCCTCCGGCCAAGCAGCCCCGCTCCCCACGGCGATCCCGGCCCCGTAGCGGATCCAGCCCCGGCGCAGCGGTCTCAGCCCCGGAGCGTTGCTGCTCCATCACTGCCCCATCGCCCCCAGCCCCGTCGCCCCCAGTGTCACCGTCCTGTCCCCCAGCCCCGCACCCCTCAGCCCCATCGCCCCCAGCCCCATCGCCCCCATCGCCCCCAGCCCCGCATCCCCCAGCCCCATTCTCACATCCCTCATCCCCACGGCCCCCGGCTCCATCACCCCCAGCCCCATCGCTGCATCCCCCAGCCCCACCGCGATCACCCCCAGCCCCCCCACGATCACCCCCAGCCCCACCGCCCACTCCCCCCGCCCACCGCGATCACCCCCAGCCCCATCATCACCAGCTCCATCACCCCCAGCCCCGCTGCCCGCTCCCCCAGCCCCCCCGCGATCACCCCCAGCCCCACTGCCCACTCCACCAGCCCCCCCACGATCACCCCCAGCCCCCACCGCCCACTCCCCCCACCCCACCGCGATCACCCCCAGCCCCATCGCTGCATCCCTCAGCCCCGTCATCACCAGCTCCATCACCCCCAGCCCCGCTGCCCGCTCCCCCAGCCCCCCCGCGATCACCCCCAGCCCCACTGCCCGCTCCCCCCAGCCCCCCCACGATCACCCCCAGCCCCACTGCCCACTCCACCAGCCCCCCCACGATCACCCCAGCCCCACTGCCCGCTCCCCCAGCCCCACCGCGATCACCCCAGCCCCACCGCGATCACCCCCCGCCCCACCATCACCAGCTCCATCACCCCCAGCCCCGCTGCCCGCTCCCCCGCGATCACCCCCAGCCCCCCCGCCCCATCCCCACTCACACGTGGGTGAAGCCGCGGGCCCCCAGCAGCCGGGCCAGGCTGCCCACGGTGCCCGGCTCCCGGCAGAGCAGGGTACCGGCCCGGGGGCAGCGGCAGGGCCCGGGGCAGGGGCCGGCAGCGCCCGGGGCGGGCAGGGGCAGGGGCAGGAGCAGCGCGGCCAGGCAGAGCCAGGCGGGCAGCGGCGGCATCGCGGGGCCGGGCCGGGGCGGGCCGGGGCCGCTCCCGGTGCCGGTGCCGGTGCCGGTGCCGGTGCCCGCCCTCCCTCGCACTTGCCCGGCAGCCCGAGCACGGGGCCGGGCGAGGCTTAAAAGCAGCGCAGGGACCGGCCTCCCGGGAGGGGCCGGCGGCTCCCCCCGCCCCGGCACCCCCCCCCCCCCCGAGACCCCCCCCCGGCCCGCGGGCGGGGATGGGGGGGCAGGGCCGGGCCCCCCCCGCCCCGTGACTCACCGGCACTCGGGGGGGCTCGGCCGCAGCCCTGCCCGGCGCCCCCCGCCCCACGGAGGGGTGTCCCGCCGCACACGGGCACCGAGCGGGGTGCCTGCCCGCACCCTGCCCGCACCCTGCCCGCACCCTGCCCGCACGCCTCTGCCACGCCTGCGCCCTGCCCGGCACCTGCACCCCAACACCCGGCACCTGCAGACCTGCCCCCCACGTCCCCAAACCCGATGTGCACCCACCACCTTCACCCCACGGGTCCCCATCCCCACCCAGCTGCCCCCGAGCCCGTCCCAAAGCACCTCGGGGGGGTGGCTCATCCATGCACTGAGTTTAGCACGTTCTCAGCCTGCGTTCCTCCCACGTGGCTCAGCCCCGGGCCTGTCTCAAAGCACCTCGGGGGCAGCTCATCCGTGCACTGAGTTTTGCACGTTCTCAGCCTGCGTTCCTCCTGCATGGCTCAGCCCCGGGACTATCCCAAAGCACCTCGGGGGCGGCTCGTCCGTGCACTGAGTTTAACACGTTCTCAGCCTGCGTTCCTCCCGTGTGGCTCAGCCCCGGGCCCATCTCCCACACCAGCCATGACACCCATGGGACCACGGTCCCCCCCGGGGTGACACCCCCCCCATGGGACCCCGCTGGCCGCCCCCAGCAGCCCCCCCGGCAGAGTGGGCCGGTGGCTGCCGCCCGCCACGTCTTCCCGGATTCCGCTCCTTTGACGTTTTTCCCCAGAAACGCCTCCGGTTCGGGCACCGCAGGGCAAAGCCGCAGCTGGGACACGCAGGAAGCAGATGGGGCCGGCGGGGGAGGGATTGGAAAGCCCCGTGTGCCCCCCCCCTTTCCCCGTGACCCCCACAAACCAGGCACCGCCGCGGCTGAGCTTCGTCCCCCTTTATTCGCGCTCATCCCGCCGCCACGGATTAGACAGCGAAGCCCCTTCCGCGCACCAGCACGGCCCCGACACTGGTCCCAGTGCCAGGGACTGGGGGGGGGGGGCGTGAGGGCGGCCCCAGGCGTCTCCCGCTGCAGGGCTGCCCCGTGCCTCAGTTTCCCCACCTGTGAAAGGGGGGGGTCGCGCTACTGACCTGTTTGCCTGGGGAGCGGCGGCAGAGGCAGGCTGGCAGGGGGACGACCCCGAACCCCAAAACTGTGCTCCCCACCCCTAGACCCCCATTTCTCCCCCCCCCCCCAAGGAAAATAAGGAATGATGAGAGTGGTCTCCTCCCCCCGCCGGCAGCCCCCCCGCTCCCTCCCCCCGACTCAGGGCACCCCAATTTATTCCCGGAGGAAATGCACCCCCATGGAGCATCCTGGCTTTGCCTGCCACCCCCTTCCCAAGGCACCCGCTCGCCGGCCGGGCCCCTGGAAGCAATAATAACGCGGAGGGTCCCGGCGATGGGGGGCGGCCGGGGGAGCACGTGTGGGCTGGGGGGGGGGCCGGGGGGGGTGCAGAGTCCGGCGCGGGTCCGAGGATGCCCCGGGATCAGAGTCAGGCCGTCCCGTTGGGGAGCCGGCCGGGGCTGCGGTCCTTGCGGGTGGGCAGGGGGGAGGCGGGGGGCTCGTCCTCCCCGGGGGATTGATCCGTGTCGGCGTCGGAGGGCTCGCCCGAGCCGCGCCGGCGGTTCTCGGGGCTGTAGAAGAAGGAGAGGGTGCGGAAAGCGGGCGCCATGTGGTCCTTGATGCTCTCCAGGAGCTGGACGAAGGAGGGGCGCTGGCGGGGTTCTGCTGCCAGCACCGGCACATCAGCTCGTGGCTGCGGGAGAGAGAGCGCCCGCTGGGTTTGGGGGGGGCCCCGGCACCCCGCAGCCGTCCCAATGACGGCCGGGTTGCCGTGTCCCCGCTGCAGAGATCAGACGCCAGGGTGATGGGCCCGGTGCCTGATTCTGCCCGCAGCAGGGTGGGGGGCGGGGGCGGAGGGGGGTCCCCCCCCGACTCACAGTTTGTCAGGGCAGTTTTCGGGCCGCTCCAGGACGCCATTGTCCATGACGAAGCGCAGGACCTGCTCGTTGGACATGCCCTGGTAGGGCTGCTCGGCCAGCGTGGCGATCTCCCACAGCACCACGCCGAAGGACCTGCCGGCACGCCGCCGCTCAGCCGGGGGACGCCCCCCCCAAACCCCCCCGGGCTCCCCCCGGCACGGTACCCCCACCCCAACACCTACCAGACGTCGGACTGCGTGTTGAAGATGCCGTCCTTGAGGGCCTCGGGGGACATCCAGCGCACGGGGAGCAGCCCCTTGCCCCCTTTCCGATAATAGTCCGTCTCGTAGATGTCCCGGGTCATGCCGAAATCTGGCGGAGGAGGAAGAGGAGGAGGAAGGCGTGAGCAGCGGGAGGCAGGGGGCTGGCGGCCAGCCTGCCCGCCGCTGCCCACCCACCTCCGATCTTGACGGTGAAGTCCTCGGAGACCATGCAGTTGCGGGCGGCCAGGTCCCGGTGCACGAACTTGTTGGCGTTGAGGTACGCCATGCCGTCGGCGATCTCCCCCGCCATCTGGATCATGTCCTTCAGCGACGGCGGTGGCAGCCCGGGGTTGTTCTGCGCCGCGCACAGAGAGTCAGGGCTGGGGGGGCGGGGGAGGACACCGGGACCCCCCCTTCGCCCGTGGGGCAGCGCGGCATCCAGCCAGCCCCTCACCTCGGCGTCAGGCCTGAGCGAGCGCAGGTAGCTCTTCAGGTCCCCGCGTGTCATCAGCTCCATGATGACCAAAGCTGGCTGGCCCTGCGACACGACGCCGAGCAGGCGGACCTGGAGGGGGGGGACAAAGAGGGGTGGCCCGTGAGCGGCCGGACCCCCCCACGTCCCCTCGCTCCCCCCCGCCCCGGCCGCCCACCTACCACGTGGTGGCACTTGAAGGCCTTCATGACGGAGGCCTCGTTGAGGAACTCGATGCGCTCCCGCATGGTGGCCAACTCGTTGACCGTCTTGAGGGCCACCTTGGTCTCCTCGCCCTCGGCGACCAGCCCCAGCGCCAGCCCCTCGTACACCATCCCGAAGGAGCCCTGCCCCAGCTCCCGGATCACCGTGATCTTCTCCCGCGACACCTCCCACTCGTCGGGGACGTACACTGCGGGGCGAGGGGGGACCCCCTCCGTCACCCCGGCGCCGCCGGCACGGCTCCGGCGAGGGAAGGGGGCGGCAGCCCCCGCGGGGACGGCCCCGGCCTACGTACCATCCGAGGCGCTGAAGTACTCGGGGTTGACGGAGGCGTAGAGCGTCCCGCTGGGGTACCCGTCGTTGCTCCTGCGAGGGGTGGGCATCGCTCAGAGCGGGGGGCCCTCCCCACGGCCCTTCCCCAGCCCGGGTTGGGCTGGATCTGGCCCCAGCCCAGCCCTGGGGGTGCAGGCGGGGGTCGCTACCTCTTCTTGTTGTAGAAGAAGACGAAGGCGGCGAGGCAGGAGATGAGCACCATGAGGACCACGGGCGTGACGGTGAGCAGCACGTAGAAGCTGCCCGACTCCTCCTCGGCTGCCGGGAGCAGGCGGCCGTGGGCCCGGGCCCTCGTCCCGCCCCACACCTCGCAGGCACGCTTCTCCCACCGCCGCCGCCGGGCCGGAGAGGGGGAGCCCCCAGCTCCCCAGACCAGCAGCACCCCCTGATCCCTGGGTGCCCCTGACCCAGAGCATCCCCCAATCCCGTAGATCCTTAATCCAGCAGCATCCCCTGATCCTACAGTGCTCCGGAAGCACCCCCCGATCCCCTGGCTCCCCACCCAGGAGCATCCCCCGATCCTCAGCACCCCAGTCCAGCAGCACCCCCTGACCCCCAGCTCCCCAATCTAGGAGCATCCCTCGGTCCCCCAGCTCCCCAGTCCAGCAGGATCCCCCATCTTCAGCACCCCAGTCCAGCAGCACCCCCTGACCCCCAGCTCCCCAATCTAGGATCATCCCCCAATGCTCAGCATCCCAGTCCAGGAGCATCCCCTGATCCTCAGCACCCTTGTCCAGCAGCACCCCCGATCCCCAGCTCCCCAATCTAGGAGCACCCCCCAATCCCCCAGCTCCCCAGTCCAGCAGCATCCCCCGATCCCCTGGCTCCCCAACCCAGGAGCATCCCCCGATCCCCAGCTCCCCAGTCCAGGAGCATCCCCCGATCACCCGGCTCCCCAACCCAGGAACGTCCCCTTCACCCCCAGCTCTCCAGTCCAGCAGCACCCCCTGACCCCCAGAATCCCAGTGATTCTCAGCACCCTGGTCCAGCAGCACCCCTGACCCCCAGCATCCCAGTCCAGGAGCATCCCCTGATCACCCGGCTCCCCAACCCAGGAACATCCCCTGATCCCCAGCTCCCCAGTCCAGCAGCACCCCCTCACCCCCAGCATCTCGGTCCAGCAGCACCCCCTGACCCCCAGCATCCCACTCTGGGAGCACCCCCTGATTCTCAGCACCCTGGTCCAGCAGCACCCCCTGACCCCCAGCTCCCCACCCACCAGCATCCCCCGTCTTCAGCATCCCCGTCCAGGAGCACCCCCTGCTTCTCAGCATCCCCGCCCACCTGTGTCCCCCACATCCCCGGTGCCCGGATCCAGCGGCACCCCCTGACCCCCAGCTCCCCGGCCCCGCAGCCCCCCCCGCCTGCCCGCCCTGCGGCCGGGGACCCCGCCTGCGTCCCCCGGCCCCTGCGGGTACCTGGCCCCAGGATGTAAAACTTGACGAGCCCCGTCCACGAGCCATTGCCGGCCAGCGAGGTGGCCCGGACCTTGGCCGAGTAGTTTCCCGGCTGGAGCAGAGCCAGGTGCACCCCCCCGTACTTGGAGTAACGGTGACGGGAGACGCAGACGACGGTGGTGACCTCCTGGGGGGGACAAGGCGGGGGTGGCGGAGGGGCTTCGCGCCCCCCCCCCCCCCCAGCCTTGCGCAAGCCTTGGGGAAGGGAGATTGGGATGGGATGGGGTGGGGTGGGATGGGATGGGATGGGATGGGGTGGGATGGGGTGGGGTGGGGTGGGGTGGGATGGGGGGGGATGGGGTGGGCGCTGAGCCTCTGTAACCAGATGTGGTGGGGCCGGGCGGGGGGTGCCCTCACCTCGCTCTCGCGGCTGTACTTGATCTCGTACTTGAGGATGAGCCCGTTGGGGTTCCTGGGCTCTTCCCAGCGCAGCAGGACGCTGTTCTTGCCGGCCGGCTCCCACGTGACGTTGCCGGGAATGTTGTCGGCTTGCACTGGAGAGGGGCACAGAGCGGGTCAGCTCCCGGCGGCACCGCCCGGCCCCCGACCCGGCGCCAATCCCCCATCGCCCTGGTGCCAGGACCCCAGAGCATCCCGGCATCGCCGAGGCGGGAGCGCGCGGTTGCGCTGGGCCCCGGTTTGGGAGGGGGGAGGCTTGCCGGGACATACGCTCGGGCATGGTCCTGGCGAAGACGAAGGTGGCGGCGCTGCAGCCCACGGTGTGCGCGGCGTGGTTGCAGGCGTGGATGTCGATGCGGTACTCGGTGAAGTGCCGCAGCCGCGACAGCACCGCCCGGTCACGCACCACCTTGTCCTCGAAGATCTGGAAGTCGGGCTTGGGCTGGCCCGCGGCGCGGCTCGGAGCCGGCGGCTCCGCCGAGGAGGCGTGGTTGGGATGTGACGGCCGCCGCGTCCCTGCGCCGCTTCGGGGTCCTGCGGGAGACGGGGACGGGAGGCGGTAGGGAGCCAGGACGCCTGGGTTGTCCCCCAAAATCGAGCAGGGGAGGGGAGACCCTGCAGGCGCGTGCAGTCCCCGCTCACCTCTGCGGGTTCTTGTTGATGGACGTCACCTTCCAGGGCGGCCTGAGACAGCGGGAAATCGGTTAAAGGACCTGCCAGGAGCAGCCACCGGACCCCCCACCCGGGACAGACCCACGCACCAGCCTGGGGGACCCCCCCTGACACGGGGACCCCCCCCCCCCCCGGGCAGCACCTGGGGATGATGATGGAGTTGTGGAGGAAGTTCTCGAACTTCTTCTGGAAGGACTCGGCTTCGCCCCTCCATGCGGAGCTGCCCGTCGGCGGGGCGGCAGGGGCAGCACCGCTCCTCGGCGTCCTGCTCCACTCGGGGCCGTCCCCGTCCCCGAAGCGGGTGTCCGCGCTGCTGGTGGGCAGCTTCAGACCTGCGGGCAGAGCCGGGCAGGGCTGGCAGTGCCGCCGGAGCCCGGCGCCGTGGCAGGGACCGAGGCATCCCATCCCGCCGGTGCCTCCCTCCTGCCCGCCCTGCCCGCCCTGCCTGCCCTGCCCGCACCTTTGTGGCAGTAGTCGTTGACGTAGAGCTCCATGTCCTCGGCCAGCTGCTGCCACAGCACCAGGTAGTAGGTGATGTTGCGTTGCGCTGCGTGGGCGGCTTCCAGCGCACCACGATGTGGGAGGAGGAGTGGACATGGAGATGACGTCCCGGGGCACCGTCGGGGCTGGGCGGACACGGGGGCGTCAGTCTGTCCTTGGGGGGGGCCACCTCGGGCATCCCCGGCCCCCTCCCCAGCCCCTTACCCGCCGGCATGGTGCGGATGTAGACCACCTCGCTCTGCGCCCCGTAGTTGCGCCCTTCCTCGGCGGTGGTGAGGGTGATGGCGCGGACGAAGATGGCGTATTGGGTCCAGGGGCGGAGGTTGAGCAGGGTCACCCCCGGCGCCTGCTCGCTGCTGAGCGGCAGCTCCACGTCCAGCACGTTCCAGCTCTGCGCCCCGCAGGCGTCCTGCCCCACGTACTCCGACACGTTCTGGAAGGGTCTGACCCACCCTGGCATCAAGGGGGGGGGGCCCGGGACCCCCCTCCCATCCACACCACCCCCCGGGGTCCACCAGCCTCGTGTCACCCCGCCTTGGCATGGGGACGCCGTGGTCTGGGGTCCCCAAGCCCTCCACGATGGGGACAAGCGAAGGACGAGGATGACTTACGACTCCTTGTAGTAGACGATGAAGCTGAGGAGGTCCCGGTACTCGGGGGGGCCGGTACCGCTCCCACTTGAGGAAGATGCGGTCGGACTCGGTGACGTTGGAGATGAAGCGCAGGGTCTGGGTTTTGCCTGCGGAGAGGCGGCGGGGTTCGGGCAGGGGGGTCGCGGCGCTGCCGGGTGTCCCTGTCCCCGTCCCCCTACTCACAGGACGCCCGGTCCCCGTTGGTGCGGGGGTTGATCTCCGCCTTGTTCTGCCGCCCCTTGGTGCCAGTCACCTCCTCCATGCGGTAGATCTCGGCCAGGCACAGCTTGGGGTTGAAGGCGAAGTACATCTTGCCCACGGGGATGGAGAGGACGTGGTGGCTCCAGTCCCAGAGCTGCTGCAGGTTCTGGTTGTCCAGGACGTAGAGGGTGTAATTCCTGGAGGGGAAGACGTAGACGGAGGTGGTGGGCCCGGGCACCCCCAAAGCCACGTGCGTCCCCCCCAGACCCACACCCCGGCCTCACCCGTCCACCATGGAGTCTCCGCGGATCAGCTTGAGGTTCTTGAAGAAGGACAAGGAGACGAGGGCGAAGGAGTGCTTGATCTTCAGGAAGCCCGTGATGGTCTCGATGAGCCCCAGGCTGCTCTGCAGCTCCGAGGCCAGGTTATCTGGGGACAACCCGCCGGCGTGAGCGCGGGGAGGGGGGCACCCCCCCCTTAATCCACCCCGCAAGGGGAAGACCCCCCCCCCTCCCTCGCCCCCCGCCCCCCGCGGCAGCTCTCCCGCACGAGGCGGGTTGCGAGGGGCCGGATGGGGCACTCACAGCCCGGCGGATGTCACGATGAGGTTGCCCTCGACGAGGGTTGCAGCCCCCCATGCTCCTGCGCCGCCCGCGTCGAGTCGATGGTCTTGGTGCCCACCTTGCACTCCTTGGGGCACAGCCCCTCGCACTTGTGGCAGAAGATGCTGCGGGAAAGGGGACGGGACGTGAGGCGGGCGCCGCGCCACCGCCGCGCCGGGGTGCCGGGGCCCCCCCCCCAGCACCTGCTCTCGTTCCTGGTGTAGCCCGCCGGACACTCGGAGAGGCACTGCTGCTGGTGGATGACGAACTCGGAGGCGTCGCGGGGGTTGTGGGAGACCTTGCGGAGGCTGGCGCAGTACTCGGCCGTGACGCAGCGCCAGCCCTCGTACTCGTAGGTGCGGGGCGGGCAGGAGGGCAGGCAGTGCCCGTTGAAGTGGAAGTGGCGGCAGGCGACGCAGGCCCGGTTGTCGCGGGGTCGCCCGCAGCCCCCCAAGCACTCGGCGTGGCAGCACTCGCCCGTCGCCGTGCACGCCGAGCCCGCGCCGCACGGGCACACTGCGGGGAGAGAGCGGGCGCTGCGGGCAAGGAGACGCCGCCGGGCGCGGATCGTCCGGCCCCGGGGCAGCGCGGGGGTGAGGGGGAAGGGGGGGGAAGGGCTGGGGGGCTGCTGACACCCGCCGGCTGCAGGGGGCAAGGGGAGAGGGGCGGAGGGAGGGAGGGAGGGAGAGATGGAGGGATGGAGGGAGGGATGGGGGGAGGGAGGGAGGGATGGAGGGAGGGATGGGTGGAGGGAGGGATAGAGCAATGCAGGAGGAAGGGAGGGATGGAGAGAGGGAAGGATGGAGGAAGGGAGGGATGGAGAGAGGGAAGGATGGAGGAAGGGAGGGAGGGATGCAGGGATGAAGGAGTGGAGGGATGCTGGGATGGAGGGATGCAGGGATAGAGCGATGCAGGGATGGAGGAAGAGAGGGAGGGAGAGAGGGAGGGAGGGATGAAGGAGTGGAGGGATGCAGGGATAGAGGGATGGATGCAAGGATGCAGGGATGGAGGAATGCAGGGATGGATGAAGGGAGGGATGGATGCAAGGATGCAGGGATGGAGAGATGCAGGGATGGATGAAGCGAGGGATGGATGAAGGGAGGGACGGATGCAGGGAGGGATGGATGCAGGGATGAAGGAGTGGAGGGGGTGCTGGGATGGAGGGATGGATGCAGGGATGCAGGAATGGAGGGATGGATGCAAAGATGAAGAGATGGAGGGATGCAGGGATGAAGGAGTGGAGGGATGAAGGGATGCAGGAACGGAGGGATGGATGCAAGGATGAAGAGATGGAGGGATGCAGGGATGAAGGAGTGGATGGATGCAAGGATGCAGGGATGCAGGGATGGATGAAGGGAGGGATGGATGGATGCAGGGATGGATGGATGCAGGGATGAAGGAGCAGAGGGCTGCAGGGATGGAGGGCTGCAGGGAGGGATGCAAGGATGAAGAGATGGAGGGATGGAGGGATGCAGGGATAGAGGGATGGATGCAGGGATGCAGGGATGGATGAAGGGAGGGAGGAATGGATGCAGGAATGGATGGATCAGGGAGGGATGAAGGGAGGGAGGGATGGATGCAGGGATGGATGGATGCAGGGATGGAGGGCTGCAGGGAGGGATGCGAGGATGAAGAGATGGAGGGATGCAGGGATGGATGGAGGGATGGCCAAATGGTGAGCGGACGGACGGACAGGTGAACGTGTGACCAGCTGGGCGGGTGGCTGAAGGGCTGCACGGATAGACGGCAGGACGGACGGACGGACGGGGCGAGGCTCAGCCCGTGCTGAGCCCCAGCTGCCCACGGCAGCCAGCGCTGGGGCAGCGGCCGAGGTTACAGCCCCGATAAGGATCTGTGTTTATAGTATATAGTTCATTACCAGCTCTCCTGTTTACAGCAAACGAGCCCGGGAGGGGCCCGTATTTACCTCGCCGCTGGGAAAACACGGCAGCCGGGAGCTGGCCTCTCCTCCGGAGGTTGATACAGCGCGGATCCGGTTACCCGCGGCACGCTCCCGGCATCAGGGGAGCGACGGCCGCGTGCCGGGGCCTGCCATCCCCTTGCAGCTCCACCAGCCCTTCCCGGTGCCCTCCCAGTTTACCCCGCAGCCGCCGCGGTGCAAACCAGCACCTTCCCAGCAAAGCAGCCGGGATTAGCGAGCCCCCGCGCCGCCGGCACCACCTTTCTGGCAGTAGCTGGACGTCCAGCAGCGATAATCCAGCTGCCCGTTGACGCTGGTCTGCGCGCACGGCTTCTCCACGTCCAGGATGCCCGGGCAGACGTCGGCGCATTCCTCGGCCAACTTATTCCCCACGATGTAGGTGTTGTCCACGGCGTCGGGCAGCAGCAGCCCCCAGTCGATGGTGGAGAGGTGGCAGAGCTCCTGGTTGCGCTCGATGCGGACGGAGCGCGGAGGACGTGGGCCAGGCTGTGCAGCCCCACGTCCCGCAGGTGCGGCATCTCGAAGATGACCAAGGCGTAGCTGAAGAAGAGGTGGGTGCGCGGATGACGGAGAGGTTGGGGAAGAGATCCCGCAGGCTCTCCAGCCCGTAGACGCGGAAGAGGAGCAGGTACTCCGGTGATCATGAGGAGGCGAGGGAAGCTGAGCCCCCGAAAGTCCTCGGCGCCGTGGTGAACATCAAGAGGATCTGCAGGTTGCCCTCGATGAGGAGCAGTTCTCCAGCTTCTGGAGCTGGGAGACGTCGTTTGCGGATGTCCATGCTGCCGCAGACTGGGGTGGCAAGAGGGGGGGACCCCGTGGGCGGCCGGGACGGGGCAGCTGCCCCACACAACCACCACCCAGGGGACCCCCCCCTCGCTGCGCCCATCGACGGGGCTGCGGCGACGCTCGGGGCGGGGGGTTTCATATCCCGGCCCTGGCTGTCAAATGTGGCTGCAACGGGTTTGGGCGGGCGGGGAGACGCGAGCGGCTCTGACAGGCAGCCGACGCGCCGCGGCTCTCCGGGGCACGGCGCGGCCGTCAGCGCGGCGAGCGGTGATGCTAACGAGGTCTGGCTTCCCCGGGCGGCCGTCTCGCCCCGCGTCAGCCCCGGGAGCACGTCCCAGCCCCGCTGCCCGCCCCGGGAGGGGGGGCCTGCTGGGGGGGCAAAGGGCTCTTCCCCCTTCCTTGGCTGTGGGGGAGCCGGGGGGGGCTCGCGGCATCCTCCCCCCGCGGACGCGTGGTTACCCAGCGCGCCGGCGGCTCCCGCGAGGTCGTTCCCATGAAGCCCCCGGCACGGTGCCCAGGCTGGGTAACGGGGCGCGGGGGCTACCCGGCACCCCCGCGGCACGGCCCCGGCGCTGGGTTTGCCTCGTCCACCCGGACCCCGGCAGGGAGCGGGAGCATCGGGGGCCACACCGGGCCGAGCATCCCCCGCTTCCCCGTCCCGGTGGGGATGCGAGAGCCGGGACGAGCCGGCGAATTCCCACCGGCAGCATCCCCAGCCTGAAACCTGACGCTGAATTATCACGGAAAGAAGATGCCGAGAGCCCGGAGAGGGATTTACTGTAAACACCCGGGGTAAACACGGCCGGCTCGGCGTGTACCCTAAACACCAGGCAACGCCGGCACCCCGGCTCGGCCGCCTGCGCCGCAGCGACGCGCCGGGAGGGTCCCGTCCCCCATCCCCGGTGAGGACAAGGGGGTCTCCTCCGCCCGCTGCTCCCGCCGCCCTCCCTGACCTTGGCAATGTCACCCCGTCCCTCCGCCGCGCAGGGCGGACGAAGGAGCGCGGGGACGGGGGTGCCCCGTCTCCCTGGGGGGGGCAGAGAGGGGACGGGGGTCCCTGGGGGGGACGCCGCGAAGGCGCAGCAGCTCTTGCTTCATGCCTTGCCCCCCCTCTATCGCTCCCACTCCCCCCAGCACCCCCCTTGATGCTTGGGGAAACCGAGGCACGGGGCGGCGGGGAGAGGGGAAGGCAGGACAGACGGACAGACCCTTGAGCCCAGCCGTCCCGCTGCCGGGATGGGAGCCCAGACGTCCCCCCCGCGGCTGCGAGAGCCGGGACCCACGGCCACCCCCCCCCGCCGCCCCCTCCCCGGCCGTTTTCCATCCCCGGCTCCCGCCCAGCGATGATTTTCCACCTTCCCGGCTCCCGGCGGGGGCCGAGCGATCCGATGCCCCGGCTCCAGCCGAA
Organism: Phoenicopterus ruber ruber; assembly: GCA_009819775.1. Taxonomy (NCBI): domain Eukaryota; kingdom Metazoa; phylum Chordata; class Aves; order Phoenicopteriformes; family Phoenicopteridae; genus Phoenicopterus; species Phoenicopterus ruber. The sequence continues at coordinate 1,701,114 of CM020242.1, forward strand.
GCCCCCCGCCCACGCTCCCCTCTTCCCGTCCCAGCCGGGGCGGGGGGGGGGTCCCACGCTCTCCCCCTCCTGCCCCAGCTGGGGGGGCCGCAGCGTACGGGGGTGCTGGCGGGGGGGGGAAACTGAGGCAGGGAGCACCGAAGCAGCTTTACCTCGGGGTTTGGCTCTTGCAAACCCCCGTGCACAGGCATCGCCGCGCAGCCCCCCCACCCCAGAGCTGCCCCCCCCAAGCACAGCGCCCCCCACCCCGCTCCCAGCCCCCCCTTTTTCAGGCACTTACTTTCGGAGGGGGCCCGCACGGGGGGCAGCGGGAGGGAGCCGAGGACCAGCAGCGTCACCCCCAGGCGCAGGGCACCCACCGCCCTCGCCCCCATCCCCGAGCGGGACCCCGGGGTCCCGTCCTCGGGCCCCGCCGCACCGCGTCCGGCCTCGCACGCCGTGTCCGGCCGGCACTCCTCGCCGGCACCCGCGGCACGCCGGGATAGGGGTGGCCCCCGCCGGCCCCCGCGGCCCTCGCCCGGACCCTGCGGCCTCTTCACTTTTGTTTTCGGCTGCCGCACACAAAATATTTAGCCTGACAACTGTGCGGGGCCGGGCCAGGGCCAGAGCCAGGGCTTGTTTGGGAAATAAAGAGGGGGGAAACAGGGCGGTGTCCCCCCCCCCCCCGCGCCGGAGGAGGCCGGGAAGGAAGGGCTGCGTCCTGCCTCAGTTTCCCCAGTTGGAGCAGGAGGGTGCAGGTCGCTCCGGCGTGGGGATGCGGGGAAAGCAGCCGAGCCCCGATGGAGAACCCCCCACCCCGGAGCGGCACGGAGGGGTCGCCCTCCATCGCAGGGTGGATCCGGGGTGCTGGGACCCCACGTGCCCCGGGGTCCCACTCCCCAGCAGCCCTGCAGCGAGGAGGAGGAGGGGGAGGAAGCTGCGGGCGCTCAGCACCAGCCGGTGCAGACAGACGGGAGGAGGATGGAGGGGGGGACATTTATTTCTCGCACTAGGGCTGAGCACGGGTGAGGGTCCCGGCCGTGGGGCAGCCCTGGCCCCACTGCAGCAGAGACCTGGGGGGGCAGGAGCGGGGGCCGCTGCCCCAGTGACCAGCACCACAGCGCTGGGAGCACTGGGGCCGGGACAGCAGCTCCAGCTGTGCTCTGCCCCCCCGGGAAGGGGAGACGGGGGGACCCCCAGGGGGGCTCTCGTGGGATGGCCCCTCTCCGGGGGTCCCGGCTCTTCTCGGGGGGGGCTCAGGAGCAGCTGCTTCGCCGCCGGCGCAGCAGCGTCACGGGCTGGCTGCCCTTCTCCTCCTGGTCGCTCTCGCAGCAGCGCTGGGGGCACAAGGGGGGCTGGAGGGCGGGGATGGGACCCCCCCCGGGGAGAGGACCCCCCCAGGGGAGAGGATCCCCCCCAGGGGAGAGAGAACAACCCAGGGGAGAGAGAACACCCCAGGTGGGGACGCCCCACATTGCATAGCCACTGCACAGCTCCCCCCCCCCAATTTGGGGGGCTAGGTCCCCCCAAATCTCTTCTCCCCCCGCCCAGCTCATGCTGGGGGGGGGGGACTGGGGGCTGCCGGCCGCTCACCAGCTCCTCGTCCTCCTTCCTCAGGCCACAGAGCAGCCGCGTGCGGCAGAGCCGGTTGCAGGCAGACACCATGTTGTAGGAGAGCTGGGGGGCAGGAGGGTGGGGGTCCGAGGGGGGCCGGCCCCCCTCCTCCGCCCCCCACAGCCCCCCGAGACGCAGCCAGCCCCAGGCTGCAGCACAGCCCGAGGTCCTCGGGGACCCCACGGGTGGCAGGACCCTGCGGCTGGGTGCCCCCCCCGGCCCCGGGCCGGGACCCCCTTCACCTTCCACTTCCTCCGAGCGTTGAATTTGCGGAAGTTTTTCATGTTGATGGAGGAACGGCTCCGCTTCGCCGCCTGCGTCCGGCTCAGGGGCTGCCGGGGGCGAGGACACGGCGGCGTCACCGGGCCCCCACCCCGCGCCCGGGGGTCCGGCACCCACCCCCCAGCCCGTCCCTCTCACCTTGATCCAGGGATGGACCAGGCCCTCGGCCGCCGTCATGCGGTGCCTGCGGCACAGAGGGATGCGGCGGCGGGGGGCGGCGGGGGTCCCGGCCCCACACGTCCACCACGGGGACGGGGACGGGGACGGGGACAGGGATGAGGATGGGGATGGAGATGGAGATGGGGATGGGGATGGGATGGAGATGGAGATGGAGATGGGGATGGAGATGGGGATGGGGATGGGGATGGGGATGGGGATGGGGATGGGATGGAGATGGAGAGAGGATGGAGATGGAGATGGAGAGAGGATGGGGATGGGATGGGGATGGGGATGGGATGGGGATGGGGATGGGGATGGAGATGGGATGGAGATGGAGATGGGATGGAGATGGGATGGAGATGGAGAGAGGGACAGGGACGGGGATGGGGACGAGGACAAGGATGAGGATGAGGATGAGGATGAGGATGAGGATGAGGATGAGGATGAGGATGAGGATGGGGACTCACGCTGGCTCCTTCACCAGCAGCTGCCGGATGAAGTCCTTGGCCATCTCGGAGGTCTGGCTGAAGCAGCGCTCCTCAAACTCGTAGGTGCCATCCTGGACATTGGCGAGGGTCTCGGCATCCGTCTCGCCCTGGAAGGGGGACAAGCCGCTGAGCCTGCGGGGACACGACAGAGCCGCTGAGTGCCGGGACAGCACCCGCTCGCCCGCCCCAGCGCCCGGCCTCGGCCACGCCACGGTGCCCCTGTGCCTCGGTTTCCCCCGGCCGCGGGGAGCGTCGCCCCGTACTCACAGGATGTAGGTGATCACCCCGATGCTCCTGAAAGGTGGAGGTGGAGGTCAGGCGCTGCCCTCCCCGGGGTCCCCCCCGTGCCCCACGGCACCCAGGGGGGTCCCCACCTGCCCCCCGGGTCCCCGCTCCTCACCACATGTCGGTCGCGGAGCTCAGCGGCTCGTAGCTGATCACTTCGGGAGCTGGGGGTGAACGCGGAGCCGGGGAGGGGGGGACATTAGAGGGGACAGCATCATTCCGGCCACCTCCCCACACACCCGGGGGGGTCCCATCCCCACCCGGGGGTTCCCTTCGCCACGTCCCCACAGAGCGTCTTGCTCTGCCCCAGAGGCAGCTGCGCCCCACAGAGCCGGGCTGCTCGGGGCCCCCCGGGGCCCCCCCCGGGCCCCCCCAGCCCCGTACCGATGTACTGCGGGGTCCCGCAGAGGCTCTTGAAGGTGACGCCGTCCTCCAGGCGCTGGGCCAGCCCGAAGTCGATGATCTTGATGCGGGGCTTGGGGACGTCCTTCTCCTGCAGCATGATGTTCTCGGGCTGCGGGGACGAGGCCGGGCACGGCGGGGTGACGGGGGGTGCCGGGCTCTGCCGGCGGGCACCGCCCCGGAGAGGGCAGCGGCATCCCGGGAAGCCGGGCAGGATGCGGCCAGGGCTCTGGAGATGCGCGGCCGGGGGGGATGCAGCCCCTGGATCCCCCGAGGAGTGAGGCTGGGGGGTCCCCGCGGGCACCTTGAGGTCGAAGTGGGCGATGCGGCGGGCGTGCAGGTACTCCACGCCGCGCAGGATCTGTCCCAGGAACTCGATGGCCTCCTCCTCCGACAGCATCTCCTTCTCCGCGATGAAGTCAAAGAGCTCCCCGCCACTGATCCTGCGCGGCACGAGGACGGCGGGGGTGAGCTCGGCCGACGCCGGGGTCACCCACGGCGCAACAAAGGGGTCCCCCCCGCCGCGGCCGCCCCCCGCCACCACTCACAGCTCCAGGACCAGCACCATCTCGGCTCTGCTGGCGAAGAGGTCGTGGAGCCGCATGATGTTGGGGTGGTCGAGCTGGCGGAGGATGGCGACCTCCCGCTCCACCTGCGCCCGCTCCAGCCCCAGGCGGCTGCCCCCGCGTCGCCGCACCTTCACGAACTTGGCGGCGTAGAAGGCGCCGGTGCTGCGCTCCCGGCACCGCTTCACCACGCCGAAGTGCCCGCTGCGGCGAGAGACCCGGCTGGGGCCGGCCGGGGGGGGGGGCATGGCCGCGCCGCCCCCCCCCCGCACCCCCACGCCGGGGGGAGAACCCAGGCGTCCTGCTGCCCGCGCGGGCAGGATCCCTGCCTGCACCCCGCTCACCTGCCCAGCTTCTCCAGCAGCTCGTACAGGTCCTCCACGTTGCCCGGGCTGAGGGTGGCCACCGGCCCCTCGCTCCCCGTAGCCCCCGCGGGGCTGGTCATGTCCTACGGGGCCGCACCGGCACCCGGCTCAGCCGCCTGCCCGGGGCGCGGTGACGTGCCGGATCCAGCCCGTGCGGGGACCCCCCGTCCACGGAGAGCACCCCAACCCCCCCGGCACGCGCTAAAGGGGATTCTCCGGTGTCTAATACCGCGGCTGAGCTCCAGCCCCGGCCGGCTCTCCCGGTTCCCACCAAACTCTCCGGCACATGGAAATTTGGAATCCAAGGAGCTGCCCAGCGGGCTCAGAAACCGGGCAGGGGCAGGCAGAGGAGGGGGTCACAGCAGCCCCCCGCCCCTCACTGCGCTGGGGAGCATCGGGGGTGCAGAATGCGGAGAAAAACTGACAGTGTTGGGGTTTTTTTTAAAAAAAAGGGGATTAATAGTGGATAAAAACCACCTCTGTGAGCTCATCCGTGAGGGTCTGGTCGTGCCCCGCAGCCCCCCCGGGCAGGAGACCCCCCCCATGCAGCCCCACATCTCAGCCCTGAGGCCACGGCTCACCTGGGTGCCGTCAGGGGCGGCCCCCGGCCCCCCCCCAGCCAGGACCCCGGCCCGGCCGTCCTCGGCCATCACTGCGAAGACAAAAAGGCACGGGGTGAGGGGGGAGAAGGGCTTTGGGGGGGCAGTGGGGCTGCCCGCACCCTGCCCGCACCGTGGGCCTGGCAGAGCCCCCCCGACTCGTTACACTGATGGGCTTTGGCGCATCACCCACGTAAAGGGGGGGCCCCGCTCTCGGGAGGGGGCTCCCCCGGAGCGCTCTCGGCCCCGGCAGCTCCACGCCATAAACCAGCCTCCTTCGGCTGCCGGCTCACGCGGCAGCCGCCAAACGCCGGGGCCCGCCCCCCCCCCCCGTGCCTCAGTTTCCCCGGCTGCAAGATGGGGCTGTCGGTGCTCCAGCGGCCGGGGCAGCCGGGACCACCGGCTTTGCAGGGGTGCAGAGCAGGGGGGACGCGGGCTCCGAGCCCCGGGCTCGGGGCCACCTCGATGTCCCCAGTGCTGTCCCCGGGAGCGGGAGGTTTCCCGGGCTGGCACGGGCAGGGGGTCCTGGCTGCAGGGTTCAAGGTCGCCGGGAAAGGGACAAGGGCGGCGATATGGGCCAGAAACGGGGTCCCCCCCACCTCCTGCAGCCGGGGTGCACCCGCTGCAAGGGGTTTGCTCCCGCCGCTCCTGGGGGGTGTTGGGGCATCGCACCCTCCACGCAGGGCACCCCGGGACCCCAGGGCCCACCCGGGGCACGGTCCTGCGTGGGGTCTCGCGGGGACAGACCCACGCCACGCTGGCTGCACGCAGCCCGCCGCCGGCCCCCCGTCCCCGCGGGGTTGTGCTGCCCCGGCGCTCGCACCAAACGGGGCCAGGACCTTCCAGTCCCCCACGGTGGCCCTAGGGACAGCGAGTGGTCCCCAAGCCCGGCCCCCCCCCCTCGCTGACGGCTGCTCCCAGCCCGGCTGCGTCCCCCTTACCCTCCCGAGCCTTCCTCCGCGCCCAGCCGCGCTCTCCCTCACCCAGGGGACGGCTGCTGCCCGCGGTGCCGGTGCCGCGACACCCCAGCTCGACGGGGGGCACCCGGCCAGGCACCGCTCGCCCCCGGCACCGCACGGAGCCGGCTGGTCCCAGGGCCGGTACGTGCGTGGGGGCAGCTGCGCTTGGAACCGGGCCACCGTCCCCGGCACGTGACACGGCCACGGCGTCCAACACGCCGCCCAGGGTCACGGCGTGTCCGTTCGTCCCGGGCGCAAACAGCCGTCCCCACCATCCCATGCCGGACAGCCCCCCCACACCGAGCTGCGCTTGCGGGGAGGGAAACTGAGGCACGGGCGGCCCCACGGCTGCAGGGGCTGGAGCCGCGGGGGCTGCGGAGGGCAGAGCTCGCTGTCCCACCGCATCCCGCTGCCCGTCAGCCCTCCGCGGGGAAAACCAGCCCGGCCGGGCTGCGTGCCGGAGCAGGGCTGGGCGGCCGCAGCGAGCAAACGCCCCGGCACCGGCCGGCCGGAAAATGGGTTCCCAGGGAAATGATCTCACAGGTGGCAGCAGCCGCTCGCCAGCGTCCCACCGCCGAGAAGCACCGCAGCACCCCAGCATCCCCCGGCCCCCCGCAGCCGCTTCCAACGCACCGGGGTCTTCCCTGAGCCACCAGCTTCCCGCACCGGGATGGATTCCCGACCCCGGCGTGGCAGGGGGGAGCCAGCACCCCTTACCTCCGTGCGAGGGTCCGGGCCCCCGGCGCTGCCGCGCGCAGCTCCAGCCTTCCTCCAGCAAACCCCGGCGGTGCAAGGCTTTTCCTCGAAGTCCTGGCGTTTCCCGGGGAGCTGGGGCAGGATTTGGCCGCCGGCCGGCTGTGGCTCGGAAGAAGAAAAGCCCGTTGCGTTCCTCCTCCCGAGGTCTCTTGAGATATGCCCCCACGCCGTCCCCGTGGCCAGCCAAAGGCCTTTTAGGGACAATTCCCAGCGCTTCCCACTCCTTGGCTCCTCGAGGAGCCGCCCGGACCCGGCGGGATGAGCGGCGAGCGGTCGACGTCCCCCTCGCCGCCGCGGCCCTGGCCGAGGTCCCCGGACCCCGCGGCCGCTCGGGGCCCGTGAGCGTGAGGATTGCAAACAGGAAACCTGGTTGTCAGATAAAAATACCCTACGGCGGCTGCCGGAGGGGAAGCGGAGTGGAGGGTGTGAAGGTAGCAGGGAGGGACGGGTTTCTTAAGGTGGAGAGAGCCGGGGCTGGCACAGCGTCGCGTGCCGGGCAATGCCGGGGCGCACCAGGCACCATCCGCACCTCGGGGCTCGCGGAGCCGCCGCCCGGCGCTCCCCGTCCCCGTCCCGCTGCGAGGGATGAGCCAGCCCCAATCCCGGCGCCTGGGGCGCAGCCGGGCTGGCACCGCTCCCGCCACGGGGCCGGCCGGAGCCTGGCACTGCCAGGATGGAGAGTGGCGGCCGGTGCGGCACAAAGCCGGCGGTGCCGGCAGCTCGGCTGCTGCGTTTCCCAGCTGGGCTCAGCCCCTGGCTACCGTTTGCCGCGCCGACGGCGGCTGGAGCCCCCTCCCCATCGCAACCCAGCCTGTGCCGAGGGCTCTGCTGTCACCCGGTGCCACCCCGGTGCCACCCCGGTGCCACCCCACAGCCCTCTGCCGCCCCACACCACCTTGCCGTGATGTTTCGCCATCGCACGGCGGCTCTTGCGGCTTCGGTTGCTGCTTCCTGCCCTTGCAGGCAGCGGAGGTGCAATCGCAGGCAAGGCGGCAGCGCTGCCCGCCCTGCCAGCCTGCCCGTCCCCTCGGCTCCGGCCATGGACGCCGGGGTCCCTGCGTGGCCGGGCAGAGGTAGGCACGTGGGCTGGGGGATCGGGGCTGGGGTCTCTCCGGGGTTCTATTCCTGCCGGGATGGGAGGAAAAAGGCCGGGGAGCAAAGCCCAAGCAGGAGGTTCGGGATGGGGAAGTGCCGGGGCGATTCGGGGGTGCTCGATGGAGAAGGGCTGGAGGACAAGGGGGTGCAGAGGGAGGGAGCAGGGTCCCCTGCCCACCCCAGCCCTTCCAGCCGGGTCTCACCCCCTTCGAGAGGGGGAATCCAGCCCGGAAAGGGCTCGTGGAGCAAAGCCGGGCTTTAGCCCGTTTCAAGCCCGATTTGACCCGCTCTCACCCCAGCGGCGCCGGGTCTAACGGGCACATCCCGCCCCGGGGAGCGAAGCCGCCCGAGCCGCCTTGCCGAGGCCAAGCGCTGGGGGGGGGGAGAGGGGGGATGAGCCCCCCGCCCGCGCCCGGGACCCCCGCCCGGCTGGGGGACGCCCCGCGAGCCGGGGACACCGGCGTTGGGCAGGACCTGACCTGAATTTGCCTCCCTGGCGCTCCCAGCGTTGGTTTGCTGTGGTTTGGGTTGTTTTGTTCCGCTTTGTCAACCACCTCCCTGCCTGCCCCTGCCTGCCCCTGCCTGCCAGGGCACAGGGACGGGACGGGTGCCGCACCCGGCTGAAGGTGGAGACGAGGTGCCGTCCCCCCGGCTCTCCCCGTCCCCCCGGCTGGATCCCCCCGCTCTCGGAGAAGCCTCGACCGGCTCCTCTGACTCAGCTTTGCCTCCCGGATCGAACCAGCCCCGGCCTCTTCCACCCCCTCAAGCATCTGCTGGGGATTAACTTTATTTTGCCGAGCGTTGGCGGCTTGGGGCCGAGCCCGGGGTCCCTCGGCAGCCGCACGCAGAGCCCCGCGCCCGCCGCCTCGCTCCCCTTCCCAGGGCCGACCCGACACCCCGGAGACTTTCGGGGGGCTGGGGGATTCACACGCTTTCCCCTCTCCTCCTCCCCACCCGGCTCACCGGTGCTCCGAGCTTTTCTCCACGGGGTCATCGGCTCTTCTCGCCGCGCGGGCCCGGGGTGCTGTCCCTGGGGAGCAGCGGGGTGATGAGCCCTAGGATGGGGGGCACAAGGCGACGGTGCCCCTCACCCAGGCTGTGGGCCAAAGCAACGCGTGGGGGGGTCACGGAGCCGCCCCACACCCCAGCGCCCTGTGGGCAGCGATGGGGCACGGGGCCGGTTTGGGGTCCCAAGGGAGGCTTCGCTGCCCTGAGCCTGTTTCTCCCTGGGCCAGGGGACCCCATGGACGACGACCGGCCCCTCTTCATCACCTTCAAACCCGTCGGGAAGGACAACACAGGCGGCGCCAAGCCGGGGTCCGACACGGCCCTGGTCCAGCCCCCGGCAGCGGAGCAGCCCCCGGGACACCGCGACACACACGGCAGGGTAGGACACGGGGCTGTCCCCCGTCCCTGCGCCCCCGAGCTCACGTGCCCGCAGGCACCGCGTCCTCCCGGGCTGCATCGGGAGCCCGGCGCGGGGAGCAGAGCATCCTCGGGGCACGTGCTGCCCCCCATCCTCACCCGAGCCCCTGCCCGCTCTCCGCTGCCGTCCCAGGTCTTGTCCCCGCCGGAGGGGGACCTGCAGCCGGAGCTGCTGGCCCTGCGTGCCCAGACGAGGCTGTGGTTCAAGCAGACGCAGGCCGGGAGGCTGGGGGCCGAGGGCGAGCTCCCAGCCTGGTTCCACGGCTTCATCAGCCGGAGGTGAGCTCGGGGGAAGCCGGGGCAGGGGACGGGGTGGCAGCGGCCGAGGGACGCGTGGCCCCTTCAGCATCGCCACCCCTGGGCGCCGAAACCGGGAGCTCGACCCCTGGCTCCGGCAAAGGGGGTGAGGGTGAGCGGCTCTGGGCCCCTTCCCGCAGGGAGACGGAGGAGCTGCTGCAGGATCAGCCCCCAGGCTGCTTCCTGGTCCGCTTCAGCGAGAGCACCGTCGGCTTCGTCCTGTCCTACAGGTGAGGGACCCCCGGCCCCGGCCGAGGGACCGAGGCACTCGGTTCCCTTCCCGCCGGCCGTACCGACCCCGTCCCCTCGCCCCCTCTCCCCCCAGGGGCAGGGATCGCTGCCGACACTTCGTCCTGGACCAGCTGCCGGACGGGCGGTACGTGATCCTGGGGGAGCGGAGCGCCCACGCCGAGCTGGCCGACCTGCTGCGGCACTACGCCGCCGCCCCCGTCACGCCGTACCACGAGTTCCTGACGGTGCCGTGCGGACGGGTGAGGACCCGCCGGCTCTGCAGCCAAAAAAACGGGGCGGTTCCTGCTGTACAAGGGGGTGCGGGTTTTTCCCAAGCTGGAGAAATCAAAGCCAAGGGAAGTCCCAGCATCACGGTTGGGCAAAACCCAAGCCGGGGTTGGCACCGGAGCCACCCCGGCCGTCGCGCAGCACCCGAGATGGGAGCGAGGAGCCGGACGCGGGCAGCGCCCGGCTGGGGCCGTCCCGGACCTCGCACCCACCCCCTCACCTCTCGCTGCAGGAGGACGAGCCCCAAGGAGGGACGCGGACCCCAGCCGGCAGCGGTGCCGCCCGTTCGCCGGTGAGCGAGGCACCAGCGACCCTCTCGGCGTATGGCACCGTGTCCAAGGGGTCCCCGGGAGCCAGGCAGGCAGGCGCAGCCCCCCCGCCGCCTGCGGAGCCCAGCGCCGAGGGAGGCTCAGCCAGGGAGGTAACGGCAGGGCAGGGGGGAGGGAGGCTCTTCTCCAAGGACAGGAACCGTAGCTGGGCCAAAGCTCTGGCGAGGCGGGGGGACGCAGCCGGGATGGGGGACGCAGCTGGGACGGGGGACACAGCCCCCGCCGCCGTGGATCCACGCCGGACCGCTTCCAGCCCTCACCTCCGACCCGTCCCATCTCTCGCAGGCTCCCCGCATGCCCCCGCCGCTCCCGGCTAAGGCCAGCTCCTGGCCGCAGCTCAGGGGCCCGCGCAGCCCGGCGGCGGAGCAGCCCCCGAGGGGCCCTACGCTCGGGTGCATGAAGAAGCCGCCCCCCCCGAGCCGCCCGCGCCGGCCGACGCCAAGTACCAGCAGCTCATGTGCTTCCACACCTACGCGGAGCCGCACGAGGGCAGGGCCCCCGGCCCCTCCGCCTACGACGAGCGGGAAGAGCCCATCCCCTTCTACGCCGTGGGACGGGGCGCCAGCCCCAGCCCCGAGGAGAACATCTACTCCGAGGTGGCGCTGGCCCGGCAGGACCCGCCGGTTCCGCTCCCCAGGGGTTCCCGAGGCGCCTTCTCCACGCTGCCCCCCAAATCCCGCGCGCCGGCCCACCGCCAGCTCTTCCGCAGCGCGTCCAGCCAGGCCTCCAAGAGGCGGCAGCTCCCGGCAGCTCCCGCGGCGGACGGGAAGGAGAGAGGAGGCTCCAGCCCGGGGGCAGAGGTGCGTTCCCCACGGCGGGTGGGTCGGGGGGGCTCGCCCCGAGGCAGGGGCACGGCGGGAGACGGGCGTCCCCTGCCCAGGGCTCCGCGCCGTCCCCACCTCGCAGCCAAAGCGGGAGCCAAGCCGAGGGCCGGGAGGGTGAAGCACCGACTCTCGCGTCAAACCTCCGCCCCACACGAGCTCACGGCCGTTTTCCCTCCACCTCTCCCTGCGGATTCCCCAGGCCACGACACCCAAGCCTCCGCTGGCGTTCGACGATCCCGTTTACAGCCGGAGGACGAGCGCCGCAAAGCGAGCCGCGGGCGGGCGGGCCGGCGCCGACAACGTTTACGAGCAGCTTTCCGGAGACCGTCTCTAAGCCGCGCGCGCAGGTAGGGCCAAGGAAAAGACCCAGCTCCCCGTCTCGCAGCCCCCGGGAGAAGGAAGCGCTCGGGAGGAGAGGCCCAAGGCTGCAGTTGGCTCCTCCGCAGACAACCAGCGCCGGTCCGCTCCGCGCCGGCATTCCCACGCCCTTCTCGAGGCAGCAGCCGGCTTCCCGAGCCCTGCGAGACGGTTAGGAGGAGAACGGAGGAACGGATTTAATTTATCTTTGGAAAGATTCACAAAGAGATTTCTATTAATAGAATGAGGGCGGAAAAGGCTATTACAGTAAAAACAGAGATAGGTTTCGGGCACGGCTGGCGCATCCGGAGTCAGATGTTAAATTGGCCACAAGCCGGAGCGATACGGCAGCCTGGCAAGCAGGGCCACACCAAAATCACCGGCCCGGCGCCGACACCTCCAAGCCCTGCCCACCGCCTCAGCCACAAACCGGGGGACAGCCCCAACCCCGAGGACCAAACTCGGCTGCCAGGGCGACGACACCCACCCCCGGGCTGCCCCGCGGTGCCGCAAAACCCCGGCCGCCTCCTTTTGTCTGAAGCTACGCCGAGCCGAGCCCTAACCAGAGCGGGAAGCGCGGCGGGACGGGCAAAGCCCCGAGCTCAGATGCGTTGGAGCTTCGAGCCAGGGAGGGAAAAACAGGGCCGGGGGGGGTTGGAGTTGTTTTCTTTCACCTCGCGGAAGAATCACTTTTGGTTTTCACCAGCCTACGTGTTGTTGCTCTTAAAAGGCTAAAAGCAGAGCGCGAGCCAGCGGCGATTCCCGTCCTCCTGCCTCCCCTCTAGTGCTAAAAATGAGCCATTACACCCCGAAATGGAACAAGAAAAGGGGAACCCGTGAGCTCGAGCCTCTCCGGGGCTCCACCACCACGCCACGGCCACCGAAGAAGAGCTGGGGAGCGCACGGTCTGCCGGAGGACAGAGCCTCCTGCCTCCAGCACCGCGGCGAAGCCCTGCCGGGCGCCGTGAGTCCCAGCGCCGAGGCTCGGCGGTTTAAAAACACGCGAATCCACGGCGGCGAGCGCGACGGGGTTCGCACCCCGGCTGGGCTGCGCGTAGCGAACTCCCTCGGGAACAAGGGCTCTGCAAATAAACCGAGGCAGCCGCCTGGGAAACGCTCGGGCCTTCCCGAAGGCGGGGAGAAGGAAAACCAAGGCCTCGAGCGAGGAGTCGAGCGCCTCGCGATGGAAACAGGTGTGGTTCGCTTCATTTAAAAGTTTATTCCTTTTATCAAATCTCTTTTCAGAGGATTTCACTGTACATATAAGATATGAATAAATTACTCAACAGTAACTTTATTCTGGTCATTCAAATACTCAAAATGGGCTCCGCAAAGTACTAAAACATCCAGGGAACTAAACTAGAAATCAGATTATTTTAAAATATTCTAAGAAAAGACTTCATTCATGGGGGTTGGTTTGCTCGTTTTTAACAGGTAACACGGGAGAAAAACAACCTCTCGGAGTTTTTCTAAGTGGAATAACAAATATTAGCCGGTTTAGCTGCAGTTACGACAAATAAAACCCTTAGTGGTGGGAATGTGAGTTAAATAACCAGCCCAGCCCTCCGTTCCCTTCGGCATCGCGCGCTTCGGTGAACAACAAACTAAGCGAGGCCGCCGAGATTTGGCTAAAGATACGTGGATCTGGCCAGCAAGGCCGCGCATGATTTGCAGTCGTATCGCTTAGACCTAATACCTTAAATAAAAGAAAGATTGCGTTTTAAAAAGGCCGGACACAGTCTCCTCTTCCCAGGCAGGAGGGTAAAGTTAACGCTTAATTGAAACAGAATTGATACAAACGAGCTAAAAAAAAAAAAATAATACGGTTGGCAGCTTTCATCTGCGGCCGCTTCGCTGGCCGAGCTCACGGCCCGCTGCGCCGTGCCACGCTGCGAACGCTCGGTTCAAGGAGTCTGGAGAGCAGCCCGAGGCCAGCGAGGAGGAGGAAGGAGGGCAAAAAAAGGAAGAAAAAACATACATACACGCACGGATCACATTTATCCCAAAGGCCTCAGCAGCGGCTCGTGCTGGGCGAGAGATCCTCGCTGCTTTTTGTGCGTTCCACACTCGGGGCCGTTTTCGCTTCTATTGCGAGCTCTGACCTGTAAAGGAGTTTCCCCTCGGCACGGTCCGAGACATACAGGCTGGTGGAGCTGAGAACAAAAACACTAACTTAGCCACGCTTAAAAAAAGAAAAAAAACCCCAAAGATATCAAAATCACTCGCACGAGAGGAGCGCTGGATTTACTCAGACGTTGAGTAAGCAGCCATGAGGACGTCTCAAAGAAAAGGACAAAAAATAAACCCGAAGAGGCTTGCTCTTGAAACTCACTGCCTTTTAGAAAGAAAAATTACACTCTCAACGCACAGCGAGTCCAAGAAAGGAGCCAAGTGGGAATCGGAAGTTTATTGAGAGTCTAAGGTTCCAGTGGCGAGGCTCCGTCGGAGGAGGAGCGGCCCCTGTACCTACGGGACAAAAGCTCCGAGCCTGGCACAAGCACGCTCCCTGCGGCTCTCGCCGTCGTACAAAACAGACTTGGTTTGAACCTTCCGCGTTATCGTTTATAAGGAAGGGGGGGGGAAGGAGAAAAAAAAAAAAAAAAACCCAAAGCTTACAGGTGGAGTTTCAGGATGGGTTTGCGTTAAACCTTTCTCCCGCCAGGCAGGGGAGCGCAGGATCCTCCCGCCCACCGAGCAGCCCGCGCTCTCCGCAGGGCCCGGCTGGTCCAGGAGGCCAGGAGAAGTCTGACACAGTAGGTCACCTGGGACAACGGCCAAAAAGCGGGACAGAGGCGCTAGAATCCGTATTTGGCTTGAGTCTGACGTCGGCTGAGCTTGTTTTCAGACCACGTGTTTTTCAGTTCCAGTTCTCTTTCCTTCGCCTGCAGAAATCGAGAGGATTAACATCAGCGCTGCCGCTCACTGACTCAGCAGCATTTCACCCTCCTCTGCCCCGCTCACGGGGAGCACTTCAGCGAGAAGCCTCGTTACAGGACTTCGCACAATTATCTTGACAGAGCCCTGAATTAAACGCAGCTTCTCTTGCGGGACGGTCTCGGCAGCCACTCGGCAGCGGCGCGGAATTAAGACAGGAAGCGGAGAGGCTTGTAACGTACCACGGCGCGCGCGCCGGAGCCGGGCGGGAGGGGAAGAGGGAAGCAAAGCGCAAAGCGAACCAGAAGCTCGGCGCCGCGAGACCCTTGGGGCCGAGGCGCGGCTGCCACGAGGCTGTTGGGGCCGGCGGCGGCCGGGACAGTGGTGCAGCACGGCCGCCGCGGGGCTTGCCCGGGGCTCGCGGACCCCAGCGGCTGAAAAAGCAGCTCCGCCTCGTGCTGCCAAGCCCCTGTAATTCCGCCTGGATTCGTTGCCACGCTAGAAGGAGGGCACTCACCTGATGGATCAGGTACGTGATCTGGTGTTTTCTCCTTTGCTGTCCCGTGGGTTGATCTCCTTTTTTCTAGAAAGCAACAACAGATGAACCGTTAAGCCTGGGAAGATGCTGACCCAGAGAGCGAAACAAGACAAGAGCTTGCAGAAAGCCATTTCACGAAGGGTTTGTTTCGTGTTCAACAGCTGCGGGCAGATTCCTCAGGCTGAAGCAGTTCCTGGCTGGTCTTCGCCACCTGCACGCCGAGACTGCGTTTTGAGCACCTCTATTGGTCTCTTACGTGTAATTATTTACCTGACACGCAACCCAAGGGTCCCCAAATCCCCTCCTGTCCGTACCTTGCTGAACGATTTCATGGTCTTCTCCTCCGTCAAGGATTTGGTGAGCCACTGCTGGGCTCCGCTCAGCTGATCGTCCCCTTTGATATCCACAAAGTTGATCTCTTCCCTCCCTCGATTCCGCTTGCCTTGCAGCCGCTTGAACTGAAAGAAGAACAGAAACAACCGGAGTTCCACACGCGCGTCCCACACCAACGCGAACCTGAAACAAAAGGTAGATGAGGTCTGAGCCTTAGCTCCCCGAGCACGGACAGGCCACACCAACTAACACCTTTCCAGCTAGGAATTATTTTCCTTTATAGATCGGAATATCTATAACTACTTAGCGTGAAGGTGATCATCTCCTTTTTCTACGCAGAAAGGAAAAAACATTTAGTCTCGCTTTTAGCCTTGCTTGGGAGAAGACCCTCGGGCTCCTGGCTCTCCGGTTTTAAGTGCTAGGGAAGCACCTGGAGTTTCGCCGCTGACACATCCACCTCCTGTAACGCAAATCCACCTCCCAAGAGGCCCCTCGAAGGGAGCGAGCACCAGCTGCCGTCTTCTGCAGCACTGCCTGGCTTGGCAAACCAGCCTGGCAGTTTCTAGATTAGATCAACAACGGGAGAGGGGGTTTTTTAAACAGGTTTTTGAGCATTTGAAGTAAGCGGGGAGTTCACCGCTGTGCCGAAGGATGTACCGTGAAGGTATCCGAACAGTGGCTCATCTGCACCTCAGCAGGCAACGCCTTCACTCCACGCACCTCATCTGCCCTAGATACCCTCACGAAAACAAGACCGGGCTCGGTGGAAACTACAAACGTCACCTACTTATAAAAGCAAGCAACTTTGTCTGGAGCAGTAGCCCACCAGCTCGCTGGAAGGACACCGCACGCGTCCGCAACGCAACGCCAGACCCCACGGAACAACCACCCGGCCCAACGCAGCGTGGTCGCGCCGGTGGGGCAGGACCGCGGCTGCGAGCGGGTCCCACGTTCTAGCAGAGCTCAAACGCAAACTCCGCAGCGGGACAGACAGTAAAGTGCCAACCGCTTCGTCATCTATGAAGGAGGAGTCGGTGCTCATCTCCTGCGGCGGCGCCTGGGCTGGTTCCATCTCCTGGTAGTACCCACTGCTGTAGTAATCCTGTCGGCAAAAGGAAAACCAGTTCATCGAGAGAGCGAAGGAAGATCGATCCCAGAGCAGCCACACACGGAGGCCCCGAGACGGAGCACCGAGTCGCGTACCCCACCCCATGAGCTGCTGCTTCTTCACCTAGAGAGCTCGCTCGGGCTCTGGGGAGCACAGTACGTTATGTACCTCCTCCCAAGGCTGACCGCAGGAGTCGTTAAGCACATCTCATTACTCTGGCACTCCTGAAGAGCACGGGGCGTTTTTTCCGAGGTACTCAACATCAAATACTTTGCTGAATTACTAGAAACAACCTGGCTTCAGACAGCAGCTCTGGCGAGCCCCGATTCTGCACCCTGACAGCAGCAGGGGCAGCCGCGCAGGGGCGTTTTAAAAGGAGTGCGGCTATTAAACATTTATCCAGCAAAGAGCATCTGTGGCTCCCGTGCCAGAGGAACCCTGACGTGCTGAGAGCTGCGGATCTCTGCTCCTTGTCCCTGCTAGCTCAGACGGGTTAGACCCCCCCCCAAGCCGCAGCCTGCTCCAGTAACTAATTCGGAGCCCCTCATCCCAGATCCCTTTTCCAGAGCTTCACCTCCCAGCGAACCCACCTGATAATATGCACCGGCCACACCGGCCTCGCCGTAGGCAGGGAACTGGCTGTACGGCTGGCTGCCGTAGTCTTCTCCGGGTTTGGGCGCCCAGCTGTGCTGAGCACCGCTG
The DNA here is from genome assembly GCA_009819775.1 of Phoenicopterus ruber ruber. Lineage (NCBI taxonomy): Eukaryota > Metazoa > Chordata > Aves > Phoenicopteriformes > Phoenicopteridae > Phoenicopterus > Phoenicopterus ruber. The sequence goes on from CM020242.1 coordinate 1,717,969, forward strand.
GAGCCCGCGCCCGTCTTGAATTCCAGAGGGGCGTTAGCAGCAGCGTCCTGGAATTGGGGCTCCGGCTCCGTCCCGGGCGGTGGGTCTTCCGACACCACCGAGCCAGAGTACATATAGGTCTCGGCACCCACGAGGCTGGGCTCGCTCCTGTCAGACAAGGAGAAGTAGTTCTCTGGCTCGACCTCTTCGTCGCTGTCGTCTTCTTCCTGCGTGATCTGCTTGGTTACCTGCAGGGCAGCGCTCTTCGCAGCGGCTTTGATGGCAGACGGAGAAGGAGTCGTGGGCACCGCTGGCTTGGACAGAGGTTTTGTTTTGGAGGAAGAAGTGGGGGCTTTAGCGGGCTTTGAGTCGGAGGCGTTTTCTCCCGCTTTCCTCGAGAAAGCGTACGGCAAAAGTAACCGATTCGTCTCTTTCACTGTCAAGTTTTTGGGTTGAGGAAGCAAAGCGGACAAGCCAGAGCCCTCGCCGCGTCCCTGGTGAGTTTCGTGCAGGGCAAATGGTTCATAGAAATAAGAGAAATGAGTGAGACGATTTAGTTTTCCTGACTCCCTGCCAATTATCTCCTCCAATTCTAACAACATTAATGGGTTTCCCATTGCTCAGCACAATCGTGGGCTACTTCGAACACGCTGCAGGGCTTTCTTGCACAAAAGGCCAGCGGGACTTTTAAGGGCAAAGTGGTACTTGCAAATATCTGCCAGCTTCCCAAATTAACGCATGTTTTTCTCTGAGATGTAAATTCAGGAAATTACCCCAAAAAAGGGACTTGACGCCCCCAGGGGATTTCAGGGATTTCATATGCTAAAAGCCAGGCGCTAACCAGAGATTTACACTAGTGGAAGCCCAAGATCTGTCACCATCAAATGCTTCTTTCCTGTGAAACTTGTTGAATTGAATATCCTAGCTATTTACCTGAAGAGTATTTTTCTTCTTTGCTGGTTCATCTTCCTCCGAATCTGACTGAGAAAGAAAAACAGAGCTTAGCACAACTGGAGATATTCAAATTAAGCAATAAAACCCCAACCAACATACAATTTATTAATTTTCAGTTTGAACCAGCCAAAGAATCACAGTAACGCGGGTCTGGACTTATAATCCGCCAAAAGCCGAGCTAAAAAGCGACAGTGGGATGCGGTCAAGCTCTTTTTCGCAATCTTGCTGATGCATCTACGTCAGGGCAAAGAGAGATAAAAGCCCGCTCTGGTTACTACTACGCGAGATAAATAAACTGCCCACAGTAAAAGCAGGGCCACAGTACTTGCCACTATATTTAGAGACAGCCAGCTCTGCTGTGGTCTGAGCAGAGGCAGAAAAAGCAGCTGCGTTCTGCTGTAAAACCTGAAGCTTTGCAAACAAGTCAGCATTGCCTCATAAAATAATCACTAATCTGAGCTCATTTACGCAACCTACGGAACAAAAAAAGGATTTGCAAACCCAAAATTCCACATTTTGAGGGCAGCTTTTTAGTGCCGCTCTAAAGCGGAGCAGGTGGGCAGAGAAACTCGGCTGCTACATATTTGGTTCCTGCCAGAAATTAGCGTTTAGAGAGCCAACAGCTTTATTTTTTTAAAAATCACAGGAAAATAAACCTGTGCAAGGCAAAGAACACAAGCTGCACGGCATAAGGTCAGCGCTCTCTTTCAAATAACAGACACCACCACGACCTTAAGAGAGGGGAAGCACAAAACCACACAAAGCAAGGGTGTAAAAATTCACTGTGGGGATTAACAGGGTTCACAGTAACTCTGGAGTTGCTAAATATCCATTTAAAACTTGAGCAGAAAAGTCTGGTCGTCTCTGGCATCAGAAAAGGCCTTTAACATCTTTATCACTTTATAGCTTTGCAGAGCACTTTAAAGAGATTACAGGAAACAAGGTCTTCTGCCAGTTTACTATCTAAATTATAAAACAGGACAAAGACAAAGAACATGCATAAATAAAGGCAAGTCAAGAGTTGCCATAAAACCCGTGTGTTGCATTTAGGAGCGAGGAGATAAAGCAGCCTGCCCAGGAGCGTCTCCACAGGTGCAAACAACAGGGACGGGAGGTATTTTAAGGAGAAAGAGGGGAAGAGCGAGGACGTCGGTCACAGGCCAAGGGACTTCCAGGAATCCCAAACGGGAACCACTGGGTCCAGCTCTGGTTTTAAGGTACTTTTCTCCCGTCAACATTCATTCCCTCGCTTGACACTAACGACCTGCAGTATTTCTGCTCGAAGCCAATGCGCCGGAACACGGGGTCGGGGAGGAACAAGTCTCCTTTCGTTTGAGCTCATTTCAGTAGCTGCACAACCAGCGAGGACGAGCAGAGCCCTAACACTTGCTTTATTATGAAGGGCCTGTTCCAAAGCGCCACAAGAAAGTGAGTAAGCAAAAAGTGGGTATGAGAGCATGGGATATCCCTCACGCATTTGCCTAAAAGGGCAAGCCATACGCCTGCTGCGCCTCCGTCGGGTTTGGGAGCTCTGGCTCTGGAATTTGCCAAACGGGGCTGGTTCAGGGATGGCCGGGACGCTCGCATCCTCTCACCCGCTCTTCCCCTGCCCTCACAGACTCCTCTTCCAGCAAAGCGAGATGCGCCGGCTTCGTTTCAGCTCCCCCAGGCCCAAGATGCCGGCAGACCACTATTAATCGACGCTGTTTCTACATCCATCCCGTCAAACCTCTTCTTCGAGCCACCTGTCCCCATGGAAATGACCCTGAGCCTCGCAGTTCAGCTCTTCCTACAGCCAGGGGCATTCGCGTCTCACCAGAACCAGCAACCAAGGCCAGACACAGCCGCAGCCACGCGATCGTCACCTCCACGCTAGGACAGTGCCGTCCCAGAGCGGATGAGCAGAGGGGAGAGAAGGAAAGCTGATCAACAGGGACACCCAGGCAAAAAAAAAGGGGGGCAGGGACCTGCCTTTCCCTGCTCTTGCCACGGGGCTGTCTGTATTCAGTGCTCAGGAGTCGCATAAGGCACGGGGCACTGCAAACACGAAAAAGCACAAGCTGAGAGGGAAGTGGTTACCTAAGGGTCTGGAGGATGCTTGAAGCCTTTAGATAAATCAGCAATAAATCGACAGGAAAACCTACCGACCGCCCAGCAAACAAAAGAAGAGACAAGCAGACTTATTTGGGATACCCCCACACAAGGCCATGCAGCTCCACATCATCAACTCGTTAACTTCTGTAATAAACAAGGGTGCAGATAATCTGGGGTTTGCTGTATTATGATTATAAATAAGGTTTCTAGACCAGTTTAACTCTGCAAAGCGCTTTAAGATTAGGGCTGGCAGCCGGGACAAATCTCCCCGTAGATGCCACAACAATAGCACCAGGCGAGGTTTTGGTACCTTGCTATATTATGATGGGAGAGAGCGACGAAAGAGACGCTGTGCTTTATGGGCAAACAAATCCACGGGGGGATTGCTCCGGGGAGAAGATTTCACGCACGAAGGCGCTCCTGCTCGGGAGGGCTCGAGCAGGGCCCCCCCCGGCAGAGCTGGTGGTTTGTTTCATACTCACATCTCCCTTGTGCAACTCGGGCGCCGTGATCCGCACCGGCTCCGTCCTCTTCTTTGGCTTGGGGAGGCTCAAATCCACCCCAGCCCCGGGGGGAGCAGCAGAGGTCGAGACAGGAGGGGGCAAGCTGAGGGTAGAGGCAGCGGTCGTGGTGGCAGCGTTCCTCGGGGGAGGCAGGAGGAGTCCCCCCAGCCTGGGCTGCTCCCCGCTCCCGTTCCCGCTGGCGGCTGGCTCGGGCAGGCTGACGGCCGGGGCCGAGGCCTGGGCCGGGCTCATGCCCGGCGGAGGGGTGCCGAAGCCCCGCATGCCAGGCGGGGGGCCCATAAGGAAAGGAGGGGGCGGCCCGCCGTGGGGCGGCGGCAGCAGGGGGAAGCCGCTGCCCAGCGGCTGGTGAGGCGGGGGCAGCGGGGGCATCACGGGGGCTTTGGGGGGAGGCAAGGCGGCGAAGAGCCCCCGGGCCGGGGGCTGCTGGGCTGCGGCAGGAGGCGGAGTGGCGGCTTCCTCCTCCTCGCCCGCGGCCTCCTCCGCATCGCTCTCCTCCTCGCTGCTGGCATAGGCCACCAGGGACATGGCCCTCCGAGGAGGGCGGCCCTCCGCGGGCAGGAGCTGCTACGCGAGGCCGAGGATCCGCCCTCCCGGCTAGGCCGCGCCGCTGCCGCGCCTTCAGCGACCGTAGCGGGGAGGAAGGGGAGGGTGGGGGCGAGGCTAAGCCGCCATGGCGGCCCCACCCCCGCGCAGCGGCAGGGCCGCGGGCTCGGAAAGGCGGCGAGGCGACCCAGCACCCGGCTCCGCGCCCGGCGCGCCGCGCTCCCAGATAATGGCTGCCGGCAGCGCCCCCCCTCCCCGCGTCTCAGCGCCGCCGGACTACAACTCCCGGCGTGCCCTGCGCGCCGCCCCGCCCGCCTCCCAGCGCGCACCGCCGCGCGGCACCACGGGAAGCGTAGTCTGCGCGGCCGTCCGGCGGGACCACCGTTCCCGGCGTGCCCCGCGAGCCGAGGGGACGGGACCTGACATGGCGGGGGCGGGCGGGGCTGAGGAGGGGGCGGAAAGGTCCCGGGGGGCCGGGCGGGGCGGGGGTGTCGGTGAGGAGGCGCTAGGCCGGTTGGAGGGCAAGGCCAGGCCCGGCCCAGTCAGGCTAGGCCTAGTCAGGCCCGGCCAGGCCCCGAGGTAAAGTGCGGCCTGGCCCGGCTGGAGACCGCGAGGGGCCCAGGCCTCCCCCAAAGGCCCCTGAGGAGGCCGAAGGACGGGCTGGGCTCAGCGCGGCCCCCTCAAAGTGGTTCCTAGTGCTGCTGAGTAGGGGGGCGGGCAGGCCCCCTCCAGCCGACCCCCTCTGTGGGGGAACAGCCCCAACGGGAGAGCCGGGGAGGGGAGGCTTCAAAGCGGGGAGTGGGACAAGCGGGCCTCCCCCAGGCTTCGCGGGGCCTCCCCGGGGCCCGCTGCCAGCTCCCGCCTGCTTCCCCGGGGCTGCGGGTGGGCTCCGGCCCAGGGTCCCGCGGCGGTTCCTCGCCCTGCGCGGGTGCGATGGGCCCGGCTGCCCTCCCCGGGCCGCCCGCCCGGACTACAGCTCCCGGCGCTCCCCGCCGCCCTCCGCGGGCCCTTTCCCCGCCCCGCTCGCTAGGCCGCCTTAGTTAATCGCCAAACCGGGGCGCGGAGCGGGGAACTACAGCTCCCAGCGTGCCCGGAGGAGCCGGCGGGTCCCCCGGCGCCCGGCTGCTGTGTCACTGCGGGGGGACCGAGAGGCGGGGGGGGGGGGGTAGCTCCCTGCCAGCTGGCTGGTTCCCTCTCTGCCTGTTCCTCCCTGCCCGTTTAATTTTAAGGCAGGAGCTGTGCTTAAACAGCGCTGCGAGTCTTGGTGGGAGCGGGGTGGAGATGGGAGTTAGCCCTTGTGGCAGCCGGGGCCCTGGCCGGGACCCCCTGGGTTTATTGCTCCGCTGGGTTTGACTCCAGTGACCTCCTTCTGGTTTGTTCTGACCTTAATAAGAACGGAGCCGGGCTCCGAATTTGGGTCCTGAACGCAAAGCCCAAGGAAGCAATTTGCCCAACTGCTGCGAAGTAGCAGAAGTAATTAAAGCAAAACGAAGATAAACGAGAAGCGCGATGCAGGCCCTTGGACGTTATTGTTTCGAATGGTGTGAAATCTGGCTGAGGTGTCCTGTCCCACCCCTCCCACCCTGCTATAAAAAATACTACATTAAAAAGAAGCACGGAGGCCTCTGGGAGCGGGAGGGAAGGGGGAGTGCGGTTCTCCGTGGCGGCGGCACTCACAGGTACATTTTTCCCCCCGCTCTTTACACAGCTGAGACCTGTAAGAGCGAAGCCGAGCGATGCCGGCACAAGGACGCTGAGGAGGAGGAGGATGCTCCTGCGGCCACGGGGCCGGTTTGGCTCCCAGAAGGTCCGGCCTTTCTTTGTGGCAACCGCTTTCCCTGGGACTGTAGGTTCCCTGAGCGCCAGAAACGGCAAGCCGTTGTCTCGGGTGCCCGTAGTCTTCCTCGGCGCGCGCATGTGCGGTGACGTGCAGAGCGAACCCCCCGGTCGAGGGGGCCTGAACCCCAAACCGTGCGGCAGAGGTGGTCAAGTCTCCTTCCTTTACAGCTCTGCCCACCCGCTCGCCAAATCTCGTGGAAACCAAACCTGAGAACGGCCACGATGTCACGGAAACGGGGAATTTTTTGTGGATCAGGCCCCCCGTGCCAGCAAAGCCACCCGTGGGCTGAAATCCTCGGGATGCGTTGGGATCTCCCCAGCAGGTTGGGGTTGGTTTTTTCCCCTCCTTCATAAATATCTGGGTCTGTAGGAAAGTAAAATCAGTCAATGGCCGAGAAGCACCGAGCGAGCGGGTTAAGCCGCCCAAAGCCTCGACGCGGGGCAGCCCTTCGCCTCCGCGCCCGGAGGAGAATCGACACGAAGGCTGGCAGGGAGAGGAGGGACCGCATTTCAACTCTCGCTGTGCGGAAGGAGGGAGAAATCTTTGTTTCCCTCGCCCTTTGTCCGTCTTTTTCTGTTTAAGCTAGAGATTCCTCGGGCCTGGGGATCTCGCCCCTGGGCAGCGGGGTCCTGCTTTCAGCTGTGACCCCTCTGATTATTTATTTATGTTATTTTGCAGCTCGATGGGAGAAATGAAGCCAAGGAAAGCACACGAGGGATGGAAGGAAAAAGAATCCAGCCCAGGAACCCCCACTGCCGGGTCACGGTGGAGGTTGTGGTCTTGCAAACAGTTTAATCCGTGCTTAATTTAATCACAGGTGCTTGGATGGGCCGAGCCCGCAGCCCACCGCGTCCGGGAGGACCCCGCCGGCGCCCCAGCCCCGGCGCCCCGCCAAGGAAATCCCCGGCGCCCGGAGCTTCGCCGGTTTTAAAGTCCGAAGCCGAGACGCATTTAAGTCGTGGGGGCGGAAGGAGCCCGAGGTGACGATTTACTCATCCCGTGACTTAGAGTCACCCCGTAACCCCTGCGCCGAGCCTGGCCGGGGGGCCCAAGCCTCCTCCCCGGGCACGCAGCCATTTTCCTACGCGCTGAATTTCGCAGGCCGTGAGTAATCCCGGTACCTCGAGGCCGGGCTTTGCAAAACGGGGTATTTCTGAAGAAAAAACGCTTCGCCTCTTCTGCTTTTGGTGATCGGGGGAGCATGCCTGAGGCGAACCGCTGCTCCGGCACCAAATCTTCCCTGTTTTTTGTTCTTTTTAGAGACTGGCTGCTCTCTCCGGCGACGCGCCTGGCTGCAGCCAGGATGCGGCACTTTGGGGATGCCGCTACGCTGGTTTTACGCGGGTTTTCCACGGTTTTACGCGGGTTTTCCACGGTTTTACGCGGGTTATCCACGGTTTTACGCGGGTTTTCCACGGTTTTACGCGGGTTTTGCACATTTTTGCACGTTTTTACATAGGTTTGCATGGTTTTACATAGTTTTTACATGTGTTTTTACACATTTTTACATGTTTTTACACATTTTTTAAAATTTTTACACTTTTTTTACATGTTTTTACATGTCTTTACATGCTTTTATGTCTTCACACGTTTCTACACGTTTTTTACAGTTTTTACACGTTTTTTTACCCATTTTTACACTTTTTTAGTTTTTACACTTTTTTCCATGTTTTTTACCCGTTTTTACCCGTCCTCACACATCCTCACATGTTTTTACACTTTTTTACAGTTTTTACACATTTTTACATGTTTTTACATGGGTTTACATGGTTTCACAGAGTTTTTACACGTGTTTTTACGCATTTTTACAGTTTTACACAGTTTTTACAATTTTTACACTTTTTTTACGTCTTTACATGTTTTGATATGTCTTTACATGGTTTTACATGTCTTTACACGTTTCTATATGTTTTTTTAGTTTATACACTTTTTTTACATTTTTACCCGTTTTTACACTTTTTTTACTTTTTTACCTGTTTTTTAGTTTTTACACATTTTTTAAGTTTTTACCCGTTTTACACGTCCTTACATGTTTTTACACATTTTTACACGTTTTTACACATTTTTACACGTTTTTACATGTTTTTTACACGTTTTTACATGCCTTTACACATATTTCCATGTTTTTTACACAGTGTTTAGAGTTTTTAGTTTTTACACAGTTTTTACAGATTTTTACGTGTTTTACACGTTTTTACATGCCTTTACACTTTTTTCACCTTTTTTACACGTTTTTACATTTTTTACAGTTTTACACACCTTTACACATATTTCCATGTTTTTCCACAGTTTTTCCACAGTTTTTACATGTTTTACATGTTTTTTCATGCCTTTACACATTTTTTTTCACCATTTTTCCACGTTTTTACATTTTTTACACGGTTTTACATGCCTTTACTCACATTTCCACGATTTTTACACAGTTTTCACAGAGTTTTTACAGTTTTCACACAGTTTATACGTTTTACACGTTTTTACATGCCTTTACACAAATTTCCACATTTTTTACAGAGTTTTTACAGTTTTTACACGTTTTTTACATTTTACACGTTTTTACATGCCTTTACACAGGTTTTTTCACCATTTTTCCACGTTTTTACATGTGTTTTACACGTTCTTACATGCCTTTACACGTATTTCCACGTTTTTTACACAGTTTTTACACGTTTTTACATGCCTTTACACGGCTTTTTTCACCGTTTTTACACGTTTTTACATGCCTTTACACGGCTTTTTTCACCGTTTTTACACGTTTTTACATGCCTTTACACGGCTTTTTTCACCGTTTTTACCCCGGACCCCGCCGTTTCCAGGCTCGCGGCCGCCAGCCCGTGGCCGGGCGTCCCCGCGACGTCGCGCCCGCGTGGCCGTGTCGGGCTGCGTCCCCGTCCCTCGTGACACATCCACGATTATTCCCTGCGCTGGGTGCACCCCCCACCTTGCAGCTGGCTATTTGGTTTTTTTTATTATTATTATTATTATTAATTGCGTTGGGGGGTGTTTTCGCAGCCTCCCTCCCGGCGTTTCGCAGCGCGGCCCCTCCCCTCCGCGAGCACCCGTGGGCGCGGGTGGGTGGGCGCGCGCGCACGGCGCGTGTGCAAGGCAGCGCTGCCGAGCCTCCGAGCGCATCCACCGGGAGGAGGAGGAGGAGGAGGAGGAGGAGGAGGAAGGGGGGGGTGGCGGAGGGAGGGAGCAATTGAATTTCAAACACAAACAACCGCATGGGGCACGGACCCACCGCCGCCGCGCCGCGCCGCTCCTAGCACCGCGGGCCGGGGCCGCCGCCGCCCCCCGCCCCGGGCTCTCCGCCGGGCCCGCCGCGCTGGGGGGCAGGAGAAGCCGCTGCTTCCCCTCCTCCCCCCCCCCCTCTTTTATTATTATTATTATTATTAATTTTTTTTTTTTTTTTTGCTAATCCTCGCCTCGCCGGGTTTTGGCTTCCAAACTTCACCCTTAACCCCCCCTCCCCTCCCCTGCCCGCCCCCCCCGTTCCCGGGAGGAGCCGCCAGCAAAGATGTCCCGGTCCAACCGGCAGAAGGAATACAAATGCGGGGACCTGGTGTTTGCCAAGATGAAGGGTTACCCGCACTGGCCTGCCCGGGTAAGGAACCGGGGAGGCGGAGGAGGGGAGGGGGGAGGCGATGGGACCCACCGGGTCCCCCCCCCGGGGCTCCCCGTTGCATAACGCGGGCGGCCGCGGTGTCCCGGGGCCGGGCTGCAGCGGCGGCGGCGGAGGAGGAGGGGGGGGACCCGCACCGGGGTCAGGCTGCCCCGGTGCAGCGGCGTGGGGGGGGGGCCCGTACCGGGCTCAGGCTTCCCCGGGGGGGGGCGGGGGGCTGCCGGTGTTCGGCTGGATCCAACTTTACCGGCACCTTATGTAAGGCCGGGCCCGGGCCCCGCTCCCCGGGGCGGAAAGTTGGGGGTTATTCGGTACCGGGGGGGGTTGGGGGGGGCGGGGAGCGCTTTTGGGTTATTTTACTGGGGTTTTGGGGGGGTTAATGTATTGGAAACTGCGTCCCAGGCTCCCCGGGCCCCTGCTGAGCTATTTATTCATTTCCCTCGGGGGGGGGAGGAAGGAGACAGGTGGGGGGGGTCACGGGTGGGGGACCGCGTGGCTTTTGCTACCGCGTGGGCCCCACCCCCCCCCGCCCCACGTTGCTCCTGTTTCGGTCCCCGCCGCAGGACCCACGGGGCGGGATGAGCCCCCCCGCCCCGGTGCAGAGGGATGGAGCCGTAACCTGGGCCGCATCCTGCACCGGAGCACGAGGCCGGCACCTCCTCCCTGGGGTGACCCCCCCCCAGACGTCGCCCAGTGGGGCTGGGGGGGTCCCGTTCCCGCGTGGGGCCACACCACGGCCCACCCCGCACTCCACTCCGGGTCCCCACTGCCTCGGGGTGCCGGCAGCGGGACCCCCGCCAGGCGTCGGGGAGGCGGCACGTCGTTCCCGCGCCATGGACCTGCTGCTCCGCTTCGCCGACGATTTGGGGGAGACGGGGGGGGGCTTAGCCACCCCCCCGCCCCCCCCCCATCCTCCTGGCTTCGCCGGCGGGTCCCCGAGCGTGTCCCCCGGGTCCGCGTGGCCTTACCTCTCGCCGGGTGCCAAATAGGTGCCAGTGCTGGCCGGGAGTTTGGCTTTGGAAAATCGATAGAATTACGGAGGACTTAGGACGGAGCTGGGGGGGGGGACACACGGGGACACGCCGGGAAGGGCGGGGGCGTCAAGGCGGGGTGCCGGCCCCGCGGTGTGCCGGCCCCACCGCCTCCGCCCGGTCGCTCACGCCGCAGCGGCGGTCCTGGGCGCCGGGCGGATGCGGGGGGACCCCGAGCATCTGGGGAGGGGGGTCGGTGCCACAGGCCTGGCCCCCCCCCCCCCCTTGGGATCAAGCACCTCGGCCACGCTCGCCGAGCCCCATCGGGGCCTGATCCTTCGCCGGGTGGCCGCGGGGAAGCTCTGGCTACAGAATACGTCGCTGGTTATTTTTAAGCGGTTGATGATGCAGTTTAAAATTTCCTTGGAGTGTTCCCCCCCCCGCCGCCACCCCCCCAACCCTCCCCTCGCTGCAAGGGGAGCTGGGCCGCCCGCAACCCCCAAATTAAACCGGAATGGGGAGGAATCGCAAAGCAATCGCGAAGCGCAGCGGGCTTTAAAGGCCGAGGCTCCCCCCCCCATCCCCTCCTCCCTCCCCTCCTCGGGTTTGAATAACTTTTGTTTGGTTTGTAGGGTTCTGGCGGGGAGGCCGGGAGGGGGTGGGGAGGCGTTGGGATTTGGCACTGGCCTCCCAACGCGCCTTTGAAAGCGGCTTTGCGAGGAGGAGCCAGAGGGATCCCTGGGAGCCCGGCGCCTGCTTCCACCACCGCTTCCCTTCGGGGGGGGAGAGCGATGCTCCCCTGGCCCCCGCCACGCACCCGCTGCTCCGTCCCCCTTCACCCGGCCCGGTGGGGTTCGGCCCCCGGTTCCCAAAAAGCCCCGGCGGCGGCGGGGGTGACGCCGGGTCAGGGCTCGCGCGGCCTCGTGCCGGGCTGAGCTCCCGGAGACCAAATTAGCGCCTGCGTGTGCCGCGCGGGGCCAGGCCCGCTCGGGTTTCACGCCGCGCTCGGCCGCCGGTTTCACCGCCACCATCATGGCAGGAGCGTTCCGGGGCCGCTCGGGTGGGCGGGGAGCGGGTTTCCCCCTCCGAAAGCAGCGGGAAGTCGGGGCAGGCCGCCCTCCCCGAGCCCGGGGGGGATGCCGGGTGGACCAGGGCGGGTTTTGGGGTGCTGCTTTGTGGAAGGGGCCGAGCCCCCCTGCCCTCCCTCCGGTGACTAATCCCGGCGCGGGCCGGGGTGAAGCAGGCAGGGTTTGCCCGTGACTAATCAGGTGCTCTGATGAAACGTTACCCGGCCGCGCGTGGCGTTCGCTGGGATATTTGTTTCCGACCAGGTGTGGTTGGAGCAGAAAGAAACGGCAAGGGAAGAAACGGAGGGGGGAGAGCCGGGGGCACCGCGGCGAGGTGGGGGTTATTCCCCCGTGCTTGGGGACGGCGCTCGCGGTCCCCACCGGGACACGGCGCCTGGCACCGTCCCCAACCGCCGGCAGCTCAGCTCCCAATTCAGAGGGGCAGCCCTGTAAAGAGGGGAAACTGAGGCACGAAAGCAGAGTCACCAGCGCCCAGAGCGGGGGTCCCCACCGCCCGGACCCTCTCCGTCACCCGCCAATTGGCGCGTCCCTCCTGCCGCCGCCGGATCCGCAGCCCTTCTTCCTTGCAGCCCACTGGGACGGTGTGGGAGCGTGGCCGGGGGTCGCAGCACCGCGCCGGGGGTCCTGGCACCACCGGCATCCCCCTCCCTGAGCATCTCGGGGGCATTTGGCGGAGGGCTCCTCGCTGCCGGGCTGGATCCGGCCGGCCCTACGCTTTTGGGGAAGAAGCGGGTAATTTGCTGCTGGCGGTGGGGGGCCAGGGCTGCCCGGTGCCGGGAGAAGCTCAGCCGTGCGAGGCTCTGTCCCGGCGTCGTGCCACCGAGGCCAGGCGAGCTCGGTGCCCGGTGCTGGGATGGGGCCACGGCGATGTCCCCTGGGGCTGGGGACGGCCGGGCTGGGGCAAGCCCCGGTGGGCGCATGGCTGCGGCCACGGGGCTCAGGGATGCCCCGGGCCCCCAGCCCAGCTGCGTGTGCCCCCCCTTGTGCTTTTTGGGCCCTGTGTGACCCACAGGAATTAATTCCCTTTCCTGATTGCCAGCTTCCATCCGGCGGTGGGGAAACTGAGGCAGGGGTGGGTTGGTGCCGGCTCCCCCGGGGCTGACGCAGGGCGGGCTGCTCCCAGCCTTGCCCCTCTCGTGCTCCGGGGACCGGTTGCAAAGGTCAAGTGCAGAGGTTGGGTGCAGAGTCCGTGCCGGGGTACGTGCTCGGCCCTCCCCTGCCACGCTCCAGAGCTTTCCCTCCCGGGGGGCCTGTCCCAGCCTCTTGTTTTCGGGCCCCCCCAGCCCCGTGGTCCGCAGGTCCCCGGGCGAGGATGGGCTGGTGACGCCGGTGCCGTTCGCGGGAGCTGGCGGGGGAACGGCGACGGGCACGCGTGTACTTTAACCCGGCCCCGCAGCCCTTTAAACCCCCCCCCCTTGCCACCTCTCTGGCGAGCGTCGGGGACAGACAAACACACGTCGGACAAACAGACGGCCGTGCCTCGAGCCCCGCATGACCGGGCAGCTGAGAGCGCCCCGCTCTCGGGGTGCTTTGGCAGCCGGGTGGGCTGCAAGCCCCCTCCCTCGCCTTGGGGGGGTCTCCAGGGAGCGAGGGGTCTCCAAACAGCCCCGGCGCTTCGGGCAGCGCGAGCCCCCGCGGGGTTTTCCGAAGGGTTTCCACCCCCGGCGCCCGCCCGCGCTATCGGGGTACCTCGCCCGCCTCCCCGTATCTCGCCGCGCCCCGGCTGCCCCTGCAGATAGAGATGCCGCATCCTTTTCTCCGGGGACGGAGGTTTGGGTGGCGAAGGGGCAGATAAGGGGCTGTGGCTCGCGGGGACGGGCTGGGTGCCGCGTCCTGGCCGTCGTGTGGACGGGCCACGGGGGAGATAGGAGCTTTCCCCAGCGCCGGGCCCACCGCTGCCCGTCCCCTCGGCCGTGCCGCGACCTTGGCCAAGGACGGTTCCTGGCGTGGGGATGGGCACCACGGTGCAGTGGGGCAGTGTCCCCATCCCACTGCCTTCGACGCCGTGTGTGCCGCCTTTCCCTGGGGATGGAGGTTTTAAAAATAGCCGGGGGAATGGCACAGCCGGGGTGTCTTCACCGGGGTCCTGGCACCGCAAGGGGCTCGGGGGGCCGTGTCCTCTCCTGGGGGGCTCCGGGGCTGGCGGGGCCTTGGGCGCATCATCCGGGGAGCGACCTGCGGAAACGTGGCCTGCAGAGAAGCGTCACCGGGGCCAGGCTGGCCGTCCGTCCCTCTGACTCATATTTTCTCCTCCGCCCCATCGGTGCCGTGCGGGGATGGAGCCGCTGCTCCCGGCTGCCGCCGTGGGGGTGGCTTGGGTGGGCCGGGGTCCCGCCGGGGCGTGGTGGCCACCGCGAGACCGACCTTCGCGCCCCCCGGGACCATCCCCGCTCGCCCCGTCCCTGCTCCCGAAACACCTCGGTGCATCGGAGGGTGCCGGGCGGGGGGAGTGGGGGCTTTGGGGCAGGATGGCGGCGCCGGGAGCCCCGGGGTGCTGGCTAGTGGCCGGTGCCGGAGAGTGGAGGCACATCACCGATCCCGAAACACCCCGGGGATCCGGGAAGGAGGATGCAGGAGAGGGCCCGGATGCCCCGACCCACGTTTGGGCGGCGGGGATGGCACGGAGGCGCAGCCCAGCCCAGCTCCAGCTCTCCGGGAGCAGGGACCGAGCATGGGCCATCGTGTCCCGGTGCCTCCACAGAGCCCCTCACCGGCATCCCACCCCGCCCGGCAGCCCCCGGGGCCGTGCCGGCATTGCCGCTCGGCACAGCGGCACAGTGGATGTCAGGGAATGAAGCCGCGCGGTATTCCCGGCTCCGGGAATAAAACCGGGAGAAACTCTTTGGCCTGGTCAGCCCTTGAGCATCGCATTTGAGACCAGGTCGGTGACGTGCCGAGAGGAAGGGGGGAACAAAGCCCCGGTGGCAGCCGTGCCACCGGCCCGGCCGGCTGGGGAAACTGAGGCTCGGCGAGCTGCGGGGCGGCAGTGACTTGGCAAAGGTCGTGCCGTGAGTCAGCAGCACGCTGGGAACGGCACCCAGCGCCCCGGCCGCCGGCGCTGGCACCTTCCTGCCCGGCGACGCGCTGGCGCTCGCCCCGAGACCCCCACCCCGAGACCCCCGCCGGCATCTTCCCCCGGCTCCTTCCGCCGCGCGTTGAGGCTTTCTCGGGGAATTTATGGCTGCGCTCCTCGCGCTGGCTGGAGCCGGGGGGGGGGGGGGTGTTATTTTTAGACGCTATAAAAAGCAGCCGGAGTCGCTTTCGCTGTATTCCCGCGTGGCGCCTCGGGAATATTCACACTCGGTGAAACGGCACCTGCCGGCGGGGTCGGCACCAGCACCGGCTGCTCGCGGACCCCCCGACCGGGAGCGCTTGCCATGCCGACCCCTTTCGGCGTTACCGGGCACCCCGACACCTCCCGGCTTCCCCCCCCCACATCCCCATGCCCCGACGCGGGGCTGGAGGCGATGCCTCCGGCTTCACCGGCACGAATTTGCTGAGCTAAATATGTCTGAGCCAGTCTAGACAGGAGCTTACGGCGGCCGCCCCGCGGGGTGGGAGAAGGGGAGCCCCCGCTGAGCCGGCACCCATGGGTGCACCCGCTTGTTTTATTAATGGCCGCTCTCGCCCGCGGTGTCGCTGCCCAGTGGGTGAATTCCTGAGGAATAATGTTTTCCTCCCTCCCCGGGCCGTGTCGGATGCGGCAGCCGGGCCGCCCGTGTCCCAGCCGGTGGTGGGTGACGTCCCGGCGTCGGGGGGGGGGGGAGCCGGGGGTCTGCCCTCCCCGACCCTCACCCCGTCCTTTGTGTCGCGCAGATTGACGAGATGCCGGAAGCTGCAGTAAAATCCTCCTCCAATAAATACCAAGTCTTCTTCTTCGGGACCCACGAAACGTGAGTGGGGCCCCGGCGCGGGTGGGAGACGGGGCCCAGGGGGGGCACTGGCGGATTGACGGCCCCGGGGGGGTGTTGGGGAGAAGCGAGACCCCCCCCGGCTGCCGCCCCTCACTGCTCTCCCCCCCCGAGCAGGGCATTCCTGGGGCCCAAAGACCTCTTCCCCTATGAGGAATGCAAGGAGAAGTTCGGGAAACCCAACAAACGGAAAGGGTTCAGCGAAGGTTTGTGGGAGATCGAGAACAATCCCACCGTCAAAGCCTCCGGCTACCAGGTGGGTCATGAGCCGGGGGGGTCCCGGCACCCCGCAACCCTCTCCGGCCACCTCCTTTCCCCCCATCCCCCCTTCCCGGGTCCCCTCTGAGAGTCCCCCGGGTCCCCTCCAGCCCACCCAGAAGAAGACCTGCCCCGAGGACGCCGAGCCGGAGCGGGAGCCGGAGGGCGACGGGGAGAAGAAGGGCAACGCGGAGGGCAGCAGCGACGAGGAGGGGAAGCTGGTGATCGACGAGCAGTCCAAGGAGAAGAACGAGAAAGCCGGGATCAAGAGGAAAGCGGAAGATGCTTCGGAGGTAGGGAGACGTCGGGGCCGCGGAGGCGGGCGAGGGGGGGCCAGGGCCGGGCTGAGCCGAGCTCCCCCCGCCCAGGACTCCCCCAAACGCACCAAGGAGGCGGAGGGGCAGGAAGGGGAGAAGAAGGTAGACAACGAAGAGGCCCCCAAGGAGGAGCCGAAACCCAACCTGTCCGAAGGGGAGAAGGAGAAGAACAGCGACGCCGCCGGCGTGCCGGACGCCAACGAAGCCAAGCAGGAGGGCAAGGAGAAGACGGGCACGGAGGAGGTCAGAGACCACAAGGAGAGGTGAGGGTGGTGCGGTGACCCCCATCCCCCAGAGCCGGGCTCCCCCCCTGCCCACCCCGGGCACAGGGGAAGGTCCCCGGCGCCGCGGAGAGGGGGGTCCCGGTGCCGCGGGGGCGCGTGACCGAGCGGCCGGGTCTCTTCTCGGCTCCCGCAGCCTGTAGCGGCTTTCCCGGCGAGCTGATCTTCCCGCCTGCCCCTTCCCCGCTGGGCTCCCTGGGTGCTGCCCCGTCTCGCCCTCGTCGGCTCGTCGCGTCCGCAGCTCCGGACAAGAGAAACAAACCGAAAATGAAATTTAAAAACAAAAAAAAAAGAGAGAGAGAGAGAGAAATGAAGAGAAACCCGGTAACACAAACCCCTGAACCGACCCGCATCTCCCGGCCCCGCCGTCGCGGGGCGCATGCTTTGTATTAGTGATTTCTAGGGGGCTTGATCAGTTGATTTGAAATAAAAGCGATTCATGCCTTTTTAAAGCGCTTCCCCCCGCATCTCTGCGCCCCGGGCTCGGCCCCCTGCCCCACCCCGGGCTGCCCTAACCCCTGCAGCGCGGGGGGCTGCTCGGAGAGGGGCAGACGGGGACCTGCGGGCCCCTCCTGGGGAGAGGAGCGGTCACAGGAGGGAAGGAAAGGCGGCGGGGGGAGGTTTTCGGGGGGCAGACGTTTAATACAATAGAAGAACGCGATGGTGCGGCAGCGCCTGGGCCCCCGGAGCAGCCCCGGGGAGGGATGGCGGCTCCCGCCGCAGAAAATGGAGCCCTGGCCGGGTGCCAGCCCCGCTGCGGGACTACAGCTCCCAGCTGCCCGGGCTCGGGTGGCCGCTGCCGCCGAGGGGCCCTGCCCGGTCCCCGGGAGCCCCCAGGCGCCGGCCCCGGGGAGCGCCCAGGCCTCGGGGAGCTCCCCCCCCGGCTTCCCGCGGAGCCCGGGCGGGGGCGAGGGGAGGCGGGAGGGGGCGATCGGGGACGATTGGGGGCGGAGAGGGGCCGGGGGCCGCCCCACGGCTCGGCCCCGCCGCCCCGGCCCGGCTGCCCGCGCCCGGGGCCGTCCCAGGCCCGGCTGGGGCCACTGGGGGGATGAGAACTACAACTCCCGGCGTGCCCCGCAGCTCCCGGCGTGCCCCGCGGCAGGCCGCGCCGCCCGGCCCCGCGTTAACCCACCCGCGGCCGCTCCCAGGGTGCACCGCGCCGGGGGGCGGGGGCGCGGACTACCGCTCCCGGCATGCTTTGCGCCGTCGCCCGGCGGGACTACGCTTCCCGGCGTGCACCGCGCCCCGCCCCGCCCCGCCCCGCCCCGCCCGTGCGCGAGGCGCGGGAGAGACCGGGGGACGCGGAGGTGAGTGCGGCGGGGGCTGCCGGACGCCTGGGGGGTCCCCTTTGGTGGGGCTCTGCCGGACGCCTGGGTTCCCTTTGGGGGGGGGGGGCGGGGGCTGCCGGACGTCTGGGGGTCCCCTTTTGGAGGGGGGGGGGGGCTCTGCAGGACGCCTGTCTCCCCTTTTGGGGGGGAGGAGCTCTGCAGGACGCCTGGGGGGGTCTCCTTTTGGGGGGGGGAGTCCCGTTTGGGGGGGGGGGGGGCGCTCTGCAGGATGCCTGGGGGGTCCCCTTTGGGGGACTGGGGGGGGGCTCTGCCGGACGCCTGGGTCCCCTTTGGGGGGGGGGAGCGCTCTGCAGGACGCCTGGGGGGTCCCCTTTGGGGGGCTGGGGGGGCTCTGCAGGATGCCTGGGTCCCCTTTTGGGGGGGGGGGGCTCTGCAGGACGCCTGCATCCCCTTGGGGGGGGCTCTGCCGGATGCCTGGGTCCCCTTTGGGAGTGGGGGGGCTCTGCAGGACGCCTGGGGGGTCCCCTTTGGGGGGCTGGGGGGGCTCTGCAGGACAACTGGGTCCCCTTTTGGGGTGGGGGGGGCTCTACCGGACGCCTGGGTCCCCTTTTGGGGGGGGGCTCTGCAGGACGCCTGGGGGGGTCCCCTTTGGGGGGCTGGGGGGGCTCTGCAGGACACCTGGGTCCTCCCCGCCCATTCGAGGCGCATCACCCCAGGGGGCGCGAGGGGGGTTCCTGGGGCGCGGGGCCCCCCCTGACGCGCCCCCCGCCCCCAGCCCCGCGCCGCCATGCGCCTCTCGGCCCTGCTGTGCGCGGGGCGGCTGCGGCTGCCGCCCGGTTACCGCCACGGCACGTGGCGCCCCGAGACCGCCGCCGCCCAGCGCCGCAACCCCCCGGGGCTGCGCCGCCGCAAGGTCTTCGTGGAGCCCGTCGCCAGGGAGGACTGGAAGGTGTTTCGGGGTGACACGGTGAGTGGGGGCCCCCCCCCCGGCTGGCAGCCGCGCCGGGGGGCCCCCCCTGAGCCCCTCCCTCCGCCGCAGGTCCAGGTGCTGGCTGGGAAGGACGCGGGGAAGCAGGCGATGGTCACCCAGGTCGTGCGAGCCCGCAACTGGGTGGTGGTGGAAGGGCTGAACACGGTGAGGCGGGAGAGGGGGGGCTGCCGCGCCGTGCCGGGGGGGGCGGCACGTGCACCCGGGCTGCCGGTAACCCCCCCGCCCCGTGCCGTCGCAGCACTACCGTTACGTCAACCGAACCGCCAAGTACACCGGGACCTACATCGCCAGCGAGGCGCCGCTGCTGCTCAGCCAGATCTCCCTGGTGGACCCCGAGGACCGGTAACGGCCGCGGCGGGGGGCGAGGGGACCCCGCCGTGGCCCCTCCCTCCCCCCCGAGTCCTGACCCCCCCCCAAACGCCGCAGGAAGCCGACAGAGGTGGAGTGGCGGTACACGGAGGAGGGCGAGCGGGTCCGCGTCTCCCTGCGCAGCGGCCGGATCATCCCCTTGCCCCTGCGGCAGCGCCGGGACGGCATCGTCCCCGAGCAGTGGATCGGTGAGTGGGGAGGGGGGTTTGGGGGGGGCTGCCGGCCCCCGGGGCCCCCAGGGGTGCTCAGCGCCGGCCCTTCGGCTGCACGCAGACGGCCCGAAGGACACGGCGGTGGATGACGCGCTGGAGAAGACGTACCAGCCGTCGCTGAAGACCTTCGAGGAGGAGATCATGGACGCCATGGGGATCGTGGAGACCCGCAGGGCCAAGAAATCCTACTGGTATTAACTGGGGGGGGCCGGGGAGAACCAGAACCCGGCCGGGGCCGGGGGCCGCAATAAAGACGCCCCTTTATTCCCCCCCCGTTTGCGGCGTGTGGTGCTTTCGGCGCAGCCCCCGCTCGCTCACGCCGAGCCCCGCGTCGGACAAATATCGGTTTTATTGTGGTTCACACCCGGCGCCGGGAGCTGGGACGCTCTGCCCCTCCCCGGGGGGCTCTGCCGCCGCTGCCGCGTCCTCCTCTTCATCCTCATCCTCCTCCTCGCTGCTGTCCTCATCCAGGCCCGACAGCACCGCGCCCAGGGGGGTCCGCGCCGCCACCAGCACCAGGTTGCGCGGGGAGAACCGAGGGTTGAAGAGGGGGACGAGGGCGCAGTGGAAACCTGCGGGGAGAGGGAGGGTCGGTACCGGCGCCGCCGCCGTCTCCCCGCCGCCGCCCCGGCACCCACCTTGCTCCCGCAGGTAGAGGAGGCGGTCGAGGAGGATGAGGGTCTCCACCAGCGGGGCCAGGAGCAGCGTGAGGCTGAAGAAAGCCACCACCTTGTGCTGCTGCGCCAACATGGCCCCCACGGCCTCCGAATCCAGCGGGACGGCGGCCGGATCCAGCCCCACGCGGGGCAGCCCCAGGCGGGCGTACCTGCGGGGGAACGTCACGCAGGGGGGGACGGGGACAAAGATGGGGTGTCCCCCCCTTTCTACCCCCCCAAACTCACTGGGGGAAGCTGAGGGCGTGCGCCTTCTTCACCGTCTGCACCCCCGGGCGCTTCTTGCCGGGGTCGGCCGCCCGGATGAGGGTCTCGAGGACGGCGCGGTAGCAGTGGGCGCGGAGGCAGCCGCTGCCCCTCGCCAGCCACCCCACGTACTCCTCCAGCGCGTGGCAGGCGGCTTCCCGCGCCCGGTAAGAGAGCGCGTGGCCCGGTAAAGCGGCTACCCAAGCGCTCAGGGGGTAACCGGGGGGGGCCGAAGCGGGGGGCTGCGGCGAGGCGGAGAGTTTCATGTGGCAACAAGCCACCGAGGCGACGGCGGCCACGGCGGGGCTGCAGGCGAAGTGGCGCAGCAGGGCGGGGCTGAGGTCGCCGCAGGCGTGCAGCCCCGTCACCAGCACCCGCTGCCCCCCCGCCGCCCCCCCCGGGCCCCCCAAGGGGTTCCTGGCGGCGCAGGTCGGGCCCGGGGGGTTGGGGGGCAGCAGGAACTCCCCCCAGGGAGCCCCGGGGTCCAGGCGACCGGCCACGTGGTGTGGGGCCCGGGGGGTCAGGGGCGGCGGGGCGCGGCGGGGGGGGTTGGGGCGGTGCCGGGGGGGCCCCTCGTTTCCCAGCACCCCCTTTTTCCCCAGCTCCTGTAGCAGCTCGCGGTCAAAGCGCTCGGCCGCACCGGCCAGCCGGCCGTCGCCCTCCACCGCGGTGACGGAGAAGCCGAGGCCGAAGGCCAGGAAGCGTGAGAGGTGGCCCTGAGGGGGGGGGACACTCAGCTTCGGGGGGGGGATCCCCCCAGGGCCCCCCGGCACCCCTGCGCTTACCTGCCCCGCGCCGACGTCCACCACGTGGTCGCAGCCGGTGGCCTGGCCCAGCCGCTGCAGCAGCTGCGGGGAGAGGAGGGGTTGGGGGGGCGTTGGGGGGTCACGGGGGGTTTGGGGGTGCGGGGGGGGGCACCCACCTTCCCCAGGCGCCGGATCTCGTGCTGCTTTTTGGGCTTGACGTGGCGGCGGAGCAGGGGGTGCAGGCGGGCGCTCTGGCAGGGGGGGCGGGGGGCCCCCCCTGGGCGCTCCCCCCGGGGGAAGGCGAGGGCGCGGGCGGCGGCGGCGAAGGCCAGGAGGGAGAGGGGCCAGGCGGCCCCGGGCCCCCCCCCCCCCCGCCCCCCAGGAGCCCGGCCAGCTGCGGGGGGGCGGCGGTGGCCAGCGCGGCCTGCCAGGGCGGGGGGAGCCGGGCCCAGAGCCCCTCGGCGAAGAAATCCTGCGGGGAGGGGGGTCAGCGCGGGGGGGACGGGGGTAAAGGGGGGGGCGGGGGCGCGGGGCCACTCACGATGACGTAGGCGTCGAGCAGGGGCCGGTAGAGCGTGAGGAGGCGGATGATGTCAGCGGCGCGCTGCTGCTCCCGCTGCAGGGCGGGGCGGGGCGGGGCCGCCATGGCGGCGCCTGGGGGCGGGCGGGCTGTCGGCACCCCCGGGGCGCTGAGGTCACCCCGGGTGTGGGCCTGGGGCTGTGACGTCACCCCGCCCCCTCCGGCTGTGACCTCACAGGGCTCTCACATCATCAGGCCGTAACATCTCTTGGTGGCCGTGATGGCACCAGGCCGTGACATCACCCAAGGATGCGATCCCCCCTCCTGCAGCCGTGATGGCAGCAGGCTGTGACATCAGTGAGGCGCCCTCAGCGGCCATGACATCGCCAGGTAATGACATCACCCCAGGAATGCAATTCCCCCCCCCCCAGCCATGACATCACCAGGTAATGACATCACCCAGGCATGCAATTCCATCTCCCCCTCCCGCGGCCATGACATCACAAGGCCATGGCATCACCCTGGGATGCAATTCGCCCTCCCGCAGCCATGACGTCACCGGGCCATAACATCACCCGGCGAGGCGCCCCCTGCGGCCGTGACATCACCATGCAGCTCGAGCCACCCCCCGTCACCCCTCCCGGACGCCCCCCGCAGGGCAGCGCCGACGAGCTGTGACGTCGCCCTGACGTCACCCAGACGTCCGCACCCCCCGGCCGCCCAGGCCATAGAGTCGCCCCGCCGGCGGGCCAGAGCGGCCGCACGCGCCACTCACCGCCCGGCCCCTGCGGGTTCCCGCCGCGGCGCCGCGCATGCGCACTCGGCCGCGCGGCGCCCAGGGCGCATGCGCGGGGCCGGCACCACCCGCCGGGGCGCAGCCGTATGGCGTCACTGCCGCCCCGGCGCCGGGCCGCGCGCATGCGCGCTAGTGCCGCGTGCCGCTCCGCGCCGGCCACGCGCCGCTCCGCCGCGGGAGCCGCTTCCGCTTCCGGGGCGCGGAGGTGAGGGGGCGGCGGGGGGCGGCGGGGCCGGGGCCGGGGCCGGGGCCGGGGCCGGGGCCTTGGCGGGGGTCGGTGCTGGGGGGACCCCGGTGCTCAGCTGCCTCTCCCCGCCGCAGGCAGGACCGGCCCGCCCGGCCGGGGGCTGTCACGGGGGCCCTCCCCGCCGCCGGCGGGACCCGCCATGGGGGATTTGATCCTCAACGTGGACTTCGCCTCCTCCGAGCGCCCCACGAAGAAGGAGACCGGTAACCGAAAGCACAGGAGGTTCCTGCAGCGGCGGCGGGCGCTGGAGCGGCGGGGGGTGCTGAAGCCGAAGCAGCTACCGGCGGCCCAGCAGCCGCCGCCGGGGACGGGCTCGCAGAAGAAGCCCCGGGGCAGGCCCGGCAAGAGGCAGGGGGCGGGCGGGAGGGGCCCGGAGAAGCCGAACTCCGTCCAGGCCAAGCCGTGCCCCAAAGCGAACGGCCCCGGCGCGACCGTCACGCAGAACGGCTCCGCCGGCTCCGGAGAGCCGCCGTTTCCCCCGCCAGCCAAGGCGTCGGCGCGCGGCGCGGCGAAGAGGAACCGGCGAGTCCCCGGCGGCCCCCCACAGCCCAGCAAAATGGTGGCCATTGACTGCGAGATGGTGGGCACGGGGCCCGGCGGGCGCACCAGCGACCTGGCCCGCTGCAGCATCGTGGGCTACCAGGGCGACGTCATGTACGACCGGTACATCCGCCCCGCCGCCCCCATCGTCGACTACCGCACCCGCTGGAGCGGCATTCGGCGCCAGCACATGGCCAACGCCGTCCCCTTCGGCGAGGCCCAGCGAGAGGTGCGTCCCCGCCCGCGGTTCTGAGGGGGACGCGGGGTCGGGCTCCGCGTCTTGGGGCTTTTCGGGCCCTTTGGCGAGTGCCGGCGTCCCCGCGCTCGGTCTCCGCGGCAAAGGGAGCGTCTCCCCGCCGACAGTGGGGCAGCCCCACGCCTCTGGGCGCTGGTTGTGGGGCAGAATCCTCCCGTGGGGCGGCCTCATCCTGCTCTTAACCCTCCTCTTCCTCTTTCTTCCGCAGATCCTGCGCATCCTCTCTGGGAAGGTCGTGGTCGGCCACGCCATCCACAACGACTTCAAGGCCCTCAAGTACTTCCACCCCAAAGCTCTCACGCGCGACACGTCCAAAATCCCTCTGCTGAACCGTAAGGGCGGCTTCCCCGAGACCGCCGCCATCTCCCTGAAGCGCCTCACCAAGGAGCTGCTCCACAAGGATATCCAGGTAGCCCGGCCGGCAAATCCCCCCCTGAGCTCGGGGTGCCGCTGCGAGGCTCCCGCCTCGGCCGGCGACCCCCCCCAGGAGCGGCATGGGGAACCCCCTGTGCTGCGCCGGGGTGAGAGGTCAGTCCCTGGGGAAAGACTGGGGTGTCGGGCGCCGGCCTGAGACCGGGACACCCCGAGTTCAGCCGCTGCCGCCGGTCCCGGAGCGCGGCGGCCCCGTGCCTTGGTTTCCCCGTCGCTGGCAGCCAGCCCGGAGGAGGAGGGGGCCCCTCGGCTCAGCCCCCGCAGCGGCGGGGGGGCTTTTTCGCCGCTCGGCGGGTGTCGGGGCGGTGCCTGGGGCTGTCCCCACCCCCGTCTGTGTCCCCAACAGGTCGGGAAGAGCGGCCACTCCTCGGTGGAGGACGCCCGGGCCACCATGGAGCTCTACAAGGTGGTGGAGGTGGAGTGGGAGCGACACCTGCTGCTGAACCCCGAACCCGAGTGAGGACCCCGCAGCCCCCTCCTGCCCCCCGCGGGGAGGAGCCCTGAGCCGCCGCGGGGCCGCTCCGTCTGTCTGGGCGAGGTGGCGCGGACAGACAGACAGTGGGATGGCGGAGCCGGGCGCGAGCTGTGCCCCCGACGTGCCTTGTCTTCTGCTCCGTCCTCCCCCAGGGCTGTGGGGGAGAGCTGGGGCCAGGCTGTGCCTTCCCGGGGGGGGGTCTCGGGGGTCCTGCACCCCCCCCTAGAGCAGCTTGGTGCTGCCGGTAACGCCGCAGGGGCCGGGGCCGGGTGCGGCGTTGGGGCCCTGCCGGCTGCGCTTGCCCCGGGCGCCGCTCCGGTGCTCGGGGCCGGGGAATTCGTGCTCAGGGCCGGGGAATCGGTGCCCGGGGCGGCGGAGTTGGTGCCTGGGGCCGGGGAATCGGTGCCCAGGGCCGGCTCCGGCCCCTCCCGGTTCTTCCCAACTTGCCAAACTACCTCTGGGAAGGAGAGGAACCGCCGCAGGGCTCCGGGCCGCGGCGGAGGGCGCGGAAGCGGGCAGCGCCGGGTAGGCAAGGCGGCGGATCCCGCCGGAAAGTCCCGGCTCCCGTTTCGGAGCTGCTCCCTCTCGCTGATTTGGGCGCAGTCTTCCTCGTTGCGTAAGCGCCGCTGCGAGGGCGGGGGCCGGGACGAGCCCGGGCACGGGGGTGGGGGACGGACGCGCGGGTGTCACCCCGTCCGTCCGTCTGTCCGCCTGCGCCGTGCCGCCCCGCGCGCTCCCCCCGGGAACGCCGTGTCCTTCGCGGGTGCCTCCAGGGCTCGTTCCCTGAACTCTCCGACGCGGCCCCCCAGTTCTCGGTCCCCCCCGAGGGACGGGGGAGGGGGGCTGCTTTGAACGGAAACGTTTATGTACCAACATCCCAATTAAAAAGAAATGATTAACGAGCCCTTCCTTGCGGCGGGGGCAGGGGGGATGGGGGGCAGCGCTGGGCTCCGCGGGAGATTCCCCATCCTTTGAAATCCAAGCTGGGGAGGGGGAGGGCAGGGGGTGCCGCGCTGCACCCCGGCCCCCCGTCTCGGCGAGGCTGGCCTCCGGAATGGGCCGGGAGCAGGGAAACGGGGGGCTGGGGGGGGCCCCGGGGGCGGAGAGGGCCCCGCGTCAGGCGCAGAGCGGCCAAGCGCCGGGTTTACGGGCCCCAAGCGAGCCCCGCGGGGCGGCTGCTGTCAGCCGTCACCCCTCGCCTGCCAACATCTGCCTCCCGGTGCCCCTTCCTCCTCCTCCTCCTCCTCCTCCTCCTCTTCACGCCAGGGGCGAGCCGGCTCCTTCCGCCCGCCCGGGGCTCGGCGAGGAGCCGGCGGCACCGGTGTGGGGACCTCACCCCCTTCTTCGGCCCAACCGCGGGGTGCTGGTGGGGCGGCTCCTCCTCGTCACCTCCTTGGTTGCCGGCGGCTCCAGCTGGCAAAGCCCGGAGCAGGGCCAGTGCCGGGGCCAAGCCGGCGGCTGCCGCAGGGATCCCTCCCTCCCTCCCGCCCGCGCTGGGCTGGATGCGGCCCCACGGGGTCCCGAGCCCCCGGCACGCGTCACATTTTCCAGCCTCTCGGCGTGTTTACGTGTCGGCTGCCGGCTGCGACGGAGTGGGGGGGGCGGGCAGCCGAGCCCCGCGGGGAGTTTCGGGGGGCGCAACCCCTCTCCCTCCACCCTGCGCCCCCGCAGTGGGGGGGGCCGCTCCCCTTTTTTTTGGGATTTAAACGCAAAAACCTGCCGCGTGCCGGGGCGGGGACGCCGGAGCATCGTGGCGTGGTTTGGGGGGGCAGCTTTGCCGCGCTCTCCCCCTCCCAGGGCCTGCGTGTGCGCGGACCCCGTCTTGCCTCGCCCGCCGATCCCTCCGGCCCGGGAGCGGGTGGGAAAGCCCTTCCGGCCCCCAAATCCGAAGGAAGGCGCGAGGGCGGAGGAGAAACCGGGAGCCTTTTGTGTCTGGGCTGGGTTTGGAAGCGATTAAAGGGGGGGTTACGAGCAGGGTTATAAATGGCCGGTCGTTAAAGTATTTTACGTCTTTGGAAGCGAGGAGCCGGCGGCCCAGCTGGGCAGCAGATGCTGGATGCGGCTCGGGCTCGGAGGGGGCTTCGCTCGCCTCCCGCCCTGGGACCCCTTCGGGGGGGGGCAGGGTCCCGCCGTGGCGGCGGCCGGCGGCGCAGCGGGGGCCGTGGGGCGCGTGGGCTCCCTCCCGCCCCGCGGTGGGGGTCCCCGGCGGCCGCTGGGCCGGGGCAGGGCACGGTCGCGCCGGCCAGCTGCGTTTCATTTCCGTGGCCGGAGGGGTTGGGGAAAGGGGGGGCGGGGGCTGCGCCCCGCCAGCTGGGATGGATTTGCAGGGCCGTGGGGCGCAGGCGAGGGGCTTCGCCGCCCCGGCCCCCCGCGTTGGAGCCCCCCCGTCCTCTCTCCCAAGGCAGTGAGAGGTTGGGGGGGTCGGAAACGAGCCCCCACCGGCCGCGGTTTCTGTGCAAGCCGTGGGGTGTGGGTGCGCGGCACCCCCTCCCCGCGCCCGGCAGGGGCTGGGGACCTCGGGCAGCGGGGGACCCCCGGGGGGGGACACAACGTCCCCGAGCAGCCCCGTCCCCCCGCGAGGGGCTCTGGGCCGCTGACAGCATTTGGGGGGAGCCGCGGCGGGGCTGGGGGGCCCCGGCGATCTCCGCGCTCCAGGTTTCTGCGGTTGGCGAGGATTTTTGCCGCCCGTCCTGCCGGGAAGCGGGGCCGGGGTGGCGGGGGCCGGTGCCAGCTGCTTTCCGGGCACGGGGACGCTGCTCCTCGCCGCCCTCCGCCTCGATCCGCGGCCTTCCCGGGGGTCCCCGTTCCCCCGGGGGGGTCACTCGGGGCCGATGTCTGCCCAGAGCTTTCCCGGGATGGGAAGGAGGGAGAGGAGGGTGGGGTGCGAAGGCTTTATCCGCCCTTCCCGGCATGAATCCCTTCCAGATGTGGGGCTGCCCGGGGGGGGGGCCAGCGTTCATAACCCCGCTGGGTGTGCGGGACCCCGTGGGGATGGGGGTGCCCCTGGAGGGGGGGGGGGTGCCAGCAGGGCCAGGGGCTCTGCCCCCACCCCGGGCCCCCTCCACCCGTTTCTCCTCCAAACAGAGCATTTTTTTTTCCCCCTCTTTCCCCAAACTTGGAGCAAACCCGCGGCATCGCCCCCTCCCGCGTCTCCGTGACGGGCGGGGGGGGGACACGGCTCCCGCACCCCCGGGGCGAAGGGGGCTGGGGCGACCCTCCCGCCGCACCCCCTCCCCGAGCGTCGGCCCCGGGCCTGTCCCCGTCAGCGCGTCGAGCATCCGCGGCGCTGGAGGTGAGGTTGTGGCAGCTCTTTGTTATAAATCCTGTTCTTCGGGGGATTAGAGACTCGCTGCAAGCCAGAACTTGGCTCCCCGGCACTGCAGCCCCGAGATTTTGGGGGCGAGGGGGGACGTGGCCGGGAGGAAGGGGGGGTGACGGCAGCCCTGGCGAGGGGGGTTCACCCCAAACCGGAGCAGAAATCGCTCTCCTTCCATTTCAGAGCTGCCGATCAACCTGAAACGCCATTTCTCGCTCGCCCGCCGTGTTCCGGCCGGGGCCGCGACGCCGGGGGACGGCACCGCGGCACGACCTGCC
Source organism: Phoenicopterus ruber ruber (assembly GCA_009819775.1). Taxonomy (NCBI): domain Eukaryota; kingdom Metazoa; phylum Chordata; class Aves; order Phoenicopteriformes; family Phoenicopteridae; genus Phoenicopterus; species Phoenicopterus ruber. The sequence continues at coordinate 1,745,735 of CM020242.1, forward strand.
CCGCGCGGCTCCTTCCCCCCGGCTTTTCGCGGAGAAACCCCAGAAAATAATTCATCGCCCTTGACCCGGGCCCGATTTATCGGGGGGTTAATCCGGCGCTCGCGGTTAATCTCCTTCCTTTCCCCCAGGCCCGCGGCCAAAGCAAACCTCACGCGGCGCGGCCCGGAGCCCGGGGGTGACGCAGCCCCCCGCTCCCTGGCCGTGCGCGCGTACGCGGGTGCTGACACGCGTGGGTGCTGACACGCGTGGGTGCGGATGCGCCCGTGAACACACGGCCAGACAAATTGCCCCCCCCCCCGCGTACGCTCGTGTCCGCGGGCGGCTCCAGGCGCGCGCGAGCACCTGCGCTGCCCACACACGCGTGTGCAAGCGTGCGCGGGCACGTGTGCAGCCCCGGCGGGGGCCGGCGCGCACGCGTGTCCCTGGCGTGTCTCCGGGCGCGCGGGTGCCCAGGCGGCGCCCGGCTGTGCCGCCGGTGTGAGAGGGGCACGGGGCCGGGCCCCGGGGCTGCTCGGGGGTGCAGGCAGCTGGGGGGAGCAGCTTGGGGGGGCACAGGGAGCTTGAGGGGGGCTGCAGGGAGGTCAGGGGGTGCAGGCAGCTTGGGGGTGCAGGCAGATTGGGGGGCTGCAGGGAGGTCAGGGATGCGGGCAGCTCAGGGGGGTGCAGGCAGCTTGGGGGGTGCAGGCAGCTTAGGGGGTGCAGTGAGCTCGGGGGGGTGGGCAGCTCAGGGGGGTGAAGGCAGCTCGGGAGGGCACAGGGAGATTAGGGGGTGCAGGCAGCTCAAGAGGGGTGCAGGCAGCTTGGGGGGGTACAGGCAGCTTAGGGGGGTGCAGTGAGCTCAGGAGGATGCAGGCAGCTCAGAGGGGGGTGCAGGGAGCTTGGGGGGGGCGCAGGGAGATTAGGAGGGTGCAGGCAGCTTGAGGGGGATGCAGGCAGCTTGCGGGGGGGGGTGTGCAGGCAGTTCAGGGGCGTACAGGCAGATTAGAGGGGTGCAGGCTGCCGGGGGGGTGCAGGCAGTTCAGGGGGGTACAGGCAGACGGGGGGATGCAGGCAGTTCAGGGGGGTGCAGGCAGTTCAGGGGGGTACAGGCAGCCGGGGGGGATGCAGGCAGTTCAGGGGGGTGCAGGCAGTTCAGGGGGTGCAGGCAGTTAGGGGGGTGCAGGCAGTTCAGGGGGTGCAGGCAGCCGGGGGGGATGCAGGCAGTTCAGGGGGTGCAGGCATTTGGGGGGGTGCAGGCAGTTCAGGGGGGTACAGGCAGCTTAGAGGGGTGCAGGCAGCCGGGGGGGGTGCAGGCAGTTCAGGGGGGTACAGGCAGATTAGAGGGGTGCAGGCAGCCGGGGGGGGGTGCAGGCAGTTCAGGGGGGTGCAGGCAGATTAGAGGGGTGCAGGCAGCCGGGGGGGTACAGGCAGTCCAGGGGGTGCAGGCAGCCGGGGGTGCCTCCCCCCCGCCCCCGGGGCAGCTCCCCCCCGGCCCCGTGGGTGCCGCCCGTGGGGTGCCGGGGGGCCCGGGGGGGCGGGGGCGGCTCCCGCCGGTGCGAAGCCCCGCAGGTGAGCGCGGAGCCGCGGGCAGCGGGGCCGGGGCCGGGGGCGGAGGGGGTGGGACCAGCCCGGCAATAAAACGGTCGGCGCGGGCGGGTCGGGCCGGGCCGGGACGGGCGAGCGGCGGGGCCGGTGCCGGTGCGGCGGGAGCGGCGGGTCGGTCGGTGCCGCTCGGTTCCCCCTCGGGTCCCCCCCCTGCCCGGTGTCCCCCCCCCCGGCAGCCGCGATGCCCAACTTCTCCGGGAACTGGAAGATGAGGAGCTCGGAAAACTTCGAGGAGCTGCTGAAGGCGCTGGGTGAGTGCGAGTCCCGCTCCCCACGCGGGGATATCCCCGTGGGGCTGGCAGAGGAACCGGGGGTGGGGGGGGTCCTGCCCCCAGCTCCCCTCCAAACCCCTCCTCCAGCCCTGGGGGGGGATCGCTGCGCACCGGGGGGACCCCCACCCCGCTCCCCCTTTCCGCGGCTGCCTCACAAAGCCCTCGGCGTCGCTTCCCCACGGGGGGAAACTGAGGCACGGGGGGGGGGGGGGTCCAACGCTGCCTCAGCCCCCCGGTTCCTGCGGGCCCCCCTCCTGCCTCAGTTTCCCCACCGCGGCGGCCTCCCCACGCACAGGCACCGCCAAACTCCCCCCCCCCAGCACCCCCCGCACCGAGGGCTTCCACCCCCCTGCGCCCACCGCCCCGAAGGCGCCCACCGGGGCCCGGCCCCCCGGGTACGGCCGGTGCCCCCCCAAAACACCCCGTCCCTGCAGGGCTCGTTTCGGGTCCCGGCCGCGGCGGTGAGCGGGGCTGGGGGGGGGGGTCGTGGGGCCGGGACCCGTCGCAGGGGGGGACAGCGGGGGGCAGAGGCTGCGGGGGTCCCCAGGGCTTGGGGCCAGCCCCCCGCCGCTCCCCTCCGCCTGACCCTCTCCTCGCCTGCCGGGGAGCTGCCGGAGCGGAATATTTTCCAGGTTAGGGGATACGTAACAAATATTTCAGTATAATTATCACTTTCTTGGATTTCACTCCCCTCTCCCCCCCCCCTCGCCCCCTCTCCCCCCTCCAGCCCCACCGGTGAAACTGGCTCCGAGAAACCTCGGCGGGGAAATAAATCTGCCAGCCCGCGGCGAGCTGCTCGTCCTTTCCCACGGCGCGAGCGGGGGGCTCCTGCCCTCCGCCCCCCCCGGGCCCCCCGGCCTTTAGCAGCTCTGGGGGAAGCTGATACCCCCAGCCCCCCCCGGGTGGAGGGGCTGGGAGGGGGGAATCAGCTTGAGCCCCCAAGTCTGGCTGCGTCGTGCCCCCCCCTTGGCTTTTGCTCCCTTGGGGGGCAGTTTCTCCTCATCCCCCCGCCGTGGGGGGCTGCGTCTGCGGCCGCTGGAGGGTCCGGCCGTGGCGTGTCCGTCCCCGCCGCAGGACAGACAGACAGCTCCCCGAGCTCCCCCGTCCCTCCCGGGGGACACATCCCCACCGTGGGGCTGGGACTGTCCACGTCCCCCCTGTGCCGGGGGGGTCCCCCTTTCTGCAGGGCCCCTCTCTGGGGGTGCGGGGGGTGGCGGCCGGGCGCCCACCCGCAGCTTTTGGCCGCCGGCGGGTGACGGGGGAACAATGTCCCCAAAGAGCGGCTCCCCGGGGAGCGGGGCTGGCCCCGGTGACAGCCGGGGGCTCGGGGCCGTGATGGATGAGGCGCCTCCGGGCGCGGGGACAAAGCCCCAGCTGCCCCGCCGGTAGCGGGGGGCTGCGGAGGGGGGGGGTGCCCGTGGGGACCCCTCGGCGGGGTCACGCGGGTCACCCGGCGCAGAGCCGCTCCCCGGGCGAGCGAGCGCCTTGTCCCCGCCGTCACCCCGGGCTGGGGGAGCCCTCGCCCCCGCGCACCCTCCCCGTCACCCTCAGCCCTTCCCCCGGGCGCATCCAGAGCCGGCTCCGGCATCGTCGTCCCCCCCCTCACCGCCAGGTAACGAGAGCCAGATGTAGCCCAGATGTGTCGCGGGCGGCGGGGGGGGCTTGTGCATCGCCCCTGGGCTCCTCCGAGCCGCCTGCATTGCTCGGGGTCCCCCGGGATGCGTCGCTGCCAAGCGGGGGGCTGTGGCCGCGTCCCCCCGCCCCGCGTTCACCCCTGGCCGTGTACCCCACGGTGGGGGGGGGGTTACGGCGCTGGGCGTTTGCCGCGGCCTCGCGCCGCCGGCTCCCCGCCAGCTGCAACCAATTGAGCCGGCGAGGCGGCCGCGTCGGGGGGCTTGGGGCAGCCCCGGGCTTTGAGAGGAGCTCCCTGGGGAGCGGCGGCCGCCTCCGGCCCCGAGAGGCACTTAACCTCCCCGGCTGCGGGTCACCCCGCGGGGAAGGGGCAGCTCCGGTTCCCCCCCGCGCCGGGGGATGCCGCAGGCGGGGTGTGGGGGGGAGCTCGACGCCGCCGTCTCCTTCCCCAGGCGTCAACATGATGCTGAGGAAGATCGCGGTGGCGGCGGCCTCGAAGCCGGCGGTGGAGATCAAGCAGGACGGGGAGACCTTCTACATCAAGACCTCGACCACCGTCCGCACCACCGAGATCAGCTTCAGGATCGGGGAGGAGTTCGAGGAGCAGACGGTGGACGGGCGGCCCTGCAAGGTGGGGGGGGGGCCGGGGCCGGCCCCGCGCGCGAGGGCGGGAGCGCTCGTGTGCGCGCGTGTCCGCACCCCCGTTTCGCATGCGTGCATGTGCGCGCGTGTGCGCACACGCGTGTGTTTGTGCGCGCACGCGTGTGCTGCTCCCTCGCGGCCGGTGCCTCCCGGGCGCCGCTGCGCCCCGTCCCCCTCCCCGCGAGCCCCCAGGTGACAGATGAGCCCGGGCAACTGTCAGGGCCGGGGAACAAATGGCTCCATCCGTCTCCGAGCGGGCGGTGATGGATGGTCCTGCCTGGCGGGGGGTGCGCGGGGGCTTCTCGGGGTGTCCCCCCCCCCCCCCCGGCATCGCCCTCTCCCCCCTCCGCAGAGCTTGGCCAAGTGGGAGAGCGAGAACAAGATGGTGTGCGAGCAGCGGCTGCTGAAGGGCGAGGGGCCCAAGACGGGCTGGTCCCGGGAGATGACCAACGACGGGGAGCTCATCCTGGTGAGGACTGGGGCGGGGGGGGGGCATCTCTGCCCAGTGCATGCTGGGAAACTCCCCCAGGGCGGGGAGGGGGCCGCGGCCGTGACCGTGACTGTGACCCCTGCTCCTCCTTGCAGACCATGACGGCCGACGACGTCGTCTGCACCAGGGTGTACGTCCGGGAGTGACCCCCCCCCTGCTCCGCCGACCCCCCGCCGCCGTCCCCTCCCCGGCCAGCACCGGTCCCTCGGCCCTGGACGCACCAGCATCCCCCTGTGCCCCCCCCCGCACCCCCTCACCCACCCTGCTCCCCCCCGCCCCACCCCGGGTCCCCCCCCAGCCGTGGGGAGGGGGGTGCCTCTTCCCCTGGGATGCTCCGCGAAGGCGCCCCGTCCCTCAGCCCTTTTTTGGGGGAGGGGAGCGCAGCTTTTTTGTGTCCCCCCCCCAGCGCAGGGTCTCTCCGGGGGCAGGAAAATCTCCTTTTCTGGCCCCGTTCTGCTGCCGCCCTCGCCGCAGACAAAGCGCCCCGTTTTTGGCGAGGCGCCGGGGCCGCGGCGGGGGGTAACGCAGCCGCCTCCCTGGCCCTTTGGGTTGGTTTTAACTGGTTTTGGTTCAGTTTGCAGGTTTTTTTTTTTTAAATTTGTTTAATGCAGCCCCTGCCCCGGGGCTGCGCTCGCTCTCCCCCCCCCCCCAGTATTTATTTATGAATATCGTAGCGGAAGGAAACACCAACCAACCCCAACGCGGTGGCACCGTGGCCGTGCAGCGCCGGGTCCGAACCCCCGCAGGGTCCGAACTCCCCCCCCCCCGGGACCATCCCCGCCACCTCCCTCCTCTTTTCAATAAACGTCCTCGACCCCCCCCAGCATCCCTGTCCGCTCCCGGCCCCGCTCGCCCTCGCACGCATCCTGCGCCTTGCGCAAGGGGCCGGGGGCGAAGGCGGGGGCCGGGTTGGCATGACCCGGCGTGGGAAGCGAGGGGGCAGCCGTGGGGCAGGGAGGGTGGGGTGGGGTGGGGTGGGGGGCCGGGGCGCAGCTCGTGCTTGGGGCTCGACGTCGGCTCCGGCGCAGGGGGCAGAGACCCGCTCCCGGCTGGGGCACCCGTGGGTGCTGCCCCCCCGGGCCGCGGCGCCCTGGCTCGCTCCAGGTGACGCTCGTTGGGGTGCTGCCCGCTAATTACCCCAGGTACGGCAGCGCTAATTGCCCCTGGGGAGGATGGGTGGGCCCCGACCTGCCTCGGGGGGCTCAGCCTGCAGTGGCGCAGGGTCGGGGTGCAGGGGAGCACCCGCCCTGCGCAGCCTCCCTGTGCCGGGGGAAACGGGGGGGCCCTGCCCCGGGGTGGGGGGCGCAGCCGCTCCCCGTGCCCATCCCAGCCTTGGCTCTTCCCCCTTCTTTCAGGAGACGCGGCAAAGCTGCTCCCCAGGGTGGGCTGGGGCCCCTGGGGGGGCTGGGACCCCTCGGTGGGGCGGCCCCAGAGCCGCCATGGGGCAAGTGGGGGGCCCGGGGATTCGGGATGGGGGGATGCAGAGGAAGGGGGCCCCGACTCGGGGTTGGCTTCGCCCCCGGGCGCGACGCTGCGTGGCCGGGGAGCGTGTTCAGCAGCGGGAAGGGTGTAATTACACCTTCCCCGGGGAGGAGGAGGAGGGGGAGGAAGGGCTCCGGTGTCTCCAGGTGGACACTTGGCCCATGGCCCCCGTCGCCATTCCCGAAACGCCGCCAGGGCCAAGTCCCGGCTCTCCCGGCATCCCCGTGCCGTAAGCGGGACCAGGCGGCACCCCGGGTGCCAGCGAGGGTCCGGCCCCCTCCCCTCGCCCCCCAAGCGGCCGCTTCTCTCCCCGGAGGCCTCGCGAAGCCGCAACCGGGAACGGAACCGGCCGCCCCCGACTCCGACGCTCCCGCTTCTCCCGGCCGGAGCAATGTCCTCTTTCTCCCCGGCCGCCCTGGCGACGGCTCCAGTTTGTGTCTCCTCCGAGCCCCCGGGTTGGGGGGAGCATGGGGGGGTTTGGGGGGCCCTGCTGGGGCTGTACCCCGAGAGCCGGGGTGGCACATCTGGATGTGGGGGGGCCCAGCTGCCCGCACCCCCCCTGCCCTGCACAGCGCTCAGCCCATCGGGGACCTGGGGGGCCCGTCCTGTTCCGTGGGTGCTGCCCCGGGGTGTCGGGGGGTGCTGGGGGGCGTGGGTGCAGCCCCCCCTCGCCGGCACACGGCCGCCCCACGCCGAGACTCGGCCGCGGCTCCTTGAACAAAAGCAAATTCCTCCTCCGGCCGCGGGAGCGGGGCTGGGGGGGCCCCCGAAACCTTGCGCGATGCTCTGGCCTGCCCCCCGCCCCCCCCATGGGACCGTGTGGGTGGTTTCGGGGGCCCCCGGCGCCTCTAAGCCGGCACTAATCCTCCCCGGTGACCTCGGGGGCCCCCGGCCGACCCCGCTGCCCCCCCCCCGGGGCTGGGGAGGGGGCCTGGCCTGGCCCCTCGCCTTTCATCTGCTGGAGACAAAGCGGGGCCCCGGCCCCCCGCCCTGCGCTGCAGGCAATGAATGCCCGACCCGGGGGGGCCCCGGCCCCCCGCCCCGCGCGGTGCTGCGGGCAATGAATGCCCGACCCGGGGGGGCCCCGGCCCCCCGCCCCGGCATTTCTTCGTGCATTTTGTGGCAGCGAAGGCTCGGCCGGGCAGGGGTGAGCGGGGGGGGGCAGATGCGGCCCCTTTGGGGTCCCCGGGGTTGCCCTGGGCCCCTCTCCCATGCTGGAGCCGTCGGGAGGGAGCGGGGGGGCTTCGTCCCACCCGAAACGGGGGGGGGACACACGCGCTGGCTCTTGTCCCCGGGCGCTGCGGGATGGGGCTTGTTGGACAGGTTTGGGGGGCACAACCCCCCTTGCCAGGCTGGGATGCTGGGCGTGGGGGGGGTCCTGCAGGTTTGGGGGGGCACATCGCCCTTGCCGGGCTGGGATGCTGGGTGTGGGGGGGGGGGGAGTCCTGCAGGTTTGGGGGGGCACATCGCCCTTGCTGGGCTGGGATGCTGGGCGTGGGGGGGGGGGGAGTCCTGCAGGTTTGGGGGGGCACATCGCCCTTGCCAGGCTGGGATGCTGGGTGTGTGTGTGGGGGAGTCCTGCAGGTTTGGGGGGGCACATCGCCCTTGCCGGGCTGGGATGCTGGGCGTGGGGGGGGGGGGTCCTGCAGGTTTGGGGGGGCACCCCCCCTTGCCAGGCTGGGATGCTGGGCGTGGGGGGGGGGTCCTGCAGGTTTGGGGGGGCACATCGCCCTTGCCGGGCTGGGATGCTGGGTGTGGGGGGGGATCCTGCAGGTTTGGGGGGACACATCCCCCTCGCTGGGCTGGGATGCTGGGGGTGTGTGTGGGGGGGTCCTGCAGGTTTGGGGGGGCACATCGCCCTTGCTGGGCTGGGATGCTGGGTGTGTGTGTGGGGGGGTGTGCTGCAGGTTTGGGGGGACACATCCCCCTCGCTGGGCTGGGATGCTGGGGGGGGTGGGGTGGGGGGTGCTGCAGGTTTGGGGGGGCACACCCCCCTTGCCGGGCTGGGATGCTGGGTGTGGGGGGGCTCCTGGCTCGGGGGTGGGGGAAGAGGGGGCCTAGCCAGGTTGGAAGAGCAAACCCCCCCGAAACAGCTCCAGCCAAGCTGTGCCCCCCCCCCCCCACCCGGCTCGACCCCCCCCCCCGCCCCCAAGTGGGGCTGAGCAGCTGCCCCCCCACCCTCACCCCCCCTGGGGCCGGGGTCACCCCCTCCGGCACCCCGAGCACCCTCTGGGTGCAGGTCGGTGGCCTGGGGGGCCCAGCAAAGCCTCCCCCCGCACCCCCCCATTACGGGGGCTGGCTGACGAGCCGGGGCCGGGGGGAAGCACCTGGCTTGGGGGTCTTTACCCTCAGCCCCCCCCCCACTCCCCAGAAAGGGGGTTTCGGGGCGCGTCACCGGCCGCGGCGATGCCGGCGCGGGGCTCGGGGTGCGTCGGTGAGTCAGCGCGGCCGCGTGCCCCGACGGGCTCCGGCACATGGCGGCGGCGCGGCCCTGCCCCGGGGCCGACACCGGCCGGGGGTCGCACCCGTGGGGTCCCCGACACCCGGCGTGGCCGGAGGGGACCCTCGTTTGTGGGGTGACTCAGGCCCCCGCGGGCGTCCCCGCGGCTCGGGGCAGCCGGGGACGCCGATGCCGCAACCGGGCGAGCGGGGCGGCTCCCCAAAAATTGCCGTCAGCTCGGGGAGGGGACAGCCAGCGCTTCGGGCGGGGGGGACCGGCCCCTCCCTCGTGGGCTGACACCCGTGGGCCGGCTGGCTCGGCACCCCCGGGCTGGGGGCCGTGGGGTTGGGGGGGGGCCGGGGAGGGAGCCCCCCGCCCCGCTCCCCCGTGGCTGGCGGCCGGCCAGCATTGTTCTCGGCCTCCTCCTCCTCCTCCTCCTCCTCTCCAGCCGCATCTGGCGCCGGACGCTTCCCTGGGCCGCGGCGTGGAGGGGGGGGTCCGGCTGCACCCCGAGGCTGGGGGGTCCCCACGGGCGAGGGGCTGCAGGGTTTGGCCCCCACCCCATGGCAGGGGGGGCTCGGCCGCGAGGCGCTGGGGGGGGGACGTGGGGTGTGTTACAGGGGGCAGTTTGACCCCTGGTATTATTTTGGGGGGGCCGGTAGCCTGGCTCTGCCCCATAGCACAGCCTAGAGCCCCCCCCTCACTCCCGAGGGGCAAATGCAGGGCAGAAATGGGGGGGCTCCCAAGTTGTGTGGGGGTGGGGGGGTTCTGCCTCCATCACGAGGGGTCCTGGGATGCCGGGATGACGTGAAGGGTCCAGGGAGGGAAATATGGGGGTGAGGGGCTCTGGGGGGTGACAAAACAGGGCAGGGTGGGGGGGCTCTGGGGACGCAATAGCTCCGAGGATTGTCACGGGGGTTTGGGGTGTGACGAGGGGCTCCGGGGATGGGGAAGGAGGATGAGGAAGGTCCATGTCCTCCACCCCAGAGCTTCGGCAGCCGGGGCCGGGCTCCGGCTCCCCCAGGGCAGGCGGCAAAGGGGGAAACGCAGGCGGGGAGGGCAGGCCCCGGCCCCGGCCCAGCCCCGCGCGTCGCCGCCCTGTTGTGCAAAGCCGGGGAAACTGAGGCACGCCCCGGCAGATCAAAGCGGGGAGCAGGAGGCACCGCCCGCGCCTCGCCGCGGGAACACGCCGTGACTCGGATTCGGGATTTGCTTTTAATGCCATGTACAAAGTCTCCCCCCGCCCCCCCCCCAAAAAAAAAAAAAAAAAAGAAAAAAAAAAGAAAAATGTTTAAAATTCTTCCAAAAATAAATTAAAAGGATGGTTCCCCCAGCCCCGTCGGTTCTGTGCAAAGAGAAAAGCGAAACCCCCTCCGCTCCCCAGGCCTGACCCAGGCTCCAGCAAGGAAAGAAACGGGCGAAGCAAGGGACCTCGGGGGCGCAGGCGGCGGCACCCCGCGGCGTGGGGCCCCACGGCGCCGTGGGGCGGTGGCAGGGACCCCGGCGGGGGCCGGCGGCTGAGCCGGGCAGCTCCCGTCCTCCCCAAATCGGCTCCTTTGCCCCTTCCCCGCTTGGGGAAACTGAGGCAGAGGGTGAGGGCCCCCTCCCCTCCTCCTCATCAGTCCAGGGCGGAGCCGTCCCGGTGCGGGGCCCACGGCCAGCACGGCAGCGGCAGCTCCTCCGCCCCCGGCGAGATGGAGCCCGAGGGAAGACCGGGCTCCTCGAGGGGTGGGAGGGCGCGGGGGGCCCCCAAAGCGGGGCAGCCCCGGGCCCGGCTCCCCAGGGGGGGGGCGAGGGAGGTTAAGTGCTGTCGGAAAGGCGACCTATGTACATCCCTGAACGTGACGGCTCTCCGAGCCCCCCGGCCCCCCCGGGGGACGAGCGGGGCTGCTGCCGGCGGCGGGGGCTGCGGCCCCCTCCCCGGCTACGAGGTCTGGCACTGGACGTGTTGGCGTGAGCCGTCCTCAAAGTCGTCTTCGTGGTAGGCTTCGCCGGTGTAGGGCCGCCGGCCTGGCCCGCCGCCGTGGGCCGTGTAGTCGCTGAGTTCCACCTCCTCCGTGTCCTCGGTGGCCATCACCTCCTCCTGGGGCGGGAAGAAGGCCTGGAGCTGGCGCAGGCGGTCGGCGGGGAGCCAGCCGGGCTCGGGGAACTTCACCTGCGACCGGAGAGGGGAGATGGAGACGCGGGGGCAATCGGGGGTGGGAGGGAGAGGTCGGCTCCCGCCCGGCCCCAGCAACTCACCTGGAACTGCAGGATGAGTTTTCCCTTCTGGAAGGGGCTCCGGTAGACAGGCATCCCCTCGTTGGGGACGCACTTCAGGTCCCCGGGACGGATCACGTCACCTGAGACGGGAGATTAGCGTCACCTCGCTGTGCCCGGCAGCTCCTGGCACCCCCCGGCTCCTTTGGGGGGGCACGGCAGAGCACCCCGCCCCGTCCCACCCCACCTGGCGGGGAGGAGATGAGCAGGGTCCTGTTGTCCAGGGTGCGGACGACCTGTCGGCAGCCGCAGAGCGCGTCCGCCAGGCTGATCTCCCTCTTGACGATGAGGTCGTCACCGCTGCGTCGGAAAACGGGGTGTTCCTTCTGATCCAGGACGATGATGATGTCCCCGGGCTCCAGGCCGGGAACCTGGTCGCCCTCCTCGTGGAAGGTGATTTTCTGCCCGTCCTTCATGCCTGCGGGGCGCGCGGGGAGAGCTCAGGGCGCGGGGGGCCCTTTCGGGGGTGCCCCCCTCCCCCCGCGGCCCCGTTTTTACCTTTATCCAGGTGAACGCTGAGGATCTTCTTCTCCCGCACGACCTTGCGGCCGTTGCAGGTGAGGCAGCAGTCCCGAGGGCGGATCCACTCGCCCTGGCCCTGGCACTGGGAACACACCGTCTGGATCTGCTGGATCATGCTGGGGCCCAGCTGGTGGATGCGAACCTCCATGCCGGAGCCGTGGCACTTGGGGCATCTCCTCTGGGCGCCCTCCCGCACCCCGCAGCCTGCGGCGAGGGGAGGCGGAGGGGTGAGGAGGCGGGCGGCGGCGCTGGGGAGGACCCCCGGCACCCCGCAGCCCGGCTCCCCGGCGCTCACCTCCGCATTTCCGACAGATGACGTTCTTCTGGAGCGACAGCTTGCGCGTGGTGCCGTTGTAGAGGTCCTCCAGCGACACCGAGAGCTGGTGCACCACCGTCTTCCCTGGACGGACGGACGGAGGGGAGAGCCCGCATCAGCGCCCGGCCCGACACCACCCCCCGCGCCACGGCCAGAGGGATGCCGGCCGCCGCGGCTCGGCATCGCCGCTCCTCCGCGGTGGCTGAAGCTTCCCTCCGGAGCCAGCACCGCTTAATCCTCAGGGATGGCGGCAGGAACAGAAGCAGCTTTAAGCCGGGCTTGGCGTGAGGGCTCGGAAGAGCCTCTGGCAGGGATCACCTCGCGGCTCCAAGCCCGGAGCCTGCCAGCTGCCCCGGGGCAGCCCCGGGTCCCCAGCGTGGGTCGGGCACGGCTCCCACCCCACGGCCCTCCGGCTGCTTATCGCCTCAACCCGGCTGGAGAGGCTCTACCCGGAGTCGCCGAGACGCTCCCCTTTTTGCCTCCTAATTGCCCCGCTATTAAATCGTGCCACTTCAGCAAGAAGCGCCGTGGCGAGTCACCCTCTCGCCATGACCCAGGCCAAAAGCATCCGTACAGTCACCGGAGCGGCCCTGCACGCCCTGCGTCTTGCCGCAGCCTCCCCCGGGGCTCGCAGGGAGCCGAGGGCAGCGCTGGGCTGACTCAGCCCCAGCCCTGGGGACGGCGGGGGAAAGCTGGGACAGGGACAGGGAAGGGCCCTTTGAAGAGGGGTAGATGGAGAAAGTAATGAGGATGACGAGGAAGCGCGTCGGGCTGCGCGCCGCGGGGAAGGAGGTGGCCCGCGGGCCGCCAACCGGATCCCGGTGCCCCCCGAACCGGCATCGCGCTGCGCCTGGGCAGCGGTCCCCTCCCTGCACCCGGGGTCCCGGAGAGTCCTTCGGCCCCGGTACCTCGCCTGTCCGCCCGGCCGCGCATCCGCACTCCCCCGCCAAAGAAGAAGTCGAAGATGTCCATGGGGGAGCCGAATCCGCCGCTCCCTCCTCGGTTCCCCAGGCCGCCCTCCTTCATGGCCCGCTCCCCGCCGCGGTCGTAAAGCGCCCGTTTGTGGGCGTCCGACAGCACCTCGTAGGCTTGGGAGATCTGCTTGAACTGGGGAGGGGGGAAGAAGCGGGTGAGACGAGGTGGGGGCGAGCTGGAGGGGGGGCAGGGGGGGCTGCACCTACCCGCTCGCCCTCGCTGGGGTTCTTGTCGGGGTGGTAGCGCAGCGCCAGGCGCCGGTACGCCCGCTTGATCTCGTCCAGGCTGGCTCCCGGCCGCACGCCCAGCAGGTCGTAGTATCCCGTCTCCTTCACCATCTTCCTCGCTGCCGACGTGCTGTGAGAGGAGGGAGCCGTGAGCCCCGGCCCGGGACACCCCCCCTTCACCCCCACGGGCCTCGCCAAGGGATTTTATCCCCGTTCTCCTTCCTGTGGAGCCACTGGCTCCCGCAGCCCTGCCTCAGTTTCCCCACAGCCCCAGCAGCCTGTGGGGCGCGGGGTGGCAGCGGCGGCAGCTCCCCCGTCCCACGGCCCAGCCGCTCTCCCCCCGTGCCGGGCAATGTGCCGGGAGCCGATAAGCCCCACGCGGGGCGTGGACGTGTTTATCTTGCGACACGGAGAGGGGGGGATGTGGGGAAGCGCCTGTCCCCCTGCCTGCTCCCTGCCTGCCCCCCTGCCCGCTCCCGGCTCCACTGGCAGGAGGTAAATAAGTGCCCCCCCCCCCCCCCGAGAAACGCCACCGGCCCGGCCCCCCCCGGGGCTGGGGCCGTCCCGCGGGGCCCCGGCTCGGACCCCGGCTCCAAACGGCACCGGCGTCCCCCCGCGTCCCGGCACCTCCGAGCCCCCCCCCGGGGACACGGGGCGGGGGCGGCTGTGGGGGTGTCTGCGGGCGATGTGACATCTCCGTCCCCACGGCGGGACGTGACAACGCGGGACGAGCGTGGGGGCAGCGAACACCCCCCACAGCACCGGGCCCCCCCTCCCCGAGAGCCGCCCCACAGGGGGCGCCGGGCCCCCCCCCCCCCCGGCCGGTCGCGGCAGGCGGGGGCCCGGGACAGGCCCCGGCGGCCCGGAAGGGGGCCCGGCCCGCGCTGCCGGAGGTTCCCGCAGGGCCGCTGCCGCCGTGGGTGGGCAGGGAGGGGCTGTCGGGCCCGGGGGGCCGGGGGGGCCGGGGGGGCCCGGGGCCGCCCCCACTCACCGCCGCCGCCGCCGCTCCGCTACCCGTCTCCGAACTCTCTGGAAGCCGGGGACACGCCCCCCGCGCTTCCCATTGGCTGGGACCCGCCCCGCGGGGACCGTCCCCTCCGCCCCTCGCGCCGCGCCCATTGGCCACGACCCCCTCAGTCGCCCGCCCACCGCCGCGCCCCCTCTTCCCCACCCCGCCTCTCATTGGTAGTCGGCTCTTCCGGGCCGGCTCGGGAGGCGGAGCGCTCCGCCGGCATTCGATTGGCTGCGATAGCTACCGGGTCCGCCTTCCCGGCCGACGCCTCCTCTCTCATTGGCTCGAGGCGAGTGGCCAATCAGAGAAAAGAGTGGGCTTTCCCACCGCCGGGGCCCGCCTGCAGGGGGCGGCGTGGTGCGCGGCGGGCCCGATCCCGCCGCCGCGGGGCCCGATCGCGCGGGGCCGGGGGTCCCGGGGGGGGGACGCGCTGCCCGCTCCTGCCCGGGCCCCCCCCGGGGAGAGGCTTCTGGGGGGCGGGCAGGGCCTGCCTGGCAGAGCCTCTCCGGGGAGGTGCCTGGTTGACCCCCCGTCCCCAAATGGGCCTTTGGAGGAGGGGGACACCCGTGTCCCCGTGTTTCGGGGGGCTGTCAGGAGCAGGCGGGGGCCACCGTGCTGGGGGGGGAGGGGTTGCCCGCCGGGGCTTGGCCGCTTTTGGGGGGCTGGGGAGTGGGCACTGCCATTATCCCCCCCCCCAGGGCCAAGGTGCTTCTGGGCCAGGCAGGTGGGCTCGGCTGGCAGGGAACTGGGGGCTGGGGTCTGTCCCAAGGGGCCGGGACCCCGGGGCTCCCCTCGCCCACCTGCAGTGGGAGCGGGTGGGGGGGGCCAGGGCCTTGCCTTCCCGCTTCCCCCATCGCCGGGGCTGGCTCAGGGCAAAACTGTTGCCGCTGCTCCCCGTGCCAGGCCGGCAGCCACAGCCGGAGCGGGGCTGGTTGCCCAGGGGGCTCCCCCCACCGTCCCCGGGGCGAGGGGCGCAGCCCTCCCCGGGCCGGCAGCAACGTCCCCCCTCGGTGGCTTTGGGCTCAATCCTGCCCCAGGGCCATGGTCAGAAAGGAATAAGCCCCTGGGAGGAGGAGGAGGAGGAGGAGGAAGGTGCCGGGGTGGTGCTGGCCAGATCACGGTGGGGTTTGGGATGCGCGGGGTGCCCCCGCCTCGATGGCCGCCCCTCCGCCGTCCTTCAAGTCAGCTCCGAAATCACTGGCCATGTTTGGACAAGCAGCCGGGCCCCTCGCCGGCTCCCGTGGGGCTGCCCCGGCTCCCCAGCGCCGTGCCGGGGGGCGGCAGCAGCGCCCCGGGCAAGGCCGGGGGGGGTCCCACGAGCCCACAGGCGATAAATCTCCCCTCCCGAAACCCAACGCCGCCGGGCAGTTGTCGCCCCGCTGGGGTTTCAGCGACCCCCGTCCCACCTGCCCGGGGCGGGGGGAATTTGGTCCGAATTCCTGCGAGAAGCCGCCGCCGTCGGCTGATCGACAGCGAGGGGCTGGCAGCGGGGTCCGGCACGACGTCCCCAAACTGGGCGTGAGGGTCCCCAAACTGGGCAGGGGGGCCCCAAACTGGGCAGGGGGTCCCTGGACGCGCTGGGGATGCTGTTTGGGGCAAGGAGCGTTGGAGCCATGGGACCTTCCTGCCCCATCCCGGGGCCGGATCCGGCATCAGCTGCTCACGGTGACTCGGGGTGGCCGCGGTCACATCCTGTCCCCAATGGCGTGACCCTTGCCTGGTGCCGTGCCCCAAACCCCCAGTGGGCACCAGGTCTGCATCCACGGGGGCTCAGCCCTGTTTCGCCCCGGCGGGTTTGGCCCCGGGGTCGGATCCGACCCCACCAACCCCGGGGGGGGGCAGGGGGACACAGCCCTGTTTGTTGTCCCGGTGCCACCTGCGTGCCGGGGACCGGCTGTGCCGCGAGGAAGGAGCTGCTTTGTTGGCGTTTCCTCTGGCCGCTGTGGCCGGGGGTGAGTCAGCTCCTGCGTCCGCTGCTCCCCGTCCCAGATGCCCCACTGGTTGTGTGGGGTGGGTGCAGCTGGGTGCCCCGCGGTGTTGGGGTGCCTTGGGTGGGGGGTTCCCCTCTCCTTATCACTGGCTCAGCCCCTTTCCGCTCGTGGCTGGCCCGGGGCAGGCTGGCTGGCTGGGCGAGAGGGGAAACTGAGGCACGGTGCTGGCATGCACGTGTCAGGAGCCGGCCGGGCTGCTTCCCACGCCACAGCCCTCTTCCCATCCCGCTCCTGCCCCGCGCCCCCGCTAATGACGGGCTGCGTGCCGCATCCTGCGCCCTGCTTACCGGCACGGGCTGTTTACGGGCACCGGGGCCGTCCGCGGCGCTGCTGGGGCCGCCTTTACCGGGGCGGCCGGGCTGGGAAGGAGGAGGAGGAGGAGGGGGCTCTTGGGGTGCTGCTTGGCGGTGGGTGCCACATTTCCCCCAAGCGTTTTGGCGCAAAGGAGCGTTTCGGGGGCGTGGGGACGGGGGTCAGCGTCGCCCCAGGGGGGTGCGTCGCCCCCGGGACCCCGTCCCCTGCCCGCGCTGACGGACGGCCCCAGACGCGCATTCCCGGCGGGGCTCCGGCCGCGGGGCTCGGCCGCAGGCATCCGCGCCGCCCCGATTTGGCAGCAGCTGTCGCGGCGCTGGGGCACGGCGCTGCCGGGGGGGGGGGGTCACGACCCGGCAGCTGGGTGAGCCCCCAAAACCGGGGCAGAGCTTTTTATAGCCGGTGGGAGCTATTCCTGGGGGGTGTCTGACCCGGGTGAAGGGCGGGCGAGGGGGTGGCCGAGCCGCCCCCCCCCGGCACGTCCCTGGGGGTGTTGCGGGAAGGGACGGTGCTGGCTGGGGGGACACCCGCTGCCCGCACCCCTGCCCCGGCCTGGTGTGGAGGTCCAGCTCGCCTCTCCCCCAGGGATTTTTGGGTCCCCATCAGTTGTCCCTCCCGTGGATCCCCCTCGGGGACAGCCCTGGGGCGCCGGTGGCCCCAGCGTGGCTCCCGCTCGCCCACATTTAGCATCCCCAAGGGCTCATTTTGGGGAGGGGGAGCGGGGGCTGCCCGCACCCCTCCGGCTGTATTTTTAGTCCTTTCCTTATAAGGTTCCCATGATTTTTGGGAGCTGCGAGCGGAATGAAGTCATCGCTGAGGTCATCCCGCCTCTCCCCCCTCCCCGTCCCGGCTCGGGCTCACCCCACAGGGAGTTTTTGTGTGGGCTCCATTGAAATCCCCCTCTCGCCCAGCCTTAAAGGAAACAAAACCCTTCCCCGGCTGGCGGGGGGCCAGGCTGCGGGGGGCTCTTAAAGCACCAGCCTGGCCAGCCCCACGCAGCCCCCCCCCACGACCGGGACCCCCTGCACCCCGCTCGCCCTTCTGCACGCCCGCGTGCACCGGCGCGGTGCTTCCGTCTGGGCGTGCGAGCGGGTTTCGGGTGCAGGACCGGCACCTCCGCTTCCCTTTCCGCCCCCGAAAGCAGCGTGGTCCCCCCCAAATGAGATTGCGTGTGCTCGGCTGGCGGGGTGGGCGTGTGCCCGATGGGCGTCTGAGCTACGGCCCCGCACTGGGGTCGGGCGTGGGGGGGACCGGGGCACACTTGGTCCCATCAGGGACACGCTCAGTCCCATCCGGGACACGCTCGGTCCCATCAGGGCACACTCGGACCCATCAGGGACACGCTCGGTCCCATTGGGGACACGCTCGGACCCATCAGGGACACACTCGGTCCTGTCGGGGACACGCTCAGTCCCATTGGGGACACACTCAGACCCATCAGGGACATGCTCGGTCCTGTCGGGGCACACTCGGTCCCATTGGGGACACACTCAGACCCATCAGGGACACGCTCGGTCCCATCTGGGACACGCTGGGTCCCATCAGGGGCAAGCTTGATCCCATCAGGGACACACTCGGTCCCATCGGGGACATGCTCGGTCCCATCAGGGCACACTCAGACCCATCAGGGACACACCTGGTCCCATCGGGGACACACTCAGACCCATCAGGGACACGCTCGGTCCCATCGGGGACACGCTCGGTCCCGTCGGCGCGCGCTCGGTCGTGCGTTCCTCGCAGCCTGCAGGCGAGCATCGCCGGGGTTTGCTCTCGGGGCTGCAGCCCCTGGGGTTTGCAAAGCACCCGGCAGCTGCCCCCCCCCGCACTGGGTGACCCCCAGCCCTCAGCAGCCTCCTCCCATCCTCCTCCTCCTCCTCCTCCTCGGGGCGAGGAAGGGGCTCGCCCTCCCCGCCCCCCCCCGCCATCTGTCCCCCCTCGTCGCTTTGTCAGCACCGCCTGGAATGTGGATTAATTTCGGGAGGAATGTCGCCCCCCGCCTTGCGAAGCTCCTCGCCTGCCGCCATCTCCTCCGCAGCATCCCCCTCCTCGCCCGCCGGACCCAGGCGTCCGGGCAGCCGCGCTTTCGGGGACCACTTGGGGGGACACGGGGGGGGTCTGGAGGGATTGGGGGGGTGTTACCGGAGCTGCCGTCGGCCGCCGACGGGCTGACGCTGGCCAGGCCTCGCCGGAGAGGTGCGTTCGGGCCAAGGGCTGATTGAACGCAGGCTCGGCGCCTGATTAAACTAATCGGAGGGGTTATTTTTTTTTTTTATTACGGTGTTTGGATCCATTGGAGTTTATCCTTAAAAGGAAACCGTCGCCTCCGGGCAGGGGAGGGGGCCGGGGGCTTTGCACGGAAGAAAGCAGATAAATGTCGGGTCCTTATCGGTCCCTGGCTCCGAGCATCCCCGGGCGCTGGCATGGGGACGGCCGGGCTAAATCCGGCACGTGGGCGAGCGGCGGGGCCCAGCCAGGCAGGCTGCCCGTCCCCGAGCACCCGAGGAGCGATGCTGAGCGCGCCCGTGGGTGCAAGGCTGTCTGTCCCCAGGGATGCCGTGGCCGCCCGGGTCCCCTCGTCCCCTTCCCCGGGGTGACTCAGCCCTTTTGCCCGGCATAAAGGAGCCCATTCTCTGGCTGGAGGCTGATTTATGCGGCTCTTCCCGCGCCGTCCCCACGCCTGGCCGCACAAACGGGGTGATTGAGCCCCCCCGGCTCCTCGCAGCCCCCCCGGGACCCTTTGGGAGAAGGGACCAAGCCGCATCTGCTGGGGCGACGGGGTCCCCGCCGCGATGCCCGGGGTACCCGGCAGCTCCCGGGGCTGGGCGGCCGCACGCTGCCCCGCGGGCAGCCTGCCCGATCCGGGCGGGAATCGCGGCTGGTTTTGCTGGCTCATGGCTGAAGGCGCTGGCACGGGGCGGGGTGGGCTGGCATCCCGTCCCGCGCCCGCCGGCCAGCTCAGGGGAGGTGCCCGGCCGGCAGTGAGCCCTGAGCGGCATCCACGGGGCCCGGGGACGGGGGAGCGTCACCCCGGGGATGGGGGAGCATCGCCCCAGGGGGGTACATCACCCTGGGGATGGGGGAGCGTCACCCCGGGGATGGGGGAGCATCGCCCCAGGGGGGTACATCACCCCGGGGATGGGGGAGCATCACCCCGGGGATGGGGGAGCATCGCCCCAGGGGGGTACATCACCCCGGGGATGGGGGAGTGTCACCCCGGGGATGGGGGAGCATCGCCCCAGGGGGGTGCATCATCCCAGGGGGGTACATCACCCCGGGGATGGGGGAGCGTCACCCCGGGGATGGGGGAGCATCGCCCCAGGGGGGAACATCACCCCGGGGATGGGGGAGCGTCACCCTGGGGATGGGGGAGCATCACCCCAGGGGGGAACATCACCCTGGGGATGGGGAGCGTCACCCCGGGGATGGGGGAGCATCGCCCCAGGGGGGAACATCACCCTGGGGATGGGGGAGCGTCACCCTGGGGATGGGGGAGCATCCCCCTCGAGGGTTGCATCACCCCAGGGATAGGAGAGGATTGCCCCAGGGGGGGTACATCACCCCGGGGATGGGTGAGCATTGTCCCAGGGGGGGTACATCGCCCCAGGGATAGGAGGGGACCACCCCGGGGGGGACATCACCCTGAGGATGGGGGACCGTTGCCCCAGGGTGGGTACATCGCCCCAGGGATAGGAGAGCATCACCCCAGGGGGGAACATCACCCCGGGGATGGGGGAGCATCGCCCCGGGGGGGTGCATCACCCCAGGGGGGTACATCACCCCGGGGATGGGGGAGTATCACCCCAGCGATAGGAGAACATCGCCCCAGGGGGGTGCATGGCCCCAGGGCTGGGTGAGCAGCACCCTGGGGACCCCGTCCCCCACTCGCGCTCACGGACAGCCCCGGGCACGCATTCCCAGCGGAAAGCAGCCTGAAAGCACAACACCCCCCCCCCCCCAGCCGTGCCCTCCCCCGCCCCCCAGCCCTGCCGGGGGCTGCTGCCCCCTCCCCTCCTGTCCCCCCCAAGCCGCCCGGCCGCGGGGATGAGGAGAGCTGCAGCAGGTCCGAGCGGGAGGACGAGGCTTTATTAAATTAATACCAAGGCAGCGAATACATCTGGCGTGGGTCAGAGCCGCGAGCGTCGGCGGGTCGGGGCTGGGGACCCCGGGGTGCCCTCGCCCCGAGGCGCTGCGTCCTGGGGCGGCAGCGTGGGGGGGGTCCCCAGCCTCCAGCTGGGCTCCCCAGGGGGATGCGCTGGGGGGGGCTGAAGGGGGAAAATCACAGAGAAGGAGGAAACATGGGGTTTAAATTAAATACGGCCATGGCAACCCACCCGAGGGGGGCACAAAATAAGGGTGGGGTCCTGGAGCAAGCATGCGAATTGGGGGGGCGGGGGGGGGGGGAACTGAGCCTGGTGGTTCTTCACTCTGAAAAGGGGTGCAAAAACTCCACACAAACGTGTTAAAAATCGTAAGGAGATGGAGAAGCGTTAGGTGGGTGGGTGGGGGAAGTGAGGGTGCTGGGTGTCGGTGGGGAGGGGGCTACCGGAGGGGTCCCCCCACGCCGCCATCACTCGTCCCCCAAGGACCAGGGCTCCGGCTCGGCTCTCAGCCGGCACGCCGGCGGCTGCTCAGGTGCGAGGCACAAGACGTCGTCCCCTAAAGCGGACGGCACGGGGACGGCGTCGGCCCCGCCGTGCTTGCCGCACGGGGTGGCATCGGCCAGCTTGGCGGCGGTGGCATCTCCGGGAACGGGGGGCTGCGGTGGCATTGCCGTGGTGGGGTCCGTGGTCTCCGCGGGGAGCTCCTGTGCCGGCGGCACGCTGGCGATGCCGTTCAGCACCTCCTCGGTGAATTCGGCCAGATCCTCCAGGCTAGCCTCCCGGTGCAGCCCGTTCTCCACCTGCACCGGACCCTCCATCCCCGGTGCCGCGTCTGCCAGCGCCTCCTGCACCGTCGGCTCCTCCTCGCTGGACGAGGAGTCTTCCCCGGCGTCCCGGGGGAGCTCGGTCCCGCCGGGATCCCGCTGCCCGCCCTCAGCCGCCCTCGCCCCCATCATCAGCTCCTGGTTGAACTCCAGGGCTTGCTCGACTATTTCCAAAATATCCGAGTCTTTCATGACGTCCGCCGGCACCTTTGCCGAGAGATCAGCCACGTCTGGGCTTTCTTGAACCACCTCTGGAAAACCTCCCTGCTCCTGCGCAGAGCCCAGTGGAGGTGGGTCGGCCTCGGGGGGCTCCTCGTCCCCGGCCGGGACCGGGCTGTCACCGTCCGGCGCTTCCTCCTCCACAGACGGCTGCTCATCCGACGGCTGCTCCGCTTGGTCGGGCGGCGGAGAAACCGGCGCTGCCTGGGCTCGGAGCCCTGCTGCAGGGATGGGCTCGGACGCAGCGTGGTGAGACGTCCCGGGCTCATCCTCCTCCTCCTCCTCCTGCCCCGAGGGGGTCCCCGCCGGCCCCCGGCTGCAGCCTGGGAGCGTTTCGGCTCTGCCGGCATCACTCTCCGGCTCGGTTGCGCTGTTGAACTCCTCGTCCGATTCGGTGGCCAAGCCCTCCGAGCGCTCCGGCCCCTCGCCTGCCCCGGCACTTGCGGCACCCTGGGCTGGCTCGTCAGCGTCTCCCGCTAACGGCCCCGCGGCCCCGGGGGAGCCAGGATCTGCCTCGGGTGCAGCTGGGCCTTCCTCCAGCTCGGCAGCAGAACTCCCAGCGTCGTCCTCATCCTCATCCTTCGGCATCTCAGGTTCTTCCGTGGGCATCTTCATGTCTTCTTCTGCTTCACCAACCAACGCCTCAAAGTGCCCTTCGTCCTCTGGCGCTGGAGATGCTTCTCCGGGGGCTTCCAGATCATCTTTGCTGGCTTCAGTTGCTTCAACTTTAATTTCTTCAAAGTCCTCGGAGATCTCGGCTTCCTCCGAGCTGGACACCTCTTGGTTGGGAGCAGAAATCATGAAATAGCCTTCCTCCTCCTCGGCTACCTCCAGCCCTGCCTCCTCTTCGCAGCTCTCTGGCACGGTGGGAGTTGGTGGCTTGTCCCTCCCTTCCAGCCATCCCTCATCCCCCGGAGCTATTTCGGGTGCGGGGGCTGTCTCTGTGGTCTCCTCGCTCACCGGAGGGTTTTGGCTGGGTGCGACCGCAGCCGGCGTCTCCCCTTCGTAGAGGCGCAAGGGCGTGCTGTCCGGCAGCGTGTCCTCCAGCTCCACGCTCCCGCCCGTCCCCGGCGCCCGCTCCAGCTCTTCCCATCGCTCCGCGTCCTCCTCCGCCGACTCGCCGCTCTCCGCGCCGTCACCCGGCGCCTGCTGAAGTGCCACGGGGCCGCCGCTGCCGCTCTCCGGCTGTCCTGGCTCTGAGCCGAGCTCCTCGTCGGCATCCTCGTCCTGCACCTCCCACGGCTCCTCCGGAGCCTCGGCCGGCTCCTGGCTGCCCTCTGGCCCGGGGGTGTCTGCGGGTGGCCGGGCAGGCTGCCCTGCGGAGCCCTCCTGCTCATCCCTCGCCAGCGCCGGGGCCGGCTCAGCCTCCAGCACTGGTGGCTGCTGCTGGGTCATCCCGTCGCTCCCGGCATCCTCATCGTCTTCCCGGGTTTCCTCCGTCTCTGCCGGTGACATGCCGTCTCTCTCCTCGCTTTCCAGCCCTCCTGCGCTTGTCGGGGTGTCGTCTGCCCAGGCTGGCTCTTCTGTCCCCTCTGTGTCCTCTGCTGTCACCTCCCAGTCCTCCGGACGGGGCTTTTGGCCGTTGCCTTCATCCCCCCCGCCCCAGGGTTCCTCTCCCGGCTCCGGCTCCGGTTCCTCCTGCTCCAGCACCTCCTCCACGAAACCATTTTCCTGCAGGTCCCCGGGCTCCTCCCAGGCTCCGCTCTCCCGCCCCGGGGCTTTGGGTCCCGTAGCCTCTCCTGCCTGGGGGTCTCCTGCTCCCAGGGCCTCCCCTTCGGCCTCTCCCTTCTCCCCCTCACCGTCCTGGGCTCTGCCTGGGGCCTCCCCTCCCACAACATCTTCTTCACCCCCCGATGAAGCCTCTTCTGCTGGGGTGGCCTCGTGGATGCTCGAGGGCTCCTGCCCCGGGCACGGCTCCTGCGCCCTTCCCTCCTCTGCAGCCTGATCCGTCTCACACACGGGCACTTCCCGATGCTCAAACTTTTCCTGCTCTCCCTCGACAAAGTCCTCTCCCGCGTCTCTTTCCGTGGGCAAACCCGAGTGGCTTTCCACAGGGACGGCACGAGCAGTTTCAGCTTCCCTCTGCGGGGACTCCCCTTCTCGCAGACCCTTCCCTTCGCCCTGGAAATCATTGTCCTCCCTGCAAGGGCTCTGGGGTCCTCTCCCCTCCTCATCCTCCGAAGGGTGCGATGCCTCCACGCTCAGGGTCTCCACCTCGTCCTCCCCTCGCTCCGGCTCTTCCCAGCGGGTCCCCGCCTGGCCAGGGCCGCTCGTGTCCCCTTCCTGGGCCACCGCTTCTGGTTCCCTTGCACTCACCGCAGTGGGCATCTCCTCCTCCCACGCTCCCGGCTCTTCCCGGCTCGCCGCAGCGCTCAGGGAAGCGGCGCTCAGGGAAGCGGCCGTGCTGCAGGGATGTGGTCCCGGCGGGGACGTGGCTCCGTCCCGCAGAGCGCCGCTCTCCGCACCCAGCCCCTGGAGCACGGCTTCCCCAGCCCTCTCCTCCACTTCGGGGGCTTCGCCGTCCCCGACACCCTCGCAGGGGTCTCGCCCTTCCCCGGCCCCATCCGTGGTGGGTGCCGGGGCCCCTCCGCAAGCCTCTACGGGGAAAACGGGGCTGGGGGCGCGGGCGTCCTGGGGGGCCCACGCAGCGCTGAGCGTGGGCTCTTCTTTGGGCTGAGCGTCGTCTTTCATCTCCTTGAGAGCATCCTCCAGCGCCTCGCTGACCAGCTGGGCCGGGTACCGCAGGCTGCGGGCAGGCGCCGTTCCCGGGGGCTCGGCGCTGGCGTCGTGGGTCTCCGCCGCGGCTCCGGGCGGAGGATGCTCCTTCTCCTGGCTCATCTCATCCCCGTCTCCCCCCGGCCAGGCGGGACCCTCTCCCCCTGGGCTCTCTGGCTCTGGTGGCACCGGGCTGGGGGGCTCTGGGGACAGAGGGGCGGCAGCTTTGCCGGGCTGCGAGGGGCTCGGTGCGGGGCGGCCGGGGGCAACCGGCTCCCTGGCCGTGCCGACAGCCTGCGGCGCCGTGGCGTGAAGGACCGAGCTGATTTTCTGGAGCTCCCTGGCGCCGGGGCTGTGGCTTTTGGGCGTCAAGGCGTCGCTTTGGCCTTTCGCCGGCTGCCCCCTCCCCTCTGCCCTGGGGAAGACGGAGGGGCTGGCGCGGTGGTCCCGGGGCAGCAGCCGCCTGGCCTCGGTGCTCACCGGTGCCAGCTTGCTGCCGCTGTTCACCTCCAGCTTGAGATCTGCAAAGAGCGAGGGGGGGGGGCACGGTGAGCGTGCCGAAAAGCGCCGGCTTAGCGCGCCGGGGAAGGCACGTGGGGTCCGCTCCTGCGGCTCCCCCATCCCTCCCCTGCCGCCCGGGCGCCCCGCGCTGCCCGCTGGCCCCTCTCCTATTTTTAAACAGCCCCTTCAAGGAAAGTGGGAAATTCCTCCCTCGAGTGCAGCCGATGCCGATGCTCCCAGGGGATTCGGCACCGCGCGGGGACGATGCTCTGCCCGGCCGCTCGCGGCAGCCGCAGTCAGGTCCCGCTGCCGGGGGAAGCGTGCAGGTGACAGGTTTTCCTCGGGTTTTTTTGGAGGAAAAAAGAAACGCCCAGCTTGTTACAACAGCCCAAGGTCCCGCCGGGCACGTGGATCCTCTCCCGCCCTCCCCGTGCAGGGGAAGAAATAAAAAAAGAGGCGAAGAAGCGGATAAGCCCTTATCTGCACCGCGGCGGCTTCGAAGCCCGTGCCAAGAGCCCCCCCGGCCGCTGTTCACACCTTCCTATCGCGCCCAAGCGACTGCTGACGGGAAAGTGCTCGTGTCTATATTCAGCCTCGGCCCCTGAACCCCCCCGGGTGACGCGGCGGCAGTGCCGGGGCCGGTGCCGGGGCCGGTGCCGGCGCTCCCTTACCTCGCAAGCCGTTGGCCAGCTTGTATTCCCCGGCCGGCATTTGCAAACGGGTGCTCTCTGCTTCCAGCAGCGTCCTGCAAGGAGAGGCGCGGGGTGGGCGCTACCGGGTGGGTGCTACCGGGTGGGTGCTACGGGGTGGGCGTCTGCACCGCGGCGAGAGCCGAGCTGCTCCCTGTGCGCCCCGGCATGCCCCGCCGGGCTACAGCGGCTGCTTTGCAGGTAAACTGAGGCACGAAGGGGCTACGGATGGTTTTGCTGCCCCGTCCTGTCTTGGCGGGGGGACCGGGGGGACCAGAGGAGCCCCCCTCGCTCCTGTCTCCCCTCCCATCCCCCCGTCCCCAGGATTAGTGTCGGCGCCGGGTGACATCATGCTCTGCCGGGGAGGCCCCTCCGCTCGCCGGGGACAGCACCTATTCTCATGCTAATTGTCCCCCCAGTCCCCTGGCAGCCTGCCTTTGTCTGGGGCCATCTGGAAGGGCTGGGAGAGGGGCTGCCCCTACGCGAGACCCCCCTTATGCCCGAGACACACCCCCCCCCCATGCCCACCGCGGTGCTGGGTTCGGCCCCAGCTCCCGGCACGGGGGCGCGTTGGGGGGGCGGCTGCTCCCCAGCTCCGTCCCCGTCGGGGACCTCACCTGTAGGTCGCCACTTCCAGGCTGAGGGACATCTTGAGGTGCATGAGCTGCTGCCTGTCCTCCAGCACCTGGGCGATCTGCGCCCGCAGCGTCTGCTTCTCCTGCTCCAGGGCCTCCATCGCCAGCTGCGGGCAGCACGCGGCGGGTCAGGGACGCCCCGGCCCTGCCCGGCCCTGCCGGACGTGGGACCCTGCCGGCGGCTCTCACTTCCACCCATGGCCCCTTGGGATGCCGCGGGGAGAGGGGTCCTGGGGCGCTCGGTTTTGGCACGGGGGGCTGAGGAGGGGGAGAGGGGGGGCGAGGAGAGGGGCGAGGAGAGGAGCGAGGCGGAAAAGCGAGGGGCAGGCGGCTGCCGGAGGAGCGGGGAAAGGCCGGGGGGGATTCGGGATTGTACGATGCCGGCGTGGGAAAGCAGCATCTTTGGGGCGAGCGGCCGAGGCCGTGGCCTCCTCTGCTCCGCGGCGCCTGCGGCCGATCCCTGGACCTGGAACAAAGAGGGACCCTTCCCCAGGCGGCATCTGCGCCGTCCCCGGCATTTCCAGCCCGGCCCCCCCGCCACCTCCCTCCGCTGAATTACTTTTGCAGCTGTCTGGTTGCAGCTGCAGCAAAGTCGGTCGGAGTTTATCCTCCCCACAACCCCCCCGCTGCCTCCGCCCCGCTGCCTGCACCCGGGCTGGGGGGGCAGCGGGCAGGGGCTGCCGCTCCCCCGGGACCCTGGAGCCGGAGCCCTGCGGGATGTGGAGCAGCGGCCCTGGGCAGGGCGGTGGGGGAGGACTCGGTGTCTGGGTGCTGCTCCCCTGCAGCGGGGTGGCCTCGGGTCCCCGTCCCGACGGGGACAAGGATGTCCCCGAGCCGCTCTGCTCTTCCTCCCTCCCTCCCTCCCCCCCCCTCCTCTCCATCTGCAGCTCATCCGGGGCCACCGTCCGTCCCCACCCTGCGGTTTGCTCCCTCCGTCTTGCCTCCCCCGTCCATTTCCCCGTCCCTTTGCAGGGGGTGGGTGCCCCGCGCACCCGCAGCACCCTGCTCCCCCCCTCCCCGGGGCGGCCGGTGCCTCCCCACCGCCTTCACCCACCTGGAACTTCTCTGCCTCCCCACGCTGCTCCTGCCACTGCCGGGCCAGGTTCTCCTCCAGCATCTCCTTCCGAGCTTTGAGCCCCGCCAGGTCCTTCTCCAGGTGCTGCAGCTGGAGCTGGCTCTGCTGGTTGTCCTCCACCGCCTTCCAGAGGTTCTCCTTGGCCTGGCAGAGGGAACCCTCCAGCTGCGACACCTCTGTCTTGTAGGTCTCCACCGCCCCTTTCCAGATCTCCGAGAGCCTCTTGGAGTAGTCCTCCACCTCCACCGGCTGGAAAGCCACCGGTGCACAGCGGAAGCTCTCCAAGCTCTGTGAGAAGCTCGCGATCTCCTGGTCCAGCCCCGCTTTCTCCTCCTCGTGCACCTCCAGCAAGGCTTCCACCTCCTTCTCCAGCTGCACGGCTCGCTCCTTCAGCCAGATCTGCGCCCTCCTCTCCTCCTCCAGCTCCTTTCTGCTCAAGGACAGCTGCTTCTTGGCTTCATCCCGGGCCGCCTGCTCCTTCTGGCACCGGCTTTTCACCTGCTGGACCTCCTCGTAGAGGTTGTCCCTGGCCAGCTCGGCCGTGCACTTCTCCCTGAAGGCATGATCCAGCGCATCCCGCAGGACCCGCAGCTCCTCCTCGTACTTCGCCCGCCACGACTCCCCGGCGGGGCTGCCCTTGGCACTCTGGATTTCGGCTCGCAGCACCTCGTTCTCCTCCTCCAGGAACTTCACGCGGGCCAGGTATGCCTCCAGCCGCTTGTTGAGGTCCCACATCTGCAGCGACTCCTCGCCCAGGGCTCTCGCCCCCGCGAAACTTTCCGTGCTCAGCATCGGTGCTGCCGGAGGATGCCGGGGCTCTGGCGCCGGCGCTGCTGGAGGATGCCGGAGGATGCCGGGGCTCTGGAGGAGAGGGAAGGCAGGGAGGGAAGCGAGTGGCTGGGAGCGGAGGGGAGTGCAGCTATTCATACTCCGGGCGAGTGGGAGGCCCCGAGACCCGGGCGAGCAGCCGAGCTTAACTCTTCCGCAGCCAGGATGGCTCCAGCCCACGTGGGCTCGACGCCGGCCGCGGGAGGGCTGAGCCCGAGCCCACCAAACACCGCCGTGATTTCCCAGCCCCGGGGAAGGGCCAGCTGTTTCTTTGCACTTTGGGTGATGGGGGGGGGGGGGTTGGATCCTTCCCCCGCCTTGGCATGGCTCGGCATCCGCTGGGAAACCCCCCCCCAAAAGCCGGAGCGCTGTGCCGGGGTGCTGGAGGGCTGCCGCGGGGCTCGGCACGGAGGCTGGGAGATGTCCAAGGGCGGGTTGGCAGATGCCCGTCCTCAAGGGCTTGGCTGCGGGCATCCCTCTGCGGCGGCTCGCCGGCCCGTGCCGCTCCGAAACCCAGGGCTGGGTGAGCCCAGACGGGGCCCGGCGAGGGTCTCGGTCCCGCGGAGGCGATGGCTGCACCGGGGACACTGGTGCCTCTCGGTGGCTGGGGCAAGTTTGGACTGAGTGGCACAAGCCACGGCTGAGCCGGTGCCCTGGGTCCGGCCATACGGGCATCCCTTTGCCGAGGGAGAACCACCGCGGGGGGCTGGCGGGGGGCACATCCCGGCCACCCCCCCCGGGGTGCTGCATCCAGCTGTGCCCAGCTGCGATTTTTCTCTCTTTCCAGATGTGCGCGGCGGGAGGCGCCGAGCGGAGCCGGGAGCCCAACGGGGACTCGCGGCTGCGGCCGGCCGCCGGTTTCGCCGACGGCCTCCGAAACTTGGCAAGCGCCGGCTCAACATTTGGTTTTGTTCACAGCTTTCACCCGCGCGGCCGAGCCGTCACGGTGGGGTTATGAATCGCTTCGCGGGGAGCGTTTGGGGATTATTATTTTTTATTTTCTCTTTTTTTTTCTCCCCCGGCTGATTTATTTGGGGGGAGGGCAGCGGGCTGGCGAGGGGAGGAGGTTTGGAAATTCAAACTCGGGAGGTTTCTGCGAACAAAAGAGGCACTAAACATCACTCCGGGAGAAACTTGTTGCCAACTTTCCCTCCCGGTCCTTCCTCTCCCGGAGAGACGGTGGCTTTCCCACGGGAGGGTCCCTGCTCTGGCCTCGCCAGGGCAAGGAGGAAAAGAGTAACTGTCCCCCTCCCGAGCTGTCCCACGGGGCAGGCTCCAGGCGAGCTCCTCGAGAGACAAGCAACAGTCCCCTCTGCTGGCAAGGCCACCCAGAGCCACCCGGAGCCGTCCCCGAGCTCCTTCCAGCCTCGCGCCCCAGCCCGGAGCCAGCCGGGCCCCGCATCCCCCACGTCCCCCGTGTCCCCCACATCTGGGAGCAGCGCTAACGGGGGTCCCGGCCCCCCTTGGCATGGCAGGGAGCGGGTTTTCCCCCCGGGTGCTGCCGCATCTCGCCTCGGTGCCTGGCCGGTGGGGAGGGGGGGGTGCCCCGGCTCGGGGGTCCCCGAAGGCATCGGCTTCCCAGCTCAGCTCCGGCCAGACATCCTGTCTGGCTCCGCGGCCCCCACTCTGCTTCGCCTCTCGCAGCCAGGATTGAAATGCCATTAAGCGGCGCAGGGAGCGCCGGGGTCGGGTAATTCATCTCCAGGTCCCCGGAGCTCCGGGGAGCGCGGCGATGGAGCCTTGCCGCGCGCCTTCATCCTCCTCCTCCTCCTCGTTTCCATGGCTCGCCCAGCCCGGAGCCGGCCGGCCCGGCTGCTCGGCTTTTCCACCAGCCCCCAATTTCCTCCTCCGGTGCCCGTGGGGTGACCGGGTGCCCCAGGGCTGCCCGAGGGCGGCCGGCCGGCCCCCGATATTGGTGTCTGCCGCAAGGCGGCCCTCGGTGCCCGCGGCTACGGCGGGACGTGCCTGGGAGGGAGCGTGTCCTTCCTCCCTCTCCTTGCTCCCCTCTTCTTCCTCATGCCTTCGCTTTGGCTTTCCCCATTGTGCCCGGTCCCCTCTCCCTCCAGCTGGCACTGGGGCTTGGTGGGACACCCCAAACCCTGCAGCCAGGGAGGATTTGGGGTTCCCCACGGGCGCAGAGGGGTCCCCACACTTCCCTGCCTGGGGGAGGCTGGGGGCAGAGCTGGGGGGGGGCACCCCGGGTGGGGATGTCTGTGCATCCCTTCCTTCTGCGGGGTGCTTGGGCTTGGGAGTCACCCAGGGTGGGGACATCCATGTGCCTGGGGGATACTCAGGGTCAGGACCCCCTGGGATGGGGATGTCGGTGTCCCTGGGGGATGCTCAGGGTCAGGACCCCCTGGGATGGGGATGTCGGTGTCCCTGGGGGATACTCAGGGTCAGAAGTCACCTGGGGTGGGGATGTCGGTGTCCCTGGGGGATGCTCAGGGTCAGGACCCACCCAAGGTGGGGACATTCATGTCCCTGGGGGATGCTCAGGGTCAGGACCCCCTGGGATGGGGACATCTGTGTCCCCATGGGATGCTCGGGGTCCGGACCCACCCCGGGATGAGCATGTCCATGTCCCTGGGGAATGCTCAGGGTCAGGAGCCACCCGGGGTGGGCACATCCATGTCCCTGGGGGATGCTTGGGGTCAGAACCCCCTGGGATGGGGAATGTCTGTATCCCTGGGGGTTGCTTGTGGTCAGGATCCCCTGGGATGGGGACATCTGTGTCCCCATGAGATGCTCAGGGTCAGGAGCCACCTGGGGTGGGGACATCCATGTCCCTGGGGGATGCTCAGGGTCAGGACCCCCCTGGGATGGGGATGTCGGTGTCCCTGGGGGATGCTCAGGGTCAGGAGCCACCCGGGGTGGGGACATCCATGTCCCTGGGGGATGCTTGGGGTCAGGACCCCCCTGGGATGGGCATGTCGGTGTCCCTGGGGGATGCTCAGGGCCAGAACCCCCAGGGTGGGGACATCCATGTCCCTGGGGGATGTTCAGGGTCAGGACTCCCTGGGATGGGGATGTCGGTGTCCCTGGGGGAATGCTCAGGGTCAGGACCCCCTGGGATGAGGACGCCTGTGCCCCCCCATCCCCGTGGGGTGCTCAGGGGCAGCCGTTTGGTGGCAGCGGAGGTTTGGGGGGGGCGGCAGGTTTGAGGGTGCCGCAGCCCCCCAGCCCCCGGCGGTGCGTGCTGCCCCAGGGTGGGGGCCCGGCGGGGTGTCGGCGAGCCTGGCACCGGGTGCTACGTGGCTTCAAGCAGGGCCGGAGGGGGGAGGAGGAGGAGGAGGAGGAAGCACAGCTGGGCATCGGGGCCCTTTCAGCCTGCGGTTGTCAGACCCGGTCCCCTCGTCCCCTCCCATGCCCTTGGCTGCTGGGGCTGGGCCTGGGGCCACGGGAAGGGCCAGGAGGTCCCCGACATCTCTGGGGCTGCAGACAGGGCTGGGGGTTCTCTGATGTCTCATAAGGGTTGTGCCCCGCTGCCGCCTCGCTCCTCTCCCTCCTCCCTTGCCCATTCCCGGAGCCGGGTGCCCGGAGCCTTGGCCCCTGCGATGCCGCCAGCCTGGAGGGACCCGGAGCTGCCCCGGGAAGGGGCAGGCAGAGCCGCAGCCCTGGAGAATTCCCCCTAAGCCGGCAAGGAAACCCGGGCCAGGCTGGGAACATTTGTTCCCAATTACGACGGGGGACGCTCCTTGCTGAGCCGGCGCTCTGCGCTTCCCCCAGCCCCGAGCCTTTTGCCGCAAAAGCGCCGGGTGCAGGATGTGACCTCACGGGTGGCGTATGGGGAGGGGGGGCAGAGGCTGGGGGAGCCCGTGGCTTTCCCCCCTGCCCGTCCCGGCATCCGTCCCGGCGTCCGTCCCGGCGTCCGTCCCGGCCCCGCACCGTGATGCGGCTGCCTCGAGGGCAGAGCGTTGCGGCGCGCGTCGCCCGCCGGCCTGCACCGCTAACGAGACCGTCTCCGCCACCCGTAATTATTTCCCAGGGCGACGAATGATTAATTCCGCTCAGGAGCTGCGGCTTTCTGCAAACTCACCCGAGCAATTATCTGGCAGGCTCCGCGCCGGCCCCCTCCGGCCAGAGGATGCTCCGCGCCAAAGTTGGAGCGAGAGCTGGTTAAAAAAAAAAGCCCTGACGCCGGCTCATGGGGGCTGCCCTGCTCCCGAGGGGCTCGGCTCTGCAGCGAGGGGCCCCGCCGGCACCCCGGCCCCTGCTGCACCCCCAGGTCCCGACACGTCCCTCCAGGAGCAACCTGCAAGCCGTCAGGCCTAAAGACGCAGTCATTACCCTGCCCGCCCCGTGGGCATGGACGCAGGTGGGTAAACTGAGGCACGGCGTGGGACCAAGCTCCGCGGCGAGTGCCGTGCCGGGAGGTCGGGTCTGGCTGCTCTCGCCACCCCTTCGGTGCCGGCGAAGCCCCCCGGTCCCTCCAGCCCCCGCACGGTGCCTCCTCCCCCTCATGGGGACCCCCGGCTAAGGGGGTTTTGCATGACAAAGCCTCCGCTGGCTACCGGGACCCCCGCCCGCGGCCCCCTCCTTCTCCAGCTGAAGCTGCCAAATCCAAGGGCATCCCCGTGCCGTGGCAGGGGGGCCGTGGGGGGGGGTCCCCCCTTCTCCAGCCGGGTCCGGGGGAGCCAGCGCCGGGTGCTCCTGCGCTTCTGCTGCATCGGGTTAAATCCCGTGCCCGGGTTGAGCATCCTCCTCTCCCCACACGCGTCTCGTGCTGGGTTTGCCAGCTGCCAGGAGGGAAGGAAGGGGAGGGACGAAGCGCCTGCCAGCATGGTAATAATTTTTTTTTTTTACTTAATTAGGGGAAGGAAAAAAATATAAAAGGAGGAGGGAAAGGGGAAAGGAAAAAAAAAAAAAAAGACGAGGACACGGACACACACAGAGGACTCCTCTTTTCTCGGTGCCTGCACTTATGCCTGGTGGAGCTCGTTCCCAGCCCTCCTGCCAACCTGCTGCCGAGCGCTGCCTGCGCTGCCCCGGAGAAGCCGCAGCTCAGCCCCACGCCGGGGCCCTGGGGAAGGGGACCCCCCCCCGGCGCTGCCGTTCCCCCCGCCGCCAAGAAGGGCCACGGCGGGGCTGCCGCCGCGCACCGAGCGAGGTGGGATGCGGGGAAAGCGTCGGGCGCCGGTCAGGCACGGGGCGACGCGTGGTCCGGGCGAGCAGCTGCCTGCTGCCGTACTGCGCTATTAATTTTAATATCTCATTTCACCTCTGCGCCGGCGGAAAGTAAGCGCGGAGCTGAGCCGGCGTGGGGATGCCGAGCGCTTTCCCTGCGGGATGCAGGCACGGCGGGGGGTGCGACCAGCCCTGCGGCGGAGGATGCTCGAAGCTGGCGGTCCCCGGGGTCCCGCTTCGGGGAGGTTTGTCCTTGTCACTGGCCCCCCGGGGACGACAGCATCGCTCCGCGAGGGTTTTTTTTTTTAATGGATCAGCTTGTACCGGCGCTGGCTCTGCAGCGCTGGAGGCAGAGAGGGAGCTGAAGGGGGGGGTTCTTGCTAAGTTGGAGGGATAAAGGACTTTTCGGTGCTGCCCGGCCCCCCGCAGCCTGGAGCCCAGCCCGTCCCGCTGCCCGGCCGGCAGCCGGGCTCGGAGGCGGTGGGGATAAGGGGGATCTGGGGGCTTGTTTCAGCAGCTGCTCCCACGGGACCCTCATTTTGGGAGAGCTGCCGGAGGGGCAGGGGTCCAGCCTGGGTCTGGGGGGGCTGGTTGCAGGGGAGCCCTCCCCATCTGCGCTGCGGAGCCGCCGGACGGGTCCTTGTCCCACGGGGGCTGCAGTCAGAGCAGCAGCAGAAAGGGAAACTGAGGCACGGAGCTGGGCAGGGGCTCGCGTAGAGACGCAGGGGGCCGGCTCCCCCTTCCCGGCCAAACGGGGAGGTTTGCAGGGGCAAAGCTGCCCCGTCCCGGAGGGGCTGGGGCAGAGCCCAGGGTCTGGGGTGGCTGCAGATCTCCCCGTCCTCCCCCAGCCCTGCCGGTGTCCCAAGAGGGGGACAGGAGAGGCTGGGGAAAAATAGAAATATTTTGCAGGATTTTCATGGCTTTTCCCTGCCGAGCAGCCCCGGCGTGAGCCCCGAGTCCCCCGTGGGGTGCCCCAGGCTGGGGTAGTTTGCTGCAAACCCCCTCCCCAGAGCATTTTGTCCCTGGGACGAAGGGGCTGCCCTTGAGCATCCCTACGGGGAGCGCTTTTGCCCGAAGCCTCCTCCCCTCCCATCACGCTGACTTCTCCCTTCTCAATTCACCCCAGGACCTGTTGCTCTTCCTTTCGGCTGCCGGAGGGGTGGGAAAACCTCCCCCTGCCCCAGCGCTGAGCCTTTTCCAGCTGCTGGGTGCGTGCACGGCAGTGTGAGGGCGGTCGGGCTGCTTTAGGGCTGCTTTGCAGGTTTAAACTGGGGAAACTGGGAGCCCAGGTCCTTCCTTGGGGCACCGTGGTCTTGGGCTGGGAGCGAGGCCACTGGTGAGCGTGCAGAGGGGCTGGGGAGCCCCGGCTTTGCGGGTACCACCTGCACAGCAGGGCCGAAATCTGGGACCCCCCGTCCTCCACCCCACACTGTTCCCACCCCACCTCGTGCCTCAGTTTCCCCACCGAAGCCTCGCAGCCGGGAGAGGCAGGGACGGGTGCGCAAACCTGCACGTGCGTGTGCTCACGTGTCCCTGGGGGGTCCCTGTGGTGTCTGCTCCCACCCCCCACCCCTCTGTGCGGGACCGTGTCTCCCCGGGGACCCTCCCCGGGCTCCCCTGGACCCCCTGCTGCTGGGGGCACGTCCCCGCGTCCCAGCCCTGCAACAAGGAGCCCCTTTCTCCCTGCTGGGATCGGGGGGGGGGCCTGA
The DNA here is from genome assembly GCA_009819775.1 of Phoenicopterus ruber ruber. Classification (NCBI taxonomy): domain Eukaryota; kingdom Metazoa; phylum Chordata; class Aves; order Phoenicopteriformes; family Phoenicopteridae; genus Phoenicopterus; species Phoenicopterus ruber. Next base: position 1,780,310 of record CM020242.1, read on the forward strand.
GTGGCTCCGGCACCCGGAGGGACCCCCCCCTTCTCCCCACCTGCTTCCGGGCTTTTAAGCTTTGCCAGCGGCTGCTGCCAAGAGGCTGCCGGGTGCTTCCCGCTGCACCCCCTGCGCAGAGCGCGGCCCTCCCGCCCCAGCCCCCTCCCAGGGGAGCCGGCGTGTCCCCCGGCACTGCCCCGCTCCGGGGACCCCTCCGAACAGAGCGGCACCCCATGTGCATCCAGGGCCGGGGCCCGGATCCGGAGCGCAGGGTCGGTTTGCAGCAAGGAGGGGATGGACACGGAGGCAGCCACGTGCGTGCCGGGATGGGGACGTCGGCGCGGCCGGCCGGCAGCGGGGTGTCCGAAGCCCTTTGCCGGTGTGGCCGGGGCTGCTCGCTCGCGCCTGGAGCGGGGCCAGGCTCTGCCGCCGGCTGCTGACTCATTCTGCAGCTGGAAAGCCACCGCTCCGCTGCCCGCCCTCCCCTCGGCTCGCTGCGGGCTGGCAGGGCACCTTGTGAGCCGGGATGAGTAACCGTCACGTGGAGGGGACAAGGGGGCCGCGGAGGGCGGCGGGGCCCCGGCCGAGGAGAAAGCCCCCTCTTCGGAGACGGGAAGGGCTCCGGCCCCAGCTGTCCCCTCGCAGCATCTCCTGCCTTTCACCCCGCACCACCGTGCCGGGGCTGCCGCGGCCCCAAATCACGCCAGCGCCGTGTTCGAGCAGCCGCCTCCGAAAGCGGGGCCGAGCTCAGGGGAGACAGAAAGATTGCTCCTGTCCCAAAATAGACCTCAGCTCCATTTTCCACCTGGTTTCCCACGGAAATGGAGGTTAACCAAGCTCGCCGCGCGCCTGTGTGCCTGCGTCTCGGTCCGTCCCCGGTGGCTCCTGAGCTCCGAGGTCTTGGAGACGATCGAGCCGCTGCTGTTCCCCCCTCGCTGAGCCTTTTGGCTGCCTTTCCCTGGTCCTGCTCCCAGCTTTTCCCTCCCGACGTGTGGGCTGAAAATTTTTCCATTTGTGGCAAACAGGAAAAAAAATCCCACCCCAAAAAATCCAACCCCAAGCCCCAAACATGCCGTCTGAGCATCTCTTGCCATCACGGGACTCCAGGACCTCAGGGCATCGCCCAAGGGCAGGGTGAAACCAGGTTTAACCCTCCTCGCGTCCCATTCCCGGTGCCGGCACCCTGGTCCCAACCAGGGATGGGCACGGAAGGGGAGCGGACACCCGCTCACCCCGGCTTGCTCCGTTCCTGCGGAGTTTTATCATCACTTGAGTTTCCTGCTCGGGGCTTCGCGGCTGCTGCCGGGCGCCGCTCACGCCACCGCGGCGCCTTGGGAACGGGAAGAAAAGGCGCCCACGACAAAAGCCTTCCTCGCTTGGCCGCCCGGGGGGACGGCAGCCGGCCCCCGCGCTGGAGCCTGGCCACGGCCGCTGAGCAGGAGGGTTTTGTCCCTCCCTTCGGAGCCGTGGGGCTGAATTCAAATGATCCGGCCGGAGCAGAGAAAGGCCCCGGCTCGGCGCTGGTGCCGCTGGCTGGGCCCTGGGCGATGGGGCTTTGGCTGCCGGTGCCAGGCTCCTGCTGGGAAGGGGCTGGGCTGTGGTCTGCACGTGGTGCTTGGTGTTCACAGTGCGTGGTGCTGGGAGCTGTACATGCGTGGTGCCAGGGGCTGTGTGTCCCTGGTGTGGGTGCCAGGGGCTGTGTGTCCACGGTGTGGGTGCCAGGGGCTGTACGTCCATGGTGCAGGGTGCCAGGGGCTGTACGTCCATTGTATGGGTGCCAGGGGCTGTGTGTCCCTGGTGTGGGTGCTAGGAGCTGTACATCCATGGTGCCAGGGGCTGTACGTCCATGGTGTGGGGTGCCAGGGGCTGTGTGTCCATGGTTTATGGTGCCAGGGGCTGTATGTCCATGGTGCATGGTGCTAGGAGCTGTACGTCCATGGTTTATGGTGCCAGGGGCTGTACATCCATGGTGCCAGGGGCTGTACATCCATGGTGCGTGGTGCCAGGGGCTGTGTGTCCCTGGTGTGGGGTGCCACGGGCTGTATGTCCGTAGTGTGTGGTGCCAGGGGCTGTACGTCCATGGTGTGGGTGCCAGGGGCTGTGTGTCCATGGTGCCAGGGGCTGTACATCCATGGCATATGGTGCCAGGGGCTGTACGTCCATGGTGTGTGGTGCCAGGGGCTGTGTGTCCATGGTTTATGGTGCCAGGGGCTGTATGTCCATGGTGCGGGGTGCCAGGGGCTGTACATCCATGGTTTATGGTGCCAGAGGCTGTGCATCCCCAGTGCCAGGGGCTGTACGTCCATGGTGTGGGGTGCCAGGGGCTGTGTGTCCCTGGTATGGGGTGCCAGGGGCTGTACGTCCATGGCACATGGTGCCAGGGGCTGTGTGTCCATGGTGCATGGTGCTAGGAGCTGTACGTCCATGGTTTATGGTGCCAGTGGCTGTGTGTCCCTGGTGCCAGGGGCTGTATGTCCACGGTGCGCGGTGCCAGGGGCTGTATTCACAACCGTTCCCTGGTGCATTGGTCCCACGGGTAAACTCAGGGAGCACCGTTTGCCGAGGGATGCGGGCACCAAGGACATCCTCCCGTCAGGCTGGGCCTGGCAGCCAGCGACCTGGGCCAGAGCGCGCCGCGGAGGTGCCAAATCCGCTTCTGTGGCTGCCGGAATCAATGCAGCACAAAGAGCTCATAAATTACAAAGCCGCTCCGAGCCTCAGGGCCCCTGTGCTCCCGTCCCGGGGGACCACGCAGTGCATCCCCAGGGCACCGCGCGGCGCATCCCCGGTACGGGGGGCTGAGGAGACCCCCAGCCCCCCGAGGAGCCTCTGCAGAGGGGTGAGGGGGTAACGGGGCTGCGCTGCCCTGCACGGCGCGGGGACGTCTCCCTGCAGCCCCGCCATCGGCCTCCTCTCAGGCCGGCTGCGAGAGGCTGCGGGTGGCCAGGGTCCCTCGGCGATGCGGCCGGCGTCCCCAGCGGTCCCCCACGCCGCTCCCCGGGGAGGGCCGGCGACAGCAGTGCTAGCCGCTGGGCTCTCCTTTCAGCGCCAGCCCCCAGCCCGCCGGGGAGAGCCCTTTGTGCCAGGCAGCCTTGAGAGCGGCCTGGGACATAATGGCCGCTTTGGTCGGCCCCGGTTTTCCCAGCCTGCGCGCAGGGAACCTCCGGCGTGAGCTGCATGGCAAAGAGAAACCCTCCCGCTCCTTCCCTCCCCCTCCGCCCCGCGCTTTGTGCACCCTCGGCCGTCCCCCGGCGGCTCGCTGACCTCAACCCCCCCGCACAACCCGCCCTCCCCGCGGCGCGCGGGCGCACGCACACGCGTGTGCACGCTGGAACACGCGTGCAGCAGCCCAAGCGCGCACGTGCGCGGGCGCACACTCGCCTCCCCGGCCGGGGCTCGCTGGCTCTTTCCCGCGGAACACCAGCTATTAAAAAAAAAACCCCTTCTGAGGTGTTTTTTTTTAAACTGCGGCGCCTGCGAAGACGCGGCCCCAGCTCTGGCATCGCCTCCCTGCCCGCCGGGGCCGGGCTTCGGGCTCACACTTTCTGTGCCATCGGGGCCAGGCTGGGCTCTGCTGGCCCCAGGGGACCCGGCTCCTTGGGAAGGCTGGTGGGGCTGGATGGGACCCAGCAGCGCTGAGCCGATGCCCTGGGTTCCCCGTGCTCTCTCCCTCCTCCTGTTAACTGGGGCACATTTCCTTCTCTTCCCTCTCCTCTCCGCCATCCAGGGAGCCGGGTTACCCCACGGCCGTGCTGGTGCCGGCCTCTCCCTCCCCCTGCCCCGCGTGCGTCACCCCGTCCCTGCGCACGTGGGCTGGGGTGTCTCCCCGACCTCTCCCCCTCGCGCGGGGAAGGGATATTTTTGATGCTTTTTGGGGATTTTAAGCACAGCTGGCGGTTTTCCCTCCCCCTTGCAGGGCAGAGGATGGCCTCAGCCCTCCCGCTGCTGCTGCTCTGGGTGTTTGCCCCCACGGTGGTCCCGGAGGTGTTCGGCCCTGGAGATGGCGCAGGTAACTCGGCATTGTCGGCCGCATCCGTGCTGCTCCCTGCCCCGTCGGTGCCCTGCGGCAGGGGGCCGGGTGGGGACACCCCACGCCGATCCCGCTCACGGCTCCTCTCTTCTCCCGCCCAGAGGACCTCAAGGCTCTGCAGGTCTCCATCCCGCGGCACCCAGCCCTCGACGCCGTGCTGGCGGGCAACGTCACCATCCCCTGCCTCATCACCTACCTCGGCCCCCTGCCCACCGCCGGCACGGCCGGGCGCCGGGCGGTCCTGGGAGCCCCCCGGGTCAAGTGGACCTTCATCTCGGAGGGCAGGGAGGTGGAGATCTTGGTAGCCCGGGGGGACAGGGTGAAGGTGAGCGAGGACTATCGCCTCCGCGCCTCCCTGCCCATCTTCCACGAGCGCTACACCAACGCCTCCCTGCTGCTCACCGAGCTGCGGCCCAACGACTCGGGGATCTACCGCTGCGACGTGCAGCACGGCATCGAGGACGGCCACGACATCCTCGACGTCAAAGTCAAAGGTACTTCGAGGCGGGGAGCGGTGGGATTTGGGGGGGTGTGGGGGGGGAGAGGTCCCTCTCCTGGCTCAGCAAACCCCTCCTGCACCCCGGTGCAGATGCACCGTGCGGTGGGGGGCTGCTGGGAAGCCCCTTGCCCATGCCCGTGTCCCCCCCGCCCCTTGCAGGGGTGGTGTTTCACTACCGGGAGGGCTCCATGCGCTACGCCTACACCTTCGCCGAGGCGCAGGAAGCTTGCGCCAGGATCGGCGCCCGCATCGCCACCCCCGAGCAGCTGTACGCTGCCTACCTCGGCGGCTACGAGCAGTGCGACGCCGGCTGGATCGCCGACCAGACCGTGAGGTGGGCACCGCCGCCGCCGGGGCATCGCGCCCCTCGCCTCCCTCCTCCCCCCCTCCGCGGGCTGCCAGCCCTCCCCTGTGCTTTCCTGCCCCAGGTACCCCATCCAAACACCCCGCGAGGCCTGTTACGGAGACATGAACGGCTTCCCCGGGGTGAGGAACTACGGGGCGGTGGACCCGGAGGACATGTACGACGTGTACTGCTACGCCGAGGACCTGCCAGGTGCCTGCGGTGCCGCCAGCCCTCTCCTGTCCCCTCCTGCTTTTGCAGCCGCACTAACTCGCCCCCGTAACCCGCTGCAACCCCAAGTGAAAACGGCACCCCAAATCTCAGGCGCTGGCTCCGAAGCCTCTGAGCTCTGCAAAGCTTTGGGTGCTCTGACGCACGCAAGGGCGGGGAGTCGCTGCGCCGCTCCCCGAAGCGTTTCTGGTTCGGTTTCGCGGGGCGCGGGGCTCTCTCCCTCGCGGCAGCCGGTGCCCATCCCTGGCCTCAGGGCTGGAGGATGCTCGGGGTGATCCGCCCCAGGTTCTCGGCACGCGGTGGGGTAGAGCACGGTGTGACGGTTTGGGGTTTGGGCAAGCTCACGCCACGCTTTGCATGCGTGTCCCGCGGCTCAGGCGCACCCCGGTGTGCGGGGGGGGTGGCCGGTCCCTCTGTCAGGCCCCGATGGGGCTCCCCGGCGGCGGCGGCGGCTGCCGCGGGGTTGGTCGGGGCGATGCCAGGCAAGTGGCAGGGATGCGGAGCAGGTCGCTGGCGCGTGGGGCGCGATGCTCGGGGACAGGGAGAGCGGTGCGGTCGCGGGGGCCGGCGCACAGTCTCCAGCCCTTCGCAGCGTGAAGCCCCACCGCGGCGGCGGCCGGGCTTGTGGGTCCCCTTAGAAACGTCCCGTGGGTGGATTGCGCTGCGCAGGGCACGGCCTTGCCCCTCTGCAGTCCCTTCGGTGGGTGCCTTGACGTCTCAGCTCCGTTTGCAAGGGCAGGTGCCCTACGTGGCCCGACAGCTCCAGCCGTGCCCGTGCCACGGCTGTCGTGCGCAGGGAGAGCGGCGACAGGCAGGGAGGCAGGCAGGGAGGCAGGCAGGGCCCTCCAGCCCCCGGTGCTCCCCCTCGCGAGGACCACGCTGGAGGTGCCCATCCCATCTCTGGGACCGTACAGAGAGCGGAGGAGGCGAGGGGCTCCCGGAGCCCGTGCCCCCCTCCCCGGCTCTGACGCCCGCCTCCTTCCTCTCTTCGCAGGGGAGATCTTTTTGGAGACGGCCCCAGACAGATTCACGCTGGAGGAGGCGGCGGCGCGCTGCCGGGCGCTGGGCGCGGAGCTGGCGAGCACGGGGCAGCTCTACGCGGCTTGGAACGCGGGGCTGGACGCCTGCAGCCCCGGCTGGCTGGCCGACGGCAGCGTCCGCTACCCCATCGTCACCCCCCGGGAACGCTGCGGCGGGGCCCTGCCGGGTGTCAAAACCATCTTCCTCTTCCGCAACCAGACGGGATTCCCCGATGCCCAGAGCAGATACGATGCGTATTGCTTTCGAGGTAAAGAGGGGCACCCCCCCGGCCCACGGATGCTCCCAGGCAGGGACCAGCGTGAGGTTTTGGCAAGGACGCAGGTGCCCGGCGGGTGTGGGGTGCCGGCTCCAGCCCACCCACGCGCCGAGCGCCGGGTGCAGCAGAGCCGGGATGTCCTGCGGGGTCGGGATCGCGTCGGGATCCCCGCGTGCCGTCCGTGCTGCACGCCGTCACAGCGCAATAGCGCAGGGGTGTTTTGCACCGGCTCCGTCGTGCACGTCAACCTGCCGTGGTAGGCTAGGGATGCCTTGCATGGGCTCTGTATTGCGACACAATATATCGCGATAGAGGAGGGAGAACCTGCGCTGATACCTCCTGAGAGAGGAGGGATGCTCTGCATGGTCTCACTCGTGCCTGCCACTGTATCGCGACAGAGCAGGGATGTCCTGCGTGGCACCGTCGGTCTGCGGGAGCACGGCTCCGGGACGGTTCACCCGCCAACGGCCGCTGGCCGGGGGGGGCATTGCCGGATCCCCGCGAGGCTGCTTTTGGGCGGCATCTCGCAGCGGTGAATAGGAACCGCGACCCGCGGGCAGCGACGCTGAGCTGCCCGCACTGCCAGGGATGTCCCACGCGCCGGCGGACATGGGCAATGAAGCGGGAGGGGACGAGCGAGGACGGAGGCTGGTGGGGATAACGGGCACGGAGGGAGGAAGAGCCGCCTCTCCGCTCCTCCTTCCCAGTCCGGCATCTCTGTGCATCCCCTCGGGGCCACGGAGGCTCGCGGGATGGGGATGCTCTCCCCGGAATCAATGGGATGCCCCGCATCTCTGTGCCTCAGTTTCCCCATCTCTTGGCAGGAAAGCCCATGGGTTAGGCAGGATGGACCCGTCCCACGAATCCGCGAGCCCCGTAACCCACTAACTCCCCGCGCGCACCCGCGTTCCCCGGGGATGGGGATGGGGGCCTGGAGGAGGACCCCCCTGGGGTGGGGGTGCTGGCGTGCATTGAGGTTTAGGGTTCGCTGGAGGGGGAGGAGGAGAAAGGGGGAGAGGTGCCATCGGGAAGAGCAGGGACGAGCGGAAAACGCTGCGAGCGTAACGCTCGGCGCTGCCTGGACGTCTGCCGAAGCCGCGAGCCGTGGCCGGGCGGCTGCGGGGGGAGCACGGCTCCGGGGCCAGCACAGGCGGCGCAAACCAGCGTCGTCTCGGGGAAAGAGGGCTCGGATCCGGCGCCACTGCACCCCGCCGAGCCCTACAGCTCCCACCGGGGCTGCCGGCTCCGGCGGTGCCGGGGAGGGCCTGATCCTGCCCTGTGCCGACCCTGTTTAGCGGGGAAAAGGGAGGTCGAGGAGAGCTGGGTCCCCGCCGGGGTGCCAGGCTGTGCCCAGGGCTCCAGCCCCGCGCCGGGGCGAGGGCATCTCTGCCTGCCGCCGGGCCAGGACGGGGCAGTAATATCCCACTTTCTTTCTGCCCACAGAAGGGACAAACTCTTTCCCTGAGGCTGCAGGAAAATACCAAGCCAGAGAGCCCGAGGGCCTCCAGGAGATTGTTACAGTGGCAGAAAAGCTGGAGGAGCTGCAGCTGCCCAAAGCGCAAGTGGAGATTGAGTCGCGAGGGGCTATATACGCCGTCCCTTTCTTTAAGGACGCTGAGCTGGAAAAGCCGAGCCTGTCCCCCGAAGATGCCCCGGGGCCAGGGGCCTGGCACCCCCCGCTAGATACCTCCGTGTCCTCGGGCTACCCGACCTCTGCTGCCCCTTTCCCCCCGGCCCCGGCCGGCCCCGAGCCAGGCGTCCCGCTTAGCTGTGGTGCAAAACCGGGGAGCCCGTCCCCCGCGGCGGAGGACGGGGCGAGAGGGACAGTTGGGGAGTGCACAGCGGCCGGGCGCGAGCCGTCCCGCACGGGTAGGTCGAGCAGCCGCTGCGGCGATGCCAGGGCTGGGGCGCAGAGAGGAGCCGCAGGGACGGAGGCACCGGGATTGCGAGGAGAGGTCGGGGGCACCCGCGGGTGCCCGGGTCGCCCCAGCCGCCCCCATCCCTCTCGCAGAGGGAGCACCCGTGGCCGGGTACCGGTGTCGCGGTGTAGGGCTGTGCACAAGTCACTGTCGCGGGGACATCCGTCCGTCCCTCCCTCGGCTGGGGTCTAGCACGCAGGGTCGGTGCCGGACCGCGGTTTAGCAACGCAAAGAGCCGGAGGAGGGTGCTGGCGGCTGGAGGGAGAGGAGGCCAGGCGCAGCGGTGAGGGGCTGAACATGGCCCCCGCCACAGGGAAGCCCGTGTGGGGCTGGGCTTGGCAGTGGCCGAGCCGGAGCTCGGTTTGCCGGGCCAGAGCTCGGTTTGCCGGGCCGGTTCGGTGGGGACAACGTCATGCGGACTCGGGGCCGTTTCCATCTCCCTGTGCATCTTTGCGCCGACGTTGCCCCCCCAGCTCTGCCCGCCGCGGGCAGGACCTGCAGCGCTGGCGGGCGATGCCGGTGCCCGCGGCCCCGCGGTCTGGCTGGCTCCCCGGCGCCGGTGTCTCACTGCCTTTCTGCCTTGCCCTTTGCAGAGGAGGAGCAGGGAGCAGCGCCGGGCAGGGACCCCGGCAGCACATCGGCGGAGAGCCCGGGCGGAGGGCGAGATCCCGGCCAGCCCACGGAGCCGGACGCAGTCACCAGCGCACAGACGCTCTCTGTGGCCCCACGGGCGGGCGCAGAGGGACCCACCGGTGCCCCGTCCCCGGCCGGGGCCGCAGCAGGTGACACGGAGCGTCCCGAGGGGTTTCCCCGGCCGCCCAGCCCCGCCGTCCCCACACGCCGCCCTGACCGCCCGCGGGATGCCGTGGGGCGGCCGGCCCACACCGCCAGCCCCGGGGCACCGGGGCGCCGGGTGACATCGCCGACCGGTGCCGCTTCGACAGAGAGCCGAGAGCCTGGTGGGACCCCCCCGCACGGCCACGGGTCCGGCGTGGCGAGCACCCCCGTCCCCGCCGCTGAAGACGCTGAGCTCTCGGGAGACGTGGCCGAAAGCCCCAGGGCGTCCCCGCTGCCCCCCGCGCCCTCACAGCCGCAGGAGGAGGGAGAGGAGCAGTCGGGGGCCCTGTGGCTCCCCTCGCCTGCGGCCCCGGGGGAAGGGAGCACCGGCCCCGCGGCGGAGGCGACGGCGGTCACCCCGCGGCATGCGGAGGTGCCCGGCAGCAGCGGTGCGCCGGCCGCGGGAGGCGAGGAGGCTGTGCCGCGACCCTCGGGCGCTGAGCGCGGGATGCCCGCCGCATCTTCGGAAGAGGAGGAAGAAGAGGAGGAGGAGGAGGAGGAGGAGGAAGAGCAACCCGCTCCCTCCGTTGCAACCGTGGAGGGTTTCCTTGCAGCCATTCCCGGAGAACCAGGTGGGACCCGCAGGGATGGCCTCACCTCTCCCCGTACCGGCAGCTCCGGGGTGGCCCCGGTGGGGACCCCCTTGGGGGACCCGGCCCCCAGCACGGCCGCCCCCCTGCCCGCCCTCCCCACCGAGCGGGCCAGCGTTGGGGCGGGCGCCCGCTCGCCCGGGGGTCCCCGCCGCGCCACCCTCGCCCTCGGGGCAGCCCTCCTGGCTGCCCTCTGGCACTAGAGAAAGCCAACACCTTTCCTTCACGCTGTGCTTCCCTCTGTCCGTCCGGCCGTCTGTCTCTCCCCTCTCTCTCTCTCCTCCTCAGCTGGGTAAGGGAAGGTCGCAGGTCCGGAGAAGCGCATATTTGTCAAACAAATTGGTCCGAGCTCTGCATGCACTTAAATCTCTTCTACTTCTGTGAAGTGTTTTAATGACTGTTTCCATGAAAAAAACAAATCAAAAGAAGGCCCCAAACCCTACTCCGACTAACAGTGATACTAATAAAGGGAATTAAAAGCTTTCTAGAACAAGCATCTCGGCTAGCTCTTCCCTTCGTCCTCGCGCCCGCTGCCTCGCTCACCGCCCGCGCACCTCTCCCACTGACGAACTAATCCCCCGTAGCCGCGAGTCCCCGGGGAGCGGGGCGGCCGGGGCCCCACGCGAGGTGGGTGGGGGTACGGTTGCTTTGCACCCTCCGTGCGGCCCCCCCCCCGGGCTCGCCCCACGCTGCCCCGGGCGGAGGGACGAGGGCTGGAAGCTGCATGGCGTGAGCGGGGGGGGGCTTCCTACCCCTGGAGCTGGGGGGCACTGGTGGGTCGTGGGGTGCGGAGCCCCACCGAGAGCACCCCGCCTTGTGCAGCGCTCAATGGCCCAGCGCCCCGAAGCCGCTGCTGTCCCCCCCTGGGGAGCACGGCCCCCCCACCGGCTCCGCTCCCCCTCCATCAGCACTGGGGGCAAGCAGTGGGTGCGTGGGTGGGTGTCAGCCCCCAGACCCACCCTCTGGCCCCACGCCGGGATGCTCCCGGCTCCGATGCCGCTTACAGCAGCCGAGCCCCTGCCCCGTCTGCCCTCCCGCCTCCCTGCAAGGGCGGCGGCAGCAGAGGGGACTCCATGGGGTCCCTGTCCCCCGGGTCCGGCAGGGCCCTGCCTGGCACCGTTGCACGGAGGCTGCTCCGCCGCGGGCAGCTGGACCTCGCGGGACGGCTGCCTTTGCCCCGGCAAGGAGAGATGCTCGGGAAGAGCTGGACGTGTGGCCCCTAAATCCCTCATCCCCCTCCGTGCCTTGGTCTGCTGGGGACGAGCTGGGTGTCCCGAGTGAGCCACCGGCACCTTGTGAGGAGGTGATGGTGTCTGGGGACGGGCGAGGGCGGCACATCGTCCTCGGCACGGCTCCACCGAGCCAAGGACCATTAAACGGGGCATCGCTAGGCTGGAGGGCGTCAAGGACTTCCAGTCTCTGCTCCGCCGGCGCTGGCGGCAGCCCTTAATCACGCTCTTGAGCCGGGACGGGGAGCACACGATGTGCTCCGGGCGCCTGAATGACCGTAACGGGCTGGTGGGGACGTGCGGGTCGGGGATGGCGCTGGCTGAGTTATCAGCTGAAGGTGACACCGGGGGGACAGGTGCGAGGCTCACCTCACCGCCAGGCTGGGGACGTGCCGACGGCTTTATCCTTTGCATGGCCCATCGCCAAGCGCGTTCGCTGCGTCGCTCCGGGGGAAAGCAGGAGCCGGCCCCGGGCGGCGGGAGCGGGCCAGGGGCTGGCACGGCAGCGAGCCCGCGGATGGCGAGGATGAGGGCGGCCAGCTCGCATCCCCGTGCCCGGGGAGGAGGCCAAAGCCCCACGCCTGGCCAGCTCGTAGCCGGGACGGCTGAGCCTGGAGCTTCCCGTGACCCGAGGGCAGCGTGGGCAGCCGGGATGGCTCCGGGCACGTCACCGTGCGCCCGGGTCCTTCCCCTGCCCCACACTTGGTGCCCGCAGGGGCCAGCTCAGGCACCCGATGGCTGTCGGGTGCTCGCTGCAGAGACGAGGCTTTAACGAGGCTGGGCGCTAACGAGGCCCTCCCCGCCTCCGAGCTCCGGCGGTGAGGAAGGCTGCGTGTGCCTTGCAGGTGGCTGCGTCCCCAACCCCTGCCTGAACGGAGGGACCTGCGCGGAGGACGGCGCCCGCCTCGCCTGCCTGTGCCTGCCCGGCTACGGAGGCAGCAGCTGCGAAAGACGTGAGTCCCCCAGGCCCCCCGCGGCCGCGCCGGCTGGCCCCCGCCGCCCCCCCGCCGCTGAACCGGCCACCCAGGAGACACGAACGCGGGGAAATCAGGTTTTGGGGTTCTTTTTCTTGCTGGTGGGCTGGGATCCATCCCCCTGACCCTCTCCTGTCTCCCCCCTGGCCCCCCGCCGCGGCTCAGCGCTGGAGAAGTGCAGCCCCGGCTGGGACAGCTTCCAGGGAGCCTGCTACAAGCACTTTTCCACTCGGAGGAGCTGGGAGGACGCGGAGACCCAGTGCAGACATTACGGGGGGCACCTGGCCACCATCCTGACCCCCGAAGAGCAGGACTTCATCAACGGTACGTGGCAGCGCCCCGGACCCCCGGGACCTGTGCCCGCGGGACCCTCAGCAGAGGGCAGAGAGCAAAGAGGCCTGGAGGGACGCGAGGGCGAAGCAGGAAAGGGCAGGGAGAGACCTGGCAGGGACAGGCAGGGACCGGCCGGACCAGAAAAGGGCAGGCAGGGCCAGGCAGGGGCAGGCAGGGCCAAGCAGGGACCGGCAGGGCCAGGCAGGGCCAAGCAGGGACCGGCAGGGACAGGCAGGGACCGGCAGGGACAGGCAGGGACAGGCAGGGACCTGCAGGGCCAGGCAGGGCCAAGCAGGGACTGGCAGGGCCAGGCAGGGACCTGCAGGGACAGGCAGGGACCGGCAGAGACCGGCAGGGACAGGCAGGGACAGGTAGAGACTGGCAGGGACAGTCAGGGACCGGCAGGGCCAGGCAGGAACAGGCAGGACCGCGGGGACAGTCAGGGACAGGCAGGGCCAGGTAGAGACCGGCAGGGACCGGCAGGGCCAGGCAGGAGCAGGCAGGAACAGGCAGGGCCAGGCAGGACCGCGGGGACACAGGGCGCTGCCGCCCTCTCCCGGCCAGCCCCGTCCCGCCGCTCCCCGGGGGTGCGGGGAGGGGGGGGGGTCCCGCTGTGTCCCCTTCGGGGCTCCCCTCGTCCCCACACCTCCCAGCCCCCCCCGCTGCAGGGCCGGGGACCCCCCACCTCCCCGCGCTCGCCCCCAGCCCCCCGAAATTCAGCCTCCAGCTCCCTGGAGCCCCCTCCTGACGGGGGGTGCTGGGGGGGCTCGGCTGTGCCCCCCCCCCCCAAGCCCCCCTCGCCCCCCCAGACCAGTACAGGGAGTACCAGTGGATCGGCTTGAACGACCGGACCATCGAGGGGGATTTCCAGTGGTCCGACGGGAGCCCCTTGGTAAGTCGGGCTGCCAGGCCTCGCGTGCCCCCCCCCCGGGAGGAGAACACCCCCTCGCCCCCCGGCACCCCCTTCTCCATCGCTCGGGAACGGGACGGGTCCGACCTGGCACCTGGCACCCCCCCCCCCAAAAGAGCCGCTCGCCTCGGCCGGGCTGAGCGTCCCCGGGGGTGCCGTGGGTGAGGCCGACCCCAGGATTTGGGGGTCCCGAGGCCGTGCCAAGGGGCGCGGAGACGGCACCTCACTCCCGACGGGGGTGTCACGGCCAGGAGGCTGCAGATGGGTGCGTGCTGGTGCGGTGTGTCCCCCCCCCCCTTAAAGGGTGTGCTGCGGTGCCCCGTGCACCCCCTCCCGCCTGTCCCCCCAGCTCTACGAGAACTGGCACCCCGGGCAGCCCGACAGCTACTTCCTCTCCGGGGAGAACTGCGTGGTCATCGTGTGGCACGACGGGGGCCAGTGGAGCGACGTCCCCTGCAACTACCACCTCTCCTACACCTGCAAAATGGGGCTGGGTAAGCCAAGCCCCCCCCCCCCGGCACCGGGCAGGGGGCTGCACCCCTCTGCGACCCCAAAGTGGGGGGGTCCCACCATGCCGGCAGCGGGGAAACGGGTCCTGTGCATGGGACCCTCGGCTTGTTTGGGGTTTATCGGGGTGCGTTTTGCTCTGGTTTGGGGGTGCCCATCCACAGCTGGGTGCAATGACCCCTTGCCCCCGCCCCCCCCACCAGTGCAGTGCGGGCCCCCCCCCGCCGTCAGCAACGCCCGCGCCTTCGGCAAACCAAAGCAGCGCTACGAGATCGGCTCCGTCGCGCGGTACCACTGCCGCCGCGGCTTCGTCCAGCGCCGCTCGCCCATCATCCGGTGCCGGGAGGACGGGACGTGGGAGCCGCCCCAGCTGGCCTGCCGCCCCGGTGAGCGCGGGGCTCCCCCTTATTCCCCCGTCTCCCCCACTCCCCTCAGCGTCCGCCCTCGGGGCGTTCCCTTCACCTGGGGCTTCTCGTGTCCCCCCCAGGCCTGGCTCAGCCCCCCGACGACTGAGCGAGTCCCCGGGGCAGAAGCCACCGTCTCCCCGAGCACTGGAGCCGGCATGGATGGGGACGGCGCCGGGATGCCGTCGCGGACCCCGGCGCGGCACGAAACCTCACCGTTCGGTGTCTGCCTCCTTATTTGTTTTCTATCTGTACAAAGAAATCCTAATAACTAAAGATCCCCTCGAAAGGAACCGCCAGCGACCCGAAATGTAGCACGCGGGGTGTTTTGTTCCTGGAGTCACAGCAGAGTGAAAATCAAGGGGGGGCACCGCGGGCAGGTGACGGCTTCGATGTGCCAGCATCGCCTCCAGCCGCTTTCTCCCACCTCTGGCCCCCACGTCCTCATCCTGTGACACCCTCGTTGGGGGACAACACGGGGACATCCGGGCTGTGCTGCAGCTCAGCGACCGGCCTGGGGGCTTCTGCGCTTCCCAGGAAAGGCAGAAGCCGCTGCTGCTGCCGTGGGCACGCGTCTCCCAAACCCCGCTCCGTGCTGCTGTGGGTATTAAAACGGGTCAACGGGTGGCACAGAGCAGCAGCCTGGTCATTTGGGACAGCCCCGGCACAGGGGTGGGAAAGGCAGGGCTGCGCAGCTCCGAAATGGGCAGCGCGGCAGCACCCGCCGGCGCCGCGGAGCCGCAGAGCCCCCGGCACAGCCTGGCCACAGCGACGTCCCCAGGGACCACAGAAACAGCCCCCCACACCCAGGTGTCCTCGGGGACTGCTCAGAACTCGGGCTGGGACGCAAACACGTGGGACTTGGGGGGCACATCGCCGGTGCCAGGGGGTGCTGGCATCTCCCCACGCTGTTTTTCCGCCGGCGCCGTGCCAGCTCCGGTGCTTTTTATAGCTCTCCCTGGCTGGGTCGAACAGCAAAACTCAGAAAGCCCCGGTGTGCGGTGCCAGGGACACCGATAACCCCCAGGCCAGGGCGGCCGGGGGGGGCCCCGCGCTGGCTGACCCCCCTTGCCTGAGACGGAAAGTCCTTGGCAAATCCCCTCGAGAGGCCAGACGGTCCCGGGGGGGCAGAGGCCAGGCGAGAGCGCGGCTGTGCCGTGCAGCTTTACCGTCGCTTTATTAATTGAGAAGGCGAAACTCCATTAGTCACGCTCATTAAGGCCCGGCCCTCCAGCGCGCTTCCACCGGCCGGAGTCCTCGAGGCTGCAGGGAGCGAGGACGGGGCGAGGGACGCGCTGGCGTTGGGGAACAGGGAGCCCTTGGGGGGGCTGGATTAGACCCCCTTCCCGGCCCAGCAATGGGGCTGGCTTCTCCAGCGAGCCCCGAACCCCCAACAAGCCCTGAAGCAGCTGGGGCGTGGGGAGCAGCTCCGTCATAGGACGCAACGAGCACCCAAACCCAGATCCATCGCTCCATCGGAGGATGCATGAACCACCTGAAATCACTGGGAGACCCCCCCCATGCCCCACCTCAATCTCGCTGGCCAACGAGGGCTCGGTCCCCTCCGCTCAGCCCACCTTTCCTCCCGGCGTTCCTACTTCCCGGCGAAGCAGTAGGTGCCGTAGGTCCGCAGCTCCTTGCTGGGAAAACCGAAGCTGCGGACGCCGGGGTCCGGCAGCCCCCCGCAGCGCTCGCGGGGGGTGGCGATGGGGTACCGCACGCTGCCGTCCGCCAGCCAGCCCCCGTCGCAGCGATCCAGCTGGGAAAACTTCCAGGCGGAGTAGAGCTGCCCCACTTTGGCGATGGCGGCCCCGTGGTTGCGGCACGCTTGCCCGGCCTCCTTGAAGTTCAGGTGGCCCCGGATGAAGTAGACCTGGCCTGGGGATGGATGGGGACACGGCGGGTGAGCGGCCACCACGGATGACCTCCCGGGACCCCCCCAAACCCCGAGGCAATGCAGGGCGGGCATCGGGGCTCGGTGCCACCACGGCGGCGACCCCGGCACTACCTTGAAGAGCAGAGGTGAAGCAGAAGGCGTCGAATCGGTCCTTCTGCTTGTCCCTGGCCCCGTAGGTCCGGACGCCCGGCAGGAGGAGGCGGCCGCCGCACGGCTCCCGCGAGTTGATGATGGGGTAGCGGACGGTCCCGTCGAGGATCCAGCCGGCGTTGCACCAGTCCAGACCCTCCGTCCAGGCTGCGGGGCAAGAGGCGGCTCAGCACCGGCGCTTCCCTCCTCCCCGCTCCCGCGCCCAGCGAGGCGCATTTTGGGGGGAGAAGGAGCGATTTTTTTGGGGTGCTTCACCTTTGTAGAGCTGCTGGTAGGTGGCGAGGCGGGAGTCCTGCTGCTCGCAGGCTCGCTTGGCTTCGTGGTAGTTGAATTTGTAGCGCCCGTTGCTGGGCTGGTAGGGGAAGACGATGCCTGGAGGGGACGGGGACAGGGACGGAGGGTGAAGGAGGTGCTCTCCTCCAGGAGGCTTCGGCTTATCGTTCCCAGGGATTCGGTGCTGAAGATAAGGCTGGGGCACGGGGCATTGCAACGGGGGACACAAGGGGTGGGGACACCCAGCCACGGCCCCCCGGTCCCCTCCAGGGTCCCCTCTCCGCTCTCTCCCCCACACCCGGGGGCTGCGGCGGGAGGGAGCCCAGCCTCACCTTCGAGGTGCAGCGTGAGCGAGACGCTCTCATCCTCCAGCCCGTTGACCAGCTGGCAGCGGTAGCGTCCCTCGTCCTCCAGAGCCACGTCGGTGATGGTGAGCGAGGCGTCGTAGCGGTGGCTGTGCCGCAGGCGCACCCGCGGGCTCAGCGGCCCGTAGTTCTTGTGGTACAGCCCGTTGGTGATGATGATGATGCTCTCCCGGTAGTTGGCCGGCTCCACCTTGCTCCACTTCACCCGGTAGTTGCGGGGCAGGGCGCGCAGGACGCAGGGCAGCGTGGCCGTGGCCCCCCGCTGCGTGTGCACCGCGGCGTGGAGGGGCTCCAGCAGGTACTGCAGGCGCGGGGTGGCTGTGGCACACCCAGGCAGCCTCAGCGGCGGCTCGCCGCGGAGCATCGCTGGGGCCCCACCGCCCCCTCAACACCTCCCTCGACATCCCTCAACCCTCCTCGGCATCTCCAGCCTGGTTTCCAGCACCCATCCTGGCTCCTTCTCCCCCTCCCGCAGCCCCTGGGATGCACAGCTCAGCCCCTGCCCTGGCTGGACCCCCCCAGCATCACCTCCCTCCTCCAGCACCGACCCCAAGCAGCAGCACCCCATCCTCACCCCGGGCCCCGCTCCCTACCCGGGCTCCCCGTCGGCCGCTGGAAGACGCTCGACGCCGGGGGTGCCGCCAAGAGCCAGAGGGAGCCGAGCAGAAGCAGCCGGTGCATCCTTAGAGCCGGGGGCAGGACGGTGCCTGGGGGCAAGCGCAGGGGTCAGGGACCTGCAGCGAGACGTACCCCGGCTTCGGCAGGGACCGCAGGACGCGGCGCAGGGCATCTTCAGTGCTTGCTGCCGGGGCTGCCGTGGGGCCGACGGACTCTGTTAGGGGCTCACCGACATTTACTGTGCAAAGGGGACGTCCCCTCGCAGGACACCGAGGATGTGCCAACCCTACTCCCCGACACCCCACACCTCTTACCGTCCCCAGCCGCGTCCTTCGTGGAGCCACCGTGCCCATCCACCGCCTCCAGCGCGCGGCCTGCCCCGGCGCCCACCGCCTCCCGTCTCCGTCACAGCCGCCCCATGGCGGGGCCGAGGGCTCGGAAAGGTCAAACCTGCGTCGCGGTGCTGCCGGGAAGAGGGGACACGGGGACGCGGGCGGCGGCGAGCGGGTGCTCCCAGACGGCCCCCGCCCTGTCACCGTCCCGGGGCAGGCAGCGTCACGGCAGCCCCGCGGCCCCGCGGTCCCTTGGCGCCTGGTCCCATGGCGTGCCGGAGCGGCAAGCGCCGGCCGTGCCCTCGCTCCCTGCCCTGTCGCTGTCTCTTCCCGCTTTCTTCTCTATTTTTCCCCCCAACACCTCCCCGAGGAACGCACGGGGAGGAGGAAGCACAATTTCCCATTGTGAGCATCTTTCTCTTTATTGTTCTGCTCGGCAAAACACAGCGGGCCCGGCTAACAAACATCCCTCTATTCCCAGGCCACAGCGTCAGGGAATTCAGGGAAAATGCCAGCACCGCACAGGGCTCCGGCAAAGCCTCCCCTCGGCGTTGGCCCCCAGCGCCGGGACGGTGCGCTCTGCTCCCGCAGACATCGGGGCAGCGGTTAATTTTGTGCCCTCCCCTGCCTCAAGTCTCTGATGTGGGGATGCTGCTCCCACCCTTTGGGGCTCCCACGGGTTGTGCGAGGGGGGTCCTGCCGCTCTCGCAGCCCACCGGCCTTCTCCGGCCCCGCGAAAAGCCACCGGAGAGGCCTCGCCGCCGTCACCTTGGGGCCGGGACGCTGCCGGGAGCAAAACAAGGCCACACAATGGGGCTGTGTTCTGGGCTCCCTTATCTTCTCCCTCCCCCGGGGTCCATCTCCAGGGGTGGAGGAGGCTCCTCTCAAAGGAGACACAAGACAAGCAGCCGTCTGTCCCCGGCACCAAGGGACACAGCGATCCCGGCTTCGCCACGGCACGCACGGCGCAGAAAACAAACCTTCCCGGGGGGAAGCGGCACCAGGGCGCGCGCCGGCTCCCCGGCCCCTCGCCCCCAGCCCTTGGTCAAGTTCGGCTGCTTGTACAGAGGGGTTAATGCGATAACCTGCCCTGACACCAGCAGGCTGGACTGGAAGCCTCCAAGCTCTCCCAGCTCAAACTGGTCAGTGCTTTGGTCATTTTTCTGAGCAAAGCGTGGCCAGAGCCCTGCTCCCCCCAGGCAGGGAAAGGCTGAGCCACAGCGGCACTGCACGCTCCTCTCCGCGTCTCCCCATGGCTCAGTGTCCAGCTGGAGATCCATGACGAACGGTGTCCCTCAGGGGTCGGTACTGGGACCAGCACTGTTTAACGTCTTCAGCAATGGCATAGCCAGTGGGATCGAGCGCACCCTCAGCAAGTTTGGGATGACACCAAGCTGAGAGGTGCGGTGGACACGCCTGAGGGACGGGATGCCATCCAGAGGGACCTGGACAAGCTCGAGAGGTGGGCCCATGAGGTTCAACAAGGCCAAGTGCAAGGTCCTGCACCTGGGTGGGGGCAACCCCCGCTGTCAATAGAGGCTGGGGGATGTAGGGATGGAGAGCAGCCCTGCCGAGAAGGACTTGGGGGTGCTGGGGGATGAAAAGCTGGACATGAGCCGGCAATGTGCGCTGGCAGCCCAGAAAGCCACCCGTGCCCTGGGCTGCATCCCCAGCAGCGTGGCCAGCAGGGCGAGGGAGGGGATTCTGCCCCTCTGCTCCGCTCTGGTGAGACCCCCCTGCAGTGCTGCCTCCAGCTCTGGGGCCTCAGCACAGGAAGGACATGGACCTGCTGGAGCGGGGCCAGAGGAGGCCACGGAGATGATCCGAGGGCTGGAGCCCCTCTGCTGTGAGAGTTCTCTCCTGGGGTTCTTCAGCCTGGAGAAGAGAAGGCTCCGGGGAGACCTTATTGCGGCCTTTCAATGCTTATAAGAAAGATGGGGACAGACTTTTTAGCAGGGCCTGTAGCGCTAGGACAAGGGGCGATGGTTTTACACTAAAAGAAGGTAGATTCAAACTAGATATAAGAAATTGTTTACGCTGAGGGTGGTGAGGCCCTGGCACAGGTTGCCCAGAGTGGTGGGAGATGCCCCATCCCTGGAAACATTCCAGGTCAGGCTGGACGGGGCTCTGGGCAACCTGATCTAGTTGAGGATGTCCCTGCTCACGGCAGGAGGTTGGACTATATGGGCTTGAAAGGTCCCTTCCAACCCGAACCATTCTATGATTCTATTTTGCGGGTCCGTGGCTGTTCAGACAGCGCCCGTGGGCTTCCTCCATCACGCTCCCCGCTCCTTCCCATGCCCACGGCTGCAGAAGCGGGTCCTGACCCACCCCGCCGGCAGCGCCCGGCCCCAGGCAGCGGCTCAGGGCTCCTTGGCCAGAGGATGCTGTTTCCCAGCTCCGCGGTACCACAAATGAGCCGTTTCTTGCATTTTTCCCAAATGAAGGCAACAGTTACACCCCTCGGCTCTCACAAAACCACAGCCCAAAGCAGGACGCTCGCCGGGGCCTCCAAACGTGACTCATTCCCCTTCCCCATCCCGTTGGCGTCAGGGCACGACCCCAGCCTGAGGCCGCTGATCTGAGATCATAAGTTGGCCCGGCGCTGGGGAAAGGAGTTACGGAGTCACTTCCCAAACGCTTCTCGGCTCCTTTGCTCTTCCTCTCCCTTTTTGGGACTTGTACCCGCTCTGGGTGCATTACACACACCTCTCTGCAAAAGTAGAAGCAGCCAAAGAAAAGAAAAGCAAAAGAACCGCTCGTGCTCCAGCTCCCCCCACCTCTCCCGGCGCGGGTTGCTAACAGCAGCCTCCGATTCCGCTCCTCGCCCTTGTTTTTCAAGGCTCAGCTTCTCCTCCCTCCCCACGCAGCCCCACAGGTAACCTCTTCACCAAAATCCCCCCGAACCCTCATTTTTCCTGCTGATCAGCGAGTTCAAACCTGGCTTTGCTGAGCTCGCCGGAGCCCAGCACCTCTGTAGCGAGTCAGTCCCGGTGCGCTCGCTGCACCACCCTCCCTCTCCTCTATCTGACCCGATCCCCCAAAACCACCGCATTTCTCCCGTGCCGAACCTCCAGAAAGGCTGGAAACTCGGGCATCCCCGGCCACGGCTCCCACCCCGACCCTCTCACGCCCAGCCAAGACGGATGCCGACACCGAAAGCCCCGTGGGCTTCCCCGAGCCACCCGATGCGGCAAAACCCCGTGCCGAGGCGCGCGGGGGCGGCCAGCCCGGGGTTTCCACGTTGGCAGCACTGTCCTGCTCCCGGCCGGACTCTTCCGCCTGCGGGAAGCACCGAGGCGAGGGCAGGACCTGGCAGCCGTCCCGGCAGGCGGAGTTTGCAGCCCCAGCGCAGACTCTCCTCGTGTCTCCCCGGTTTCAGGGAGTTTGCCTGTCCCGGTCGCCCCGCGACATGCCCGAGCACACCGCTGCCTCGAGGCTCCGGCTCTCCGGGCTGTGCTTCCTCCTCCAAATCCTCACCATCATCCTCTTCGCCGTCTTTGTCCGGTATGGCCCAGAGAGCAGCCCCGACCTCCACTCCCAGCAGCTGAACTGCAGCCGGAGAAAGCCCGACCCAGGTTTTCAGCATCCCCGTGAGTACCCCCGTCCCGGGCGGGTGCAGAGAGCGGCTCTACGCGGTGCCCAGGCGCTGCCGGGGGGTGGCACGGGACGTCACCGCGCTCGGGCCGGCCTGCAGACCCGTCACACCCATCCGGCTCTGGATCGGACTCCAGACTAAGACAGAGGAGGGGGAACGTTGAGCCGACACATCCCACCGAGGAGGGGTCAGCGGGTGGAAAGCAGATGCGCTGCGAGGATTTCCCACGTGCTTGGACAAAGCCAGGCCCAAACCAGGGAGATTTGGGTCTAGGCCGTGTGTTTCAGCGGCTGGAGCGCAGAGGGGATGACTCGGTGCAGCGATAAACCCGAGACTGTCCTCCCATCCCCAGGGGGAAGCTCGGCAGCTGCTCCTGGCACTTTGGGGTCTGCAAAACTCCCCTCCGACCCGCTGGGTTTTGCGGCGCTGAGGGATCTGCCCCGAGCCCCTTTCGCGGAGGATTCGGGTCCCTCGGTGCTGCTGCAGCATCCGACGCGGGGCCGGGGGGCTGCCTCGCCAGGAGCACCCTCCTGTGTGCGAGCATCGCTGCAAAACTCATCCCGGGCGGGGGACGAGGGACTGATCCCAGCTTTGCCGAGGCAAGGGCAAGGACGGCGAGTGGAAAGGAGCCTCCGGAGCGCCCCGGCCGAGGGAGGGGAGCGGAGCTGCCTGGGAGGGAGCAGGCAGGGAGCAGGCAGCAGGCAGGTTCTCCCAGTTCTGCCTGCCCACGTAACCCCGCCCGGTGCAGGCAGTGACTCACGGCGCCGGTGCAAGGGGCAGGACGGGGCACAGCTCTCGGCACGGCCGAGGGGTGCAAAGGGCATTTAGCCCAAGCGAGAACCAGGTCCCCCCTCCTCTGGTTTGCCACCAAGTGGCACCAGACTGGTCCCAGTTTGCTGTTCACCCCTCGGGTCCTCTCGTCCCGCGAAGCAGGACCTGACGTTTTCAGGGGCAGCAGAGAGGTCCTGGGGGGCGGCTGACATCTCCGACCCACCTTGGCGCTGGGGTGACGGCTACGGGTGGCTCTCGGCCACCCCAAGAGGCTTCTGGGCTGCAGGGTGAAGCACGTACTGCGCGAGGCGGTTGCAAACGGGGTGGCCGGGAGGCAAAGGGGGGGCCACGTCAGGCAGGGACGGCTGTACCTGTCGCTAGCACAGGCAACAACCGCTCGTCCTCTGCGCTGGAGATCTCCAAGGCAGATCCAAGGCCAGATCCACCACGGGTGTAGAGACACGTAGGTGGAGCACGGCTGATATACGTCGGCTGAAGCCTCCAGCTCCCCAAAACCTGTTAGAGCAGAGGGTGCCCGAACCCCCTCGGGAGGACCAGCAGGCAGGAGGGTCGCTGCCTGCCCTTGCCACCTCCAGACCCATCCTTCTGCCTCTCTTCTGCCAGGTTTCCGGGATGTCCACCTCCGAGCTCTCCTTGGCTTCGGGCTCCTGGTGGCCTTCCTCGGCCGCTACGGGCCGGGGAACATGGCCATCAGCATCCTCGTCCTGGCCTTCGCCGTCCAGTGGGCCATACTGATCCAGGGGTTTTTATACTTCTTCCTGAACGGCAAAATTTACGTGGGAGCTCAGAGGTAAGGCAGGAGGGGGCTGCCGCTGCCCGGCCGCGCTGCTCCCAGGTCCAGCGCTGGCACACTGGCTCCCTCCTCTGTAAAACTCACAGCTCTGCTTTGGAGGAGGATTATGAGGACAAGTAGGACCAGGCTTCTGGGTTGAGTATCACACTAGTAAGGGCCACGTAAGTACTACCGACGTTACAGCCAGGTATTTAGGGGGGGCACGTTAGCCCCCACCTGCCTCAAGCCCGGCTGTCCCCTTGTCACCAACATCGCAAGGCTTGGGCTGCCCGTTCGGCTTGCGGGAGCGGTGGGACGCTCATCATCACCGGAGGTGTTTAAAAGACGCGTAGCTGTGGCGCTTAGGGACGTGGTTTAGGTGGACTTGGCAGTGCCGGGCTAACGGTTGGACTCGATGATCTTAAAGGTCTTTTCCAACCTAAACGATTCTATAACGCAAGGTCCGGGCTGCAGGCTCAGCTCCCGTCCCCCCAACCCTGCTCTCTCCGGCTCCCGCGCTCGCCCCCCGGCAGTGCCGGGTCCAGCCCCACGCCTGCCCTCTCCTTCCCAGCATGGTCAGTGCCGACTTCTGCACCGCAGCCATCCTCATCTCCACCGGAGCCGTTCTGGGCAGGGTAAACCCCGTCCAGATCCTGCTGCTGACCCTGCTGGGAGTCACCTTCTTCGCTCTCAACGAATACATCCTGCTCAGCCTCATGGGGGTGAGTCACCGATCGGGGCCCACCAGAAAGGGGGTGACCGTGGGTCTCTCTTTAGGCTCCTCATGTCAAGCCCTCCCTAGTCTATAGAAACAAATCCCGTATCCCCGCTCCCTGCACGGTGTTTTCTGTACTCACCAGGTGAGCGACAGCGGGGGCTCCTTGACCGTCCACACCTTCGGTGCGTATTTCGGCTTGATGGTTTCACGGGTCTTGCACCAGCTCCGTACGGACAAGAGGAAAGAGCAGCAGGACGCGGGGCACCAGTCGGATGTCTTTGCTGCGGTTGGTACGGAGCGCGAATCCTACAGCACTGGAGTTATAGACACGGTGGTGGAAGGACCATCACCAACGCTAGGAAAGCGCGGCTGTGGCTTTGTCCAGCGGAGTCTGGCAAACCACCAAGGAGAGAGGTCCTGCACCTCCCTGGGGACCTGTCCTGGGGCTGCACCACCCTCTCTCCATGAAAAAGCTTTTCCTCGTGCCCAACCTGAACCTCCCACACTGCAGCCACTTACATCTCTTGGAGCAAGCCAAAACTTTCTTTCCCACAAGGGAACAACAAGGCACCAAACCCTGCCTGTTCCCCTTCCTCGCAGGAACCATCTACCTGTGGATCTTCTGGCCCAGCTTCACCTCAGCCACGGCGGCCCGTGACAACGCCGAGCCCTGGGCACTGCTCAACACCTACTTCTCGCTAGCGGCGAGCACCCTGGCCACCTTCGTGCTCTCGCCTGTCCTCTACGAGGAGGGCATGCTGCGCATGGTAGGTCCTCTCCTGGGACAAACCTGAGTCTCGTGCCCTGCCCGTGTCCCGTCCTACAGGGACGACGAGCGTGAATATGCCCAGGGGCACAAGAGGATGCCTGTTAGGCTTTCTTGGGTTTGTTAAGACCCAGTTTGATCCCTGAGGAAGCCCAAATCTCCCCAGCCCCGTGCTGATGTCCTCCATGCAGCCAATTCCCCTGACCGTGTCCTGCTCCATCAGGTTCAGATCCAGGACGCCGCCTTGGCCAGCGTGGCTGTGATGGGGATGGCTGGGGACATGCTGGTCACCCCCTTCGGGGCCCTCGTCGCGGGGTTTCTGGCCGGCCTGATCTCCTCGCTTGGCTTCAGATTCCTTACGGTGAGTTGCCTCGGGACGGCCGAGGACGCTGGTCCCGGGTGAGGGGACCCCCCTTGAGCAGGGGGAGGCTGTTTCCAGCCTGCATCTCCCAACCCTGCAAACCCCGAGCCACAGCCCGGCCTCCCTGGTCGGGCACCCCCCCCAAACCCCGGTTCTTCCCCATGCTCTCCCCAGCCTGTCCTGCGCTCCAGGCTGAAAACCCAGGACACGTGTGGGGTTCACCACGTCCACGGGCTGCCGGGGATCCTGGGCGCCTTGCTGGGGACGCTGCTGACGGCACTGGCCACCGCAGACGCTTACGGTGGCAGGTGAGAAGAGCCACAATCAGGGGTGCCGGCAACTCCATGCACCGAGCCGGGGCCACCGCAACCCCTGAAATCGGGGATGCTCCACGCACCCTCCGTTACAGCATCCCCTCGTAGCGCATCGCCCGCAGCTGCGATCGGAACGCCCCGTTTCCCCGAAACAAGCTCCCCAAAACCCCATCCCCGCTCCGGCTTGCAGGCTGGAGCTCGTCTTCCCGCTGGTGGCCCAGGGCAGCCGGACAGCCACCTACCAGGCCCTCTGCCAGCTCTGCGCCCTGCCCGTCACCCTGCTGCTGGCCGCGCTCGGCGGCTGCCTCGTGGGTGAGTTTTGCCTCCGGTGGGACGGGACGGAGGGCGCGAGGGGCGCGGGGGAATTGACGGATTTGGGGGTGAAGCTGGGAGCAGCCCCAAAGCGGCCGCTCCCCAGGAGTTGGGGCGGGCAGAGCCCGGCGGTGCTCGGCGCTGCGCAACCCCCCGGGGCCGGGGCTGCCCCCGGGGCTCCCCCCGGGGCCTGGGCTCCCCCGGGGCTGGGGCCGGGGCTCCCCCCGGGGCCGGGGCTCCGCGCAGCCCACCCGGCGCTGCCGCTAGATGTCAGGGGAAGGCCGGGGAGAGGAGCCCCGCTCGCCGACGCCCTCGCCCGGCTTTCGGCGTCCTCAGGAGCCGTCCTGAAAATGAAGGGGCTGAGGTCTCCTCCGGACCCGCCGTACCGGGAAAGCAAGGTCCTCCGGGAGGTAAAGCTGGGGGGTGCTGGGGGAAAAAAAAAGGGGGTTACGGGGCTCAGGCAGCAGCAGGGGCTGGATGCTGCTCTGCCGCTGCATGCGCGGTGGGAAACAGCTTCGTTAAAGCCCCCCAAGGCCCCCCATCCAGTCCCGATTCGCCCCGAGCAGGGCTCATTTCTGCCCCTCTCCGTGTCTCTGCACAGGTGGCCGAGGAAGGATGCGAGCGCAGGGCAAGCAGAAAGGAGCCGGGCACCAGCACCTCGGTCTAACGACCTTGACCCCCCGGTGAGGTCCTGCACCACTGGGCTTGACCCTCCGCCAGCGTCACCAGTGCCGGGCAGCTTCTGGCAGCCCGAATTTCCCTCCAGCCTGCTCCGGAGACAGCCAGGCTTGTCCCCAGCTCCTGGTCCCAAAGGTTTGGGGAGCAGTCGGGTGCCCACGGGCCTTTGCAGGGTGAAGAGGTGCTGCAGGGATGCGGGTGCTTGCCGTGGGAGCGAGCCGCCTTGCTCCAGGGACACCTCAGGGTGTCCAGACTTGGCTCGGCCCCTTCCCCTCTCTGCTCTGTGCTTCGGTTTCCCCATCTACCGCTCTTTGAGACGCGCGGAAGAAGGGACGGCAATGAGGGGGGCTCTTTTCCTTAGGGCTGCTGTGTCAGGGAAGGGGCACACCACGCTCCACGGAAAGCGGCCGAGATTTTCTACGGACACTTTTGCCCACAGCAATTAAACCCCATAGATGATCTTTTGTAGCTCCTGGATTTGCCAGTGAATTCACCCAGCACCCGCCCGGCTTTGCCGGCTGAGCTGCCTTCAGGTTTCCTTCCAGGGAGGCAAGCAAAGCCCCCGGGACCCCCCACCCTAAAGGCCGAGGCTGCGGGCCCACGCCGGGGCTGTCCCCAGGTTGCTCCATCCCCGTCCCCCCTCCTGGAGCGTTGGCCACCAGAGGGTGCGACAGCCCAGAGCAGCCAGCGCCGGGGGGCAAGAGCGGGGTGCCGACGGGGTCTCCAGCACAGGGGTGACCCCCTGCCTTCCCCTCCCCATGCAGCACCTTGCACTGGGGACTGAGGCCAAGAAAAAGCTCCCCCCCCTTAAAAAAAAACCCAGGAAAGTGCCCCCCAGCACTCGGCCCCTTTGAGAGAGGGATGTTCCCCTGACCATCGCAGCCCCCAGGTCCCCCTGGAGCACCCAGCACCCCATCCCCACATGCCCCCCCCCCCCGAGAGGCTCTCCCTCTGCCTGCCCCAGGTGCAGGCAGCACTCCCCAAATCTGCCTGGGAGCAAGTTCAAGGCACCCCGAGAATGCAGCAGCTCGAGCAAAGCCGAGGGGGGATCCTGCAGCCCCTGGAGGGGGGGGCACAGCCCTAAAGGGCTCCCGGAGGGGCGATGGTGGCCATGCCGGGGGTCCCCTGCGGGAGAAGGCCTGGGGGGACCCACCTGCCAGACACTTTCACACCTCCGATGCCAGGCTCCGGCGCTCGCCATGTGGGGTTCCCGCGGGCGCAGGTGTCCCCAGCTGCCAGCGCCGGCCCCTGGGGAGGGGGCCACAGCCCCATCCCACGCAGAGGGGTTCAGGGCCAGCGCAGCGAGGGTTGGGGCGAGCGGTTGGCTACCCACCCAAAGTGGCCACGTTTTATACCATCTTTTAATACCTGCTGCTGTTGAAACACATGGATATTTTAAATGATTGCATCGAAGATGGGAAAAAAAAAAACCCACTTGGTTTCAGGCTGACCATAAAACTACTTTTCAACGGGACTCTCTCTTTTCTAAAAGGAATTAAATCAAATCAGAGAAAATTTGGAGTCTGAAGCACTGCTCCACAGGAGAAGTTCAAAACTTCTCACTTTGCTACGCATCAAACCATCACTCGAACTTTTCCAGTCTCAGTTATCCATTACAGAAAACCCGGTGAAGCCACCGCAGTTGCTAAATGCTTCGGTGCCGCTGAACTGCCACCAAAAAGCGCAGGGAAAGGGGCCGCGCGGCTCCGTTCTCGCTGTCCCCGCTCTGTGCGGAGACCCCAGCCCCACTCCGCGCTCAGGTCCCGGGGGAGGACACGTCCCCCGTGCCCCCGTGGCACGCAGCGCTCCCCGGTGCCACGCCACAGAAGACGGATGCGAGAGGGAGAAGCAGCACGAGGGCCGGTGCCCCGGCAAGCCCGGGGTGCAGGGCTCCCCCCCAGCCCCGCGCCGCCCCCTCCTCCTCTTTCCCAGGCAGCCCCTTTCCCCTTTTTGATCTCCTCGCGGCACGTTTCAAAAGCAACCCACTGCGACGGGAAGAAAAGCCCCTCCAGTGAGATCATTGCAAGACCCCCAGACGCAGGGGTCGGGTGTGAAACGGACCTCCCTCCTCCTCCTCCTCCTCCTCCCCTCGCCCAGCTCCCCGGCCCCTCTGAAAGGCTGTTATGTTTTGTAATCGGATTAGGGGAGCCCCGCGCCCTCCCCGCTCCCGTTTACCAGCGCGACCCAGCTTGCGCGCCGCCACTCTCCCCGTGGATTGTTTAAGCGAGCCGGGCGCGAGCGGCGAGCTCGCCCGTGCAGCGGCGAGGGTAGGTTCGGACGGCGAGAGCCTGAAAGGTTTAGTCAGTGAACAAATTGCTTCTCTGTAGGGGCCGTTTTCTTCCCAAGTTGAACATAATGATGGCAGTTTGGCGAACAGATGGTGCGGCTAAGCAGATAATCCCGCCGGCCCCGCTAGCTC
Organism: Phoenicopterus ruber ruber; assembly: GCA_009819775.1. Lineage (NCBI taxonomy): Eukaryota > Metazoa > Chordata > Aves > Phoenicopteriformes > Phoenicopteridae > Phoenicopterus > Phoenicopterus ruber. The sequence goes on from CM020242.1 coordinate 1,808,760, forward strand.
GGGGAGAGGCAGCGCCGGCTCTGCCCGCAGCGCCGGGGGCCCGTCCCGGGACAGGCGGGTCGCGGCGGCGGCTGGGTGACGATCGCACCCCGGCGGGGCGCGAGGAGCTTGGGCGAGCACCCCACCTTCACACCTCTCCTGCCTGGAGGCTGGTTTGGGTGCCAGACACCGCTCGTGCCTCAGTTTCCCCAGCCCTGCGGGGAGCTCTCTGCTCCATGACTTTTCAAAACAGGGCTCACCCTCGGATCGCAGCCTGAGGCGGGGAGATGTACTGCGAGACAGCACCGCTTCCCCGGCAAAGGACAGCCGAGAACAGCTCGGTTTACTCTCATTTTCCTATTTTGCCTCTCTCCCCGATAGTACTCAAGACGTGGAAAGAGCCGGAGAAGAAAGTCTGCCAGCTCGCAGCGGCTGGGGGCACGGTGAGCGCGCGTCAGGCACGGCGACGCTGGGACCTCCTCCTAAACAAGCCTTTATTTAAAATAAAACAGCAGGCAAAGCCTGAGGCCCCGCCAAGGCGGCACGGGCAGGGCACGGACACATCTGCGTGGAGCAAGCCCTGCCCGTGCCGCACTGGCACCGGGGACCGTCCCCACGCCGCAGGGCTCTCAGACACACCGCAGCCCTGCTTCGAGGGGGCTCGGTTAATCCATGTTTCACCCCCTCTCCTGAGAGCCCCGGCTCCGACAGCTCCCTTGCCCTCTCCCGCAGCAGCCCAGCTGCCACGAGACCTGCCTAAATCACCTCTTGCTAATGCGGGAGCTCCGTCAGCTGCTCAAAGGGCGTTTTACAAGGAAAAGCGATAACACCATCTATGTGGTACAGCTGGGGAAACTAAGGCACACAAAGAGGTGCCTGAGAGTCCATTGGAATTAGAGGCAGGACAAAGCCCCGGCTCCCGGAGCTCCCGGCACACGTGTCCTTACACATCCACAGCCCCCCCCTCCCTCCCCCCCCCCGGAACAGCTGATGCCGTGTGCTGTTTGATAGAAAGCCAGCTAATCATCTTTCCCACCTTCGTTAGAGTGTGAATCGTTATCCGAGCGACACCTGTAAAGCTCCTTGTCAGACGAGGCTGGTGCACACATCTAATAATGGGCACCATATGGGAGAGGGAAGGCTCAGGAGACGCGCAGGGGCCCGACCGTCGCCGAACAAAGAGCAGCGCCCGCCGGCTTCCCAGCGCGGCACAGCATCACCAGCCCCGGCGCTGGGCCGTTCGCAAGACCGGCAGCGCTGCGCCGCGGCGAGGGAAGAGCCCAGGCGGCGCCGGCGGTGGAGGAAGAGCCACCGCTCGTGGTACTAAACAGCTCGGTAACTCCCGAAGCGGCCCCTGCCCTTTGGAAAAGGGCCTGGCGAAAGCAAACGGCAGCGCGAGCGTACAGGTTAAAGGCGGGAGAGGCATCGAGGCGCTGTGGCGTGCCCAAAGCCTGGGACGGGCACCCCAAATCTACCAAGGCGCGTCCCGCCGCACCCGGCAGAGGCCACGCACGGCCACAGACAAAGCTGCCCAGGGCCCGTGGGTTACGTCGTGATGGGGAGGACGCGGCGTGAATTAGAGACGGGTCCATGCGTTGGGGCTGATCCAGAGTCCCCCAGACTCCCTTCCCAACCCCAAACTTGGGGGGCAGAGCTCAGACCCTCTGCCAAGCCCCCCCAAACCGAAAGCCCCCCCCGTCTCCGCCCCATTGCAATTACAAAGCTCCATTTTCAGGCCCCCATTCATCGCCAGCACCGTAATGAGCCTCCGGGCACCTTCTGCGGGGGCAAAGCAATTAAAATCGCTGGCCCGGCGGCCACGTGGGTGGCTCTGTTGTTCGCTGCTGCTGCCGGTGCCCGTTTCGGGGCGAGCGGGCAACGCCAGGCCGGGCAGCGCCTCAAAGCGCCGCGTCTCCCCGTGGGCGAACAATCGGCTCGTTCTTTGCCGGGTTAAAAGAATAATAAAATAAAATATAAAGAGGGAATAAAGGCCCCAGAAAAAACGGGGAGTCAAGTTTATTTACAAACTGAATATGAAGTGAAGGGCCTGGAACAAAGGTGTTATGTAAGGGACAGTCACTAAGGGGCTCTTTACCCACACTAATTGCCACTTGCTCCACGATACCCATTTATCTTGCGGCCTCCTCGGGCTCGCGGGTTCAAGCACCGCTTGTTCGCGACGCTGCCCGGCACAATTAGCGTGCGGGAGCAGCGGCCGATGCAGTCCCACCGCCCAAACCCACCGGCAAGCCTCGTGCCTCCCCGAAAAGCGGGATCGCGCCCGGAGCGGGCAGATGCGCCGGCGGGCACGTGGCGTGGTAGGGAGAGATGCTGCCCTGCGTGTGGCCTCGGCGTCGGTTGTGTAACGGGGAGGGATGACGGGGCTCGGTTCTGCCGGAGGAAAAGACCTCCAGGTCCTGCGTGAACCCTGCCCGAGCAGCGAGGAGCAGCAAACCGTCACGGGACGCTCACGGGAGCGGCTGCAAGAGGGACGGCTAACGGCTGCGAAAGGGGAACGGAGATCTGGGGAGGCTGAACAAAGCCGGTGCTTGCGATGATGTTTCCGAGCGCTCCGGCTGGAATCCGCCCCCAGATGCAAAAGACTGAAGGGCAGAGACTAGTAATAAAAGGAAAAATGGGGGGAAGAGGCTGCCACGATCGCTGCCGTGCCCCGCAGCACGTGGCCTTTCCGCTCCCGTCTCTGCTCTTGCCCTCGGCACATCCAGGGTCGCAAAGACCACGGAGGGGCCGTTAGCTCCGCTCTGGCCAAACCGGCAGGAGAGGGACGAAGAGGAGGAGGGCAGGAGAGGGAGGAAGAGGAGGACGCAGCATCCCCGGGAGCCGCGAGGTCAATTTTATTGACAAACTGCCTCTTGAATGGAGCGCGGGGAACAATGCCGGCCCTCAGCCCGGGTCAATCGGGACTGTGTAAAGCGAGGGGCCGGCACCAGCGGCCCCAGGAAAGCCCTCCAGGCGAGCGGCCTTTACCACCGTGTTTGCGTAACCCCTGACCCCTCCTTTGGGGGTTTAATTGAAAGCCCAGCTTGGTGACAAATTGGCATGACCAGCGGGCCGGAGGGTGGGAGGGCGAGCGTGGAAGCGATGCTGGGAAGCCGTCTCCCTGCTCCGGCAGGGACCGACCTGCTGCCCGCCGCGGGCAGGCTGCCCCTTCCCGTCCTGGCACAGGCTACCTGTGAAGCCATTTAATCTACACCCGAGTTGAGCATTTTAATCGCAGCGCGCTCCTTCTCCTCCCATATCATTGCCCAAAGGCTGCCATGATGGGCTTGGACGGGCAACTGCCCGGCTCCGCAAGCAGCGCTGGCTCCACGCGGGCAGGAGCAGGCAGGCACTGCCTGTAGACGTGCGAGGCTCCTTCCTAAAAGCCCGTCGGGGCTGAAGTCTCCTTGGACTGGGATGCTTCGATGGTTCCTTAACCACAGAGCCCGTTAGCCCTGGGCAGAGGCGTTCGCCGCCTTGCAAACCCCCTCCACGCAGACCCCTCTCCTCTCCCTGCCGGAAGGGAAGGGCCGCAGCCCTTCACCAATCTTTTGTGTTCAAGTAAAAGCTGCTTTTTAGAGCCAATTCTAGAAATGAGCTTCTGCAAAACAAATACAACGAAAGCCCCAAAGCGGTTCCCACAGACTGGCGATCAAAAAACCGACAGCGAGCCAAATGGGGCTGAAGCCGTCCCGTTTCAGCAGTTCCCGGGAGAGAGGGGAGAAATGACAGATGCACCCTTGCGATTGCAGAAATCTCATTTTCTGCAGAAACCAGACTAAAAACAAAGACGAAAAGCCCCAAACCAGCCACCTCAAGATCCCCATCCCTTTTGCAGAGCATTAGCAGCATCGCAGCCTCATCAGCGCGGGAGAGATGCGCTGCACGAAGGTACCGCTGCACCTGAGAGGGATGTCAAGGTGGGTATTAGTGCTGGCTGAAGGGGCTCTGCGGAGCCACAGCGTAATCCTCCAAAGCACAAATATTTTCCCTTTGCTTTTCCCCCTGTCCCAGAACACCATAATCATCGGATCCTGAGATTAGACTGCCGAGTTTTCCTGCCCACAGGTAGATATTTAATATTTTACGTTAAGTAGATCATCCAAGACGAGTCCCAGCTGCTCTTTAAAGGGGATGGAATAACGTCTGGTCCCGCGTGCAACCGGAGCCCCAAAGCGCAAACGGCACAAGTGGGGCTCCAACCAGTTCCAGTCTAAACCCCTGCAATTTCCCCGCGAATCACCGAGGCTCCCGCCCGCAGCTTCGCCGGCCCTGCCGGGCCCAGGGAAGCATCCCACACCTTGGCACATCAATCCCGTTTTTTACAGTACCACCAGGAGACTCGCACCCGGTAGCTGGCGTCTGCGCGTCCAGCTTGCGCTAAAGCACCTTAAAAGCGGAGTGGCCCCACTTTAAGGCAACCCCCCCAAATATCCCCACGGATGCCTGCTTTCCCACCGGTACCTCATCTGCAAATCGTTTCCAGGGATTTTTACATATCCTAAAATACTTTTAACTGCAGGTTTCACGTCTGTCATCTGTCACCGATTAATACATTTCCCCGCTATTATTACTATTAAACCAATTCATAAATCAGACACGCTGACGACGAGGACGGAGCCAGCAATAACGAGGGTTCGTTTTCAGGAGGTGCAGCCGTCGGAGGTGATGAGACTTACACGAGCAACCCCTTGCCCCCTCCATTAGCAGATCTCAAACTGGTTTGCCAAAGAGAACTGGATTGACGCTTCGCAGGGGGAGAGGGGCAAGGTGGGAGGCAACTTGCCTCCAGTGACTCCAATGAACTGGGAGCACTGGTGGGGACTGGACTGTCCGATCCCTTCGTCCTGCTGCCTCCCCGTGCAACCTTGGAGTTTGCCACGTTTCAAGGGAGAGAAATGGGCCGCAATTTGGCGTTGCTTAACCTCCTTACCTCCCAGCCCCACACATCCTTGTGAATAACTCCGGGGTGATTTCAGCCCCCCCCGGTTTCTCTCCCCACCTCCCGGGACAACCGGGTCCTCGCGCTCTGCCGCTGTCACTCAGCCACCTTCCCGCGTACCCTGCGGGTCACCGTTCCTCCAAACAACCTTCGGTTTCCACCAGCTGAGGTTCTCAGGGGCTTCTTGCACGAAACCCTTTGAGGTATTTCATGCAGGGCTTGAAAAGGCTCCTGCTTCCTCTGGGGGGCATTATCATGACAACTGGCTTTAATTCAGCGCAGATCCAGGCTCCCAGCTGGATCCTCAGCCACGCCAAGTCCCCCCGGCACCCTTCGGCTGGCACAGAGAGGCCAAAGGAGCGCACGGGTCCCAGGATCACGGGGAACTGGCCCAGCCCCATTTCCCAGTCCCCATCCTCATATATATTCCCTTCCAGTCGCCCCGCGCCTTTCTCTGCGTCGTCTTCTTTTGCGAGAGCTGCCCTCCTCTTCCCCACTCCCACCGGGCGCTTCCCCCCTCCCCGCGGTCCTCCTCTGTCCCCGGCATCCCCCTTTCTCTTGGCTCTCTATAAACAAAGCGCCTCAGTGTCTGGGGGAAGAAAAGTTGCATTATGCAAATGGGAAAAAGCGAACGGGAGATTTCTCACTCCGAGAACCCCCATTCCGGGCCTGCACCTCGGTTTCCATGGCATGACCAAAGCCTGCTGGAGGCTGGTTTGCATACGGATGAGAGAGGAGATGAAATCAGCACGAAAGCCCATCGCTGACAGAACACCATTGTTTAGCCTGTCTGATTTGGAGGCTAATGAAACACCATTAAAAAAAAAAAAGAAAGAAAGAAGAAGGAAAAAAAAAAAAAGCCGCTTTCATCCTGGCTTTGGTCGGTGACGGGGAGGGGGGGTTAAATATGACGATGGAAGATCGTCTGCACGCTCGGGCTTGGGGTGAAGGTGTTCTGGCACCGGGGAAGGAAATTCCCAGGATGCAATGCCCTCGCGAGCCGGAGCGATGCCGACGGGAGATGGTGCTGTGGGCAGAGCGCTGGGCTGGGAGAGGCTGCGAAAGAGCCAGAAAAATCCACCCTGCTCCTCTCAAGGAGGTGCAGCAGCACCCGGCATGAAAATATCCCACCCCGCCAGCGCTCGACAGCAGCCGTGAACCCATCCATCCCACGGCACATCGCAGGGAGGGTATCGACCCACTCAAAGCCACGGCGTGTCCGGGAAAGACACCGGAGCAAGCGCGTGGGCTGGGCCGGGGCTCTCCTGGTCGCAGGCTTCCAGGGTGGAATGAATTAAAAACCGTGAAACCAAAGGCCGGAGCAGGAAGAGGGTCGGCGAGCCGGCACGGTGCATTGGTGCTCCTTCACCACACAAGCTGCGACCGTGCTGGCGGAGAGGGAAGAGCCACGCGCGTCTCAAAGGACAACACAAAATACAGAGAGAAACACCCATGGGTGCCCCATCTCCCCCACCCCGACAGCCTCCGCGGGCTATTCCCAAGGGATCAGGCTAAGGGGGTCCCGGCACCTCTCGAAGTGCCCCGGGGTGCGGGACGGACGGAGCAGGAGCGCGGCTGCCCGCTCCCGGCCCCAGGGAGCTCACCTCCCCTTGCCCTCGCCATGGCCACCCAGTCCAGTTCCCCTGCCCCGCTGCCAAGGGCACATTGTCTCCAGTGTGTGCCTTCGGGAACAGCGTGATTGGCCTTGAAAGGGCTGATTTGCTTTCCCCGGCCCATTGAAACGCCGGAGACCAAAGCCTGTTCCCTCCAGGCGCTCGGAAACCTGGCACCCTTTCCACTCCGCTCCCCCGTGCCCCTCAGCCCAGGGGCTCCTGCTGAGATTTTGCTGTCAACAGAGTTTTGTTCCCTTTCTAGGGCGGCGCAGAAGGGACACGGGGACCTTGCAAATGGCAGCTTCTTTGACACCGCTATTCTCCTTCGACCCCCCTGGCTGAATAAACAGCTCACAAAAATGGAGTTTACTGTATTTCCTCCTCAGGGGGAAAACACTGCATCTTGGTCCTAATTAATTTACCTAATTAACATTATCTTCATTGGGTCTGTATGCAAAGAGCTCTTTCTGTACTGGCCGGGATAGAGGAAAAAAAAAAACAGGAATAAAATATATTCAGGCATCTCCCAGCCCCGACTGTAAAAGGGACATCGCAGAAAGAAGCGCGCCGCTCCGATCATTTCAGCCGTAGAGAAAGTGGCTGCGGGAGAATCGCCTCCGCCTCGACCTCCTCTCTTTTGCAAACAGAGCGCGGGATGGGGCTGTCGTGCCGCCCACCCGCCTCTCGATGCCGCGCTGGAGGTGCAGCGCGTGTCCTCGGGGAATTAACCGCCGCGTGCAGCTGGGGACGCTCGGGTGGATGAAGCGCACGGCACGAGGGAGACCGAGGGACGGATACTGTGGACGGGGGAGCCGGGAAGATGCCCGTGTAGCACGGTAAAATTCAAGGCACTGCCTGGCTTCTCCGTCGCAGTTAACCAGCGAGCTCTGTGCCAGTTTATACCTGCCAGGGAGCCTGGCCCTTGTTTAGCCCCCGATTTTTCCCGGGGCTTGCCCAGGTCCTGGGCGGTCGCTGCCGGCGAGGGCTCTGCGAACCATCCGCCTTCGCTGCTCCTGCCCAGCAAAGCCCTGCTCTGCTATTTTGTTCTTTTCCCTGCCAGATGCCAGCTCTCTTCAGCCTCTTTCGTCTCCCCACGCTTTGCTTTGCCGCATAGTTCCGGAAATCAGAAACAAAAGGAGAGGAAAGAAAATAGGCTGGATCTAGGGGGGGGGAGAGGAGGGGGAGTTTCCCTTCTGTTAAGCTTTTTGCAGCTCTCCCTGCCTCCTGATACGAGACACTATATGGCATCTCACATGACGAGCGCTCGCTCGCTCGCACCCACGTGCGCGGCCACGTGATGCGGTGCCCAGCTATGCCAGGCTGCGGGCTGGAGGCGAAAGGGGGGAGAGGCTGGGTTTGCAGCCCGACCCCTTTGGCCAGAGAAACACGAGGATGCAGAAGAGAGAAGCTCCTCTCCGGACCCGCGCACCCAAAAAGCTGCGTGCGCTGCCGAAACACAGGCGCTGGGGAGAAGGATTCCCAGGCCGTGCGCTTGCAGGCTTTTGTGGTTTAGTGTCTGCGCGTAAGATCGGTGCTTTCAGGGCAGGACGTGGGCTTGGTCCCGCTGCTGCTATCGGGGCGCCTATAGATCAGCTACCAGCAGCCAAAACTTCCTAAGCATCGCGAAATGCAGAGGCTGAGCGGCACAGCTCTGCCTCCACGCCTTCCCGTCCTCCCCGCTTCGAACCGGGCTGTCAGCACGGGCTTAGGCGTCCACATCCTCAGAATCATTTGATTTACAGACATTTTTGGTTTACAAAAGGGAAATCCCCAATCCCAGGCTTCATAACCATTAGCCAAAATGGCCAGCAATCATCCTATAATTTGTTTTCCTTCCCGAAATAAAGTCCCAGCTCAGTATGTGTTTCCATTTGGAAATGTCAGCTCCCCACAGCAGCCCGCGCCGAGCGCGCTGCCTTTCCCACCGCCCCTGATTTACGACGACACTGAATTTTAACGACGCAATAAGCGGCTCCCCCCATCCTCGGGAGCCCTGTCAGGTTTCTCCGCGCCAGAGGAGGAACGGGCAGGAACCTTTGTGCGTCCTGATGGACGAGGAGGAGAGAGGGAAGGTCTCCGCGCCGCAAGCATCACCCCCTGCTTTGCCGGAGCACACCTCCAGCCCTGGGAATCGTGCGGCAGCCGGCGCGAAGCCTGTCCGAGCAGCAAGGCAGGGTCTGGCTGGCTCCAGCCACTAGTAGGAGCTGCAAAGTGCGAGTCTGAGCGGCGATAAAAGCCAAGAAAATGGGCCACGCAGCCATGCCAGAAAGGGATGCGCCAAGGCAGAAACGAGGGCTTGCACAGCGCTGCCGCTCCGGCACCGATTTTGCTGGTGGAGGTTGTGCTCTCCTGCTGCAAATCTGCTTTGGGCTGGCGGGTGAGGAGCACGGCAAGCACAGTGCCTGCTCTCGGTTCCCAAAGCCAAGCCCTGCGTCGCCTCGGCAGGGCACGGGGCTGACAAACGCGACGGCAAGCGCCGACCCTGCGACGCAACCTGCTGCAAGCGGACATCTCGTGGACGCGGGGCTTGGGGACGTGCTTTAGTGGTGGGCTCGGCAGTGCTGGGTTAACGGTCGGATTCGGTGGCCTTAAAGGTCTCTCCCAACCTAAACGATTCTGGGATTCTCTCTCCACGGCCCAGCTAAAACCCAAGTCGTATCCTGGAGGAGAGACCTCAGACATCTTCACCTGCTGCTGGGCCAGGCGGAGGGGAGATGCTCTCGCCACCAGAAACCTGCTATTAACAGCAGGTGCTTTGTCCACCCCATTTCCAGCTGCCGCTAGACTTCCAGCAATTCTCAGTGACCTCATTTTCACTTCATTTTGTAAATCATTTTTTGGGCTGTTGTTTTTCATTTTACTCTATTTTTAATTTGTTGTTGTTTCCCTCTGAGCTGGAGTTTGTCATTTAATCAACTTAGACCCAGATAGCCTGGAGGGTGTTTGGGGAAGGGGGGTAGGGGGGGAAGAATGAAAACGCTAATGTCACATCACCTCCCTAAAATGAGTTTTAATTGTAATCCTTTAATCCCTCTCAGATGGCCCTCTCTCCACTGATGTTTTTCATAATTATTCCTTGCCATTTTCCCATCGGTCTAAGGAGTGTCTTCAAGAGGGAGGGGGTGGAGAAAAGGCCCTTTTATAAAATAATAATAATGGGCCAAATTAAGACACAAAGAGGGAAATAACAAGGGGGCAAGGGCTGCGGAGACAGAATGGGGATTATTAATGCCTCCCCCCTCAGAAATTTCAGTGATGGTGCTCTCAGCCACCCCAATCAGTGGGCAATTGAGGCTTGTTTGCTCGAGTGGCTGCACCCTCCTACAATGACCCACATTTAGCCAAGTGGCTGCATTGACAGAGCACCAGGTGCGCGGGATTGGGAAACCGCCTCGAGGCAGCGTCTCGCCAGCCCGCGCCGCGGCACAGAGGGCTCTGCGCAGGGCCGCCCACCGCCAGGACGGCTCCCACCTGCCCGAGCCACGGGCTGGAGCCGAGGAGATCATAGAGTCATAGAATCGCTTAGGTTGGAAGAGACCTTTAAGGTCATCGAGTCCAACCGTTAACCCAGCACTGCCAAGGCCGCCACTAAACCATGTCCCCAAGCGCCACATCTACACGGCTTTTCAATCCCTCCAGGGATGGGGACTCCACCACTGCCCTGGGCAGCCTGTGCCAGGGCCTGACAGCCCTTTCGGGGAAGAAATGGTTCCCAAGATCCAACCTAAACCTCCCCTGGAGCAACTTGAGGCCGTTTCCTCTCGTCCTGTCGCCTGTTCCTTGGGAGAAGAGACCGACCCCCCCTGGCTCCAACCTCCTTTCAGGGAGTTGCAGAGAGCGAGAAGGTCTCCCCTCAGCCTCCTTTTCTCCAGGCCAACCCCCCCCAGGTCCCTCAGCCGCTCCTCACAGCACTTGTGCTCCAGACCCTTCCCCAGCTCCGTTGCCCGTCTCTGGACACGCTCCAGCCCCTCAGTGTCTGTCTTGGAGTGAGGGGCCCAGAACTGACCCCAGCACTCGAGGGGCGGCCTCGCCAGGGCTGAGCACAGGGGGACGATCCCTGCCCTGGTCCTGCTGGCCACACTATGGCTGATACAGGCCAGGATGCCGCTGGCCTTCTTGGCCACCTGGGCACGCTGCTGGCTCATCTTCAGCCGCTGTCGACCAACCCCCCCAGGCCCTTTCCCGCCGGGCACTTTCCAGCCGCTCCCCCCCAAGCCTGTAGCGCTGCCTGGGGCTGGTGCGACCCAAGGGCAGGACCCGGCACTCGGCCTTGTTGAATCTCATACACTTGGCCTCGGCCCATCGATCCAGCCTGTCCAGATCCTGCTGTAGCGCCTTCCTGCCCTTGAGATGGTCAGTGACAACATCCCCTCCAGCACTGCTGAGCACCCAGGGCCCTCTCCCACCCTGGAGAGCTTTGAAGGGCATCGTTCCCACTGCTGCTGCCAGCTACCAGCCCCTTCACCCTCTGAAACAAGTGATAACTCATGTCTTGGTCTCGCTCAGATGAAGCCTGAAGGATGCTGAAGAGGAAAGGGGTTGCCTTCCCCAGAAGGAGCACAGAAGCGCCTGGCTGGGTGGGGGAGCAGGTCAGAAAGGGTCTTCATGGAGGTCTCAGCCCTGCCAAGGGGCCACCGAGCCCTCAGCAATGATGTCTCCAGCCCTTCACCAGGATCAGTGCTTGAAAAGCCCTCAGGGACCAAGTACCCCGGTTAATCTGGCACTTGGGGGCTCAGGTCTCCAAAGACACAGGGGTGTGAATTCAAGGGAGCAAAGCCCGACCTCCCTTTGAAAGGATGCGGGCCCAGAGAGCACGAGTGGGGTATTGAGATGCCACGAAAGTCCGGTCCCTGAGCGCAAGCTGCAGAGCTTTCATTAACTCCAGAGTTGCTCTGGCGAAGCACCCCAGCAAAAGGGGAACGTTTACAGACCACTGAACTTGTACTTAATCTGTGAAACCTCTTGTACAGGTCTGACGGGGGTTAATCCACCCCTAACATCTCTTTCACCCCCTCTCCTCCTCCCCAGCTACAAAGCTCAACAATCATTGCTAATCATCACGTTACTTCACTAAGCATGACCCAAAAGCCTCCGCCAATGCCTCCTCCTGGCCGTCCTGCTCCCCATTTCAGCTTTCTCGCCGCAGCAACCTGCGCCGTCGCACCCTCTGCCGTGGTGCACGGATCAAATTGACAGTGCGTGTTGGCGGCACGACCCTCGGGGACGGCAGGTCGTGGCCGCAGCGACCCCGAAGGGCGAGCGATTCTTACGGGAACAAAGAGCCCCTGTTTGCCGACGGGCCGGAGTTTGTGTGCAATTAACTCTGGTCAAACCAAACAGACCGAGTTCATGAGCGCAGAGTCTAAGAGCATCATTGGGGTTTATAGACTCCTGGCTCCAAGGGAAGGGGCACCGGCAGGAGCGGGAACGCCTGAGCAGCGGGAGTTGCAAAACGAGAGGGGAAGAGAGTCCTGGACACAAAGCAGGGCAGGGAGGGGGGCAAAAATAGGATTACAGCAGGGGTACGGCTGACAAATTGTGTCAGGTATTTGGGGAGGAGAGCTGCAAAGAAAAGGATCCCTTTAATTATCAACGGTTGGGCACCAGAGGAAGAAGCGCCTCGTGGCTGGAGGGGAGCGGGGGGACGGCTGGACACGGGGCTCCCACCCGCGGTCAGGAATGGGGAGGGTGGGCAAACCCTGGCTCTGCTGCGGGCCAGGGGCCGAGGGCTGGTCGGGGTCCCGAGGGCGCAGAGGGGCTGTTTTACCTCTCCCTCGCGCTGGACGGCTGCAGACCCTGTCCAGCCGGGGGAAAAGGGGAGCTCAGCACCCCAAAGGGTCCCCTTCCACCCCAGCGCATTCCCCCCCAGATGACATCTTTTCCTCCCAAATGACAGGGCGGAAAAAAAACCCAAGTAATGAAATTTGCCATGTGGAATTTCTCAAGAATTCCAGTGTAAAAGCATCGAAGCGTTTTGGGTTGAATTCCATCAAAACATGACAATTATGTGCAGGATTTTCAATTATTTACATAGTACAGTCTCACTAGAGATATAGAATAGACTATTTCAGCTGGAAGAGACCTACAACGATCATCTAGTCCAGCTATGATACACAGCAAAAGTTTATTTAATAAAACCATCAAAATAAAGGTACTTTATGGTGGTTTACGTTACCAGCCCTCAATAAAAGCATCGGAATAACGTATTAGTGGGGTTGTTTTGTTGCCAACAGGGAAATACTCCTGTAAAATGTGTTGATTTCAAGAAAACTGCATTTTTTTCATTGACATATCACCAAGGAACTGAACATGTCCTCTCCCGTCAGCCTTTAAGGAGATGCCGCTCCCAGGCTCAGGCATGAACGAGCCCCATTGGGCTGCGCCCAGAGGCCCCGGACCACAAAAATAACCACAAAAATTACCACAAAACCCACTTTTCCCCCCCCATCTCCCACATTGTCCTTTCCCTGCAGCACCCTGGTTTCCAGTGAGGCTTTCGGATAAAGCCACAACAGCTGACACTCGTGCTTTCAATCTTAAACATCCATGTTGAGCTGCCCTCCCTTAGGAGAAACACCTCTTCCAACTTGTAAAACAAGATGTATCCCTGGAATAAAGGCAGAGGAAGAGGGAAAACAACCCCCAGCCTTTGCTTCCTTTTGAACGGCTGCAATTTTTATTGGTTTTTAAAGCACGTTTCCCAGGTATTTGGGAAGTTTGGAAACGCGGGTTCGGCTGCAGCCACCTCCGAAGCGATGCCACATCCCTGGGCAGCCCTGCTCCCCCGTCTCCCAGCCCCCCAAACTCCTGACCCCCCTCTCCCAGCCCCATTTATTGTCCTTCACGGACAGACGTGGAGGCTGGCACCGAGTTGTGGGAAGCAAACGAGCAGCTGTGGGTGCCAGAGCGGGGCAGCCGCCCTGCCAGGCCCCTTCGCCCCCAAACCCAGTGCCATCCCCACCCCACAGCGGGGGGCAGCTGGGGAGGCTTAGGGAAGAACTGGGGCGGGGAGGGAGATAAAAGGAGAGGGGGAAGAAAAAGAAAGGGAAAACAGCCCCCTTTAAAATAAAGAGGAGGAGGAGAGAGCAAAAGGGGGGGTGGGTGTAAAAATCGTTAGCACTAATTATCAGGCACAGGGACAAACGATTAATTTGCAAGTCAATTAGTCTCAGATAGGTTCACGTTTCCTGTTCTCAGCCACTGAGGGGGAAAGAAAGAGGGAGACACAACTGCGGCCTTAATCCTCCTCAGAGGCGGCCATGGCGGGGCCGCCTGCCCGTGCCAAGGCGGAGGGAGGGGGGCTACAGCTGGCACCGCCGCGGCGGAGGGGCGGCCGCAGCGAGGGGCCGTTATGTGCCAGTCATTGTGCCCTCCGGAACAGCCCTGGCACTGCGCCGGCGCCTTCCCCGCTGGGCCCCGCAGGACGGGCGCCGCCATTTGGGAGCCCCTGCCGCCATTTTGTTGATGCCCGGGGAGGGCGGATGCTGCCGCTGCCGGCTCTTCCACACACAGAGCCCGTGGCCGTGCTGTCCTCCTGCCTCCTCTCTGTCCCTCGCTCCCCTTCCCAGGCCTGTGGGGTCATCAGGGCCTGCAGGTGCCACCAAGGCCTGCGGGCACCATCAAGGCCCAAGCGGTTGCCAGGAGACCAAGCGGCCTGGCCAGGCCTAGTCGGGCCTGGGGTTATGGCAGCACTTGGGGTTATGGCAGCACCATGGGGATGGGGCAAAAGCCTCCTCTCAGCTGGGGAGCTGGCGGGGACCATGCTCTGAGGGGCCAGCTGGAAAATGGCCCCATGTCAGCAGCCGAGGAACGAAGCTGCCACCCCTCTGTGTGTGTCCCCAGCCCTGCCCTGTGCTGCAGAAGCTGTCAGAGCCCCAAAAGGGATGGGTTTTAGCCCAAAGTTGCCCTCTGAGCCACAGCAAGCTGAGGTCCCAACGGGAACGGTGAGGCTTGGGGCAGCTGAGGATGGAGAGGAACCCAGGAGTCCGAGGGGGAGGGACACGGGATGGGTGTTCGAGGTGTCTTCCCCCCCCGAACCGAAGTTGTGGTTTCTGTCGCCTGGCGTCAGTACACAAGACCTCACAAAAACAGCACTGTAAAAATACAGATATTTTCTAGGAACAACCGGAGGACTCAATCCAATGTCAGCCCCATACTCAAGAAACAAGGAAAAACTGAAGAAAAACAGCTCAAAGCAGTGGATGGAAAAAAGCAGCAGAAGGAAAAACTCAAAGCATGGTAGCGAAGGGCCAGCAGCCCCCTGGCTCCATCCAGCAGAACAGACAGCCCCCAAGGACGCACGGACACCCGCCGCATCGCCTGGAGAACAGGCACCCTCACCGCTTCCCTCTCCGGCCACCCCCGAGCCCCAAATCCCCCCCCGGGAAGGACACGGCGGCCGTTTAACACGCGTGTGCACCCCGGGTGCGCGCGTTGGTGCACGGGAGGGTGCGGCGCACGCTCTGAATGTGCGCCGCGTTCCCCGCGCTCGGCGCGGGGATATTTGTGTGCGTGTGGACACAACATGTCTGGGACCTGACAAAAGCCATCTGATTGACACAGAAAAGGGGGCTGACAAAAGGCCAAGCGGGGCTGGAGAGCGGTGCACAATGCTGGTCGCCGGTACCACGCGCAAGGGTGGGGGATCGAGGGAGGCAGGGGGGAGCGGGGTGGCTTTTAAGGACACCTCCGCCTTCCCCGTTTTGTTTTTGTTTTTTTTTTTTTTTTAAATAAAATGCATTAACGATCCTCCGGGCTCGCTTTTGTGCGAAGTGGGGGCGTTTGCACCTAGCCGGAGAGATTTTTAACAAGCATCTTCAGCCTCAGCCACAGCGATAACGGTTTTGCCGCCGTCCCATGGCCGCGGCTGACGCGGGGGCCCTTTGTGCCAGGTGAAACACGTACCCAGGGACAACTGGAAGCCCCCAGCCTTTGCCCAAAGCCCGCCGAAGCTTTGACAAACCCCTTGCAATGGTCAAACCCAACCAGCTGCAAAAAGACGGGGAGAGCGGCCTGAAATTCGGTTAAAATGCCTGCAGAGCGGAGGGCGGCTGCAGCGTCCCGGACCGTCGCCTTGCCCTCCCCGGGGGAGTGGGCGCTGGCACCCATCCCTTCGAAAGACCCTCCACGGTGCGGGGAGGGCTGTAATAAAAATTCTAACACGCATTTTTCTTGTTCTAGGCAGCTAATTCCATCCGGAGGGTCCTGAAACCCTCCACGAGCAAGGACCCAGCCGAATCCCCAGGAACGCTTACATTTTTCTACGCGGCTTGCTCAAAACCTGTTTTTTTAAAATTTTTTTTCTCCCCACCTTTGCCTTAAAACCAAAAAATTTGCGATTTAAACAGCTCCGCTGCGTGGAAGTCCTGGAGCAGCAATTGCTTTGCCGCACAAACCACACCAGCTCCCAGTTCCTCTGAGCAGCAAGGGGGAAAAGACACTATTTATCTGTAAAAAAAAAAAAAAATATTGAAATCTCGCCACACTTGCGCTTCTTTTGTTTAAGCAGATTCTGAAAATTTCACCCAGCTTTTGCACCTGAGAGTCTCAAGGGCTGTTGAAAAAGCCAAACTAGTTTTGAGCAGGATGGACCCAAGTTTCAAAACTCTCCTTCAAGCCACACACCTGGGATTTGGTATTTCTGTGCACGCATCGAATGCATCTAAAAACTCTTATTTTTTTACATTTTCTTTTAGCGTTTTTAATTTTTTTTTTTTTGCAAGAGGAAAAAAAAAAGGAACACTAAGAAAATGTTTAGTTCACAATAAAGAATCAATCCAAATTCCTAAGAATAATAGGAAATACCCTGGGATGATGCTACACAATGGGGCTAAATTGGTTCCCACCAGCTCAGGACCCTGTAAAAGCCTTGTTAAGGTTGGGGTTTTTTTTCTTTTTAATGTGGACATTTTAAATTGGGATTTAAAATCTATTTTAGCAGAATCATTCCCAATAAAATGCTGGCGGTTTAGCCTGTTCAACCCTTTCTGGAATATTGTTTATTGTATAAATGAACAAACATCACTTCAAGTGGCAGCGATAATAATGTAGATTAAAAAAAAAAAAATCTCTTTTTTTTTTTTTTTGACTTCTGGGGGCAAACGATCGCTGCGATTTCTGCCCCCAGCAGAAAAGTGTGTATATATATATATTTATTTTTAATTTTTTTTTTGTTTTCGTTTGCTAAATTGAGAGGGAAAGCGGGAGAATTCCAGGGAGTAACTGGCTTAAAACGGGATCCTGCTTGACCCGACAAATCCCGGGTAACAAGACGGCTTTGTCTGGGCGTGTGGCAGGCGAGATTTCACACCTCCTCCCGCCCAGACCCAAACCCGCGCGATTTCACCCCAAACTTCCCCTCCCGGCTTTTAAGGAGCTAATTCGACTTCAACGATTTTTTTTTTTTTTTCCTGTTGTTGAGAAAAAACCCCACAATTTAAAGGGATTTTACCGGTTTGCTGGGACGGAGAAAGGACGGGAGAAAGGGTGGGAAACGAAGGTGAAGTTTGGCGGGGGAGGAATGGGGGGAATTCGGGGCTATTTGGGGCTTTCCCACGCCCCCACCCGCGCGTGGGAGCGCTCGCCCTTGCCCAGCCGTCGGGGGAGGCTGGACGGGAGCAAAACCCCCCCGCGACGAAGCGGGGGGAGTTTCTGCGTGGGGGGAAACCCAAAAGCAAACCAAAAAAAAAAAACAACCAAGGAAGGGGGGAGGAAAAACCCTGATTATTTTTATTTTTAAGAGCGAGCCCGGGCTTTGCGCTTTTAGTCCGAGGTGGTAAAACCGGGGGGAGACATTTCAGGGCTCCCCCCCCGCCCCAAATGACCCTTTTTCTGCAGGTTTTAGGGGGTTTTATCCCGGGTTAAAGCAACCCGGCGGCCGGGAGCGAAACACGGACCTTTGGGCTGCCGGCAGGACCCTGTTTGCAAACGAATTAATCGCGCCGGGTCGCCCGGGGCCCCCCCGCACCCCCAGCCCGGCTCTGCCCCACTTCGGGCCCCCCCGGGGGGGGAAAAAAAAGGGGGGGGGGAGGAATTAACTTCGTGTCCTTTGTCATTTCTGTTTTGTTAGTTCTGTTTACTTCGCTCGCAGGCTGGGGTTCCTCCGATCAACTGCGCATCGACTAATTTAATTAAAAAAAGCTTATTTTATAATCTGATTCGGGAGGGGGAAAATCGCCGTCTATGATCCGCCCCCCCCCCCCCCCCCCGCTGGATGCGATCATTATTCTTACATTTTCTAATGAAATGTAAGATTACAAATTAATTGAATTGCTCTCTCCCCCCCCCCCCAATCTGTCATCTTTGTGAAATTTGGGGCTGATCATAAATAAATTGCAAATATCCAAAAGCGAGCGTGGGGGTTTTGGGGGGGGGGGGGTTGGTTTGTGTTGTGCTTTACCGGGGAAGGGGCTGGGGTGGGGGCACCTCTTTGCAAAGAAATCCCCGTGCGGAGGGTCCCGTCAGGTCCCATCGGGTCCCCCTGCCAGCCCCGAGCGGGGGTCCCCCCTCCAACCTGCCCCCCTTCAACGGGGAGAGAAGCGGGGGGCAAAAACCCAGCCAGAAAACACACCACGGAACAAAAGGCAGCTTTGAACGGCTGGGAGGGGATAAAAAAGGTAATTTTTTTTTAATAAAATTAAAAAAAACCCACTGGTTTTAGCTGGTGGCAGCTCGGAGGGGACGAAGAGCCAAAGCCTGGGTGAGCCCCGAGCCAAGCGCGGTGCCGGCAGAGCCAGCGCGGCGCTCGGTCCCTTCCGCGCCGCGGCCGAATTCCAGCCCCGACACATCCCCGTGCTCTTAAAAAAAAAAAATAATGCATTCGTCGTTTGAATGCACCAGCAGTTTGGCAAGCTACAGCGGTCCAGGAGTACTGGAAATCCCGGAAAATAATGATTTATGTCGTTTAAGCTTTCCACTTGATCCTCTAATATTAATTTCATTGGTTTTAATGATTTTTTTTTTTGCATACCTAAGCACAGCTCCTGTCTTTACCACCACAGAGCTTAAATATTGTATTTTTTTTTTAATTTACAGCACAGTTCTGTTAGAAAGCGCTGCAACTAGATTTTATTTTATTTTTTTAATAAACTTTAGTCTTGTCCTTTTTACCTGCTGGCATTCAGTCACTGTTTGATTACATTTCTGGTGAACGGGGCACAAAAGCAGCACGTTTTCTGGTAGAAATAGTTTTTAAACGTGATGAAAAGTTCTCCCTCCGCAACATAAACCTGAGCACGGCGGTTGCTTCGCGGGCGCGGACGTACCCACGCGTAGGCACGCGCCGAGAGGGGCGTTACAGGAGTTCATGTTTCTCCCGTTCGCCGCGTGTGGACAAGTTTTCATCTTCAACTCAGTTTTAACCAAAAAATTGAGGCTTCCAGGAGGGAAAATGTCTTTATAAAGATATTAATTGCTGCTTATTATTGCTGCTGCTTCCCCAGGAGCCACAGGGAAGAGCCAGGACCCTCCTGGTTTCACTCTTCCCTTGGAAACAGCGAAAAGAGAAGATTTCTCCCCAGAAACCTCCACTCCCAGAAGCGATAAGAGGTGCCCTGCGGAGCCCCCCAGCACCTCGCACCCCTCGTGCCGCCCAGGCACGGGCACCGCCGGCACCGACCCGGCAAGCCGGGAGCCCCGGTGAGCCCTGCAAGAGGTTTTTGCCTCCTCTGCCCTTGCCCAACCCTTGTTCTCTCCCTGCTGCGATCCTAAACCAGCTGCTATTGTCACCGATACGCAGATTTTAGGGGAAAAAAAGTAAAATAAAATTAATAAATTAGATAGTCCAGGTCCTGCAATGCTTCCCAGGACGGGGAGAGCGCTCTCCCGGCAGGGTAATTTCACAGCAGAAAAGCCTTAGAGCCCCTATAGACGCTACTTAATGTTCATTTTCAGAATAAAAGGGTTGCGCTGGAACGGAAAAAGCAGCAAGTGTCATTCAGGGGAGCACCAGCAAGGACTCATCTTCAAAATTTCTAGCACTTTAAACACGTATTTCAAGATTTTCTTCAGGAGGTTGAAACTTTTTTAACCTAATAAAACCCCAAAGTGGCTTTCAAAGCCAAACGTTGCTCTGAGCTGAGCTCAGCCAGGCTGGGGGGGTCGTGTGCTTCCCCCCAAAGCAGGCCCCACATTTTCCCCTAAAAACCAAAATCAAATCACAAAAAAAGAAATCAGACTGGCTCAGCCTGAACCCTTTTTCCTCGCCGTATAAAACGCCGCGGCCCAAAGCGTTTCAGCCTCGGGGTAAATAACGAAGCCGCGGCAGGACCAGGCTCTGTGCGACCCCCCCGAGACGACGTGTCGCAGCCCACCACGGCCAGCGAGGAGAATTTCAGGACGACATCTATTACCTTCGAAACCACAACAACAGCCCAACGCCGCGCTCTTGTTCTCCGATAAAGCGGACAGGACGGTTTCTCTGCTGTCGTTTGTTTTACGTACGCCGCACCCCACTTCTCCCTAATCCCCCATTAGAAAATCAAAAAATTATTGTTTGGAAGACGATGAAGTCATACGTACGCGTCCTTTAATTACGTATAAACAATTTCTGATAACACTGTCTCGGCTTTTCGGTTCTTTCTAAACCTGACAACTTTTATTCAACCTTTATCTAAGGCAGCGCCTTCCACCGCGGGAGCAGCCAGGCCCGATCCTTCCTCCCTTGCAGCGCCGCAAGGAACGCGGCCAAAACCCGCGCGTTTCGGTGCCCGGGCAGTTAAGCGAGGCGGCAGCGGGATGCTGGCGCTCGCTCCGTGGGGAGGTCTCCACGGACCCACTGCGGGAGCACCAAAACCTCATCCGGGTAACGGACAACGCCAAATCTGTGCTCATTTCCCCCGAACGCCGCTCCAGCCGGGGTGGTGTTTAACCCGGTATTTCATTGCGACTGGGATCGGTTTAGCATTCTCCACGTGGGATTTTCTTTTTCCTCCCCTCATAGCGCTCCGGTTGCAGCGGTAGTTACGGGATTTAGCACACAAGGGCTTCTCGGATCACTAATCCTATTAAACTTCTGCAAACAGGCGGGGTACGAGCCGTTGGCTGCCCCGGGCCGAGGAGAGGGGGACACGCACGACGGCAATGACCCCAAACCCTTGGGAGAGACGACACGCGTGAGCGTTCGGCTCGGAGGAGCCCTCTTCCTTCCCGCCCACCCCCAGGATCTGCCCCACATCTGGCTCACGGAGCCCCCGAGCCCCCCAAATCCGCTCGGCTGAGCAAAGGGCACGAGCAGCGGCGCGGGGTGGGATGGAGGGTTGTACCGTGACCCCCAAACCCCAGGGGGTCAATCCCCATCCGCCCTCCCTTGGCTCTTCCACCACCCAGCAGCCGTTCTCCTCCACGCAGGGATGTGGGTCCCCCCCACGCAGGGACGTGGGGTCCCCCCCCACGCAGGGTGCTGGGCCAAGCCCTGAGCCGAACCGGCCTCACTGGTCCCCGGGGCCCAGCGCCGGAGGGACCCTCCCTGCGTCCTCCTTCCCTCGAGGCCACGTCGCCCGGCTCTGCCCCTCGCCCCCGCAGCGAGGGCCCCCCAAATCAGCAAGGCAGCCTCTGCTAAATCCCCAAACGCCTGGCGCGGGGGAAACGCACGCGGCCACCGCCCCGAACCCCCCAGCTAAACCCTTTTCTTCCCCCTAAAACCCACCAGCGTTTCCCAGTGCCAACAGAAAGCTCCCGCCCTGGCACACACCGCGGAGAAAGGAGGGCAGCAGCTGCCAGGCAGCGCCGAAGCGATGACATTTATTGGGGGGGTCGACGGGGGCAGCTGGCTGCCCATTTTTTTTTTTTTTCTTTTTTTAATTCATCTTCCTTTAAATAAGATTGTTCCAATTAACAAAGCGCTCGCCCAGAACAGGTTTCGGAGAGGAAAGAAGCAGGCACGGGATGCGCGAGAGCCACACGCACAAAAAGACTAAGAAAAAAAAGGAACTCGGATGCATTTATACGTGTCTGTATTTATATGTGCAAGTCTCTCGCCCAAGCCGATCCGAGCGAGGCCGGCGCGGAGGCCGTGGGGTGTTATTTATGATTTTATCCAAGGATGTGCCCGACCGGGGCTTTTAAGAATCCGGTTTTCCCGCTCGCCCCGAACAGGAGCAGCACCTCTGGGGGCTCTGCTACGCGTTACCCCCTTCCCAAACCCGATCCTCCAGCGCCCGAGTGAAAGCATTAAAACCCTCCCGGACACTTTGGGATCTGCACAGGGATCCGTTTCCGTCACCCGCTTATTGCGGGAGGGTTTGGTGCGGACACGGGCTGCCGCAGCCAGAAAAGCGTCGGGAAATGCCCCACAAACCTTCCGGAGAGCAACCACCGCCCCGGCCTCCAGCCTGCCCCGTCCGCGGGGCGATGCCCGGGATGGTTCCCGGCCCCGTTTCCCATCCCAACTCGCCGTACCTGCTGCTGCACAACGGCCCTTTGTCTCCCAGCCCATTACCGGGGGTGCCCTGCGTTTTATTGCCATTAACGTCCAGAAAATAAATGGAAAATAAACAGTCTCTTCCCAGCCCAACCGCCACGTTCCCCCCTCCCCGCGCTCATACAACGCTGAGCCGCTCTGACAAATATTCCCTTTAAAAACGCCACCGCAGCTGCAAAGGGATTTGTTTCCATCGAGGGGAGACGGGTGATTTTTGCCTTAATAAATGTTTTTGCCCATCTTGCCCACGTTTTGCCGGTGTGTTTCCGAGGGGTTCCTTTGCTGTCCCAGCCGTGGCAGACAGCAGCAGCGCGCGCTGCAGCTGCGGGCGTCAGGATTGTCACGATAAGGCGTCACCGCTCTGCGCCGCGATTTTAAGCCTCAAGACCGGCTGAACTCCGTGATGCTTAACTTGGTGATTTATTAATATTTCATCCTGCCTAAAAATGAGGGTGGTTTTTTTTATTATCCTACCTATAGAGCGCAGGGAATCGCACACCAATTTGCTAAATTCAGCTCTGGTCAACGTATTTTTTTAGCATATTTTTGCATATTTTGGGGGTGATGTTTTTGCAGTATTTTTGTTGAATGCTAGCCATGACTACATGGATATTTCACAACAAAAAAAAAATCTGCTTTACTGAAAGAGGGGTTTTTTTTTTCTATTTAAGTACTAAAAACTATTGATTTTTGGTTGACAAGTTTAAAACAATTTCCCTGTTCCATAAAAAAAAATTAAACGGACATCCCCCCTCTCCTCTATGGCAATTTATTTGCCGGATTTTTTTGCAGGTGGAGGCAGGGATGTCCCAACCCACTCGGAGCGAGGGATTTCAGCAATTCCAACCAGAAACACCGTCACCCCTCCGACAGCTATTGCCGGTCTCGTCTCTGCGCAGTCTCCCCTCATGCGGCCGGAACAAGACAAATAAATATATTTTTAAAAGTATTTGAGCCCTTATCGACAGCCGCGGGGGTCACTCGACTGGTTCGGAGCCACGTGGCGCTTCCCACCCTCCCTCTCCAGGGATGAGGGGGAAGGAGCAGCTCGGGGGGGGCTGCAAAAGCAGCTGGTGGGGGACAGGGAGGGACAAAATCTGCACCCCCCGACCCTCGTATCCCCATCACAGAGCCGGCGCACCCGCGTTTCCCCCCCGGGCGCTGCAGAGCCTGCTCCAAACCGCTTCACCAAGCTCCAAACCGTTCAAACGGTTACAAATTTTAAGCGTTTTCGTCTTCCCACAACCCAGGAGACGGCCAGCGCCAAGCGGGCCCAGCGAGGGCAGGATCAGGCCCCCAGCCCGTTGCTCCGCCGGAAGCATCACCGCCCGTCCTGCCCCACATCCCCGCGTCCGTGCTGGGGCTGCCGGTCCCCGCGGGCCTGCCCCCCAACCGCACAGGGCTGGCGTTTGTTTTTCTCCTGTTTTTCTGCTTTTCCGCGGCTCTTTTCCCTGCGCGGTGCCGGGGACGCGGAGGCTGCACTGCAGTTCCAGGGCCGGCGCCGATAGAGGCTCCCGGAGCCGCTTTCAGCCCTGCCTGATGCTCCCGGCTGCTCCGTCACCTTCCCGCTCCCCAAAGTGCTCCTGGCTGTCACCTTCCCCGTCCCCAAAGCGCTCGAGGGGCTCACGGGGAGTCCAGCATCAAGCGACCCGGCTCTCTGCTCGTAATCTAACCCACGCAGCAGCGGGTTCAGCTCTGGGGGTGCCCATGGGGTGGGGGAATTTGCTGATGTCCAGCACAGGGCAAGCATCCCCCATCCTCCTCCTCCTCCTCCTCCTCGGCGGGGCAAAGCCACCGCCACTGCTCTTCTCATAAACCTCTTGTCGTCAAAAGGGCTCAAATCTTGGGGCAGGGGAAGGCAGGGCTGTTGCACAGCCCCGTCTGTTCCCCACCCGCTTTTCCTGGGGAAAACCAAACAATTCCGCTTTTAAAAAATAACCTTCTCTCCGCGCCGAGCTCAGCATTTGGCAAGAACAGCTCAAACGGTGCAGGGCCCCCCCCTTCTCAGAGCTGCTGTTTGATTTTGGGGGGTGCCAGTGTGATTTATTTGCGGCTTTTACCTCCTCCGTGCCCAGTTTTGGTTTGGGGTTTTTTGTTTGGGGGGTGGCGGGGGACACGCCGCACCAGGCCACCGCTTGCTGGAGCAGGCGGACGAGCCTCCTCTGCACGCCGTGGGTGCTCAGAGCCGCCAGAACACGCGGAACGGTCGGACTCCATGAGGTCTCTTCCAACCAAAACCATTCTATGATTCTATGAAAACGGGTGCAACCTCATCCCAGCGCTTTTACCCCAAACCCCGCAGGCATCGCTCACCCCAGCGCAGATCTCCCAGGCCACCGTGGCTCTTCTGGGGGACCCAGGGAACCACGTTTACGCACCAGGGAACGAGCGACAGCGCTAAAACCTTCAGGATTTGCCTTCCTGGAGCTGCTCGGCTTTTCCCGGAGCTGCTCGGCTTTTCCCCACACCTTGGAGAGGCGGGAGGGGGATGCGCAGGTCTCATTGCCTTCACAACATCCGTATCCCGCACCCCTGGGGCGAGTCAAGCATCTCCAGCTGCTTCGGTCAGATGGGGAAGAGGTGGCAAGGGACAGCCTGGAGTTCAGGGGTGAAAACAGCCGGGCGTGCACATGAGCACCCCAAACTTGGCCAACCCTCAGCACCCAAGAGCTGCCCCGGCGTTATCTCGGCTTTTGCTGGTGTCAACGGGGGGATTTGACTCTGGACCGGCCCAGGGGTGGAAGAAATCCTTCGAGTGGGAGCCGCCGAGCTCCTCTCTCCAGTTGGGCACAAAGTAAAGCAGTTGGGGATATCACCAGCACTTGGTGAGAGGAGCTGGCTGGACGTTTTTCGGGTGGAAAACGACAATTCATCAAAAGTAAGATGTCACGCATAAACGCGGCCCATTTCTACAAAGAGTTTGTTTTGAAAGAGAAATTGGGGGGGGAGAAGCACGGAAATGAGATCAACACATTTTGCTTTGGGCTTTTCAAGAAGGAACACTGAGCTTGTTTAAAAAAAAAAATCACTTTTCATTTCAATATTTCACATTATAGAGTCTAAAGTAATTTGCTTTGCAATTTCACTCTGAGAAAAAACATTGAAGTTTCTGCTCTTGTTCTTTCTCAGAAGTGGAAGAAAGGGGGAAGGAGAAGGGAAGAAAAACCTCAAGTATTGCCGATGAATTTAAAACCTCCAGTTTTCCCCTTCCGGCTGTCTTAATGAGATCAGTCCTGAATCTATAGGAACCCCGCTCGGGAAAAATCTCCTTCGAAACGTTTTCTCAACGCCAGAAAGAGCCGAGGAGTGGAAATGCCCATGGGAAGGGAGCGAGTTGGAGAACACTTTTTGGGTGGGGGAGCGTTTGGAGAGGACGAGGACGAGACGGTCCCGTGGGATGGGGGAAGGGACCATCTGGAACTACTTGTTGTAGCCGACGCGACGTCGCAGGGAGCGGCACCACATGAAGCGTGTTGAGGTTGCACCGAACCGTCCGTCCCCCCCAGCCATTTCGGTGGGAGCAATCCTGATTTACCCCCTGAAACCAGCCCGGGATTTACCCCGACAGCAGCACTTCTGTCCCCGGGGACATCGGGGAGCTAGACCTTTGCTCCGGTGAGCTGGTGCTGCCAAAATAAGCAGCTTTGCTCTGGGGAAAAGAAAATTCAAAGCTTGTCTATGGAAAAAAAAAAAAAGAATCGAGAGGAAACGCAGCAGCAAAGAGCTCGGGGATGAGGCAGAGCTGCTGGAGAGGCCGCGTCGGAGCCGGGGCTGCTGCCTCGCGGGACGGCACCACGAAACGCCGCTGCTGGGGCTCGCTCTCCCTTCCGCCGAGGGCCCTCCGCGCGACGCACGCCATCACCGCCTTCTCGCGTTAAGGCCCCTTCCAGGAGAAGGCAACGGGGACAAGGGAGGCTCTCGGTCCTCCAGACCGACCGCTCTGGCTGCAACTGGAGGACAAAATCCCCACCAAGCCTTCGGGTGTTCGGGGTTTTTTTTTTGGAAAACGCTTCCAATCACAGGAAATAAAAAGGGACCGAGCTGGAGGGATGGCCAGGTCCCGGCAGACTCCGTCCCCTCCTCTCCATCCCACCCTGCAGCACCCACCCGGGGGTAGCTGCCTCCTGCTCCCCCCACCGCCCGGCTGCTTCCCCGGCAGATTTGTAGCCGCCACAATGGCGCGGGCAATGGCGGCGGGGCGATGCCAGCCGCAGCCCAGGCTAACGCTGCCGCCCCTTTTGTCTGAGGGCATTAAAACCCCAGAAACGTTGGGGTGGTGGTGGGGGACCGGGAGGCTGTCAGCGCGTGATGAGTGGCTGCGCAGCGTTACCCGTCTGGCACCGGTGCCCCTCGCCACAAATGCCATTGGCAAAGCTCTGCACAAACATCTTTTCAGGGCTCGCCTGGTTCTCCCGGCTGCCATAGAAACCCCTGTTTAGCTGAAAGTATATTAAAGGGTGGCGCTGGCCCTCACGCTGAATTCATCACATTGTATTCCCCCAGAAAAAAAAACCCCACCACAACGCAGCAGAAAGCCCACCCCTTTGTGCCTCTGCCTTCGCTTTCTCTGTCCAAGGGAGATGGTCGTTCTCCGGTTCGTTTTGTACTCGCAGTTGCATCCCCCAGCCCTGGGAAGGACCGCTGCGTCCCACCAGCCCTCGCCTCCTGGCCTCCTCCCTCTCCATCTTCCCAAACACCACCAAGGAAGCACCAAAAGGCTCCTCAGAATAAAAAAAAATAAGCAGATGGGAAAAAACTGGGGGGGGGCAAATCCTGCCTTGCTCCCCCGTCCTGCTCTTCTCCACCCGTTCCTCCCCAGCGCGGCAGGGAGCCACGGGCTAAATCCAGAGCTGCCGCCACCGGGTCCCACCAGGGTTTTTTTGGGAGGCAGGGAGAAGCGGGCAGAGGCATATTTGGTCACACACATCCCTTTTCTTACAGAACTGGGTCAAATCGGAAGTTTTCAGCTTGAACGCCAGCAAAAATACGACAGGACCCAACTCAAATCCAGATAAAATTATACGTCAGGCATGATTTGAAGAGGTACAAACCCATTTCTCCGCAAACCGCCGAGCAAGCTCAGACCCTCAACACACGCGAGGACCTGGCCCCGAAACCTCCCCGCGCTGAGCCAAGCAGCTTCGCCCGCCCTCGCCGGCCCGGGAGGGACCTCGGGGGCAGCGAGGGGGTAATTTAGTCGTTTGAGGCGCATCGGACAGCGCGAGCTGGGAGTCACCTATTCAAGCGGATTTCATGCCCTGCCACCGGCCGTATCTCTCTATCAGGGTGGCCGGCGGAGGTCCCACAGCGGCGCCCGGGAGGCACCTCCAGCCCGCGTCCCACCACGGCAAAGAGCCAAGCAGCCCCGGGACACGCGGGATTGACACCCACAGGTCAAAAGTCCAACCGTGTTAGTCCAAAAAAGCCCCTTTGGTGTTAAAAGTTGGGGTTTCGTTTCCAGAAAGGGGAAACCTCCTTGTTTCTTGCAGAATTTGCTCATTATTTGTGACAAATTTTTCTGGTTTTTTTTTTTTTTTTTGCCTGGAAGAATTCATTTCGTTGGACATTTCCTCCCAAAGCTTGCCATTTCAGCCCAAATGAACCAGTTTTGCCCAAATTTATTGGCCATTATTTTTAGCCACTTCCCTCTGCGGAACGGTCCTCAAATCTAAACCGAACTTACTCCTTATCGCTCCCATCAGCGCCCGCAGAGGCGGCTGAGCGCAGCTCCTATCTCAAACCTGCCGTGAAAGCATGCCTTAAATTTTCCAAAAAACCTCTTACCAATTTCATTTTTAAACCGAGTTATTTTACCTCCGCTGACCGTAAAAGCGGGAAGGATCAAAGCCAAGCCCTTTTGTGGCGCGGGGTGCCCCTGCCATCGCACGCTTTGTTCAAAACGTCCTCAAAGAAACTCTCGTTTTGGTCAAGAGCCAATTATAAAAATTGGGGGGTGTATGGGGAGATGTTCGGAGCTTTAGAGGTGTAAAATTGTCATCACATCTGTAAAGCTTCTGAACGGCCACGCGCAGGCGGAGCCCCACTTTGCCGGAGCAGAGGAGCCCGGAGCAGAGGACGTATCCTTGCTTAAAGGCCGGCAGAGAAAGGCAGTTTCTCGGCTCGGGAACGGCCCCCAAAACCCCCATCCCTCCTGCACAGCAGCGTTTCCCCTTCTCCTTTCCCTGCCGCGCGCGGCAGGTCCTGGGTTAGGTCCTCCTCAGGAGCACAGCATGGGGTTTGCTTGCCCCCCAACAGCTTAGTTGCTCCCCACGGACACCGTGGGGGGAGGTTTGGGGTCCACCTGACCCCACACAGCCCCCCCAGATCCCAGCAGCAGGGCCAGAACTGCAGCCTGGACCCAGCTGAGGTGGGTGCAGCAGTGCCGGGAAGGGTGACCCCAAAGCCCCCCCTGCCCAGCCCCACACGCAGGCAGGGGGAGCGGGGTGTCTGCTCCGAGGTGGCCCCACACCAGGGCCGAGCATCCCACGGCCCCGCCGCGCGGCACATCCTTGCTGCAGGGGCACCCCGAACGGTTGGCAACGATCCTCCTGGTGCCGGCGGAGCACCCGCACCCAGAGCCTCCAAACCCACCCCGCGAACCGGCACAGGGCAGCCACCAGCGTCCCCCGCCGTGCCCCCGGGGAGCGGAGGAGCCCCCCGCTCGGGCCCACGCCGGCGCGTCGGTCCCACTCCACGTCACGGCGGTGGGGGGACCCTGCCACGCTCGTCTGGCCGCTCTCCGCCAATCTGCATCACAAAAGCCCCATTCTTGCGAATTTGGGCGACCTCCCGACCTCGCCAGCTCGGGGAGTGAATGGCTTTAGTCTGCCACGACCATCATGTCACTTTGATTAGTGCGTGAATAAACTCTCAATCCCGGGCTGGGGGAGGCAGGGCTGGCGGGAGCCGCGCCGGTTTGCAGCCCCGGCCGCGGGGACAGCACCCTCGGTCCCGCGCCCAGGGGTGGTCACGGGGGTCCCACCGCCCACAGCACCCTCGCCCCTCTGCCAGCCAAACCAGGCCACGGAACCCACCGCCCTGCCCTGCGCGCGAGGAGCCGGCGGCGCTGAACCCCACCGCGGTGCTCGGGGGTGACCCCGCGCCCTTCCCACCGCTGCCGCCTCCCCGCAGCACCTCGATGGGGAGCAGAGCAGCCGAAATTAGAAGCTGAAGGACCCCCGGGGACATACTGCTGGTCTCCCTTGTTACTTCGGTGCCCAAAACTCGGGCAGCAGCACCAAAAGCATCGACGGGGAAGCTCCCTGCGCCAAATCCCGCTGGAAGCACCATTTGAGCAGACTGGGCTGGATCCAACCCAGGTCCCTTCAGCCCCTGAGGGGGTTCACAAGGGGCTGCAGGAGCCCCCAAAACACCTGACCCTTCCTAAATTGCACAGGGAAAGAGCGGCGAGGGCAAACACCTCTCCCCAGCCCAGGGCAGGATTGTTTTGAGCACACGGATGCCTCCGGATCCACGCGAAGCTCAACCATGCGTTTCGGTGGCAACAGGCGGCTGGTGCCGCTCGCCCAAAGGAGGGACAGGTACTGCGGGGACAACTGGGCTGCCCCTCGTCCCAAGGATGCTCCGGGCTTGCTCGGGTCCAGCGGCCACAGCCGGGGATGGCCACGCAACCACCACCACCCCCAGCTTCACCTCAGAGATCAAGCATCACCCGGGGAATCAAAAAAGTTTGCAGGAACGGATGGCAAGCTTTCAGGCAGGCAGAAACTCATGCTTTTGGGGGAAAACCTGGAGGATTTTGTATTTCGGGAGGCCCTGAAGCACACTCGATTTACAAGCCAACCTGTAACGAGTCTCAAACATCTGCTTTTGAGGAGAAGCTGAACTCTCGCACACCCCTCCCGCTCGCTACACGTCCCACAACACCTAATAACCCCCCGAGTTGCTCAACACCTATCAAAACTGCCAAAATATCACCATTTTAAGTCTAAAAACGCAAGATCTGTAGACAAGGGTTCGGAAGACAGTAAATTAGGCCCCGCACGAAGGGCTCTACATGGGAAGCTAATGACCTTTTGTCTCTCCTGTCTACAGACGGGCCTCATTTGCATGTATGCGGTTGGAATAATTCTCGCCCATATTTCAAGCGTGTGGCTGCATCCCCGCGTCCTCCTCCGGAGAGGTTCCCTCCCGCTGTGCGTGCCATTATAATAGTGCAGCCACTTCAGACTGCCTCTAAAGCCACCTAGACACCAGCCAGGCTCCTCCAGCCCGACGGGAGGCTCTCCCCACGGAAGGGAAAGAGAGGGCTGAGGCCCCGTGGGTGACAAAACCGAGACGTTTCGGGGACACCCCGGGGGCTGCGGGGTCAGCGCGGCCCCGAACCGCGAGACCCCCGCAGCAATGCCCGTACCTCCGCTATGGGGAGCGCCCCCGGGCTCCGGTAACAGCCCCCGTCCTCTTCTGGGGCCCAAGGTTTTAGGTTGATCTCAGAATTCCGGAGCCCAAGCCTTTTACCGGGTCCCCGTGCTGCAAGCTGAAGCCCTGGGGTGCCCTTTCTTAGGCGCTTTGCGGACACCTTTGAAGCAATTCCCAAAGGGCAGGTTAAAAATGCTGGACATGGAAAACCTGAGGTCTCCCCCCCACCTTCCCCTGCTCATGTTGCTTCTCCCCAAAGCCCGGGGAGATCTCGGAGCTGGTTTAGCAGCCCAAGGAGGAGCTGGGAGCCTGCTGGGGGGAAGCGGTTGGTACTGGGGCCAGAGCGGCTCTTTGCAACGCCCCCACCCCGATTCCTGCTGAAGGTGGGCAGCAGCACGGCGGCCGCGCTGGCAGGAGACACCGTGCCCGGCAGAACCATCCGGTAGCGCTTGGCTTCGCACTGTCCAGCCTCATCCGCCTGCGCCGCGGGGAGCAGGATTAGCCCCTGCTCGGAGCAGGCTGGATCGCAATAGCTAAAGCAACGCGAGCCGGGTGACCCTGGCTGCACCCTCCATGCCAGGACCTCGAAACCCCGAGCATCATTCCCCCTTCCCAAGGCTTCCAGCCTTAAAAAGAAATCATTCCTTCTCCTTTACGGCCCCGCTTTGCGGAGCCCCAAGCCCTGCTCTCAGCCCCTCTCCCGGCGCCAGGATCCGGCCCGTCCGGGAGCGGAGCGGCTCCGCTAACAATAACGCCTGGCGCTGGGGCGCTGGGAAGGCAGCGCTGCGGCAAACACAAGCCCTCAGCCGGGCCGAGCTGTCAATCCGGCCCCCATCTCTCAAAAGATTGATTAAGGACAAAAAAAAACAAACAAAAGAGAAAAGGGAACTTATGGACATGAGCTGAGAGGCGGGGAAAGAGGGGAGGGGAAACGAGCCCGGCCAAGTTAAAATTCCGACGGAGAAGTTGCAGCTGAACTATAGAGTCTAGACAACCATTCATGGCCCCGGCCCCAATTGTTATATAGCCTCTATTGTCTTAATTAACCATTTTAGCTGAAACGGGAGCAGACAAATCTTTTCTTCTCCGTTCCACCCCTCCTCTGCTGCACACTCATGCAGACAAACACACAACCGAGTCAAGTGCTTTGATTTAAAAACCCCCTCGGCGTACACCCCCCCCCCCACACCCCTTCTTTCGAGGGAGATCTTTGCGAGGTTCCTTGAGAAAAATCACTCGCCAAACAAGCAAGGGGAGAGGGGCTGGTCGGAGGTGGGGGGAAAAAAGAAATGCAAATCCCGACGCAACGTGAATGGGAACAAATGGGTTGATTCTTTTAATCTCCTAATGTGCTTAATAAAGCATTATTGCAATGCAAATTTTATTTTAATGCTGTACATATTTTATTTGACATGCTGGTAATTTTAGTTGGCTGAACAATCCACCGCTTTGTTTTACCGAGTTGTTTCTGTTGGGGGGGGATATTTTTGAGGGTATCATGGGACTTCTGCCGGCCGATACCCCCTGGGAATCTCTGCAGCGCACTCTTCAGAGGCTTAAGCTAAAAAATAAATAGGGCCAAATTCTCCTCTCATGACCCCAAGTAGAAATGCAGGAGAAATTCAGAAGCGCTTCTCACCCCCCTCTCTCAACCTTCACAACCTCTTTTCCCTCCTCCCAGCCGCTACATCCCATTTACGCCGATTTAACGGGGTTTTAGCGGAAAAAGCCCGGCCGCCAGCGCAGGCGGTTGCCCTCACCGAGGACGCCGGCGCGAGGCTCTGCCCCGGGCGCGCAGGGAAGGTGCAAGAGGAACCTCGGCACAGAGCCCTGCCCGGACCTGGGACTCGCCACAGCCCGAGCCAGGGGAGCATTCCAGCCCCCCATCCGACCTTCTCTAGGGTGGGTTTGGGATTTGCCTGCCCCTTCGGAAGACGCTTGCATGAAATCTCCCCGGCTCGGGGTCTGCGCGTTGCTAATATTACCCCTTCCTCGCCACGAGCCCAAATTGGGCATCGCTGCAGAGACGCCGCAGAGCAACCCCCGCTTCCCCCGAAGAAATCGGGGCTTTGCGAACGTTTTTGAGAGCGAGCCTTACCCCGAAGGGGGGGAAATCTGCCTCATTTTCTGCCAGTGTGTCAAGGTACAAACCTGATTGCAAAAGAAAGAAATTAGTGACAATTATAATCATCGTGCCGGGCTGCAGCTCTCTAGGAGGAAACTGTCATTTTGGCAGGATAAATGCAGCTCGGAGCGCTCTGTAAAACAAACACGGATGTGCGCAAACGGGCAAATCGGTGAACGCTCCCGCGCCCGCTCAGAAAAGGGGCTTTTTTTCAGCACAGAGCTGAGGATCCAACGGCTCCCCGCGGGTAGTGAACTCACGAGGGCCCTGCTCTCCCGTGGAAACCCCGGGAGACAAGCTGAAGGGCAGGGAATGACCACGCGCACGCGGCACGAAGGGCTTCAGGAAACAAGCGGCACGGGTGGAAGGGCACAGGGAAGGGATGCAAAAGCCTTTTCCGAAGCCGCTTGCGGGGCTCTGGAGCTGGAGACCCCCACGAGAGAGTCTGCAACCCCTTCCCTGAGCTCCTCCTGGCAGAGTATTCCATCAGGGCAGGGGGTAGAAGCACCACTGATGATGGAGATGGGTTCCTCTGGTAGGATGGAGAGAAGGGAGCTAGATCTTTTGCGAAGACCTTGGGCGCGTGCCTCGCTGCAAACCGGGAAATCCAGACCCCAGATTGGCGTGGCAGCAGATTTAGGAGCAAGCAGGGAGCTCTCCCCATCCTCCACTCAGCCCTACAGGTGTGCAAGCTGTTGCTGCAGGAGAAGTGGAAACCAGAAGCATGAAGGAGGTCAACAGTCTTCCCTTCACCTCTGGGGAAGGTGGATCCCCCCCCAGAGCTGGCGTTGGGAAGCCTTTCAGCTGCTGCTCACCAGCAGGGAATGGCTGCAGGAAGGATTAAGGGGATTAATGTGGCCCAGGAGCTGCTTCCGAGATGTTTGCCACAGTCAAGAAAGCCGGTCTGCACGGCATGGAGGACCAAGCAGGGGTCCTTGCCTTCACCGAGGGAGCAGGGAGTTTGCAAGTCAAGAGAGGTCCAAAATACATCCTGGCCTTTACCGGTCTTCTCTCAAGGTGCACAGGGCACACAGGAACCAGGACCACAGAGACCTCACGCTTTGAGCCCTGCTGGGGACACCTGAGGGGCTTGAGACCTGTCACGCGATTGATCTCCAGCCACCCCATGCAGGTTGCCCCATTCTCCAGCCACTTACAACCAGCAAGTCCAGCTGTGCACCCCTTCCCACCTACACCACCTTCACTAGGGCGCTCCAACCACTGCAAAAGCAAGTTCAGGAAGGTCCTCCAGAAGAGCAGACCCAACAAAGATGACCAGCATGACCAGCTCCCTCAGTAAAACCTTTAGCATCATCCTCAGCAGGAAACCAGCCAGACCCTTAAGCACGTACAAATAGAGGCCAACCTGAGAGCCGAGGTGCAGGAGGTCCCGCGCAGGAGCAAGGGCTGGCGTGGACACACACTGCTGCCTGCAGCAAGGCCAGACGAAGGTAGAGGGAAACCAGAGCTCCTCCATGCCCTCCTTCAAACAGAGCAAGAGCCCCAGCTGGCCCCCGCCCTGATGGCTCATGGCTCTCAGGTGTCATCTGCTCAGGCCCATGGGAGGGACCACAGCTGGTTTCCACCACCCAGCCGCTACCACTCTGCTTGATGCTCACCCGGCTGGGGTGCAGGAGGGACCCCAGCGGAGCAGGTCCATGATCTGCCCGTCACCTACGTGCTCCGACCATCACACGCGGGCTCCGTTGCACGTGCACGCTTGGGGACATGGTCTAGTGGTGGGCTTGGCAGTGCTGGGTTAAGGGCTGGACTCGATGATCTTAAAGGTCTCTTCCAGCCTCAACGACTCTACGGTTCTATGATTAATCACGACCACATTCCGGGCATCACGTGCATGCTCCGGCCAGCCGGACAAGACCCGTGCCCTGGAAATCGGGGCTGGTGAGGTCCAGAGGATGGCAAGGGTGGTGGTGCCTCTGCACACCCACCTCCGCGAGCGCACGAGGGTCTTCATCTTCGTTAAAGCCTCCAGGCACGCTCTTAATGTTACCTCTCCAATAATAATATTTCATCTGCCTTATCTGATTAGGTTAGGCTCATTTGATTTTTGCAAAACACCTTTAATCACCTTGCAAATTCCCCGTCATTATAAACAGAGCCACCACAAACATTTTCAGCAATCCAAGTTTTATTTTCAGCAATTCTTTTTTTTTTTAATATGCGAGAAAGGCAGTTGTAAAAAAAAAAATATTTTAAAAATATGAACAAGACAGAGGCTGAGAAAACATTAACAAGGCCCCGTGCTTTCTGCTAAAGTGCCTTCATTTCATTATCATTAAATTTGCCTAGTAATTAGATTTCGGTGCATGAATATTTTAAAAAAACGTAACAGACAGGCTGTCAAAAAAAAGCACGACAACATCAATTCGATAATTTTTTAGACAGAGACATTCATAAGCAATTAACACAGATTTCCTGGGTTTGGAGACTTTTTTTTTCTTTCTTTTCTTCTTTTTTTTTTTTCTTCTTCCAGCCTTGCGTTCTTCACCTGAAATCAAAAGAAAAGCACCGTAAACACCAGCGCTCCCATTCCTGCGGGTTTTTGCCTGGTTCGCCAACGCGCCGCCGTGATCCCGGGGCCGTTTTTCCCTCTCGCGGAGCCCTCGCTTGGCACGCTCCGGCGCTCCTCTCCCCTGCCTCCCACCCCAGCCTCGCGGAACACGGGCGGGCACGAGGTTGGGTCATCCATCAGACCTCCCCGCTCCTGCAGGACCGGATTCAATTAAGGTTGCATGAAGCTTCTGTCTTGATCTTCAGGCATTTCTGCTGAAAACAGTGATTTTGATCACTATTTGCATAATTGCACGGTTACGTATTCACCGGGTCCCTAATTATACGATCCGTGGTCGACGCTGCTCCAGACGAGGGGAGGTTTGCGAGGGCCATACTCAACCGGCTGCTCTGCCCCGATCCCCCGCGCCCCCGGGCCTGATCCTGGCTCCAGGTGAGCTCGACTGCGACCCCCTTCCCGCAGCTCCTCCTTGAGGGGCTTGCGACCCCCAAACGGGGCTAGGGCTTGCCCTCCCCACCCTGTTTGTGCGCGAGTCGGGCACCGAGAGCGAGGCCAGCCCCAAAAACGAGGGGTTGGGGGCAGGATGCCAGCCCCTGCTCCACAGCCACCGAAACGGCCCCTTGCACAGCCGTCACCCCCCGGTTTTTACCCAATTTCGAGGTGCAGCACCGCGAGCTGCTGCCTTACCCGTGCTGCGTTTCCAACTGGACCAAAAGGTGGCTGGAAAACAACGTAGTCCCAAATTTCCCCCTTTTTTCCCCCTCCTCAGCGATCCCAGAAGAACCCCACATGCCCGGGGGCCGTTTGCTGGGATGATTCAAGATCTGAGCTATTTTGGAGGTGGGGGTGGGTTCAGCCCGCGCCTGGAACCCCATTTCCCATATGACTGACATGGGGCCACCGACCCCGCGGACGTGCCCGGGAAGGAGCTGCTTGTTCACGATCGGCTTCTTGCACTTGCAGAGTTTCTGATCCCTCCGAAAGTCTTGATACGGGGGAATTTTGTTTCAGACAGAGCTTCCAAAGTTCCTGGGTTTAGTCCTAAATCAGGACCAAGCACTTGAAATACTCTAGAAAAGGGACCTCTTTCCTCTGCACATCCCACGGCCTTAAGAAATCGAGTCCTTATTTTGACTGAGCCCTCTACACGCTGACAGCCCAGCCAGAGCCCAGCTCCCGAACTTTTTCCACGCCACGGGAACCCTGACAACACGTCCGTACTCCGCGTCCCCACGCCCGGGGCCACGTCCCAGCCCCGGTGCAAAGCCAGCACCACTCGGAGACCCCAGCGTGAGGTCCGTGCCCGCGTTACGAGAGCAACGTTTCCCGCTTGGGAAAGCTCAGGATTATTGCGGACGGGTAGCCCCGATGATCCTTGCAGGTCTTAAAGAGCACGCGCCGGAGCTGACGAGCGTACTGGGAAGAGAAGACAACAAACCAACCCCGCCAAACCCAAATCATTCGACCTAAACATACGTGGATGTTAAACATCTGCGTCTACGTTATTTTTTTAGTCTTACTATCATCGTCGTCATCGTCGTCATCGGCAAATTAAGAATACACAAAACAGCCACACACAAAGAAAATCCTAGACCTCAACGCGGGTCATGCCTTCCGAAAATCTCCTTTGCGAGGTTTTATCGGCAAGAGCAGGGAGTGGAAGCAGTTGGTACAAGCAGCTGAAAGACCAAATCAAAAGCATGTGAGCAGATTAAAGAATCAATCTCTCCGTTTGATGCAGAGGAAATCCCGCTAATTATAAAGAAGGGGCTTATTTCCTGGAGTCACTCTGTTTGAAGTCATCAAAACTAGTAATACTTAATTACTCTACTTTATGGAATATGTAACATGGAGCCCCTTCTCCCACTCGCCAGCGCTCTGATGCCATCGCTGGGGTTTCCAGGGGGTTGTGGCGATGTTCCTCTGTACCTATGCACTTATTTATTCAAATGAAGCCCTTAACAGCCCTCGCGTGAGCCTGCGGGGAAGCATTTAAACGTGCTATAAAAGGAGGTTATAATGAAAAAAAAACCCCAATCCAGAGCGATTTAGCCGTGCAAGCTACCTGGCTATTACCGCAAGCGTGCGAGTTGTGTGCGCGCCGTGGCAGCAAGCACCTTCAGAATCGGGATTGGAGAATTAAACTACAGCGAAGGCATTTGCCTCATCCCAGTCCTTGAGAAGAGGAGGGAACTGGCAGCGGTGTTACCGAAACACGGCCTCCACCCGCGCCGAAGCAGCCCTTCGGGCCTTGCTGAGCCATCTTTGCCCGAGGAAGAGAAGAGCGAGGCACCAGCTTTGGGGTTGTGGACACATCTAGATTACAGCCATAGACAAACCCCAAACATTCGGCTGTTTTGAGGAAAAGCAAGAGTGCCAGGTGGGCACGGGATCTTCTCAGAACCGGTGTAAAGGTATTTAATATCGAGGACTGTCTGGTTTTCCTCCTCTCTCCAGGTGGCCATAGGGCAAACCTGGCCAGGGTGGGCTTGGCGCAAGGGCCAACAGCTCCCAGTCTCATAAAACATGACGCTAAAGCTCCGAATTCTGGAGCCGGGTGGAGGATCCCAGCATGGATCCTTCCATGGAGAAGGATCCCAGTCTCATAAAACATGACGCTAAAGCTCCAAATTCCAGAGCCAGGTGGAGGATCCCAGCATGGATCCCTCCATGGAGGAGGATCCCAGTTTTCATTTAAAAAAAAAATAGCAATAATCATATTTTTACAGGTCGAGAGAAACCTTGAAAAGCGTCACCCAAGAGATCCAGGCAGGGAAAGGCAAGTAAGTTCATTTTTATTAAGTCTTGCCGGTTTTGACGCAGTCTCAAGGGGCGCTGAATATTCCCGCGTGCATCCCTGGCACTGAAGCTGCTCCCAGGACCCGAGGCCTCAGGCAAAGCCGTCCCCGGCAAGGGAGCAAAGCCCACGGGAGCAAAACCTGCTCCCAGGATGAGATTAGGGTCTCTGCATCGCCCGCTCCAGCCCGACGCGCTAAAGGCAACGTCCAAGGAGCAGGTTTGAAGAAGAGCTGCCCATTCCTGTGGCTGGGGAGCACCAGGACAACCCAGGTTTGGGTTTGCCTTGCTCAGCTCTGGCTGCTTGTGGGACTTTTTCCAAATTGCTCTCCTTGTTTTCCAACTAAGCTGGTAAATTTTGCAGGGGAGCAAGACAGGAGCCCACCTCGTCCTTCATCGCCACCCACACCCACCTACCTGGGTCTGCGGGTGCTACAGAAACCTCGCTATCACTACTAGCGATAATCGATTTTGCTGCTCCGTCCTGGAGTTTCTCCCAAATAACTGAGTCCGGCCGGGGAGATGTGGAGCTACGTGCCGCTGTTTGAAATTCTGCACATACCACCCCGCGGCGGGAATGCTGCTTTGGAGTCATGAGGCTTCTCAGCCAGGAATTGAGGGGTGAAAAGGGGTTTTTTTTCCAAGATTGAAAGGGAAGAAATCTGTTAAGCCCAGGTTTGACCTGACTGGGAAATGCAACTGGGCTCCGGGCTAGTTCAGCTGCCCCGAAAAATCCCTTTTAAGATGTCTGAGCTTTGTGAAAACACCAAGCTGGAGCACGTCTCTAGATCCCCTACCTACGCAAGGACCCCTGCCGTTTTCCCGTCAGCGGGAGATGGGGCGAGTGCCGTGCTGAGCAGCACCCGCACCGCAGGGCAGGCGTCGGCGTCCCCCCGCTCCCCCGGCTCGTGCCCGTCCTCGCCGCTTTCGGCAGCTGAGGGACCAGAGACGCCCCAGCGCTGCGGGGCCGTGCGGGAGGACGAGAGCTCGGTTTCCAGCCCAGCGACACATCTGCTCCGGGTCCCCGATACGGCACGACCCACCGAGGCTTTCCCTGCTTCGGGTTCTCCGTTTGAGAGCGAGCATCCACCCGGAGAGGCGCAGCTCAGAGCTCCCTTCCCTGCGGATTTGACAGGCTTTCATAACACGAATGAAAATAATATTTGCCTGAGCAACACCAGGAGCGTTCCGGCATTTAGCCCCTTGCAGGTGATGGGAATAGTTCGAGACGGACCCAAAATAAGACTCTCGCATCCCAGTCCCTCCAAGAAAACCCCAAGATGAGTAGATCGCTGATGATTTTTTGCCTCGCCTCTTCAGCTCTAAGGTGTCAAAGGAGGGAAGAGAAGGATGTGCCGCGAGGTGAACATCCCCACCTTCGGCGGCTGGTAAGAGAGCAGCCGGAAAGGAATTGGATTTTATCCAAAGAGGCTTTCTAGGGCTGGCGACTTTCTTCCCTGCCGTCTATCACGGCCGCGGGCAGCAGCGAGGAGCAGAGCCGGGTCCGGGCTCCAGGTCTCCGTCTCGGCCGCGAGAGCCGTGACCTGCTGCGGGAGGGAGGGAGGGAGCCCGGGCTGCGGCCCCACCGCCCGGGGAACGCGCTCTGGGCAGAGAGACGGCCTTAAACCCCGCCGCAGGTCTCGCCCTGTCCTACACAGGAGCTCCGTGCGGCGCTGCTGACAGCGGAGCACAAGCCAACGTTTCGGGCGCTGCTTCTTTGCACGCTGCCCCGAGGCCACAGGCGACGGACGTTTTCCCGGTGCAACCCCGAAAAGGGACGCGGCCTCGAGCAGAGGTGATTTCTGCGCCTGAAAAATAAACCCATCCACAAGCCCCGACCCTTTCTGTACGTTAAGCAAGGGCTTAAACACTCTGCTAAGGCGGGCGAGGCGGAGGGGCGCGGGAAGGGGGTCCCGCTCCCCGTCGGCTCTCCCCGGAGGAAGGGGCGAGCAGGTCCCCGCCGCCGCCGCCGCCGCCAAGCGAGGACCTCGCCGCAGCCCGGCCGAGGTCTGTTTGTCACTTTTCCTTCATTATTTGCAGTTTGTACACAGGCGTCATTAGGGATTCATTCGGTTTCCCTAGCAGCAGGCATTAGTCTGGCTTCCCTTTCCCCCTTCTCTCGCCAGCGCCCTTTATTTTTAGTGTCTTATTTACAGTTTGACAGAGTAACTGTAACCCTTGCAAGCTACTCCAGCGGCTTTAATCGGGGGAATAATGGGTCCTGTCTGGCGATGAATAGAATTTAGGGGACAGATTGTTCCACACTCGCCCGGTGGGGTAATTTATTTATGTGCGCACTTGTCAGGAGGAGAAAGGGACGGGGGATCTGTATGCGCCGAGGACACTGCCGGCGCTGAAAGGGAAGGGAGAATGGAGCCAAACGCCCCAGATCCCGCTGCCCCCCCCCTCCGGCAGCTGAATGCCTCCGGTGGCCGTGAACTTGGAAGGGCCGAAAGCCCCATTCCCAGGCCCTCGGCACGTCAGCGGGGCCGCCGAGCGGCTGGGCTGCCGGCAGCGGGGCTCGGGGCTCCAGATGGGTCCGGCCACGGCGGGCAGCCCTCCCCGGCACTGCCCCGCATAGCCACGGCGCGGGGAGCACGTCCCATAGCAACCGTACAGTAGCAGGAGCACAGCGGGGGTCTGGGAAGAGAGGCAAAGCCCTCGGAAAAATACAGGATGGGTCCAGACAATGGCCTTCTCTCATATCATAAATTACACGGCGGCAACAAAAGGGGACGGATCCTGCCCTCTTCCCCGCTCCCACAGCCTGCGAGCTTGCTGGGTGCCGGCGGGCACCCCTGGGCGTGGGGACGGTGGCGGCGCAAGGGCGAGGTGGTGGCATCGCGCCTCCCAGCCCGTGACATCTCCTTCGCCCTTTCCCTGGCCCCCGAAGCACGGCTCCTTCGCTCTGCCGCGTCCCTGCTTTCTGCCCCAAAATGCCGCCTGAGCATCCACCGCCCAGGCACTGGCGTTGTCCATCACACCGGGACTGCGGTCCCTCAGCCGATGCTAACCCTGCCCGGGATTGGGGAGAATCAGCTCGTGGTCCAGAGGTGGGATGCTTTCTCCTTCTTCTGCTCTTCAGAGAAAAGGCCCTTTCGCTCCTTTTTCCTCTCCGTGGCTCCAGGCCTGGAGCATTTTGCGTTTAGAGCCGACGGTGGCAACGTCTCAGCTCAGCTTCTCCCACAAGCTCTTGCCCAGCGATGGTTGGGGCTGGACCGGGCTCCATCGCAGCCGTCCCTGGGTTCCCGTGCAAAGCTGGACGGAGGGATCCACCAAGGACCACCTCAGCCGGGTGCTGGTCCCTGTTAGCAGAGAGGATTCGCCTCGCAGAGACCCCAGAAGAGGGGACAGACGTACGGGGAGTCCCTTCACCCCCACAACTGCCAGGCAGCGTCGGGCTGAACGAGAAGGGGGCTGAGGCTGAACCCCCCAGACCCGGGCAACGGAGGTGAAGAAGCTCCACCAGAATTTGTTGCTGATGTCCCTCAAATGTCTCCCTGCTTGGCCTGGCTCCCACTTACACCTGGCACCTTTCCTTTCTAAAAAAGCCTTAAAGTTCGCGTATAATTACACTTTCTACCCAAGCGAAGACTCTTTTTATGTTGCCTATGCCGTATAAAGACACCCCTGGTCTAGGTGACAAACTTTTGACACCCGTGCAGGTATTTTGGCTTCAGGGGGCTTTGCCTTCGCTGCTCTGTTGGCGGAGTCGGGAATGAAACCGCCACGGCCACAGACTCCGTTCCCCGTTGGCAGCAGCCACGGCAGTACGGAGCACCATTCTGCTCCTGGGGTTTTTACCAGTTTCCCGGTGTACTGGGAGAGATGCTTAGAGCTGGGAGAGCCGCAGGAATCTGAGTGTGGGCAGCCGTCCAAGCCAGCACCCAGACCCGCGTCACCCATCCCGGGTTCCTCTCCCGCAGGTGAGGACGCTACAAAGACCATGGTTTCCTCGCTGGCCCCTCTGGCTACGTCAGACCTCAAACCATGCAAGCGGTGAGGTAGAGGATGGCACAGAAGGACTAAGCCAGAGAGAAACCACCAAGGTACCATCTCCAGGTCGCGGTGCAGAGAAGTACGAAGTCTCCTCTGGACCTCCGCTGGCTGGAGGACAGCCCGTGCGATGCTCCTGACCTTCCTCTGCCACCACCCTGGGACCGAAGGCGATGCGCTGGCTGCGTGGGGAGCGGAGGTCTGACCGATGGCCCCCACGGCCCGTTCCAGCAGCCGGTGAGAGCTCTCAGCCGGCCGAGAACCTGGGTGTGCCGGCGCGGGGCTGCGCGTGGAGGTCTAGCGAGGTGGGGACAGTGTCTACCTGGACAGGACCTCACCCGGGGCCCCTCCACCAGCAGCTGGTGTAGCTCACGGCCGAGGGGTGCACTCAGACCAAGAGCCTATTTCAGGGAAGACCTTCCCCTTGGCAGAGAGACCATGACCTCTCCTCGCTCGCCTGAATTCAATCCAAGGCAAGAGTCCTCGCACGCACTCCAAAAATGCAAGAAAAAGGTCTTTGCACCAGCAACCCGTGGGGCTTTTGCTGCCCCGTGCCGTGGGCGAGCTCCGGCAGACGGGCAGCCCGGCTCCCGGGGGTCAACGGCAGCCCCTGCCCCGCTCCGTCCCACCGCGAGAGCGGTGGCGACCAGCAGCGAGACCTGCGGCACGGTTGCGTCGGGCCTGGGGGGGGAACCCCTCGTCCGGGTACAATGACTGTCTATTCTGCTGATCACAAGCCTAATCCTCTTTGTTTTTTAATTGGCATTTGGGCTAAGCTGATTTAAACCTCTTCACCTTGTTGGGTCCCCCCCTCCCCACTTCTTTCTTTTCTTTTTTTTTTTCTTTTTTGGACCAAATAACAACGCTGCCATCACCGAGCCCCCGGCACAATGACATCTTTGTGCGAGGGCGAGAGGAGAGGAAAGGGGAAGGGAGGGGGAGAAGGGAAATGTGCTGAACCCACTCGGAAACAATGCGGAGTTTGTGATTCAGACTTGACCACTGGCAAAGGACCCGCTTCAGCTGCGCCTGGTTAATAAACGCACTGTCCCTTCCCAGCCCCTCTCCCCCTGCCCATCACCTCCGCCTCAGGCCAGCTGCCCACTGGCGCAGGCTCTACCTGCGCTCCCCATCCCTCCCGCCGGACGCGGCATCCCCGCGCCCCGCCGGAGCGGTACCCGCGTCCCACCCCGGTCTCACCAGCGAGGCTCCGGCGTGCTGCCCGCGGGGCGATGGGCAGCGGCACGATGGGGATGCCCCGGCGTCCTCTCCGCCCCGTCTGTCCCCGAACCGGTGCTGGTGACCCCGCGCCGAAGCCCTGGGCTGGCCGGCACCGCCGAGGAACCTGGATGCTGGTGCAAACCGTGATCTACGTCGTGTTCCAGGCCAGGGGCTGCTGGCAGGAGAAGGAAGAGGAGGAGGAGGAAGGTGCACGTGGGATCGGCCGTGGCAAAGGGCTTCTGCTGAGGGTCCTGCAAGACAGGTCCTGCTGGCAGCTCCCGCTCGGCCGGGCTCTCACGGCTTTGGGAGGGCGGGTTTCCCCATAGAGCCCTCGCTCCTGGGTTCGTGTTATGGTGAGCCCATCCGAGTTCAAACCAAAAGCAACAGAAACACCTTTATTACCCTCTTTCCCGCATTTTACATGTAAAAGACAAAAAAAAACCCACCCCAAAGGAGCCCTTTGTTCCTGGGGGTGGGAAAGACACCCCTCTCGGGCTTTGAGGATTACAAGTCAACAAACCAGCGCTAACAGAAGTTAAACGCGGAACAAAATCCACGGTTGTTCGAGACTTTGGGCCAAGCGAAAGGTGAGGAAGGTGCTGGCGACCGTGGAGCTTTTGGGCCCTCTGTTTCCCCCATAGCGTGGGTCACCGTGGTCTCGTACCGGTCCCCGAGTACGTGCTATAGGGACGCTCAGCCCGTCGCGGCGGCGTGCCGGTGCTAGAGACCGCCCGGCCATAAGAGCTTACGGAAAGCCTTTCAAAAACCAAGAATAATAAATCCACTTACCGGGAAATTCCCTCTGAACTTTCACCAGGGCCAGAGACCCGCGATTCGCCGGCCAGACAACGAGCAGAGCATCACGTAGGGTGAACCCAGGCTCCTGCCTAGCGGGGAGAGAAAGAAAAGAGGATGGGAACGCGTTAAACCTCAGCCCCGTCCTGCCCTGGCTGGATGACACCAGAACAGGGAGCTTGCAGCCACGTTTCTGGCAGAAAAAGGGACGGAAGAAGAGAGAAGTCGGTTGGAAAACTCTCGGCACCCTCGCGGCTACGCCGGTTTCCAAAACCCAGCCCCGCGGCGATGCCCTGGAGGGTCTTCAGCCC
This sequence comes from Phoenicopterus ruber ruber, assembly GCA_009819775.1. Lineage (NCBI taxonomy): Eukaryota > Metazoa > Chordata > Aves > Phoenicopteriformes > Phoenicopteridae > Phoenicopterus > Phoenicopterus ruber. Next base: position 1,852,868 of record CM020242.1, read on the forward strand.
CATGGGGAGCGAGAGGAGCCGGAGGCGGCTCCGGTGGGATTTGAAAGGGGAAAGCTCTCCTTGCACCGTCCCCGTCCCCGCCGAGCGGGGTGCCCGCCAGCGTCCTGCTGCGGTCGCGGTGACAGCCCTGCCAGCCCCGGCTATTCAAGAATTACGAGGCAGGACCAAAACTTATAAATCTAAGTCAAAAAAACCCACTTTTTTTTTTTGTTTCGTTTGCTTTCTGGGGAGCCGTGCTCTCCGGGCTTCCCCCCCTGCCCAGGGCAGGGGCTGCCTCCGCCGAGGCGCTTGGAAGCCAAAACCAACCCGGGGGGGATTTATCCAGCTGCCGAGAAAGCCGGGCTGCCCCGCGGGAGGGGCCCAGCCCCGACGGGACCCGCGTCGAGGGAAGACGCTTGGATCGGACGCAGAGTGAGGAGCCCGACGCGATGCATCCCTGTGACCTTAACCCCTCGTGCCACCACCCGCTGCTCCGTATTGCTTCGGAGCATCCTTACAGAATTATTTTTTTATTTTAATATTATATTAATATTCACTTTATTCTATTAATATTCACTTTATTGTATTAATATTCACTTTATTCTGTTATTATTCATTTTATTCTATTAATATTCACTTTATTCTATTAATATTCACTTTATTCTATTAATATTCACTTTATATATTTTTTTCATCTGTATAAACTCTGCTTTCATCCACGGCTATTGACAGGCTACACGTCAATTTAAACGCCCAGTGCAGAATTTACTTGGCTTGTTTAATAGAGGAGGGTGCTGGGGCCAGAGAAAGAGCTTTTTCTCCTGCCCGTTAGTCCCATAAATCATTGATAACGCTACAGAAATCAGAGAGACAATCCGATGCGGTGGAAATCAAGTGACGGAGAGCGAGTGAGTGGCACTGGTGGGAGCAGAGCGGGGATGCCCGGACCCGTCCTCTCCCTCCAGCCCCGCTTCCAACCCATTAACGTGCCCCGTCCCAGCGGAAGAACGAGAAAAAAGGAAGGAAAAAGAAAAAATCCCCCAGCGTGGACCAAAGGTTATAAATAAAAGCAGTGAGAAATCAACTAAGCAGAAGCAGCTTAGCCGAAGAGCTGAGAGCCTTAGTGCATTTTTGCAGGCGTTAGGGAAGCGATTCCCATTCCCGAAGGAGCGAGCTGGGCGGGCGGAGGGATGCGTGCGGCCGCGCACCCTCCGCAGCTCGGGCCGGACCTGCCGGCGGGGCCGGGGAGACCCCGCGAGCTCGCAGGGACCCCGCGCTGCTTCGCCTTCGAAGCATCACCGTCCCCGGGGGCTGAGGCCACCGAAGGGGATGCGACGGTGACGGTCACCACTTCGCCGGAGCCTTCCCACCCCACCGACCCCACCAGGGACCACGGCGGAGCCGAGCCGAGCCGAGCGGCACTTCCCCGCGGGGACGACCCCAGCCGGGCGCGTTCGGGGCTCTGGCATCAGCCCACCGGGAAAAAACGTGATTTATTTTCCTTTTAAGGATAAATTTCCGGTTATTTTTAAGCTGCTTTCAAAATTCCCGTCGCGCCAGGGTTAAACTCGTCCGGCGTATTTAGGCTTTTAAGTTTCTAGGTCTCGTGGCAACAGAGGGATGGGGAGAAATTAAAAAGAACAACAAACCCGGCCTCGTGGAACACCAAGATTTTCACCTAAACCGCAATGGGATCTTCCGATAAAACCACCCCAAAACATTCCAAGCGCCGTCGTAAAATTAATGGGTTCGCGCCCCGCCAGGTTGTACGTCGTATAAAGAGATTTTTTTCCCCTCTCTCGTATTAACCTTAGTGCCATAACTTCGTCCCCGCAAATCGTCTGGCCCGGGTGAAGCTCCTCACGCCTCTGCCCATCGCGCACAAGGAGGGGACGAATTCGCTCGTGTCTCCCATGGATTTTTTTTTCCCCCCCCTCCTAAACAGCCACAAAACGCTCCCGGCAACAGAAAGATGAGTCTGTTGGATTTTTCTAGTCCAAAAAGGGGAGGGGGGGGGAATTAAACAGCTGTTTCCCTAATATTATCGCAATACACGAAGAATTAAATGTCATTTAATGCCACGAGGAAAAAATTTCGCAGCCGAGCCTCAAAACCCCCAATATCCCCCTGTGCCGCGGAGATCGTTTTAAACGATAATTAAAAAATAAATAGAGCTGGTGGAAAGGACCGGACTCGCCTTCGGTGCCAGCCCCGCCGCGGAAACCGAAGCTGAAACAAAAGCAGGGCGGTTTGGGGGTGCGGGTTGGTGCTCTGCGCGCGGCCGGGGGGGGGTTTCGCGCCTGCGACGCCCTGCGCCGACACCGTCGCCGGCGGGAAAAGGCGCATCGCGGCGGCCGAGGCCGGGCCGAGCGCCCCGCGGAGCCCAACGCCCCGCGGCGAGGACGCGGTACCCGGGGCGGCGCGGGCGGGATCCCTCCCGTCGCCGGGATGCCGCGGGGACGCGGCCGACCGCGTGGCGAGGACCGGGGGGAGAGAGGATCGGCCATTTTACACGTCGGCTGCCTAAAATGGTGGCTCCCACCGTCTTTTTTTTTCCTCTTTTCTTTTTTTTTTTTTTTCCCCTTTCTGCTACCGTTTCAGCACGCATGCACCCGCGGGGAGGGGGGGGAGAGGGGCCGCGGCCCCCCGCGCGCGAGGGCGCCGGGAACGGGAGCCAAGATGGAATTAGAGGGAGAAATTAAAGGAGGGGAAGGGGGGGGGGAGAGGGAAAGGATGCGCTTCGCCTCGCCACGGCCTATCCGCCATCGGCTTTTGTGCGTCCTGCGGAAGGGAGAGGCAAGAAGGCATCGAGGGGGGGAAAAATGGGGGGAAAGGAGGGGAAAAAAAAAAAAAAAAGAGCATTTGGGCGAGGATGGCGAGGGGCAGGGATGCGCGTGGGGTGCGGGGGAAAAAATCTTCCCTTCTTTCTTCGCCGACCCCCCTTCGCCCTCCCCGCAATCCCGCTTTGACTTTTCCCACAGAAGTAGCCAACCTCCAAGAATGCAAATGACATTCATTATGCAAATGCATGCAAATCAGGTTTAACTATCGGAAGAAGGGCTCGGAATTTCTAATGGGTTAACTCTTTCGCGCACAACCAGGATAACAAGAGCCCCGTGTCTTCCTCGGGGCTTTGTGTTTCCCCGTCCGTCCCTGGGCACCCCGACCCGCACCCCTCGGCGGGCGCCCCGTGGTCCCCGGGGAGGGCGTCGGGGGGAACAAAGCACCAGAAAAAACCCACCACCACCGAAAAAAAAAAACATTGGCGTGGGAGCGGCTGCCCCTTCGTTAAACGCGCCGGCAGGAGACGAGACAAAGCAGGCTTAAATGCAGAATTGGGAAAAAAAGAGATAGGAAAACAGAAAAAAAAAAAAGAAAATGGGGAAAAAAAAAAAAGAAAATGGGGAAAAAAAAAAAGAAAATGGGGAAAAAAAAAAAGAAAATGGGGAAAAAAAAAAAGAAAATGAAAAAAAAAGAAAATAGAAAAAAAAAGAAAATGGAAAAATAAAGGAAAAAAAAGAAAATGGAAAAAGAAAATGGAAAACAAACAAAAAAGAAAATGGAAAAAAAAGAAAATGGAAAACAAACAAAAAAGAAAATGGAAAACAAAAAAAAGAAAAGGAAAACAAAAAGGAAAAGGAAAAAAGGAGAAAAATAATAATGAAAGAAAAAAAATACTAAAGAAAGGGCAGGGAGACGCAGGCCGCTCCCAGCAGAAGGCGAAACCCTCCCCACGACGCGTCGGCAAAGGGTTATGGCAGCCACGAGGGTTCGGCTCTTTACATCCCACCCGCTCGCCGGGACGGGCACAGAGCCACCGTCTCGTCCTCCGCTGGCAAAAAATGGCACGAATGCACCGAAATCCCATCCTTTGGGGTTTTTTTTTTGCCTTGACAGAAAAAAATAAAACCAACGGAGTTTTCCCCGGTGCTGGATGAGCCCGTTGGCCCCGGGGAGGAGGAGCAGAGGGGTGGCCGCGGTGGCACCAGGGCCCCGACCCGCATCCCCGGGACCCGCCCCGGGATGCTCCGAGCGCGTCGGGAACGCGCGCGGCGTCAGCAGCCAGCGCGGCCGGTGGGATTCCCACCCCGCTCCTCCGGGAAAAAAAAAAAAATCCCAGTTCTCCAGCCCAGCCCCGAAACCGGGAACGGAAGCAGAGAAATCCCGGGCGCAGAACCTCGCACTCACCGAATGGGGGATTGCGGGAATTGGGAACGGTGCCGGGAGCTGTAAAGCAGAGGAAGAAACGCATTGCATAATTCTAAATATTTCATAGCTGTGCTCTTATTGATTAGCAACAATAATGCATTTTAATATCACTGCTGCGGTTTGCCTAATTGTGCCTCATCTGCGCTGAACCCGCCTGATTTTGCTGTTATTTTCTGTAGCGCCTTCCAACACAAATTTGATTTTTTTTTTCCCCCCATATTTGCTCAAAAATTCTTGTTACTTAAGCTGGAAGCTGGTGGGGACAGGAGCAATAATCCATGTTAGGGTAAGAATTTCCCCAGTTTTAAGGGTTTGGTTAGAGACATCATAAAAATGATCGTTTTACAGGCTCAGAAATGCCTGAACCCAGAACTACTGGCCAGTTCTAAAAAAAAAAAACCCTTTTATTTCATTAACCGGATCTCAGCAGGTCCCAGCCTGGAAAGGCCTCTGCAGAGCGGAAAATATTCAGCGCGTCGGCAAAAAAAAAACCCCAAACAAGCCGTGAGTCAGCCCCTTCCCTACTAAAAAAAGATGAGGGGGGAATAAATAAATAAATAATAAAATATTAATTAAAAAAAAAAAAAACACCAAAACCCCAGCGGTTTGGATTTCTTTATTTGTCTTCTGGCCTCCAGCACGCAGGCAGCCTGACATCCGCGAGCCTTGCTCCGCTCCCTTCGCCCGCTTTGGACTCCAAGCCCCGATTTCCAAATAGAATTCCGAAACTGGAATTAGGTAATTTGGGGGGGGGAATAATTATTGGAAATTATATTTTAAAAAAAATAAATGGAGGTAGGGAAAGCCAAATCCTGCGCGGAAAAAGGGCTGGAGGGATGCTGCGGGTGCACGCGGCTCGTGCCGACGGCTGCTTATTGCTAACGACGAACGTGCACCGTCGTTACCGTATCGCGGCGCTGCGCCCGCAAACTCCAGGAACGCTTTCCTACCAGCACGCGAACAGCGCGGAAATCGTCCTCGCCGCGGGCCCGTAACTAGGTAGGATTCACGTGGCGAGTACCTGGTGCCGACGGCATCCCCGGAGCTGCGGCGGGACGGAGCTCGGGCTGCTGGAAAGAAAAGCGAGTTTGCGGTTTTAGGCAAGGAGCGCCGCAGAAACGGCTCCATTTCTTAAAACCTCCCTCGCCGGGTCACGCGGAAAGGGCTCAGGCACCGTTTTCAAAAGGGCTTTTTGAATTTTTAATATATATTTTTAGTTTTCTTTAAAAGGCTTCCCGTTCATTGCACTATTCACACCCACCAACCTATTTGCTCTGCTTTTTCCCCGTCCTCGACGCACCTCTTTGGCCCTGGAAAGCATTTTCGCAGCCCGAAAGCCGCAGCCTTCGGGCGCGGGGAGAGGTACCGCGGACATCTGCAGCCTCTTCATCTCCACCCCATCAAAAATCCGACTTTCCAAATGTTTGAATCACTTTGCGTTAGAAACCGACTGCCAAACAACGCACGCGGGGAGCGTTTATCCGCACGGGGGGTGGAACGGAGCCTGGCAGCTCTGACAGCGATTCCTTGGGCGGAGGGCTCTGCCGTATTGCTGGAAAGAAGGAAAAATAGGAAGGGGGAAAAAAAAAAGACAAATAAAACGTATTTCTTGACAATAATTTCAAGCGGCTTCTCGACGAGGCCCCGGGGCTGCGCGTCCCAAGAGCAGGGTGGAACGGGAGCAACGCGAGCCGGCTCCGGACAGCCGAGCATCCCCCGGAGAGCCGCCTTCTTCCCCGTTTCTCCCAGCACCCATGTCAAAAGCCACGGGTGACTCTGCCCGGCCTTCGCCACGTGCCAGGCTGCTTTTCCTGCTAAAACCCGCCGTTTTTCCCTCCTCGCAAGCGCGGGTGATTTCCAGATGGGATGCTCGGCACTGGGGGATTTCCTAAGCCCCACCGTGGGGCGAACACGGGCTGGGAGAAGGTGCTGCTGGTCTTTGAATGAATCCACCATCAGATCATGAAAAATCAGCGAGGGCAAGCAGAGAATATCCCGGATAAAGAGACATATGGAACCGTGGAGTCCTCGGGACGGGACACGGGGCAGCAGGAGCCACCGCAGGGGCTGAAAGTCCCCAAAGGCTCCAGCCTCGTGCCCCAAACCAACCTTCCCAGCAGAGAAGAACCTTTAAAGCCCCAACCTGCTGCTGCAAAGCTCTTGGTTTTCCCACCAAGCAGGACCTTTGCGGGTTTTTTGAAGGAAGATCTGGGGTTTAGGGCTGCTACAGGCAGCAGAAGGCTTCCCTCCTGCACGTTCGCGTGGACCCCGGTGCCAGGAGCCGCCCGGGGACGACCCCGCGCCGAGCGCTAATTAAAGCACTTTCAGGGAGAATCCTGACTTTTCACCACTCCCGTCGAGGGCGAGAAGGAAAGCGGAATTTTGCAGCAGCGCCTCAAACCTCCTCGTGACAGTCGACGCTCGTCACCTCGCGGGATGTGACGGGACGTGGAAGCACCCTTAGGCCACAAAACTGTTTCCCCTGGGATGACAGAGGGGATTTGGGGTTTGATTACGGGGCCTTCAAAAAGCAGGAGGCAAAGATTCCCAATACTGTTAGTTTTGGAGGCAAAGGCTCCCGATACTGTTGTTTTTAACCGGTTTTAACTCATCTCACATGCCCTTTTTTAGAGCCAGCTCACCAGCCTTTGCAGGGCCAGATTTTTTTTTGCCCAACTCAATTTTCCAGCGCCGGGGGCTGCCGATACCCCTCCGAAACCCCACAAAAACCCCAAGCCCCTCACCCTTTTTTGCTCATTTTCCCAAAGAACCGGGAGGCGTGAGCACTCGAGAGTCAAATTTGCCCAGGACCCGCGGCCCCTAAGAAAGCAGCGCTCATTCGCCTTCCACAAACTCCGCAGCGGCAACAAAAGTCCCTTTCAAGCCCTTCCAGACGCAAGTCCTTCAGCTCAATTAGTCAGGCACACAGAGACACAAAAAAGCCTCCCATTCAGGCTAGTGGCTGGCTGCGGAGGACAAGGGCGAAGAAAGGATCTTTCTCCCACGCTTTCACCGGGTGTCATAACAAGCAGAAAGCCCTCTTACGGGGGGATTATCGGAGATAAGAGCCCGCTGGAGGAGCTGGTGCAGGAGCTGGGGCTGCAGAAGTCGGGGAGGAGGGGACGGCGACGGGGCTGGGAGGTTGCGGCTCCCGAGGTCGGGTAAGCGAGGCCGCGGCGGCGGCGCGCTCCGGCGCAAGTGTTTGAAAAATGACGGTGTTTTCCCCCGCCCCGGCGCACACGCGCGCAGAATAATCCCCGTTCTCCATGGCAACCTGCTCCCTGGCCATCCCTGGCGCCGGAGGAGGGAGGCAGCTTGCCTTCACCCCGGCCTCGCCACCGGTTTGCCCTGGTGCCGGCAAAAGCCTCGGCCGAGACGGGCAGCGGGGCCGGGCAGCGCAGGCAGGGCTCCTCCTCAACAAAAAGGAGCGGTTGATTTTGAGCAACGGGCGCCAAGAAGGCGCGCGGCTCCGTGGCAAAGCTCTCCCTCCGCAAACCCACCCAGCCCTGCTGATGCTCCTAGAGGTGGGTGGGTTTAAGCTTAAAAAGAACTTTTTCTCATTAAAAAAAGGAAAAAAAACCAAAACATGGGGGGTGCTTAGTGGGTTTTGTCGTTCGAAGCCAAAACAAAGGGGAAGAAGGGAGAAAATTCTCCAGAGAATGGGGTTTGTCTGCAAATTCAGGAGGCAGGTTGGTGGCCCGGGGCCGCCCGTCCTCCGCGGTGCCCGCCCGGCCCAGCGCGGCATCCCGAGCCCTCGAACCCGCCCGCAGCCAGAGGGGTCAAACCCTGCACCTCCCGGCCAAGCCCGAGCGGGAGGGAAGCTCCTCTGGATACCAGCAGTGCCTTGCAGGATTCATCAAGGGTCCCGAGCGAATTACGCACCTAATTCCCTTGAACAAAGTTATATTCCTAATTCCCCGCGGCTTTTCCACTGGCTCCATATGCGGCTGCGGAGGCCGGTGCGCTTCCGACGCTTTTCAAAGCCACGATTCCTCTCCCGAAACAGAGGGCACAGGGACAAATTCAAAGCAAACGATAGAAAATTTAGGGTTTTTTTTTCCTCCTGCTCAGCCCCGAGCCCCTGCGGATCGCCGCTGCGGGATGCTCCCGCTCCCGGCACCGTCGAGGAGCGGATGACGAGAACACCCAAGTTTAGCGCCGTTCTACAAGGATCAGGGAGGGAATATAAACTCTCCAGCTCGGGGATGGAAAGCCGAGAAACTCTCTCGGAATACATTATCCCATAATTGTAGGGTTTCAAGCGCTTTCCTCCCCAGCAGCTGGTGCCTGCTGATGCCAGAGAAAGGTTACTTGGCCCGGATGCATTCCTGCCCGGTTCAGCCCAGGAATCCCTCAAACGATCTGCTCCTACGAAACACCGTAAAAGCTGAAGATTTCACTCCAACCTAAAAGAGTAGGTATTTACTGCAAGCTAGAGGGGGGGGAACGGATGAAACAAAGCAGGCGCCTCGGGGAGAGCTCTTCCCCCTTTCCAAAGAGCCCCCGGAGCCTCCGAAAGGGCAACGTGGATCCGGGGGACCCCCTTACCCCTCCCCATAGCTCACACGCTGATCCAGGAGACATTGATTATTAGTTTTTTCCCCTTAAAGAGACGAGTTCTGAGCTTACACCAGGCAGGAACGTGCTGAAGGTCAAACGCAGCCTGGCGTACCTGCGTTGACCCGAGCGACGCAGAGCCAGAGGACGAGCCCACAGCCCCCAGGAGCCGCACGCGGGGCTCAGGGCCGAGCCATCCCACCCCACCCAGCCTTTTTCATTCCCAACCCTTATTAATCAGCATTTTTTTCCCCCCTCTGAGAGCCTGCATTTTCTCCCTGTCCCGGAGCGAGCTCCATCTCGTGCCCTCCGCCTGCCTGCAAAAATTCACCGAACGAGGCCGAGCAGTTAAACCCGATGCGGATACTCCCTCCTCTTGCACCGGCATCCTGGCGCTACCCCTTTGTCCCTGCTTCGGCAACACTAAAAGCCCTGAAAGTGGAATTAAAATGATTTTTACACCTAGCCCGGGCTGTCAAAGCCAAAGCTCAGGCCACGGCCGTCACCGCTGGGTGAGGATTACACAGCTTAGCTTCACAGTTACAGATGCCAGGTCCAAGGCTGGTCTCAGCTGCAGCAGGATAAATCCTGGAGTTATACGCCAGCACGAGACCGTGATCCGCAGATAACCAGGGACGGATTCAGCCCGATCCAAGACCTCCCCGTTACCCTCGCGGGCTTCAGTACATAAGGACACCCCCCGGCCCCATCTCGGCACCGGGATCCGGGGGGCCCTCGCTGCCGCTGGCGCAGGGCTCCTGAACCAACGCTTCCCAGCTCTTTTCCTGCAAAACTAGCCACGGCCAGCCCGGCTTTGCAGGCGGCCAGATCCTGCTGTGGACCCCGCCGGCTGTCACCCTTTCCCCCTGCATTTTCCAGGGGTGGGGGGAAGACGGCGAGCGGGGAGGTGTCAGCACTCACGCGCGCACGTCCCTTCCTAGCTCTGTCCCTGAAAATCCCGCAGGGCAAGCCCGAATGCGGCCCCAGGACTATTTTTAGGGCCCCCCCCGCCACGCTGCCAGCGCTGACACACGAGCCTGGGCCAGCAAAACCTCCCGCGGCGGCAGCGGCGGGCGACGGGGAGAGGCGAAGCTGCCAGCGCGGGCGGCGAGCGCGGCGGCTCCGCTTTCACATCCAATCACCCCGGCTGCATCTGAGCGACCTGCCCGCTCACGGGCCGTCTCCTCCGAGCAGCCTGAAGACCACAGAGCTCATCATTTTCCTTCCAGCAGCCCCCGCTCCGGGGCAGGAGACCCGTCCGGTCCCATTTGCTGGACACCCAGCGCCACGTTTGCACCCCGGGATGGGGGGGGATTTGAGAAATCCCCTCTCCCTTTTGCTCCTGCCGTACAGAGACCGGCACCGGGCACCCCAAAGCCGTCTCGGGGTGCTGCAAACCACCTTGCAAAGCACCGCGCGTCAGCGGCCAGACCCACATCTGCAAAGCCACGGTGGGGACGGGGACCAGCACGAGCAGGCAGCTGCCCGCATCCCTCCTCCGGTCCGAAATCGGGGGTCCCGGGGCCCAGAGCTCCGACGGTTAATTCCGAGCATCGCCCCAGCCTCCGTTCCCACACGCCCGCCGCTTGCTGAAATCCAAGCGGGGCCTGATCTGATTCCTACGGCGGCTTAGCGCGCCCACTCAGCCGGTTTATCATAATCCCGACATAAAAATCGTTCCCTTGAAAACGCTCGGGGGTTTTGAAGCCCCGATTGTTTGAAGAGGAAAGACTCTGTTCTCGGCACAAAGCCGAGCTCCCCTCTCGGCCCCGGGCCGGCGGCTGGAGGCTTCAATAAGCGTTTTTGACCCCTGTAGGTACCGATGGCAGGAAGCTTCTCGCCTTCTCTTCGCGCAGATCCCCCTCAAACCCAGCCCGAGAAGACACGCCGGCCCCCACGTCGCACGGACCCGGCACCCCGAAAGCGGCAGAGCGGCGGTGGGAGCGGCGGTGGGAGCGACCCCCCGCCCTGCCTCGAGAGCGCCTTTAAAAACCCCCCCGTCTCCGCCGCCAACCTGGCTGTGACCGCTTGGAGGCAGGGAAAAATATCTATATAGTTTTAAAAAATATATAGATGTACACGCATGTATGTATCGACATGATTTCTTTGGGGTGCCGTTCCACACCTGCCCAACCCACGGCGCGCTGGGACCGCGGCGGGCGGGAGAGGCTGGGGAGGAAAAGGGGCGATTCCTGCTCTGTGGAGACCTCGAGGGGCTTGAGCCATCAGGGCCTCCTTTTGTTTTCAGCTTAAAATTGTAAAAATAAGAAAAATTCCTTCAGTCAGAAAATGTCTGCTTTCCTCAAACGCAAAAAAATCCTGATTTTTAATTTTTTTTTTTAACAATTTTTCACAATTTGAGGCTGCGAATTTGCTAATATTCTTCATAAAAAATAGAAACGCTTTATCCTTCGCCAAGAAAAAGTTAATAGCCACCGGCAGCATGGACCGGCGCGCGTATTCCTGCCCGGTTGCTAGCCCCCCGACCTGCTGTGCCGGCCGCAGCGCATCGCTCGGACGCCGAGAGTGGCGCGAAGGGGCTTTGCGCTCGCCGGCAAACTCGTCTGCTGCATTTCTGCGTCCCTGGCACAAGCATTAGAGACAGGAGCTAAAGGCGCCTCGGTCCTAGATGAAAGCGACCTATCGAATGGAATTAATAATTGTCATTAATTATATTTGTATAGGCTAGTTCTTCTCAATGACTCACCGAACCGTAAAAAAAATTAGTATTGCATTTGCTCCTTTTTTTTTTTTAAATTTTTGCGCCAAACGCACTGCTTCTAAGCATGGAAAAGAACGCGGGGAGCTAATCTCTCAATCCAGAACACGCAAGCGTGGCTCCTATTAACGTCGCCAGCGGTTATGTAGCCGGAAGGGAGAACGGAGTAGACAGTGCTGAGTGTTAACCAGTCAAATCAGAGTGGCCAAGCAAGCTTAAACGGCCACACGTACGCTGCAATTTGGATCAACGTCACGCCGACACACCGGGCTTTCGTACTCCGGCAGCAAATCGGGGAGAAAAGGGGGGGGAAAAAAAAAAAATAATAAATCAGCTGTTTGTAAGACTACAGCAGTTGGGGTTCCCGAAGGCCTTGGAGAGCCAAGCAGCCGCGGGGAACGGTCACCCACCGCGCCAAAAAAACCACGAACTCAAAAGAAATCTCAGCGAGCGACCCGGTCCGACAGCACCCCCAGACCCCGGGGGAGTTGCGGCAAAGCTCGCGGCGCCAAGAGCCCCAAGGGCCCCCCCCGAGGAGCAGCGGGATGGGAGAAACTGGTTCCCATTCGCCCTGCCGGACTGGGAGCACAAAGGCGTGGGTGAAGACCGGGAGAAGCTTTAGCCCCGCGGCGTCACCGCGGCCCCGAGCACGACGGGGGGGGGGGGTCACGACCATTTTCAAGGGTGTTTTTTGCGGCGGGGAATGAGGTGCACGAGCTCCGGAGAGCCGAGTCGGGCATGATGGGCGTCACACCCTGCCCCTCCGTCACCGACCAGCACAGGCACCTCCTGCCCCTGGATCGGGCCCGTCCACGCACGGGCTCCCTCCGCTCGGGGTTGCTGAATTCCCCGCCGGGTTTCGCCCTCGTCCCAGTTCGCATCCCCCCGGTTCTGCTCACGCCTTTGTTATACCCGAGCAAGTGACACCATCAAACGTCAGCCTATGGCGGCGGCGCCGCGGCCCCGCACGGACCACGATTGGTCACCGAGGAACACCAAAAGACGATCGCGCAGCATCGCTTCCAGCCCCCGATTGGACCAAAGGCACCTTTTTCCCCCCCCGGAACGAAGACGCCGGCCAATGGTGGATGGCACATGGCAGCTCACCAGCGCTCACCCGGGAATAAAAGTCCCTCGTCCCCGGGCGAGTCACCGGACCCCTTCGCACGAGGCCTTACGGCCGCCGCTCGATGCCGGCACCCACCCGCAGACACGTCCCAGCCCGCGAGCCTGGCCGGCGCCGGCTCGACCGGCAACCGCTCTCCTCCCCTCTCGATCAGCCTCGGAGGAGGAGGAGGAGGAGGAGGAGGAGAGCTCCGTGCAGTGATGTCCCACCACCACCAAAGCCAAGGGCATCCAACTTCATCCCACAAGATGCTCGGGGTGCGAGCATCCACGGAGGATGCTCCGTCCCCTTCCGCGGAGGACGGCGCGGACACTTTCTGGAGCGGGTTCTCTGTTGCCCCGTCCTCCGCAACGTCCCTCCCCGGCTGGGGACGAGCCGCCGGGCCGGGCGAGCGGCACTTTGCGCTCACCCAAGGGAGGAGCGGCGGCGAGGCGACAGAGAACGAAGCGGGGAAGAAAAGAAGAGCTTGTCAAAACTTCCCTACGCCCCTGCCAGCGCCGGCGCGGGCTGCGGGAGCAGCGCCGGGAACAATAGCAGCACCTCGATGAGCCTCGAAGGGAAGCGAGAACGGTTTTCCTTCAGCTTTCCCCAAGCAGAGCATTGCAGGGAGCCAACACGTGCATTGAATTATTCTGAATTACAGGGCCGTGGGCGAGGGGGAACCAAAATATCTTGTTTATTAATTTAAAGTAATCGTAGGAGCAGGATCAATCTCTCCCATTACGCCCAGAATTGCAGCCTTTCCCCGGACAAGGTGCTGGGGACGGTTTCTTCTGCCTTTTTTTTTTTAAAAAAAAAAGATCCCGATGAGCACACGCGCGAAACGAGCGGGTCCGGCACGGGTCGAAAGCAGCTCTTTTTTGCTATGCCTCTCGCAAGAGGGTTTTCATAAAGTTTCAACACTATAATCGCTCCTTTCCAAAATTAGCGCGGGTGTTGCCACCCGCATTTGCTCTTTATTATTCTGAAATATTTTTTTTTTCCCCTTGGAATCACCATTCCGAGATTATATATAATGTATCTCTTAATCCATCGCAAGATCTTTGTGTTCTTCTAAGCAACAAGACACCTTCCCAACTGGGTCGCTCTATTTTGCGGGTGGCATCTAAGGCAACCAGTCTGACCAGTAAAAGCGAGCGGGAAGCCCCCAGTTCACCTCTTTGCCCCCAAATTCCCTTCTACAGAAGAGCAGGTATAAAAAATAAAAATAAATCTCAGTTTCCGTAAGGAAGAGGTTGACGTATAATCCAGCGAAGGGGGCGAGGAGCAGCGTGAATTTGCAGTCAGAGAGGATAAATTACACAAAATTGAGTTCCCCAATTAGTCTCACGCGGTTTCATGCACCGGTTAGAGAGAGATTTTTTTTTGTAAATCCCCGCTCTTGGAATCTTCAGTCCATTCCAAGAAACGTTCAGAGACAAAGGGTTAAAAGAAGAAAGAGAAGCGTTTGGATAGAGGTACTAGGGAAGAAAAACAAAGAAAACTGCAAGAAACCATTTTCCAGAGCGCCGCAGCCTTCTTTCTAATCCCGCTACCAAGTTCTAGCTGTTAGGGAAGAGAATGAAACACGTAACAGATCGGGAACGGGAGGGGGGAAAAAAGGCAAAAGAAGAAAAAGGAAAAGAATCCAGCGCTCGGGTTTGCGAAACAACCAGTAATCACCATGGCTCTGTTGCTGCTTTATTAGACAGATAATCCGCCACAGGGCTCTGGACGGGTTTGGGGGTTCTCTGGACGGGTTTGGGGGTTCTCTGGACGGGTTTGGGGGTTCTCTGGTGCTACACAACGGCTACGCGAGGCACATTCGCGCTGGGGCCGCAGGCTGGGTCCTGCACTGAACTAATTCAGGCTTCGCGGGGAAGTTGGACTTTGTTAATTCAATTACAGGTAAGAGGCGAGGAGAGAGCGGCAACATCCTCCTCGTTCTCGAGACAGGCGTTGTCTTCGCACGCACAGAATCGCTAAACTCTTTCTTAAAAATCAAAGGAGGCAAATAGGTTCTTTAAAAAAAAAAAAAAAAAATCCTACCTCGGGTTTTAATTCCAGTCTCAAAAAGTTGTCTTTTTTTTTTCCCCAGGTTTTTTTTTTCCGCCTCATTTCCTTTCTCTTCCTTTATATATATATTATTTTTTCCATTTCATTTTTTCTTTTCCTCCTCTTCCTTTGGATGAATTTCCTTTCTTCTCCACATCCTCCTCAGGCGTGTAATGGGGTTATTTTTACTTTCGGTTATCTAGCTTTATGAAGAATTGACACCACTCATACAGCTAGATAACCAAAGATAACAACCAACCCCTGAAGTCTACAGCATGAGCAGGAAAAAGCCAACCTCTTCTTCTCCCGGGGGGTCGGGGATATGTCTTTTAAAGAAGGAAGGAGGGAGGAAACGAATAAAAAAAAAAACAAAAAAAAAGAGGCAAATATTAGCAGCGAGATCCGTAACAGCAGCCCCCAGCTACACCAGTGGCCCCGGTCCTGCAGCCCACGCAGCCCAGGGCGAAGCTCCCTGAGCATCGGTGGGACGGGCAGGATCGGGCCCCGCGGCAAACACCCGTTTGGAGCAGAAGGCGAGAGGAACCACACAGCAGCAGCCTGTTTTCTGCCGAGTTGAAATTCGTTTCATTTGCAAAGCAAATGACGTTCTGCAGGTGCCGAGAATTAAGCCCGCATTATTTTTAATAACTCTCAAATTAATGCATTCAAACCGGTAATAATCAAAGCAAATATAATTTGCGCCCGCAACTTAAAATATGCGTAAAGGACCAAAAGGACATTTCCCCACCCATAAAGGCATTTAACGCGCTCTAAACAAAATGCCTGCGAAAAAACCCCAAAACCCAACCCTGCCGGTTAAAATAAATAACAACTTGAGGTGCTTTGGATTCAGCCAAGATCTGGGGGAACAGAAGCGATGAATAAACAGAGAGAACGCGGAGGAGCCGATGAAAGGGAGGGAAGGAGGGAAGGAGGGAGGGAGGGAGCGACTCCTGCCCGCGGCTCGGGACCGCCGGCCCTGCGCGCAGGGACCGCGCACCGCGGCGGGGACCCGCATCTTTCCTCCGGTGGGGACCCGCGGCCCTCGCCTTCCTCTCCCCGCGCCCCTCGCCTTCCTCGGGGGCACCCGCATCCCTCTGCCCTTTCTTCCTTCGCGGGGAGCCCGCATCCCTCTGCCCTTTCTTCCTTCGCGGGGAGCCCGCATCCCTCCATCCTTCCTCCGGGGCTCCGCATCCCTCCCTCCAGCCTTCCTTCCTCCGGGGGGGCACCTGCGTCCCTCCACCCTTCCTCGGGGCGACCTGCGTCCCTCCACCCTTCCTTCCTGCGGGGAGGAACCTGCATCCCTCCACCCTTCCTTCCCTTCAGGGGAACCCGCATCCCTCCATTCTTCAGGGGAGGCACCCGCATCCCTCTCCTTCCTCCGGGAGCCCCGCGTCCCTCCCTCCTGCCTCCGCCCGCCCCTCGCGAAGGGACCCGCACGGCTCCAGCCCTCCCTCACCTGCAGCCCTCCTGCCCTCCTTCCTCCGGGCCGGCACGGCCACGCTGCGGGGATGCTCCGCGCCCCGCTCCGCCGCAACGCCTCGGCTCCGCCGCCGCCGCCCCCCGCGGGGCACGGCACGGCACGGCACGGCACGGCACGGCACGGCACGGCACGGCACGGCACGGCACGGCTCCTACCTGCTGCCCGCCGCTGCCCGCCGCTGCCCGCAGCCTCTGCGCCGGGGGGAGCGGCGCGCGGCACTTTTCATTCATGCTTTCCCACTCCCGGCCCTCGCCGCCGCCCCTCATTGGCTCGGCCGCGCCTGACGTCACCTGCCCTGCCTCCCACCCCTCTGCAGCGCCTATCGGTTCATCAATGGGCGGGGGAGGGGCCGGGAGCGGCGCGCACACGCGCATCGCCGCCACCCCTCACCCCCGTCCCCCCCCCGTCACCACCATCATCCTCCCCATCATCACCCCCCACCGCCCGTCACCGCCATTGACCATCCACCACCACCACCACCATTGGTCCTCCATCACCACCATCACCACCACCATCACCACCATCACCACCGATCATCCATCACCACCATCACCATCACCACTGATCATCCATCACCACCACCACCATTGATCCTCCATCACCACCATCACCACCACCATCACCACCATCACCACCGATCATCCATCACCACCATCACCACCACCATTGATCATCCATCACCACCACCATCATCGCCACCACCATCATCACTGCCACCACCACCATTGGTCACCCATCACCGCCACCATCATCACCACCACCCTTGATCACCCATCACTGCCACCCATTACCACCACCTTCACCATCACCCCCATCTGCACCATGACCACCACCACCATCACCTCCATCTGCACTGTCACCACCACCTTCACCATCACCACCACCACCATCACCTCCATCTGCACCATCACCATCACCTTCACCATCACCACCACCACCACCATCACCTCCATCTGCACCGTCACCACCACCTTCACCATCACCACCACCATCACCATCACCTCCATCTGCACCACCACCACCACCAGCGATCATCCGCCACCACCATCATCACCAACAACCACCACCACCATGACCGTCACCCCCTCCCCACCACACGTACCACCACCCTTACCCTCACCAGCCGTGACCACCGCTACCCCCCAGCTCTCCAGCCCTCCTCCGTCTCTCTGGCCCCCGGGGGTCTCGGCCCACCCAGCCCCTCCCGGCGAAGGGGAGCCCCCGCCCGCAGCCCACCGGGGCCGGTGCCGGTGCCGGTGCCGGTGCCGGGCCCGGCCGCGCGGTGCAGCCCCCGGGGAGATGCTGGTTGATTTGGGTAGTTCCAACCCCACGGGCGCTCGATTAATCCCCCTTTTATTTTCCCCGTTATAATACAGATACCGTCAAAATGAAAAACACGAATTTTCCTCAAAAAACAGGGGTTTGGGGGTTGGTTTGGGTTTTTTTTTTCTTTTCTCTTAAAATTCCTCTTTGCCTTGGAAATATTTTTCCCGGTGGAAAACCAGCCGGGACTGGGGCTGTGGGGTTGGGGCAGGGGTTACCCCTGAGTTTTGCCTCCTCCGAGGGGGATTCTCCCGCTCGTCCTCCCCGCCGGGGCCCCTCTCCCAGTTGCTCCCACTGGGAAAAGGGGAGCGCACTGGTCTGGCTCCCGTCAGGCCCACGGCCCCCGTGGGAGCGGGGCAAGGGCACGGGGGACATAACACCCACGGGGTGAGCGGGGGGGGCACCCAGACAGCAGCCCCGGGGGGTCCCCAAACCTGCCCGTGGGGGGGTCCCTGCACGCAGCCTGGCTCAGCCCGGTGGGGGACCCCCCGCTTCCCCCGGGGCTTGGGCTCTGCCCCCCAGGACTGGCTGCCCCTCCCCGTGGCCTCCTGCCTGGCCCGTCTGCGAGCCCTCGGGGGCCGCTGCGCCTCCCCGACCCCCCCGCCTTCACCTTCCAGCCCTTTTTTTGAGGGAAAACCCACGGATTTGGGGAACATCCCGCCGGGCGCTCGCCGAGGGGGGGTGCAGCACCCATCGGGGGCACCCCCCGCCCGCAAACCGCCCCCCGAAGTGCCGCCCCCGCGACGTCGCACCCCTTGGGGCACACGGCCCTTCCCGAGCCCGCCGCCCCCCCGCGATTTCCCCCGCCGCGTTCCCGCGGGACCCACCTGGGCCGCTCTGCCCACGCCGGCGGCTGCTCCCCCGTGGGCAGAGCCCGCGGGGCCGGGGGCGCCGCAGGGACCCGGAGCCGCGGGGCCGTCCTGGAAGAGAAGGGACGGAGGGGCCGGTTAAAGCGCCGGGGTGGGTCCCACGCAGCCCCCACGCGTGGCCGTTCGCGGGGCGGCTCCGTGGGGGCCCGGCGGGCCCGGCTTTAACCATTCCCCACCCTGGCTGAGACGGGATTTTTCGGACACAGCCGCAAGCCTTCCCCTCTTTTTAGTCTCCTTTTTATTAAATCGCCGTAAAAAAAATAGCTAAATTTCTATTTTGAGGGCCTCCAGAAATGACAATTAATTTTTTTTTAACCCACCAAAAGAAGAAACACGACGAATTTATCCCCAGCCACGCCGCGAAGCCACGACTTCAGCTTTCAAACTTATATTCTCCCCGGGATTACCCCGATGACAGCGCATTTATTTTATTTTTTTTTTTAAATATTAAGGTCGCGTCAGACACGTCCCGACCCGGGAGGATTTAGGGAAGGACACGAGTGATTTGCGGATGATGCTCGGGTGTGGTTTGAGTTTCATTAGCAAATAAAATCCTGCTCCGCGCTTTGCTTTCTATAAAGTGCCGGATAAAAATAAATACAAGGAGCCGGTGCCGAGATCGCGGGATCCCACGATTCAAAATTTGCTCTAAAATTTGCACGCACATAATTGCATAAAGAAAAACTTATTTTTTTGGAGGCTGCCGAGGGCTAAAAAACGGAGCTGAGCTGGGCAGGACCCGACCTGACCGGTACCAAGTGCTTTTCTGCAGAGGCGCGAATCCACGCACGAAGCGAAAAAAAAATAACCACGCGCTGCCACGGGTTTCTTCTTCCCCGTGTACCGGTGGAGCAAAACCTCTCCTTCCCCGCGCCAGTGGGGAGGAGTAAGGACAGGGCGCGGGGGCGCGTATTTTTAAGAGAAATGGGGAAAAAGAAAAGAAAATGAATGAAAATAAAATAAAATAAATGAAATAAAGGAAATAAAATGAAATAAATAAAATAAAATGAATAAAATAAATAAAATAAAATAAATGAAATAAAAAAATAAAATAAAACAAAAAAATAAAATAAAATAAATAAATAAAATAAAATAAAATAAATAAAATAAAATAAATAAAATAAAATAAATAAAATAAATTTTAAAATATCCTTTCGCACTGAAAAAAAAGGCCGTGCGGGATTTCTCCCGGCGGCAGCGCCGGGCGCCCGGGCCCGCTGGGGGCAAGGCCCACCCCCCCCCCCCCCCCCCCGGCTCACATTTGGGGCTAAACCCCCCCAATTTCTTTCGGGTGACCTGCCCGGCCGCCCCGAGGCAGCAATTAGCGGCGGCGGGGGTTAATTAAGCGGAGCGGCTCGGACCTGGGGGGGGGGGGACCCCTCAAAAACCCCCCCATAAAGCAATGCAACGCAACGAGAAGTCGGGGGGGGTTCCCCCCTTTGCCCCTCCGCGCTCAGCCGCGGAGGGGGGAGGAAGAGGCGCGTAAGCTCCGCGCTGGGTCCGTTGTCACGCGGGGTTCATTCGCGTTCAGCCCCATCCGCCGGGATTTGCTTGGTCGCTAACGAGGTGCGGATCCGGGGATCCCCCAGCATCGCCCCCCCCACACACCCCAAAATACCCCCCTCCGCTTCCAGGGTCACCCGTGTGCGTGTCCCCACGCACCGCCGCCCCACGCTCCGCGCTCCCGGCCCCTCGCAGCACCCCCGGCCGCTCCTGCCGGGAAGCCACTTGCAGGAGGGGGGTTTGGGGGAGCCCCCCCCCTCCCCACGGACACGGGGGTCGCTCCGCGCCCACGCACCGCGAGCATCCCCTCGAGCAAAGCCCAAAGCCGCGTGGGCAGCGCCGCTGTCTGCTCCGTGCCCACGGGCGCGAGTTTCGCTTGGCACAGAGGGCAACAATGAGCCCACGGACGCGCGTGGGGGGGGAACGGCCGTGTCCTGCCAGGCCTCTCCTTGCACCCGCCGCTCCCATCCCCTGCCCAGAGCGGCGGAGGGATTGCGGGGGGGGCTCGACACCCCAAAACCCGGTCATCGGATGGGGGGGGCAGTGCACCCCCCACCCGGCGTGGGTCCGGGTCACCCCCGCGTCCGTGGAAAGGCGGGCTGCTGCCGGGGGGAGCGGGCCGGGGCGCGTCCGTGACAACCCCGGCCCGGGGTCGCCGTGGAGGGAGGAAAGTCCGGGGGGGCTCGGGGGGGCCGTGCCCGGTCGTCCCCAAACTTTCTTAGCTCCGACCGCGGGATGCCGGGGGGGGGGGGGGCGGGGGGGTCCCTCCTGCCCCCGCGGCTTTGGGGAGAGGCCGGCCGAGACCCCCCGCTCCCGGCCCCTAAAAAAGACGCTTTGAGGGACGGACCCCCCCCGCCCCCCCCCCGGGGTTCCCTCCCCCCCCCCCCCCCCCCCCGGGGGTTCCCCCCCCCCCCTTATTTTTTTTTCCCCCTTATGATTTTCTCACCGAGTCCCAGAAACTCCGCGGCTCGTCTGGCCTCGGACGTGTTCAGCAACCCAAGCCCCGCCGCTTTTGTTCCGCCGGGCCTCGCATTGTTCGCCCGGCTGCGGGGCCGGCCCGGCGCGGCCCGCGGGGGCTCCGCGGGGGCTCCGCGGGGGCTCCGCGCCCCGGCCCGCCGGCGAGCGCGGCGCGGGGAGGCGGGGGGGGGGGCGGCCCGGTCGCTCCTCGGGGTTGTCCCCGACTTCTTCACCCCACCTCGGGGCGGCGGGGAATGAGCCGCGGGTCCTGCCTGCCCTGCCCGCACTGCCTGCCCTGCCCGCACTGCCCTGCCCGCACTGCCTGCCCTGCCCGCACTGCCTGCCCTGCCCGCACTGCCTGCCCTGCCCGCACTTCCCGCACTGCCTGCCCTGCCCGCACTGCCCTGCCTGCCCTGCCCGCACTGCCTGCCCTGCCCGCACTTCCCGCACTGCCCTGCCATGCCCGCACTGCCCTGCCTGCCCTGCCCGCAATGCCTGCCTTGCCCGCACTGCTCTGCTCACCTGCCTGCACTGCTTTCTCTGCCTGTCGTGCCTGCCTGCCCTGCCCTCCCTCCGCTGCCTACCTGCCCGCATTCCCCTGCCCTCCCTGCCTACCTGCCTGCATTGCCCTCCCTGCTTCCTTGCCCTCCCTGCCTACTTGCCTGCGTTCCCCCGCCCTCTCTACCTACCTGCCCGCACTCCCCTGCCCTCCCTGCCTGCGTTGCCCTCCCTGCCTGCACTCCCCTGCCCTCCCTGCCTACCTGCCCTGCTCTGCCCTCCCTGCCCGCCCGTCCTGCCCGCGCTGCCCTGCCCGCCCCTCGCCAGCCCCCCTCCCTGCCCCGCGCTGCCCGCCCTGCCCGCCCTGCCCTCACCTGCGGCCCCAGCCTGGCTCTCCCCCACCTCTGCGCTGGCGGGAGGAGGTGCGGGGTCTTGGCGGCGGTCGGCGCCGGAGGAGAGGGGGGCCGTGCCGGGCGTAAGGATATATAGGAGCGGCCGCGGAGCCTCCACGTAGCCTATACGTAAAGTATACGTGGGGTAGTTAAAAAAGTTGCGATGCAAATGCGGGGCCGGCTCCATCGCAAGGGGGGTGCGGGGGGGGCTGCGGGGAGGAGGGGAGCGGCGGTGTCGCCAAGCGTCTTCCTTAACCTCTGCGCCGCTCGAAAGCGAGCAGGAAAGCACGGCAAGCCGGGCAATTAGGGGCTCATTAGCATATATGCAAATGAAGCGGCCTCTCGCCGCCGCCGCCGCGGAGGGCTGAGCCGCGGCGAGGGTCGCTGAGCAAGGCGAGGGGTTGGGAGTGGGAGTGGGGGTTCGGGGGAGGGAAAAAAAGGTTCTCCGTGGGTATTTGGGTGGGTTGAAAGGAAGGCGGCGGGTGCCCGAGGAGCTCGGGGCGCGCAGCCACGCGCGTCCGTGTCCCGCGTGGCTGCCGCGAATCGGCTCCTCAATGAAAATAAAATTTTCCTCCCTTGGAAACAAACTCGCGGCGAACAGCGCGGCCCGGCCGGGCACCCCCCCCCCCGCTCCGGGCCCCCCAGACCCGCGGGGGAGCCCCGAGCCCCGGCTGCGGGCCGGGGAACAACCCGTTAATAAGGGGCCACGGCGGGCGCCGGGCACCGGCCGCGCACCCACGCAGCCGCCAGTGTTTTAAAGGTAAAACTCCTGACTTTTTATATCTTTTCTTTTTTTTTTTTTAACCCCCCAAACCAACCATAAACCGGGGATTTTTCCGGCGCACCCGCTCGACCGCGGGTTCCCTCGTTGCAATAAAGAGTTACCCGCGATTTTCTAAGCATCGGCGCGTCGGGTTGGGGTTGGTGGTGGGGTTTTTTTTTTGCTTAATAAGCACAGATTAGGAGCAAAGTCCCCCTGGCATTTACTGAATGCCGATCAAAGCTGGGGGTGTCACGCAGGAGCAACGCAGGGAGCGGATTTCCTCCCACGGGGGGGCATTGGCAGCGTCTCCCACCGTGGCATTTTATGAAGTTATAACCGGCTTTATGCTCCCCCCCCCCCCCCTATTTAGGAAACGACTTTGTTTTCCTCCTTCCACAAACCCTAAGCACGGCTTATTGAAGGGGAATAATGCCCGTTTCGAGTTGGACTCCGATTTTCTTCCTTACTTTGTGGTTTGGTTGTTTTTTTTTCCCCCAATTAATAACATTTTCGCTATTTCGCCAGCCTAAAATAACGCGAAGGAAAGGAAATCGGGGGTCGATTCCTTCCGCTCAGCATGCGTTGGGGATGGAGTTAAGGAATAAATAGACGTATATAGATTAAAAAATATTCCCCCAAGTGACCCAAAGCGCTCCGGGGAGCCCCGCAAGCCCGGCCGGCACCGGGAGCCCGGCGACTCCCGCCTCTCGCCCACGGTAGCCACAGGCGAGCGCAAGAGCCGTGGGGAAAGAGGGAAGGAGGCAATTGCAGGGGTTTCTTTCTTTCTTTTCTTCCTTTTTTTTTTTTTTTAATTGGGAAAAAGCCCTTTTCAGCGGTTGCATTCGCCGCTCGGCGACTGAGCCGCTTTTCCTCGCCCCGTCCGGGTCGCCGCTCGCTGCATTCCTCTGCCCCATCCCTCATTAATTCCTGAGCTACCAGGAATTTGTTATTGCGCTTATTTTCAGTCATTTCTTTACTGTGAATGGCCAGGAACGGAAAGCAGCACGGCGACGGGCTGAGGGACCGTCCTTCACCCTGGGCATCGCCGTTCCGTCGCCTTTTAGATTTGGATTTAGTTATTATTTATATCGGGGGAATTAAGCCGGTGGTTCCCGCAAATCTCCCGTGAGTTTCGAAACGCAGAGAGCACCGTTCGGAAAGGAGGGGGGGGAAAAAATAAAATCAAATCCTTTTCGGTTCCCCTTCCCTCGGCGAATTCGCAGCTACCGGCGATCAACGAGATGAAGCGTTTTCCCTGCAAAAATCCTCACGCCAGATCCCTTCGCTACCCACGAGTGAGGACGGCGGCTTCGCCCACCAGCTGATGCTAAAAAAGTGGATTTTTTTTTTTTTTTCCCTCCTTACCCTTAAGTAGCAACTAAAGAAAGTGGCGACTTTTGCCTTCAGACGAGGCGAAGTGTCTCCACCCCTTCATTTTTTGGGGGTCGCAAAGCTCTTTTCTCTTATATTGAACTTTAAAGAGAAGGGGTTGGGGGGGGGGAGGAATAAATTCATCCCAGTTTTTTCGGAATTCCCTCTGAAATCCCTGCGGAACGCCGGCTCCTCCAGTTGAAGGCACAGCCCAGGAGTTTTGGACCCGTCTCATCTCACATTTATTTTTTACAGCGTCAGTCATTTGCAGCACAGGCAGTTAAAGGGGCGTTATTTAAGGAAAAAAAAGGCGTTTTAAACTCATTTTTTTTAGCATTTCATGATAGAAGGCAAATTCCGGGTTCCGGGCGGGGGGAGGTGGTTAATCTCAGGCGAACCAGGAGGATTTTCACCTGGGAAAACCGGGATTTTCGGCGGTCGGCGTCCCGGGGGAGGTGGGCGGGGAGGGGACCCGCGGGGACCCGCGGTACTTGCGCGGAGCGGGGGCCGCGGAAGAGCCCGGCCCCCCCCGCACTGAGCCCCGCACCGATTAAAAAATACTTGTTGAGATAATGTAAAAAAAAAAAAAACCCAAACTCCGGATTCTGCCCAGAAATGCGCCCGTCGCTGGGCTTGTTCCCACAGCACAACCCCCACAAGCTGGGGGGGGCGAGGTGTGACCCCCACCCCGGTCCCGTCGTGCAGCCCCCCCGGATTTGATTTTGAGGAGGTTTTGCAAGGTAGCGGGGTCCAGGCACTGCCCCCCCCCCCCAGCCCCAGCCCCTTCCCCACCCGCAGCCCCCAGCCCGGGTCGGACCCAGGAGAGGCCACGCACACGGGGAGCTGCAAAGAGGGGGATGCCTGCTGCAAAGGGGGGGGCTAATTCACCAGCAACAGCCCCCCCAACTCCTCAGAAACCCTCGGGGCGTGTGGCTCCCCCATCCCTGTGCGCCCCATGCGTGTAATTCGCTGCGAGCATGCGGCGAGCGCGCGGCCGCGCGGGGCGTGCATGCCACGCGTGTGGTACCCGCAGGCCGTGCGCGTGCCGCGTGCGCGCGGGGGTTTGATTTACACGCGCCCGCGCCCGCTCCGTCCACGCAGGGCACCCGCGGAGAGACGCTCTCCGTGCCCCCACCGCTCTGCCCGCAGCCTTTCCCCGCTTGCGGAAAAGAAACCAGCACCCTTTGCTCACTAATGGGTGCTGGTCCCCGAAACCAGCGCCCTTTGCTCACTAATGGGTGCTGGTCCCCGAAACGAGCACCCTTTGCTCACTAATGGGTGCTGGACCCCGAAACGAGCACCCTTTGCTCACTAATGGGTGCTGGACACCAGCGAGCACCCCCGAGGCCACGACGGCTTTGCAGGGTGTGGAAAGCCCAGCACGGAACAGCCGGCATCTTTCCTGGTGGGATTTTTAAGGGAAATACCCTCATTTTTGCCTGCCAGCTCCGCGAGGCTCCGTTTGGGAGATGTCTGAGCTCCGCAAGCAATGCCACATATGGTTCAAAGAAGATTTTTGGCTTTTTAAGTATTTGCGCTGAGATGTGCACACACACGTGTGACTCCAGACCAACCGCAGGCGCTTATTTTCTATAAACCACGGCCACGCAGCAACCGCTGCCTCTCAAAGCACGTATTGCTGCTGCGGCGTGACGTTCGGATACGGGGTTTGGTTGAAATTCTCCTCGCGGCCCCAGTGACACCAAAATCCGGGGTAGGGGTGTCCGAGCAGGTTAGCGGCTCGTAGGTTTGGGGGAGGGAGGGAGGTCTGGAGCTGGGTGATTTCTAAATCAGTGCCTTTGTCTCCGTGCTAAAAACCACCCGCCCTGCGGACTGCGCTTTTCCGCGAGCGGCTGCGTTTGCCGGGCATTCCCGCTGCCGCCCGGGCCGCGCAGTGCCACCGCTCCAGCAGCCCCCCGGACAAAGAAAATCGCGACAAAAGCCGCATTTCTGAAGCAGCAGCGGAGCTCCGGAGCCATCTCCAGGCCCGCGGGGTTGTGCCAGCCGTGTACGGGCAGCCGCTGCTCCGGGCGTCTGCGCCCTTTGCTGCGTCCTGGCCCGAGACACCCGCCCGCGGGTGCGGAGAGCCAAACCCTTCTCCCCCGAGCCAGCTCCAGGCTCCTGCTTTCCTCCTGCCTGTCTCCAGCGAGTATTTCCTACCTCAGGTGGAGATTTTGGGTGAATAATTCACCCAAAAGGCCAAACGGCGGCTGGATGCCTTCAACGGCACCCGCGTAACCTGGGAGCGTCAGAGGGGCGGGGGGCTGGAGCCTGAAAACAGGCAAATAATTCATTTATAGCCCATCTTCTCGGCCTGAGATGGGACGTTATCCTGACTTTCAGCTCATCCTCAA
Organism: Phoenicopterus ruber ruber; assembly: GCA_009819775.1. NCBI lineage: Eukaryota > Metazoa > Chordata > Aves > Phoenicopteriformes > Phoenicopteridae > Phoenicopterus > Phoenicopterus ruber. The sequence goes on from CM020242.1 coordinate 1,879,005, forward strand.
AGCAGGAGCAAAAAAAACGCCGCCGCCAACAACAAAAAAACCCCATCGAAGATCAAAATTCCCTCTTCCCGTGTTGAGGGGAGCTCCGGTTCGTCTCGGTAAAACGGGGTGAAGCGTCCCCCCGGCACCTACCCCGGCTCGCGCAGCTGCCCCAAGCGCTCAGTCCAGCAGGTGCCTTTTCTTCCGCTTCAAAGGGCTTTGGATGGGATCGGGACAGCTCTTTTGGAGAACGGCGTTTGTTCCTAAGGGATGCCTGGCACGAACGCGGCCTGATTACAGCCCCGCTCGTTAAAAAAATGTTCTCTAGGTATTGAAGGGGATAACAAGGATATTTAAACATTCCCAGCGTGCACCTTTAAGCGGCAGAAAATAAGGGAAATTGCTATCGTTTAATTCAGTATTGCTCCTTTTGAACTCCCACTGGCTTTGCCTGCAATTGTTCCCTTCGCCGGAGCTTGAAGCCGAGTCTAGATTACAGAGGCGGCGGGTCGGGAGGGCTGGGAGGGCGAGCACAGCAGGACCGGCTTCTCCGCACGGCAAAAGGCCGACGGGGCTGGTTTCCACTCGGATTTTGAAAGATTTCCCCTCAATAGCCCAGAGCAGGGTCTGGGTTTGGGGCCCACGGCCCCGGTTTGTAATTACTCGCGTATTTTGTGTGCGCCAGGGAGAGGGTGGAGCGGCGTTTCTTTTTTGTCTGTGTCTCTGAGGAAGCTTTTTCCAAAGCAAGAGAAAAAAAAAAAAAAAAAAGAAAAATCCACAGCTGGTGCTCATGGATGAGACACTCAGCCACGTTCTGGTAGGGGGAAAAAAAAATAAGTCTAATTTTAGACGTTCTGAAATGCTTACAACACGCGTCCCTCCGACCGCCTGGCACGGGCGCCCGGTGGTTATTTCCACGAGGAGAGGAAAGGAGAGCTCGGCGCCGCTGCCGCCTTCGCCGGGCTCTCCCCGGGCGACCCCGATCCCGTGGGATATCTCCTTCGGGGCGTCCTGCTGCCCTGGGAGGGCCCGTTTGTTAATATTTACAGCGAGCAGCTTCGGGGCAGAGGAGGAGGCAGGGCTCCTCTTATTTGGGGCAATTTGCTCACGTTTTGGCTCAGCTGAGACGGCCCCTCCGGGCCAAAGCCCCTCGCAGGAAGGCCCCGTCCCCCAAAAAGCAGCTTTTTGAGGAGCATGCTGCCGAAAGGCCCAGTCCTACGGCCACAGCCCGGGATTTAGCGAGAAGTTCAGTATTTCCCAGGTCCTTTGCCCTCGGGACCCGCATCGTCCCCTTTCCGCCGAGGCTGCGGTGCTGTGCCGTGCCTCCGCTGCCGGCCCGGCTCCGCGAGCGGCTGGGTGGGTCCCGTGCGCCGACGGAGCCCCCAGTCCCACACATCCATACCGGCTGGACTCGCTGGTCTTGTCCAAGACCTTTCCCAAGGTCTTTTCCAACCTAAATGATTCTACGATCCCTCCCCGCACCCACCTCCCACCGAGCGTTTTTCCGCCGACCCCGGAGATGCCGGACCCAGCCCCAACCAGCTTCTCATTTTCCCACTGAAGCCCGAAAAAGCCGATCGGAAGCACCACATAAACAGGGGGGGAAGCTTTTGGGGGAGCGAAGGCATCGCATCCCCGCCCTGAAAGGGGGGAACCTTCCATAGAGGCAGGACAATGCGGCTGAAAGGGCTCCGCGGGCCGCAGCCCCCCGCTAGAGCCGAGCCGTAGGGGAGGGCGAGGGTCTCGGCTCCCCCGGCCTCGCATAAAAGTCTCCTCCATTCTAGCGAATAACCTTTATGTCCAGGGCGTCGCGAAGTTTGCTTTCTCCCTCCAGGGTTAGTCGCAGCGGGAGCGAAAGAGAAAGCGACGGCTTGTAGGAGGTTCCCTCGGCATAATAACCTCAGAGGAGTTTAGGTCTAAAGACTAAAAGGCTCTATTTACTTTCACTGACAAGGAACAATCTAAGCAGATGTCCTTTGATGGGATTAGTTATTAATCCTTGAATCATGGGTAAATGGGAAAATGATCCATTATTTTCCGCAAAATCCTTCACTGCTTTAGGTTTCAAGGATGGGGTGGAGGATTGTTAACAGAAAGGTCTCGACCCGTCTGTTTTTGCCCGTTTAAAACGTATTTTTACAGTTTGTGCCGTGGAGCGTGACTCTGAAATAAAATTTAAAGGAATAAAACCAACAAGAGAAAGGGTCGGGCTTCCACTAACGACCGAGAACAACGCGCCGCGTCAGACGGTTATCAATGTCCAGGCCCGAGCGTTCCTCGGATGATAATCCTGATGATGACAATGAGAATAATAATAATGATAATAATGATAATGATGATAATGATAATAACAATAACAACAACAATAATAAATAATAATAAATAATAATAATAATAAAAATTATTAATAAAAATATTATTATTCCCCCCTCCAAAAGTGCACTCGGCGTTATTCTCCGCGCAGCTTTGGCAACTCTGCCTAAATGTTTGGATCCCTCCGAGGCCTCCGTGCCACGTTAGCGGCACGTCAGGAGCGGAGCCCCACACCGCGACGCTGCGCGGGCAGGTGGGCTCCGCGGCGGCCGCGTGTCGCAAGCGCTCTTTTCTAACGAGCGTGCGCAGGCGGGCGCGATGCGCTCGGGAGAGGGAGGTAGGGAAAGAGCCGGTGAGACCCGCCGGGTTGTCGGGTGTGAAGCCACGCGGCTGCTTTCCGGTGTGGATGGAGCTGTAGCCCCGCGAGCATCTTCCCACGGGGAGCTGTACCCGCATCCAGCTCCGTTTTCCCGCAGAAAGGGGCCGGAGCTCCTCAAACCAGGAGCTGCCCAAAGCAGAAGCCAAAGTTGCCGGCGATTTGCCGCAGCTCAACTTAGTGGAGGGAATATTAATAGCCCCGAGGCCGCCGCTCGCCCCCGAACTCTGCCTCCGAGTCTCCCATGGAGGGAAAGCAGAAGTAGATTCCCAATGAATAATTTACTCCGCTTTCTTTTGATTCGCGTTCTGATTGTACACAGCAGCGCGGGCTCTGAGGGGGGAAAACCATGTTCTGATTAAAGATTTATGCTGGGCATATAATTTCGTTGCTGTTGTTTAAATCTACTTCAAAGTTTGAGTAGGGTGGTCCATAAAATAAACAGCCGGGAGCAGGTAGGAGCCGGCGGGCGGTCTGCAGGTGTACGAGCACGCACGAGCGCCGAGGCGCACAATTTCACAGCCACAAACTTTGGCCGGGTTTGCCGGAAAGATCCTTCTAGCGTCAAATACCTCCAATTTCAATTTAAACGCCCTCTGTTACCTCGCACCACCGACCCCCAGTTCCCCCTCCTGAGCTAAGACCACACCTCAAAAATCAAGAAATAACAGATAATTGGCTTTATTCTTTTACAATTCTTTTCCCCTTTGACCGCGCAAAGAAGAGTTTCTGGCTGCAGAGAATTATCAGCTTCCACGGGGAAACTGAGACCTGGAAGATCCTTTAACCAAAGGTTGCCCAGAACACGGGGAGGAACCAGCCGCCGGCTTCCAGCCTCCTCCTCCTCCACCGAAACTTAGAAACACAGGCGAGAAAAACTCCACGTCCTTCCCAGGCTCCCGGCTGAATGATTCCGGGCAAAGGATTTTTTCTCTTTCTTTCCTCTCTCTGCCTCCGGCTGCCTCGTCCCCGGAGGGCAGAGCCGCTTCCCAGCGCACGCCTGTGCAGCGAGCACCTCCGGCACAAAGGGAGCCACAATACAAACACGATTATCGCTCTATTCCTGAAAGTGCCTTTTGATAAACCCGCGGTATTTACATCCCCAGCTCCCGCCGGCTCGGGAAGAGCGAGCGCTTTGTGCTCCCGCCGCACGCAGCCTGGTCCTGTAAAAAAAAAAAAAACCAGCAAATTTGATGAAACGGCGTTTTCCAACAGAAATGTTTTGTTGGAATTTTAGGGCCAGCTGCCTGCATTCAGCCGCCGGAAAGCGGCGGCGGGCGGCAAAGCAGCAGCGAGGCTCCCGGCAAGGAGAAGCCTCCGAAAGGCGAAGGGTTTCGAACCTGCCCTTGGAACTGTCTTTCGGGAATGGGGGAACCTCATCTCCGGGAGCGCCGGGCACCCCGCGGTGGCTCCGAACGCGACTTCGCAAGCCCGAAGGGATCGAAGGGCAGGCGATGGCCAGGGCCTGGCCTCGCCTGCCTGCAGCTGTTGCTGCTAATGCTCAGCAAAGGTGAATTCCTCTATTTTTCTTTCTTTCCACGGAATTCACCCCAAACTCAGGGGCCCCCCAGCCGCGCAGTGCGTAGGACAGCGTAAGGTGGAAATAGCCTTGCTGGGACCCAAAAAACCCCACGCTGGCAGGCCCGGGCTGGCCCACGGCCACACGCCCACTCGAATCCCGCATTTCCAGCTGCCCCGGGCGGGCGCGCGGCCGCGGTGAGTGACAGCTGTCAATCAGCGCCGCGGCGCGCTGCGCTCTGCCGCCACCTCGCGGCCGCGCGGCGAAACGCGCCCGCGCAGGGGTGTCGTGTCTCCCCCCCGCCCCGCCTGCACCCCCTTCCCGAAATTTAATTTCTAGCGACCGAAGGTTCGGGGCGTGGAAGGGACCCAGCGCCGGCTCCGCCCGGGCACAGGAGCGACCCCCCCGGGACGCTACCGGCAGACGGAGTTTTGGGGTGAAAAGGGGCTTTTTTTCCACTCCCCATTAGTTTTGGAATGGAAAAGGGAATTTCTTTTGCTGGGAGGCGGCTCTTGACCCGGTTTAGTTGAAATCAGCGGTCAGGGCCAAATCCTGCCCCTCAACCAGCCCTAAAACCGGAGCCCGGCTGCAGCGGGCAGAGGGATGCGATGGGGTGCGGGGTCCCCCCCGCCCCCCAATCTGCCGCTTCCACCATCTCCCACCAGTTCCCCCAGTTCCGGGCTTGCACCTTCCCAGCCCTGCGGAGCCGGGGTGCTGCTGCCCTCGCTGCAGGCAACGGCCCCACGACATCCCCGGGCCCCCCGACGGCATCAGCAGCCAGTCGGGGCGCGCGATGGGGACCCCAAAGCACAGGCAGCCCCCGGGCGGACACGCTTCCCTGGCGTCCTCGCCGGAGGCCCAAGGGGAGGCCCGTGGCCGGGCGAGGGAGGCCCTGGTCTGATTTCGCGTGGGTCTCGGCATCAGGAGATGCCCTGACACGCGCTGGGCAAAGCTTTGGGTGGGAAACGCTGGGCCCGAGGCTGCGAGGGTTTGTGGGTGTCCCTCCCGGCCGAGCAAGGCAGCAGGGCTGCACGGAGGCACCAGGAACCCCGGGGTACCCCCAAGAGCATCCCGGGGCGGCCCATCACCCTGCATCGGGGCTGCGTGCGGGGAGGGGGCTCCCCGAGGGGTGGCCGCTGGTCCTCGGTCTGGCGGGATCCCTCGCGGACATGGGACAGGGCGGGACGGGAGACACCCGAGCGGGAAAGCGGGGTGACCCCCCCCCCACTCCAGCACCCCGGCGGCGTCCCACTGCCCGGACACCCGCGGGAGCGGGAACAGCAGCGTTGCCTCCAGCCACCGAGCCCAGGTGACGCGGGGACCATCCCCACCCCACCGGGATTTTTTCTTGGACCCCGCACCCAGAGTGACACCCCGCTACAACGCGGGGGGCGGGAAAGAAAGAGCCAGAGGCACAGAAAGTTATCAGAAACGTGTATTTTTTTTTCTTTTTAATAGTAAACCTCTTTACAACAAATATAGTGAAAGAGTTTCCAAACAAAACTCATAAGAATTTTTTTCATGGTAATTATTATTATTATTATCATCATTTTTTTATCTCTTTTTTTTTTTTTTTTTTTTTTCTTTTCTTATTGTGGAATATACAATAACGCATCACCATACAGCACAAAAAAAGGAATACTGAAAAAACGAAACGGACGTCTCAACCACGTGCTGCAGTCCCTGGGAAGGAGCCACTGATTGTCAAGGGTGCAGGGTGGGAGCAGGGACGGGAGGGGACGGGGACGGGGGCGACGGCGTCCCCAGGGCTCGGGAGGTTCTCGGCCAGGCCACCCCCCGAGGGTGCAAATACTCCAGAGAAAGATGGAATTAGTCAAAGATCCCGGTTAAAAGTCTACAAGCTCTTGGCGTAAATCCTCCCTCCCCTCCCAGCGCTGCTGCTCGGCGGTCGCCGCGTGGCACCCCAAAGCTGGCTACGGAGAAGAGGACACCCCAGTCCCCGCGTCGCGGCTGCAGGACGAGCGTGACCGTCCCACGGCCGCCCCGCTCTGCCCCCGCGGGCGCAGAACCCCTCGACTCGCGCGCACGCACGCACACACACACACACACACACAGGTGGAGGAGCAGCAGGAAAAAAAAAAAAAAGAGGTTAAAAATATATATATATTTATAGATACACAGTTTATCTTTTTTTTTTTTTTTTTCCCTTTTAAATTGCTTCTCAAAACAATAAATAAACCTACTCGGGGGAAGTGCACGTTCTGTTTTGTTTCTACCTGTGCAGCGTCCGGGGGGGAGAGGAGGAGAGCTGCCTGTGCCGACACAGACGGGCTGAGCTGGGGAGACCCCACTGACCGTCCTAGAGAGAAGCTGGGGAAGGGCTTGCTTTATTTTTTATTTTTTTTTTTCCTTTTAGTGCATCATTTCAAGGGTCTATTCTATTTGACGAAGGTTGTTGCAGATACCCGAGTGTGCCGACACCTACCTGCTTCCCTCGAGCTACGGGGAGCCGGGGAGAGCGAAGGGGACGGGGAGGAACGAGGACCCAGAGGCCGTCGAGGGGCCTGTTCGCCGAGGGGGGACAGCGGCACAGCCGCGACGGTCCGTCCCCCCCCGTTTCAGCATCCTATTTGCCCGCAAACTGCTTGGGAAGAGCCAGAGGAAGAGGGGAGTCGCGGCCCGAGGTGGGTGACGGGGCCGGGCAGGGCTGCTCTGCCCCTCGGCCTCGAAGGGAGAAGCCGGGAGCCCGCGGGGCCGTCCCAGCGTTGGTCCACCCGGGGAAAGGATGCTCCGCACCGGGGAACGAGGAACCGCACCGGCCTCTACATCCCGCTGCCTCGAGCGGCGCCGGTGGGAAAATCTCCCCCGCAAACGCAGCCGAAGCGAAGAAATCCCTTATTTCCCCCCGCCACGACGCGCCCTGCGGCAAAATGCCGGGGGGCAGCAGCCCGGCCCAGCCCAGCGAGGCCTCGCGCTTCTGTGCCTCGCCCCGCGGCCTCGGCCTGGGGACGTTACAAAACCCCCAGCTCCCGGAAAACCATCCCAGCCCGCTCCGACCGCGCGGTGGGATGCCCAGTGCGGCTCCCTGAGCCACACCACCCTCTTCTGGCTTCAAGAAAGTATATTTGAAAAAAGGCAGCGCCCGGAGAAAACGGAGCTGCGGAGGAATAAATCGGAAAATAAAGAGGTTTTTCCACCCGCTGGGGAGGAGAGGGGAGCTGGGACGACCCCGTCCGCTCCCCCGAGGTCCCCTATTCCTGCCGGGAGCGCGGCCGAGCCCAAGCATCCCTGCGCACCGGGTGCCTCCCTGTTTCCAAGCTTTGCTCAAAGCTATTTCTGGGTGTCGCCGACCCCTCTGGACGCCAGCGCTTTGGGGATCCTCTGCGGAAAAGCATCCCTGGTGCTCCAGCCATCGCCAAGCGGCTGCTCCCGGCCGGGAGCCTGGCGGGGTCTGGGATAGGGAAAATCGGGGAGCGGGAAGGGATGGGGTGCAGGGGAAGAGCCAAGAGGGTTAAACAAGAAATAGCTGTACAGTTCGGCCATGTCCAAAGTCAGTATTATTACAATATACTCTGACAAAAATATAATCTCATTTCATATCAATACAACAAAAAAAACCCAAAAACCAGTTTTCTGTACTGTTACCATTGCTAACATAGTGAAACTCGCTATTTACAGTTACAGTAGCCAGGTAAAATACTACAAGGGACGGATCAGAGAGGAGGCGGAGGGAGGAGGACAGATAGGGGAGACAAAATCTCCGGAGAAAAGGAAAAAAGAAAGGAGGAAAGGCCTTCTTACACCCCGCGCATGGCTTCTGGCTTCGGGCAGGGAAGGGGGATGGAGGTAGCGAAAACATAACACTCGGTTTATGGGTCTGGTGGAGTCTTTTGGTTGAAAGAAAGAAGAAAAGAAAAGAAAAAAAAGGGAAAAAAAAATGCAGTGAGGAGGGAAGAAGGAAAGACGGAGTAAAATGACGCAAAAATGGGAAACAAGAGCAAACCTTCGGCTGAAGCCTGCGGTTACGGACTTGCCCGCGGCCCCGGGATGAATTTTTGCCACTTTGGGTGTTCAAAATCCCCGCAACATCTCCAACTCGTGCCCTCGGCCGGAGGGGAAGGCAGGACGGGGCACCGGGGATGGCACCGACGAGGCACGGCCGGGAAGATGCCGCAAACCCCTTCCCCACCGCAACGGGCCCCGGCTCAGCCCTGCTGGAAAGCCGGCGGCGCGGGGGGGATGCCAGCAGTGCCCCTCACCCCGGCCTCCAGCCACTTCTCCGAATCCCGCCCGGGCAGCAGCGGTTTGCAGCATTTTCCCCGGAGCTGGTGACCGACTTCCCGATCCCCACGGAAAGGGCTGGGGGGATTTCCCAAGGGAAGCGATGTAAGGGGCGGGGGGGGGGAGTGCAGGAGGTGGAATTTTTAAGGAAAATGTGTCAATCCGCTTTTTCCCTGCTTCGCTGAGAGTTTGTGAGGGGAAGAGGAAAGTGAAAAAGGGGGGAAGAAAAGGAAGCGGTTTTCTTTGCCCTCGCCCCGCTCTTCCCCACGGGACCACGCGCGGCCCCCGGCGACCAGCTCTGCTTTCGACACCTCCCTCTGCCCCCTCCCCGAGGGTCCCCCCGCCGCGACCCCCGCGGGGCCGGGGGGTGCCCCTTGCACAACCACAACCCGCTGCCGGACTCCCCCCGGCACCAGCGGCCCTCGTCACGCCTCCGCCGCAGGCGGGCTCTTCGCCATCCCCCCCAAATCGCCCCGTTAGCGGGGGGTCACCCCCAGCCCCTCGCATCCGAGCCGGTGCCGGCTGATCACCCCCGCAGCCCACCTCGGAGCGGGCGGCATCGGCCCCACCGCCGGCCCCAACGCCCGCCCGGTGCACCCCGGCAGCCCCCCCGGTATTTTAGGTTCGAGGCAGCATTTAGGGTCCTGCTCCATCCCCAAATCTCCTCTCGGGGTGCGCACCCCATCCTGCTCCTACGGCTGCTGGCAGCATCGCCCGAGCCAGACCCTGCGACCCCCTTCCTCCTCCTCCTCCTCCTCCTCTCTGCACCAGCCGGAGGCAAAACCCCGGTTATCCCGGCGCACGCCGGCGGCAGAGACCTCGCCCGCTCCCCCGGCACACGGACGTACCCTTTATCCTGCATTTGCCCCCCGGCATCGTCCCACCGAGGGACACCACGGACCCGGCCAGCCCCGTCCCCACCGTCGCCGGCACGAACCCCCCAGAACCCGGCCGCCCCCGGCTCTGCCAAACCCAGGGAAAGACCAGCCTTCCCGGGAGAGGGGGTCACAGCCGCTCCCCAACGCCGGCGCCGCGGCCGCCTCCGCGCCCCCAAAACCAGCCACCCCGCTACAGCGGGGCTGGGGTCCCCCATCCCCATCGCCCCGCGGGGACCGGGCGAGTCCCGGCGCGGGCGCAGGGCGAGGAGGGGGGTGACGCCGGCGGAGCAAGGGGGGGGTCGCACCGCTCGGCGGCCGGCCCCGGAGTGCGGAGCACCCCGGCTTACCTCTGGATCGGGCCCGCGGCGTCGAGCCCCGGCGTGCGCGCGTCGGAGGGATCCGCCGAGGTTTCAAGAAGGTAAAGATCAGAAACAGACTTTGGTAAGTAACCACACGTTTAGAAAGGAATATATCATTTTTGAAACATATCAGTGCATACTTCTTATATGAAAATATACACAATTGTATTTCATTCTCCAAAAAAGGAACAATTAAAAACAAAAGCAAACTAGCCCAAACACAATATATTAGCTGTTTTTTTGGGTTTTTTTGTGTTTTTTGTTTTTTTTCTTCTTCTTGTCATCATTTAGATTTTTTTTTAACGCTACACTTTGTTCAGGTTACACTTTTTTTGTCTTTTTTTTTTTTTTGTAAATGTGTTTTTTTTTTCTTCATGCATTTTACACCTTTATAGCCTTTGAGAATAAATAAGCTCCATTTTGCTTCCACATCTCTAAAAACTGCAGCATTTTAACTATTGTCATTTAAATCGTGCAATTTTTTTTGCAACACCCCTTTTTAAAAAATGGAAAATATATATATATTTTAAAACTAAACCCTATACAACGCAAAAATTCCAAATTAAAAAAAAAAAAAAATTATACACAATTGTAACTGTCGACAGTACAGATGAGCACGAGAAATAAAATTAGATCAGAAACATATTTATAGAAGCACAAAGGAGGGTGTTGGTGTCTTAGATTGTCATTCTTCTCGTTGTCTTTTGAAAATTAGGAGGAGTTTACTGGATACTACAGTCTGGGGGGGCGGGGGGGAAGAATAATGACCCGGACAAAAAAAAAATAATAATAATAATAAAATAACCCCAAGCCCCCAACAAAATAAAGACCCCGACAAACCAACCCCCCAAACCGTTTCACCGCGCCGGCGAAGCTAACGCCGCTTCCGACCCGGGGCATCCCCGCTTTTCCCACGAGCCGTACTTGCCCGTGGCACCGGCCCAGGGGATCGTCGAGTCCTGCCGCGCGCTGCTGCGGATCCGCTCCGGCACGGCCCGGTGCCGAACCGCTCCCGCGTTCCCCGCCGGGTAGATCTAAACCTGCATCTCGCCGTAACCCAGAGCGTTTTTACGTCTTGGTTTTTGGTGTTTGTTTTTTCCAGGCTCTCAGCTTCACGGTAGAAGCGGGAACTCGGGAGTCAGGGCACGAAGTTAATGAGCCAAAATGTTTTTGGTTTGCTGGGGGGGGGGGTTTCACCCCCGCGGGGTTGCTCTGCGCCGATGCTCCGGCGGCGTTGGGTGCCGGGGGGTCTTCACCGCCTCCTCCCTGCCAGGGTCTCCGGAGCGAGCCGCTCTGGCGGCATCTCCTGCCGCGCTGCGCCGCGCCCCAGCGGGGCAGAAACCGTTTGGTTGGGTTTTTGCTTTTTCTCGCAGGAAAGTGAAGGAAAAAAAATTGAATGAGACCAATGAGACGTCGTTAATCCCGCCTAATTTCCAAAGCAAGGCCGTGCAAAGAGCTCAGGTGCGTGTCCGGTACGCCCGGCGTCGCCGGGACGTGGGGCTCGGCGTGGGCGAGGAGGACCACGGTCCGCAGCGTCTCTCCCGCGTCCCGGCTGGACAAACGGAGGCGGAGGGAGGGAGATCCGCGTCTGCTGCCGACGCCGCGCCGGCATTTTGGAGGCGAGATCCGAGCGTCTCCGCAGCACGCCGCGGTACCCGCCGGGTACGGCTCGGGGAGGGGGAGACGGGGGGGTGGGTTTAACCGCACAAAACCTGCCAGGAGCCCTCCCCGGTGCCGCAGGGCTCCCGCCGCCCGCCCAAGGCCCTCCGGAGCACGGGAACAGGAGAGGGAATTAAAAATTTACCATTAAAAAAAAAAAAATCATCAGCGTTTGGAAAAACTTTTGTGGCAGCAATTTGATAACTCCAAGATTTTTCACGGGGAATTTTAGCCGGCCCATCTCTCAGCGCCTTGTTCCCCAAGGCATTCCGGGGCAAGGCGCTCGCCCCCGGCTTCGGCGAGATGCTGGTGAGATGCCGGTGAGACGCCGGTACCCGGGCAGGGCTCGGCGCGAGGCGGCACTGCCGCACAGCAGCTCATCGGCAGCTCCGGCAGGTCAAGCCCAGGCCCAGCATTGGCTGCCCCGGTCCCTCGGCCGGGTCTCCGCACCCGAACCGATTTCACCGCCGGGGAGAGGTAAGGGAGGAGGAAAAGCCAGGGTAGGTGCCAGCTCAGAAGGGACGTGCCGGGAGATTTATTGGGATGATGTTTTTAGCCAGTGGCTTGCGCACCGCGGTGCCCGACCGGGCAGGATGCGGCCACACGGGCCCTCTTTGGCCGTTGCTTTTCACATCCATTCATTTTCACCCCATTTTTGGAGGACGTCCCATCTCCTCTCGTCCTCCGACCGCTCACTTTAAGTTGCCCCCGTTCATTTCGTAACAACCATCAACTTTTTTTGTATTGTTTTTCCAATTAGAAACGTGGGGAAAACCGTTGGGTTGGGGAGAGTTCATAAAAACCACCAATTTGCTTCTGCTTTGCCATCATCCCAGTGCACTTTTACGCAATACGCCTCATTTCAAGAGGCTGAGCTGGACCCGGGATGCTTTGCGGAGGGCTCTACGAGGGGTAAAAATCCCACCGTGACTTTTTGCTCCTCTCTCTTTGCTCCGGCTTGGGGGGACGGTGACCCCGAAGCAGCTCCTGGCTCCTCCGCAGCCCCCGGAGCCCGTCCAGGCTCTGGTTGCCGTCGGCAGAGGCGGCGTCCGGGCAGGTTTTGTGCCGCTTTTGGCAGCCCCGGGGCGCGGGTCCCTGCAAGGGTGACAAGGCATCCGGGCTGGGCCGGGAATGGGGGAGCGGCATCCCGGAGGAGAGCGCCTGCGGGGAGAAAGCCCGTCCCTACAGCCTACGCCGGCCAGGAACGGTCCTTTCTCCTCCAAACCCTCAAGCCCTGAGCTGGCTGCTGCGTTTTGGGCTCAGGGCGCTGCTGCCTGTCCCTGGGAAAGTGCCGGAGCAACCGGCAACACGGGGAAATTCCTTAGTTTTTCCTCTTTTTTCCTTCCACTGAATCACTCCGTTGAGACTTCAGCTGATTTTCCGCCCAGCTCACCCTCGCCTTTTGAGGCCTAGAAACCTTCAGGTAAAATCCCAAAGGATATCATTTCAGTTGCATCCTTCAATAAAACCCATTTCTTCCTATCTTTCTAATTTAAAGCTTTGGCTCACGCGGAATGGGAAGGCATTTTTAAAATGCATTTACAAATTCCGTTTGGTAAAACCGCCAATTTTCTTGAAAAGCAGCGATAACGCAGCCCTCCTCTTCGCGCACGCTGTGCCCCGGCACAGGCAAGACTTTCCCCTCCGCGTTTGGGAAAGGGTAACTGCAGTTTTAAAATGACCAGGGCCAGGAATAGCGGAGCTCCCTCATCTGCCCGAAAGGATGCTGTCTGCACCGGTTTTTTGCATGCAAACAGGATTAAGCCTTAAAAATCTGCCTCTTATTCCCCCGCCACGCCTTTACGGGATCCGGGCGGCACAAGCAGGCTGCGGACGCGGGTGCGTCGCGTTTAATTTTGAAGCCAGACTCTCCGCGCCGGTGCCAGCCTGCCTTCCCCGCCGGTTTAGGAAAACCGGGTTAGGAAAACCATTTTTGCAGGAAAACCGGCACCTGCCAAAGCCCTTCAACCTCCCTGAGAGCTGGATCGCGTCCGAACCGCCTCTCCCTGCCCGTGGATCTGGGACAGCCCAGGCACTGCTCGAAGGTGCGTTTCGGGGACGCTCCGCGCCCCGTCCCCTCGGAGCCCGTCCTGCCGCAGGCGCTCTTCTCCCGGGACACGGGCCGACCTCCCGCGGGGGACCAACGTCCCCGGGGTGCCGCTGGTCAGCGGGCACCGACTCGCCGCCTGGTCCGCCCGCCCGTGCCGGCTCGCGGGGAGGAGCGTCGCCAGGGACTGCTTTTTTCGGCGAGGACGCAGCTATTGGATTTCCGTCCCCCCTTCCCCACGCGCCCGGCTGTTCCCGAGCCTGCGGCCCCCGGCCGAGGAGCGCCGTATGTACTGCGTGCGTCACCTGCTGCGCTAGAATGAATGCCTACAAAATCCTAAAGCTATTTCTCAGGCAGTTTATGATAATTCCCTCCCCCCATCCCATCCCCATAACCCGTTTCGCCCCCGCGCCCCCCTCCCGCCCTCCCGCCCCTCCCCGCGGCCCCGCTGCGAGCCGGCGGCGCTCCCAGGGACGGCGGGGACCCGTTATGTGACCCAGGTATCCAACCGCATGCGCTTTACGGAGGGGCTCTCCCCCTCGGGCTCGCTGGTGGGTCGCAGGAGGCCCAGGGATGAGCCGAAATCGGGGCGGGCGGGATCGTCCCGCTCGCTGCTGCCTTCGTAGGAGCTGGTGTTGCTGCTGAGGCTATCGACGGGCGAGCGGCCGGTGGGCTCGTGCCGGGGCTGGTGGGGGAAGGTGCTGAGCGGAGTGGCAGTGTTTCTTTCCCGGTTGGGCGAGACGGGCTCCGACTTGATGCTGATGTTGGGGTTGGTGTTGACAGTCAAAGTGGTGGTGTGGGACAAGTGACTCCCTTGTCTGGGCGGCCGGAGGGCGGGGGGATGAGGTTGGGAGAGGAGGAGGAGGAGAGCAGGAGGGGAGGGAGGGGGAGAAACAGATGGAGGAGGAGATAACGGGAAGTCTCTCATTATTCATCTTTTCGGTGGCCTTTTACCCTCCAATCCACAGAATTCACAACCCGCACACCCCACGGCTGAATGAATCCAGAATTATGAATCTGGATTAGATCATGAATCCGGGTTCATAATTAGAATTATGAATTACGATGACTCCAGAATTCATAATCCGTGCCCTCACCACGCCGCGTTGCTGCCGAGCCAGGATTAGACCCCGCACGACCCTGAAGGCAGCACCCATCCTCCCCCAGCCCCGATCCCACCCGCCGTCCCCGCAGCAGCGACCCAAACACGTGGCGGAGAGGGACAGGCTGCGACACCCCCGGCCCGACCCGCGTCCCCCGTGGGCTCCACAAAGCCGGCGGGGGGCTCGGACGGGCGGTTTTGCTCCAAGCCCGGAACCTCTTTAGCCTCTTTGCTACAACCTGAATTTCATCCAGGCTTTCCGCACATCCTGCGGCTCCGCCGGTGCAGAGGTGCAGGCAGCTGCCGGGGAAGCTGCTGCCTGCCCTGCCTGCAAACCGTGCTCAGGGCAGTGGAGAAACACGCTGAACTCACTGCACAAAACCCTGGTGCATCCATATGCCCACCTGGCCCTTCATGCTGGGAATGTCGGAGTCTCACTCCTAAGCTGGCTCTAGGGCAACGTCACCGAATCCCCCTCTTCAATTCCTGCCTCTTTTTGTCCCACGTTCTCAGCGTGACTGGGGGCAACTTGCTTAAATCTTTATTTTGACTAAGATACTCTGAAAAGCCTCTGTGTGTGGATGCTTTATTCCAGACTAAAGGCAGACCCACTTCAGAAAACCTGCTCCAATAGGCAAGCGCATTTATTTTTTCCCAGGAGTAAAGCAATTCATGTTCAATATTAAAAGCTACCCTCTCTACGCTAGCGGGACCACTATTTCCAGACGTCTTGTTCTGCAACAACCATCCCATTTAACTCTGGTTCTTGCTGGATCCCAGTCCCCCCCCCAGGAGAGCAATCCTGCTGCGGACAGACAGCAAGAAGCAGCTCTCGGGGAGCATCACCCAGCACACCACCACCCTGATCTCATCTGGGGACTCCAGGGTCACTCCTACGACAGTGGCAGGGACGGGATTGCCCAAACTTCACGAGCCGGCTGGTCCGGCTCCTCCTGCCGCTGTGGGCACGGCTGCTCCTTTACGGCGTAAACCCGCTGTAATTGCCGGGGCCCTGCAGTGGGAGGCTGACGTTAACCCGGCGGAGAGTCACAGCTCGGGTTCTGCAGGTTTGCCACCTCGGAGGAATTCCCCGTTTCCTTCTTTCCTTTGACAACATCAACCGAGTGGCCCCCGGTGCTCGTTTCACTTACTTACATTAAATTTCCTAGTGATACAGGAACCAGGTGCTGCTGCTGCTGCTGTTGCTGCTGCTGCTGCTGTTGTTGCTGCTGCTGCTGCTGCTGCTGCTGTTGCTGCTGCTGCTGCTGTTGCTGCTGCTGTTGCTGCTGTTGCTGCTGCTGCTGCTGCTGCTGCCAGGCAGAGATGTTGCCGAGGGACAGCCCACCAGGTGAGCTGAACGCTGGCAGCGAAGACAACTCGGCGCTCGTCAGCTGATAATCTGGAAAGGAAGGAGCCCTTCAGTCATTTCAATCTCAAACCTACTCCCACCCAGCGCTGCGAGAAGATGGAGACCCCCCCCCGGCGACGCACACCAGCTACAACCCGGACAACAGCGAGTCATGCGGGGACGTGGCCGTGGGACACGGCTCTTCCAGCTTCAAGGGACACCTCCACACCAGCCAACACCCGCTGGTTGCCACTGCCCCCCAAAAGCGCAGCCCGCGCCGATTCCACCCAGGACCGTGGGTCGTGAACCCCCCCCACGGACACCCTGCGGCGGAGGACGGATGGGTGTAAAATGCACAGAGCCCCGGGGCAGCGAATGCCCGGTAGGTGCCGAAATCCACCCGTGCGTGGCCCGGCCCCACCCGTGCATGGCCCAGCCCCACGCCGCGTGGCCCGGCCCCGCGTGGCAGCAGGGGGCGCTCCCCGCCCGCCGCCGGAGCCGCGCAGCAGCCGCCCCCCACGCCCGGCCCCCCCACGCCTGCGCTGGGAGGGGAAGGAGATGCTCTTCCCACGCACGGCTCCCGGAGCATCCCAAACCCAGCCGAGCATCCCAAACCCAGCCGAGCATCCCAAGCCGGGGGGTGATTTTCCAGCGGGTGGGAAATCCCGCGGCCACGCAGCACGGGGGGGGGGGGGGGAAGCGGAAAAAACCGCTCTTCCCGGAGATGGTCAAACCCTGGGCCGGCTGCTTCCCCAGCGCCGTGTCTGCGTCCGACACAGACACCCCCAGCTCCTGAGCCTCCCCCAAGCGCTCGCCCTGCCTCCCCGAGCCCTCCTCTTCCTCCTTCCTCGCTGTCATTCGGGGGGTCTGTGCTTTCAGCCTTTCCCCACCCCAGCGGGGCCCAACTCGCCCGCAGCAGCGGCAGCGGCACACGAAGAGGCGGCTGCAAAGGTGCTGAGCCGCTGCCAAAGCCGCCGGGTTGATCCGAGGCACCCCCGCCAGAGCAGCCCAGGCCGGGGTTCGCTGCCCGGCGCAGCTCTGCACCCCCAGCACCGGCCAGTCTGGTTGAGGAGCTCCCGACACCCGCTGGTTACGACAGCCGCCTCCGCAGCCAACGCCGAGAGCTTGAACCGGGGCCATCCCGTATCTCGAAGCTGCAAACGGGCGGGTTTGACTTAATCAGGCTGCAGAGCAGGCACGGGAAAGGGCACGCGGCCCCGGCCAGCGGGCCTGGGCGCGGGAAGCTCCGCGCAACCTCACCGGCCTGAAATCGAGCCAATTCCCACCCAATTAATAGGTTGGAAAGAATAAGCGGCAACACTCCGGGCACGGGGCTTAGAGTTTGCTCGGGACATCTACGCCCTACAGCGATCTACGCGACGGCAACCCCGGCGGGATCTCTAGCAAACATCCCAGCCACAGACACCGAAGGCGCCCGAGTGGGAACGCGTCTCTGCCTGTGGTCATCTGCAAGAGAAAAAATAACTACAGAAAGCCGAAATTCAGCCCCCCCTCCGCCCTGAGCGCTAGCAGCGCAGGGCTCAATTAAAACCTATTTTGGGGACGGTGGCAGGACGCAGAGCGGCTGGTGGACCACACGGGCAACGATTTCCACGCAGGGAGAGGAGCCTACTCGTCACGCACAAACAGGCATCTTCTGGGCTACACCTACTAATTAGGAGAGGGAGTTCCCAACACACCTATTCTGGGTTCTTCCAGACAAGCAGCTTTTGACACTTTTGCAAACTTCTCTCTGAGCAAATGCCAAAGCGAGTTACGCAGGAAACCAGCAAGTCCTTAAAGTCTTCGGGGAGGTGTGACAGGTCGCAGAGGAACAACCCCTTCGCTCTGGCAAGTTGCCTCGGGCCGGCTCGAACCCCACCGGCCCAAATCTGATGCGCCTACGAGCAGGCTGGTTTGCATTCTTCCCAAACTTTCGGGGGCCTGACGCCCATTTTCATTAAGCCCCTATTACAACATCACCCGGAGCTCTCAAGAGCCGGGAGATGGGTGCAGCCGTAATTAGCATCCACTTAAAAGCACGTTCACACTGCCTGCACGGTGCGATGGGCGATAGCACGAGAGAATCGTGCCCTCACAGCCCTTCTGGATGCGACAGCGAGTTCTCGTTATTTATATAATGAGTTTCCCCTTGATTTTAATCCTGTGAAACTCTTGGACTTGACCACGTCTTGCAGCAGCGAGTTCCCCGAGGGGCGACGCAGCTGCTCGGGGAGAACCAGGCACGTGCTCGCAGCAGCACGTTTCCCCTCCTGTATTAAATTACCCACCAAGAAGCTCTTACCTGGGCCGCGCGCTCTTACCTGTGTTGTACGCCGTGGGCATGGCAGAGAAAGGCAGCCCCTGCGTCAGCAAGCTCGGAGTAGCCACAGAAACAACCGGTGTGGTTAAAGAGTGAGTTGCTTGGGAGACACCTAACCGCTGCGTGTTCTGCTGGGGAAGCAAACGGAGACGCGTTACAACCCGGGTGCATTTTACTCTGTTGTCCTCGTGGGTTGGGGCCCCCCCAAAACCTCGGCCTGCAGCTGCTCCGCTGAGCAGGGTCATGCACCAGCCTTCGAAGCAGCCAAGGCCGATCACGGAGGCTGCGGGACTAAGCAGGCTCTGGCCATTCCTCAGTGCAGCAAAGCCAAGTGCAAACCACACCAGTTAGAGCCGTTGAGGACCCTCGTGCCGTTCATTTGCAGGTCACTCGGCATTGCCCTGGGGTCACCTTTCTGCCCAGGGCTGGGCTTCGCCCCCAAGGACGAGCAACACCCCTGCCTGCACGGAGGGGAGCAACAGCGGCGCGCCTCCGTCTCTATTCCTTCTGACGTTAAAAAGGAGTCGCTGTTTTCCAGAGGATGCGCGTGCGGCTTTGCCGCGCTGCTCAAGGAGTGCGACAGGTACCGAACACCACCAGGACCAGCTAACGCAGCGCAGGGCTGACACGTCCTCCTCCCCGCAGCACCCGCCTCGGGGAGCAAGCCCGCAGCCTCCAAGGCAAGCTGAAGATGCTGAGCATCGGGCTCAGGATTTTAAAGGCACTCCGGCACCCTTAAATTTAAAATTCAGCGCTCAGCAACCTGCCGGCTCGGTGCCCTCGTGAGGTTTGGGTGACTCAGGCATTAGCAGGTCCACTGTGGAAAAATTCTGCCCTTGGACCCGTGCACGCCAGCCTCCCCCCGTGGTTTTCCAGGCAGTTACGTGGGCGGATCTACGGGTCAGATTCAGTCCTGTTTACAAGGCAGATAATCCGGGCTGTCTCTGCTGATCTGATTTAAATCAGACCCAAGAGGCTTGACTCTAATCCGAAGCACCCCGGCACACGTCACCCTGTGAAGACTGGGGCAGTGCCCAGCTTAAATCACGCCCGGCACGAGGCTGGCTGCGGCCCCCGGGACGTGGCGGGGAGCCTTCCTCCCGGCTCGCCGCGACGCACCGAGGGCTCCCAGGGCCTTTTAGGGCCGGGCGCGGGACTGTGCAATGGTTCACGGCCACGCAGGACTCTCCTGGGATAAGGCTGGAGGCTAAAACCCCTGCCCTCGCCACCTCCGGAGGGCGACGGCCCCCCGGCGCGCTGGATTTGCAGCGCCCTGCGCCCACATGCTGCCCAGCCCGCAGGTCCCTCCCTGCGCCCAGGGAAGGCGATTACCGGGGCTCTAATTGCTAAAGCCCTGGGGCTGCAGAAGCAGGTTTTCCTGGCACGAATCCTGCTGGCAACCACCCTCGGCAGTGCCCACTGCCCGGGGGGGAAGGACGCTGGGGAGAAATGCCTTCATGGCGGGCAGGGTTCAGCCCCGTCCCTCTCCTGCCTGCACCGGGCCTCGAGCCGGCCCAGCAGGATGCGACCCGCAGCCCCATCCCCGGAGCTCTGCGGCTTTCCCGGGAGAGTGCCGGCACTGGGACGACGCAGAGCCGGGGCGGTGGGACGCTGGCTGAGCCGGGGCGTATCAGCCCCAGGAACGGGGCAGCAGCCACCCCGTTACACCACGAGGCGAGCGCGGGGATGTCAGCTGTAGGAAGCACCCCAAATTTTCATCCCGATTCATGCAGGCAGGAGGTGCTGAGGTGTGCAAGCCGCCCCCCCGCCCCGTGCCACTCACACCGCCGGGCGGCTTGCAAAATGCTCCCGCTTGCAAGCTGCCATTCGGGCTCGTTACAAAACCATGCAGGCATGCTCCCAGGGGAGATCGCTTGTTGCCGGAGGCGTGCTGAACGGATCCCGCTCTGCCCTTCGGATTAGGAGCGCGTAGAGAAACGGGGGGACGCGGCTCTGAACCCGCTAAAAGAGTAAACCAGGCTCGGAGCCTAAAGCTGCCCGGAGCAAACGGGGCTGGCAGGGGCTGAGCCTGCGGGCGAAGGGTTAAGGGGAGCGGGGCAGGTCTCGGCGGAGGGGCAGCTGACTCATCCCGCTGCCTGTGTGCAAAGAGGTGGGAGTTGCCATTTAGAGCAGATTTGGTGTGTAGGTTGAGTAATGTGGAGGGAGCGAATCTGGGGAGAAGGTTAGCAGAGCAAGGGGGGGCATCTGCACCAGGCGGGCTGCAAAGCCCCGGAGACAGGGCTCTGCTTTCCCCTTCCCGATCCAGCTGTGCCGAGGTCCCTGTCCCCCCGCTCCCGGATTTCGTCACCCTCCACCTCCCCGCTGCCAGCTCGGCTTGGGCGAGGACCGTACTTCACTTCAGGCAAAAATCAGCCGGGTTAGCTCAGACTAACAATTAAAACTCTTCGTGCCAACCCGGCTGATTTTTGCCTAAAGCAAGCTGCTCCTCCAGCTCGGAGACAGGCAATGCCCTCTGGCAGCGGGAAGGGTGACGAGCAGATGGGGAGGCGGGTGGCGGCTGTTTTCACTCCGCAGATGGGGAAACTGAGGCACGGAGCTGCTGGGAGGGGGCCGTTAAGCAAGAAGGGGGTTGGGGCACGGAGAGCGGCAGAATTCGAGTCCGCCAAAGCCCTGGCCAATCCTTCCCCCGGCCAAGAGCGTCTCCTTGGAGGCTGCGAGAGGTATTGGCTTACTCCCGTGTTTTTGGAGAGCTTTCCCTGGCTGCGTTAGCTGCATCCTACAGCGGCTCTCGCCCTTTCCTCACTGCGCTGACCTGTCGCCCATCTGCCCTGCACCAGAATAGCAACAGAACAGGGTGAATCATTGCCACAAACAAGGTGGTGTTCACTTTGCTGGCGGGGGGCGGGGGGAGGGAAAAAAAAGCCATAAAAATAACACGGAAAAGTGCCCCTGTGCACAAAGGAGGTTTAGGGAGTGCACCGGCCAGCCAGTGGATTTACACAGGCTTTAAATAATGTCCTTAATATGGGAAGAGCCTGATTTACTCCCCATCTCTCATGTGGTGGCAGTGGGCCAGGTCTTGCCGTGCTGTAAACTGCGGTGGCTCCAGCGAAGCCCACGGGGCAGGTCCCCGGGCGGCAGCGGTGCCCAGGGACCCGGGCTGACCTCCCCCGGGGAAACCAGCACAGCTTTTCTGGCCTTGGTAGAGAAACAAGCATTTTACAGCTCGTGTCAGCTCCCAGCCTGGCCTTGAGCTCCTCCTTTTCCATAGGGAAGCTGATTTTCCTAAAAGTGTGTTTTTCTTGGGATGGATTTGCTGTGGCGGGGCAGGACTGGATGTGACATTTGTGCTGGCGCGCGCGTCCCGCCGCGTTCCCAACGGAGGGCAAAGGGGCCGGTGTCCCCTCCCTGCGCGTGCCCCGCACCTTCGCCGAGCCAGGGCAGGGTGCGGGGACCAACGGGACAAGCGGCCCACGTCCCACCCCGCCGCCACGCGTGCTCAGCAGGGAACTCACCAGAGCCAAGTGGTCCTCCGTCTGCCCGCGAGAGAACAGAGAGAAAACCGAGAGGCACCGTTAACTCGACAGCCCCGCCGCCCGCCGCGCCGCCGCGCTCGCCAGCACCGCGCCCTTGCCCACCGCGAGGCACGCACGGTGCGGGGGGGGGTCACGCGCGCGCCCGGCGCAGGGCTTTGCACCGTGCCGTTCGCATCCGGCACGGCGCAAACGGGAATCCAAGCCTTCCTCCTCAGATCTCCCGCCGCTACGGCGTGGAATACGTGCCCGCGCCGCATCTGCTCCAGCGCAAAGTCCACCCTGCAACCTGTCGGCTGGCAGGGGACGCGCTCCCACCCCCGTCTCCTCGCAGACCTCTGCCAGGCACTCACCAAATGGTGCATTAGCCCCTTCCCGCTCTGCGAGGTGATCACGCGTAAATCCGGCTTGCGGCTGTTGGTGGCGAGCTGCGTGCTGTGCGAGGGCGGCGGCGGGGACTTGGCCGGGATGATCTTGCCCAAGCTGCTGCCGTTGGACACGGGGAGGAGACCCGGCGAGGCTCTGGCACTCACGTAGCCGTTTCCTGCAGGAAAATGGGTGACAGAGAGGAAGGAGGTGAACGCACGGCGGTGAACGCACAGTGGTGGTGAATGCACGGCGGCGGTGAACGCGAGCACGCCGAGCGGTGCCGTGGCGGGGTTCCACGGGTGCTCCTCCCCGGGAGAGCATCACCGCATCCCCCCAGGCTCCCCAAAACCCTCCTGCACGCCGGCAGGTTCATCCACAGCCCCCGGGCAGGCACCCGCCCGCCTGCCGGCAGCGCGGTGCAGCCCCGAGTGAGCCCGGCAGCACCGGGAGCCGCTCAGGTGCCTGCAGCGGGTGCATCCTCCCCAGCAAGGCCAGGCAAACCGGCGGCGGGCCAGGCAGGGGCAGGGGCAGGGGCAGGGCAGGCAGCCGGCCCCGAGCTCCCGGGGCAGCTCCTCAACCTGCAGGAACCCACGATTGTTACTGCAATAACAACCGGTAAATATTACAGGCCCGATTTGCAGCAAGGCCTCTTTATGCTGCTCTGGCAGGGTACTGGGGCCCGAGCAAGGGGGGATAATTACTGTTACGTTCGCTTTTAAGGTCTCTTTATGGTACCGGAGCAGTGAAAAGGGGCTGTGGCGGAGCGAGGACTCGGTTCACTGATCCCACTGCCCCTTTGAAGATCTGAGGTTCCCTCCTCCTCCTCCTCCTGCTGCCCCACTTAAGGATTTTATGTGCAAAGAGGGGGGAAGAAAAAAAAAAAGAAGAAAGGAAAGGAAGAAAAAAATTTAAAAAGGAAAAGATTTGATGAACATCAGGAAAGGAATAAATTGGATCAGATTACTGTTCTGATGAGGGTTTTTTTTTTTATGAATAGGCCCCAAAGATAGAAAGGCGTTTAGCAATCACCAGGATTCAGCCCTCATATTCATTGCACGTTAGACCAGGAAAAATAGGTCGCTGATTGCATTATTAATCACATCTACCATTGCGCTACATCTGCATTTCAGCAGGCGGCTGGTGGCAGTGCCGTCGCAGCCGTGGCGTGTGCTCGTCGGGGGCCGAGCGCCAGCCGCTGCCTCTCCCAGAGCTGTCCCAGGGCCGGACACATCGGTGCCGGGGTAAACCGGGCACGGGGGACGGCCACGCACCCCAAGGGCCGCGGGTCTGATCCCGCTGATGCCGCCGGGGACGGGAGATGCGGCCCCACCGGTGCCGGGGAGCTGCCCGCCGGGGTGCCCGTGGCGGCCGGGCTGCTGCGGGCTGGCAGCTCCGTACTGCAACTCCGGCATCCGTGTCCCTGCCCGAGGGAGGGGACCGGCTTTCCCGTCCCCAGCGAGCGTCCTCCCAGCCCCGAATCACCGCGAGCAGCCGTGCATCAGGCGTGCGCCTGGTGCATCAGCCCCCGGGTACCTCCGCGCACCGTGAACGACGTGCGTTTCGCTTGCAAGGCCGCGGGCTTTTAGATTCATGAACGACAAAGATGCATAAAATTCCCCGGGTGACCTTCGCTGCCCACAGTGCCGGTGACAGGGCTGCGCCGAGGGCCACGCAAAAGCCCACGGAGGCAAAGCCAAAAGAAGCGTTAAACCCCTCGCTATTCCCCTTCCCAAGGCAGCACCGACACGGATGCACAGGCGGCTCCCAGGGCTGGAGGGGAGCAGGTTCGGGTCCCGAAGGGGCTTCCCTGGGAGGCGGCCTTGGGCGCTGTCACCGGAGGAGTCCCCGCAGCCTGGATCCGGCCACCCCCGCGAGCTGGAGAGGGCTGCACTCCCGCTAGGATTTCGGGATAACCCTGACCCCCAAAAGGGCCTTTGCACCACCCTGGTGTGAATTGGAGCCTGGCAGCATCCCGTGCCCTCGCAAAGGCGGGGGTGGGCAGGGCGCAGCATCCCCCTGCGACGGGGCGGGCAGGGCGGGCAGGGTGCTTCCCCCGCCCCGAGGCACCGAGGACGGTGCACGCCGCGGCGCGCGGGCAGGACGCGGGGACGCAGCCCGCAGCGCTGCAGGATGCGGCCAGAGGCACCCGGCGGCGGATGACTCAGAGGCAGCAGGTGATCGCTCGGTGCTGCAGAGATTGCAAGGGAGGAGGAGGAGGAGGAGGAGGAGGAGGAGGAGGGAGAGATGTCCCAGGTACCCAAAACCCGCAAGCGCGGTGCCAGAGCCACGCTCCCCACCCGCAGCCGCCACGGGGAGCCCCGGGGATGGCCGGGGGCCGGGGCCAGCGGGGGGCCGGGGCTGGCTGCAGCCGGGCTGTCCCCGCTCCTCGCGCCTGTTTCCTGGAGCGGCGGCAGGAACGCGGGGAATGCTCCGGTGACGTCAATGCTGACATTCACGGGCCCTGCCAAGCTCCGCGCCGCCGCGGCTGCTCCCAACAGCTGACGTGGGGGCGGCCTCGGGGGGAAAAGGGGCCACGAAGGTGGCTGGGGGCTGCGGCACGACGGCCCCTTCCCTCTGCCTTTGAAGGAGCAGCAAAGCTCCGTGTCGGGCGCTGCCAGGGCCCCGGGGAGCCGCCAGCCCCCCGAACTGCCCTGGCAGGGTTTGCTCTGGAGGCGCAGCTGGGGAGAAATTCCCCCGGCGCTGGCATGGCTGCTGGCCGGCACAGGGAAAAGGTTATTCCCGGCACGGCCGCGGTGCAGGGGATGGGGACGGGAGGCCGCGGTGCTGCAGAACCGGGTCTGGAGCAGCCCCGTCCGCGCAAACGGAGGGACCCGGGCTCCAGTTTGCTTTTAACTGGGACACTGCCCAATTCCACACTCCTCCTCCCTGCTGTCGGCCGGAGCCCTGCGGCCAAAAGCCCCGGAGGGGGTGAGGAGCCAGGCTCCCGGTGCAAGGCCGCCTTCCCCGCTCCGCCTCGCCCGGGGACGGCCGGCATCCACCCCGCTAAGCCCTGGACCGCAGCCCGCCCTGCCCCAGCCTGCAGCGGCGGTGCCGGTAGCGGCAGCTGCTTCCCAGCAGGACCCGGGGGCCGTCGCTGGCTTTTGGGTTGTACCTACGCAAGCGCCGGCCCCAAAGACCTCACCCTGCAGACAGCGGAGGCAGACCGCGGGGAGGGAGGTATTATTAGCACGTTTTATAGCTGGGGAGCTAAGCCACAAGGCCTGAGTCTCATTAGCACCGAGGCTCTCGCAGTGGAAAGGGACCTTAATGAGCTTTTTTCCTTGCAGTAAAGTTCCTTTATAGGGCCCAAGCGCAACGAGGAATCAGGTGTTAAGTGACGCACCCGAGGTCAGGGGAGGAACTGGTTGCAGCCCCGGGAGCTAAACCCAGAGCTGCCCAAATCCTGGTCCTCAGCGGCCATCTCCACCGGCCCCTTGATTTGCAGCTCTCCCAAAGACCCAAGGGAGATGCTGGCCCCCAGGACACGCACCCCCCTCCTGCCTCGGTCTCGGGGGTCTCCCCCGAAACCAGCAGCCCCCAGCAAAGGCGCTGGCCTGGAGCTCCACGTGCCAAACCCTCCCGCTGCCCACAGCAGCGAAATCCGCCCTAGCGCTTCTCCATCGACCGATGGCGCTGAACGGCGAAGCACAATCCTATGTTACGCGTGGGGAAACTGAGGCAAGGAGCGGCAACCAGAGCCAAGGGCGCGGGGCCCGGCGCCCGCACCACTCGCCGAAAGGCAACGGCTCCTCACTTACCCACGGGGCTGGGGCAGGCTCCGTTCGTGTTGTTCAGGTCTCCCCCGAGCATCGCCCCTGCAAAGCAATTGGAAACACGGGGTCACCGTCAGCTGGGAACCGGGTGAGCATCCCTCCTTTGGGGGGCGGGAGGAAGAGGGGGAGCGGGAGGGAGGAAGGCAGAGGAAAACGAGCGGTGTTGCCTTCCCGGGGAGAAAGTCCTGGGCAAAATGAGCAGCATTCCTGGTGATCAGGTTGGGAAACATTATCCAGGCAGATCCGTTTCCTTTGGGCAGGAGCCAGGCGGCACAGGAGCCCGCTCCAAAGGAGGCGGCTTGGAAAACACTGCGGCTATTTTATTCCAAGCTCCCCTTCGGGGGACACGGGGCCGGTGCTGCCGGGGAAGAGAGCCCCAGCAGCAAGACGTGAAACACTATCTCCCCTGTAATGTTTGCACCGAATGGAAACCATCCCCGCGCGCTGCCAGGACGCTGCTACAATTCGGCCTCCCACGGTCCCAACGCTTGGAAAGCGCCGCCGCTCCCCGCCGCGCCGGGAAAAAAACGTACCAGAGGCCTTTTTATCCCCAATAAACCCAACGTTTCGCCTCGCCTGCAAAAAGATTTCATTTTTTTCTGTCTCGTTATTGCGTTATTTCTGAAAGCCACCTATTCACGGCACAGGGCTGCCCGGCCGCGCCGCGGGCGGCGATTTCGGCCAACAGCCGGCACGGAGGCTCCGGAGCTGTGACCGCAGTCATCCCGGAGCCCCGGGCAGGGGAATGAGGAGCCTCCGATCCCAAACCCCACCTCTAACCACCGCCCAACCCTTCTCACCCCAGACGGGGAAACCTGAGACAGAAACCTTTTTTTCCAGCCCCGGGCTCTCCGGTCTGGGCTTGCAGCAAGCCCTGGAAGCAGGAGGAGCGCCGGAGGCCCGAGCCGCTGCCGCGCAGGGAAGTGTGGGAGCGCGATCGGGGACGGTGGCGGTCCCAAAAATATTTTACAGCTTGCAAAAGGGCAAAGTGACCCCCGAAACGTGGCAGCCGCAGCAATGCAGCATCCTCCCTTCAAGGGATGGGGATGCAAAGCCAGAGGTCCCGATGTCTCCGAAGTCCCGGAGAGGGGACCCCGCCAGGATTCGGAGGCTGCGCCTTGCCGTGGGACCCCACTTGCACCCCAGATCCCGGCGCCCGCGCTGCCGAAGCGGGCTCACCCTCCTGGGTGAGTGACGCCGACCCCGTCCCCAGCTCCCCAGACCCCCCTGGCCGCCCTTCTCCCGCGACGTCCCCGAGCAGACGGCTTCAGCGAGCGCCGCGCTGCCGGCCGAATTCTCCGCTGAGCGTTTGCTTTGGAAACAACGCCGCAGCGCTCTGCTCTCATCTCGAGTGCATCGCTAAAAAAAAAATGTAAGGGGAAAAAAAAAAAAAAGCTGTTCTAACATGCAAGGGCCTGGCTCCTATAAACAGGATTTCTTCTGTGTCCCAGGCAGCGAGTGAATGAGACGCAGATGGCCGGACTTGGAACACCTCTGTGCTCGCAACCGCGAAATTATCCCCCTTCAAACGGACGGCTCGCGAGCGAGATGGAAACGGCGAGCCTCCAGCGGCTTCGGCGTTACAACGAAGCCTCTTTTTTTTTGTCGGCAGAGGGGCCTGTGAGAGGGCAGGGGAGATCCCTGCAGCCGGAGCTCCGGCTTTCCGCGTGCTGCTCCGTGCCTGAGGAGGGCTCGGATGCCCGGTCTGAGTGAGGTGTTGCTCTTTGGGACCAGTCCCGGAGCAGAAAGACCCCTCGCCCTGAGGTCTGGGGGCCTCAGCCTGGGCTCTGCGCGCTTCGAGCCGTCCCCGCGACCGTGCAGAGAGAGCAGCGAGCAAACAAGCCGGCTTAAAACCACGGCTCCTACCGCATCCCGGCCCAGGCACCTCTTTCTGCTCGCCCAACCTGCTTCTGGAGGCACCTCCCAGCCCTTCTCCCACCCCTCCAGCCCCTTCGCAAAGCCCCCCCTGGGCTCTCCCAGCCCCGCGGGCCGCAGCCGAGTGCCCACCGCCCAGATGTCCGGGCGGTCACCCAGTCACCGGCTCTGCCATTTGCAGCCCGCGCGATTTTTACGGACCATCTGTGACAACCAAAATAGCAGGCAGGGGCTTTCTGCACGCTATTATTATTTATGATGGCACTGCGGGAGAGCCGGGCCGTGGTCACACGTCGAGGCCCCCCCCGCCCCGTCGCTGCAGGGGACGTGGGTGACGAGCTCTTCTCCCCCAGCCTGCCCTCCGCCACCCATCGCTGGTCCCCGCTGGAAACGACTGCTCCCCCCGATCTGTCAGCAGATCCGCATGAGTAATCGCTCGGCGACCAACTGCAACCAGCGCAGCCCGACTCAGAAAAGCCCTTTTTAGGCAGCGGTCCCGTGTCACCGGAGTGCCATCGGCGAGCGGGATGCCGGCAGCCACCCCCGAGCCTGGGAACGGCGCCCGGTGACTCATCTCCTTGCGCTGCCCAACCTCAAAACAGATCCCTGCAGGGATCCGGCTCTCCAAAAGCCCTGGGTAAAAGGGGAGGGCGGTCACCCCCACTTTGGATCTGGGGGCATCACCCTCTGGCAGGAGGGCGGGAACAAGCACCCATGGGTGACAGGCTGCTCCTGCCACCCACGGATGCAGGGACACGGCCCTGCCCGGACCCCTGGGCAGGGGACGGAGGCAGCAGGGGCGTCCCCTGCCTCCCGGGATGCCCCGTGCTCGGTGCTGCATGCCCAGCAAGGCTCTGGCAGCGAGGATGAGGAGAGGGACTGCGAAGGCTCGCGGCATCGCTCACCTGCGCTGGCCGGCCTCTGCGGCAGCCCCGGGGACACGGTGTTTCTCTGCAGCGCCGGCTGCTGCGGCGAGAGGAGCCGGGGGTCCGTCAGCGAGGAGGTCACCAGGGACTGGGTCACCAGCGAGCTGCCCGGGTTGCTGAACTGCAGCGTGTTCTGGTTGGTCACCGGCACCGTCACGGGCATGGCGAAGTTCGGAGCGGGCACTGCGGACTGAACAGAGAGCGGGCGGTAAAGGGGAGCCGGCGCCGCCGGGCGAGGAGCGGGGGTGACCCTCCTCGCTTCGCAGGCTCTGAGCAAGAGCGAGCTTGATCCTGCGTCACAGCAGCGGCAACACCCCCCTGCTGAAGATGGGGGGACAGTCCAGGCCCCCCCAAACCCCCTTCACTGCTGACCTGCACTGCTGGGCTTGCACCCTGCCCATACTGGCATCTCGGAGGGATGCTCCGGAGCCCGGATCCCACCGGGGAAGACCAGGAAGAGCAACCGGCTCTCCACGCGGACACATCAAAGCTTTGCAGCCAGTTGCTTTGCTCTCATTTTTAGGCTGTATTTATTCACCCCCAGCGTTTTCAGGGCAGCCCGCGGAGAGGTGGCTGGAAATGCCCCAAAGCGTCACGGCGGGCAGCAGCACGGTGGTCTGCCCCCGAGAACCGCCGGCACCGAGAGCGGCCGAGCTCGGCGCTGCCCTTCGTCCCACCACAGAGGCCAAGCAGCCCACAGGGATTTTATGAGACCATTCCTCATCCGGCGGGATGGGAAGAGCCCTCCCAAAGAGCCGGCAGTGGATCACGGGTTCAGGCTGGCGTTGCTGGTGGCCGAGCATCTGGGAAAGGCTCATTTTACTCTGCACGGCCCCGGGGTGACACTGGGATCCATCCTGGCACCTCCAGGAGCTGCTGGGAAGGAGAAGCTGACCCCAGGGAAGCAGGAGCATCCCTAAAGCCCTATCCTTGGCCACAGGTCGAGGACCAGCTTCACCCACCAGCGTCCCCGCTGGAGCCAGACTCGCCGTGATTATCCTAGCCATCTGTCTTATGTCACTGATTTGCTCTTCGTTAACGGGAGCAGGCACCCGCTTAGAGGCTTTAGCAGGGGCTTTGTTAAAGCCCCGCTTTAATTTGCTCAGGGTTGGAAAGGCAGAGCAGCCCAGCGCCGGTTGGGACCGTCGTGGGGTCCGACGGGAGCCGAGACCCCGCGGGCTGCACCGGCGGGGGCGGAGGGAGCCGAACATCCCCCCATTGCAGCTGGGTGGGGGCTGCTGCCCTGCGGCCCCCTCCCCGCCAGAAACCCGCTCCCGGACGGGCAATTTTCTTTTGGTGTGGGGGGGAGGACGGGAGGAGGGAGTGGGATGGTGCTCACCCACGCCTCGCCGCTGGAAACCCTCCCCACCAGCCTCTCAAGGGCATCTCGTCCTTCAGAGCCATCCTGTGGCTGCAGCCAAGCTCCGAGGACGGCGGCTCTGAGCCTGCGCTGCGGCACCGCTCCGAGGGCCGCCAGCCCGCGGTTCAAAGGGACCGGGCTCGGCCTTTCCCAGCCCTTCGCGCCGCCGGGGAGAGCTGCAACGCAGAGCCCTCCCTCTGCTTGGCCCCGGGAGCTTATTCTGCACGGCTGCAAAACCAGGGAGGGGGAAGGTTTTCTTGGGCGTTGCACAAACACCGAAGCAGCGTTGTGTAATAAATCACTGCAAACGCGGCTGCGTGCGTGCGCGCTCCCGGGCAGGGAAAGGAAAAGCTCACCCCGGCGCGTCGCATCCTAAGCGACGCCGTGATAAAGCCGGGAGGTTGATACAACAACCGGAGAGCCGAGTTTGGCTTTGAATCTCTATCATCTATCCCGTTGCACCTTCAAACAAGCGTCAGGCCGATGCCGCCCCGGCGCGCAGCGAGATGCACGCCCAGGCCACCGGCTGAGCGGTCCCAGGTCCCCCCCCCCGCCCCAGGGAGGGCACAACTAGGGAAGGCGGCTCGCGCATCGGTCCAAAATCCGGGGGGGAAGATGCACACATCAGCCAAACCTCAACCATTTCTGCTTTCATTAAAAGCGATTACAAACACCAAACGCAGAAGCTGCGCCGAGGCCTCTCTTTAGCGAACAAGGCTGTTGTTAAGCTTCCCCGGCCGCCGAGTCTGGTTAGTTCTTGTCACACGCAAAACCAACCCAGCTGGTTAAAAAGGAAAAGCATCTTCTTCAACCGCACACGCTCCACCTGCATCGCTCAGTCCCTTGCTGCACGGGGAGGTTTAGTGGGGGAGCCAGATGCGACGCCCTGACTACGAAGCGCCCAGCACCTGAATGCCACCAGCTGAAATGGCTTTAGGGCACGGACCGTTCCTTTCTGGCACGTCTGGATGCTGCCTCCGGCGCCGGGAGCCTGCTCGGAGCCCTCCCTTTGCAGCAGAAAACCACAGACGCTGAGCAGGTCCTGCTTTCCGAGGTTGTTTTGCACCAAGGATAAAGCTCCGCTGGCTTTTTGGCCTATTTTGCACCGGCGGCAGGGCTTGTGCCAGGCGCCGGGGGGGTGCGCGGCCGGCCGGGGCCGTGCTCCCACCCCACGCGAGCCCTGGCGGGGTGGAAACCTGCCCCCCACTAGTGAAACCAGGGAGAAACCTCCGGAAGGAGGCCAAGCCTCACAGGAGCTAATCCTGCGCTAAACCCACCCCGGAGGGCCGGGCTTGCTGGCACAGCAGAGCATCCGTCACCGCCTGCCCCCTGGTTTTCTCCCCCCACCTCCCCCGGCTCTCCCAGGGCTCAGGGCAGCCCCCCCCGAGATGCAGGGGATGGAGATGCACATTTTGGGGTCCTTGGGAGGCTCCCGGAGTGACGCAGCGTTCCGCTGCTGAGTCAGCGAAATAACGCGCCGTGGGTTTCACAAGAGTCAGTTCTCAAGAAAAGCCAGAATTTTAACTTGGGGGGGCTTGAAAAGCACAGAGGGGCAGATTTGGGGGGGGGGGGGGGTGTAATTCTTGCAGTGCTGCATCCAGCCCTTGGAAACGAGCCGCCTTTCTGCTCCTGGCACATTAATTACGGCTGCAGCGACTCGGGGCTAATCCCTCTGAAGCAGCCTTGCCCGCATCAATAGCCTCTGCTCCCTTGGACTAACAACTAATTTGAAACGTGCCCCCCTCATCCTCCCGTCTCCTGACACAAATCCCTTTCGGCACTGTCCTGATGCCACCCCGGTGACGGCTCCGGGATCACAGGCTAAAACCTCCCTGGATTTCTGCCACGGCCACCAGCTGCCCCAAGGGCTCGGTGGATTTGGGGGGAATTAATGAGGAATAGCCCAAACCGGGCCGAGTCCTGCAGGGATGCGAGGGGCCGGCACCCGCCGCCAGCTTGCATGGACGCTGGGGTCTTAACCCAGGCAAAACCCCTTTTTTGGGGGTAAAAGGGGCAAAAAAGGAGACCCCGACCCAGTATTTGCAGCAAAAGAGGGGAGAGGACATTGCTCCCGCGCTGCCCAGCTGGAGCCAGGGAGGCTCAGGAATGCCGGAGCTGATGGGAATGGTTTTCCCAAGGGTTGTTCCTGCTTTTCCGGGTGGGAAACAGGGGGGACCCTCAAGGCCCCTGGTGCATCTCACCCATCAGACCCGGGGCGCATTCGGGGCTGCGCGCATCGGCTCCCAAGGCGCAGCACGGCTCCGAAGCAAAGCCATGCAAAATCCCCCCCCCGTCACCTGGAGGCATCCGGGGAGGGGAAAAGGGGGGGCTGCAGACCACCAGCTACTCACTGCGAGCCGGTAACTCTGCATCATTTTATCAAACTCCTCATCAATCTTTTTATATTTCTCTTCCGTCTGCGGGGTCAACGCAAACACTTCATCCCCTTCCGGGCTCTCGCACTCCCTGTGCTTCTTGTTCAGCGCCTGTTACGTTTGGGGGGGGGGACACGGGGGTGTCGGGGAGGGATTGGGGGACGAGGTTGGGGGGAAATCGAACAGAAGAAAAAACAAAACAAAAAAGAACATATAATGAAGGTTTTCCGGCCATGGGGCAGGTACTTACACCGTATCGCTTGAACAGGATATCCAGATCCTCGCTGCCTTTACGGTATTTATCCTCCATCAAGGGGCTCTGGTCTATCGAGTCATCGCCGTCGGGCTCCGGGCTGTCACAGCCGTTAAAACCTTTCTTTCTTAACGTCTGAAAACATAACCAGGACAGTTTGAGATCTGGGAGTGGGGACGGGGAAGACGGGCAGCTGCCTGAGCCGGGCAGGTCCCCCCGAAACATCCCCCGGACCGCAGCGACGAGGACTCGCCCGTGCGCAAATGAACACGTTCGCCCCAAGGTATCACTGATCTCAACGGGGTTAAAGAGCCCTCGGGTTTCAGCGCTGGGGGGGTCTTTAATTTAGAAATTACAGCGCAGGGACGGATGGAGAGAAAGGTCTTTGCTTTCAAAGGATCTGTTTACACCGGAGCTGAATTTGGCCCCGTACCAGCTCAGACTCATTCGTCACCTACAATTACTACAACGAGAAGGAGGGGAAATAAACCTTAACGATATCTGCTCTCCTGCTAAGAATAGGGAAAAACCTGACAAATACGAACGTAAAAAACAAAAAAGAAGAAGTAACAGGCAGCTTGCGCCTGGCAAAACCAGGTGGGTGGCATTTACCGACGGCAAAGGTTGCCCCGGAGCAAGAGCGTCGCAGGAGAGGGCACGTGGCCCGGCGACAGCCCGTGGGAGACGGCGAGCCCCGAGGGGAGCAGCGCCCCGGGGAGGGGGGCAGTGACGGAGCCGGGGAGCGAACCCCGCGCCAAGGCCCGGCTGCACGAGCAGCAAAGGTCCCGGGTGCTGCTGCAGAGCGTTAACGATGCGATCTCTCCTCCTTCGGTACCACGAGCCCGGTCATCACGGCTTCGAGCTACGCTCAGGGTACAGCGAAAAGCCCCAAAGCTCCTCTTTGGCGCTCGGTAGCCAATTTGCAGATTGCGTTACACATGCACACTTAATCATTCTATTTTCAAAATACCAAAAGCAATTAGGTGTTATTATGGAACCATCACTTGCCAATTTATCTTTTTTTTTTTTTTATAAGTCAAAGCTACAGAATTTCCTGGAAGTCTTGATCCCTTTTCATGCCAAATTCAGCAGGGGGAAAAAAAACCCAGCCTTGACAATTCGCCTCTGTCTTCCTAAACAGTAATAAACATCTCTATTTTGAGGCCAAAACGAATCCTGAAGCGGCTCTTCATCTACCTGCGAGCTCCGGGAACCACGGAGCTTGCATGGGAATTTTTGCCGGAGCGGATAAAAACGGGCGACGTCTCCGCGAAGGGCTGGAAACGCCGCGGGCAGGTTTTTGCTCGGCGTCGGTACGGCACCCCGCGCCGCACGGCTCTGCCTCTTCCCGCACGGCAACGGTCAAGCACCAGGCACCAAACCCGTTCCGTCCAGCTTTTCACAGTATTTTCAATTAAAATTCCTCCTTTGTGGTCCTAATTTTAACGCTCCCCACTCGGATTTAATCCACAGAGGGGATTCAGCTCCGTCAGCGAAGGATCCGGCTCGCTCCTGGCCACGGTGGCATCTGAAGCCCCGTTTGGTTACAAATAATCCCTGTTCCCTCGTAATTATTACCTAATTACCTAATAATAATTCCCGGTACTCCTAATTCGGGTTATGTATTGTCTCTTTCTAGAGAAGGGGAGTGGGAATCTGAGTCATTGGCACAAACAGGAGGTTCCCAGGGCTTTTTCGGCAGGTTCCTGAGGATTTTTCCCTATTATTTTGCTATTTTTGTATGCGTCCTTGTTTGTTTTTAGAGTGGGCCAAAAAAAGGAACGGGTGCTGCTGGCGGGGAAGGACCGGCTTCACCTTTTTTTTTTTTTTTTTTTGGAAAATGCTTTTTGCGGATTTTTTTTCCGCAGCCTTTTGTTTCACCAATGCAGCCGAAAGACGGAAAGTTGAGTCTTTCTTTAAAATAAAACCCAACAGTTTTTTCCTCCTCTTTCTCTTTCAGAGGCAAAATGAAAGAAGACGTTCCATGAGCAGTGGAAGGGATGAAGCCGGGATTCCTCCGGACGAAGGGTGCCGGCTGGGGAGGCTCTCCGGTGTCTAACGGGGGTTGTGCCCACCTCGGAGCAGTTCTCTCTGCAGGGGCAGCAACCGCATCTCTCGCCTCTGCTCTCCCGTCCCCGGCCGGGAAAGGGGAAGGCAACCCCTCGCATCCCTGGGAGCTCTTCCCCTCTGCCAAGGCCGGCAGCGGGTTCAGGGATCGTGGGGGCGGACGAGCAACCTCCAGCCCCCGGGACCCTCGAAGATGGGACCCTCACAACTGAATTTCCCAGAGGTTTCAGCCGAGCGACAACATCCTTCTCCTTTCTAAAATGGGCAGCGACGAAGCGGCCCAGGAGGTTTGAAGCAGCTTCCAGCTCCCCCGGCTCTGCCCCGTATTTACCACCCAAACAAAGCGTGGGGACGGGCGGACGCTGCCGGCTGCGGCGTTTTCCAGTTTCTAAATCCGCATGAAATCGTCCCGGGGGTTGTTCCCCCTGTCGAGGAAAGCGAAGCAACGGGGCGAACGCAGCTCTGTTCGCCCAGACCCACGAAACCCCCTCTGAGCCTCTCACAGCGTCGTCCCCCTCTCCATTTCCCAAGGCCTTTCTCCTCCGTGGGTCCAAAATATTTGGGGTCTAACACAGCTTCAACCTAGACAGCAGCCGCTGCCTCGCTCTCTTCCCTCTCCCTGGCCGCTAACTTCATAAAATTAGTCGTGACTTAATTATCTCTGAGACTCGCACCTCCCTGCCGAGGTCGGCTCGCAGCATCCCGAGCTGCGAGGGGCAGCCACGGTGCCACCATCCCCCTTCCCGTAGGAAACGCGCCGGCAGCTCCGGGAAGCATCGAGCCGGTTGTGCACGGGGGGGAAACCCCTTCCCGGGCACTGCAGGCAGCTGCCTGCAGCGTGGCATTGAATTAGAACCCTCGCCACCGCGCGGGGCTGCCGGAGAAGGGGAAGAAGGGGCCGGGCTCCGGAGCCAGCGCGGCAGAGGACGGGGACGACCTGCGCCGCGGCGGGCCGGGCAGCGCCGGCGGCGGGGGGCAACCGGGGCCCGAGTGGCAGCGGGGCATGAGCCGAAGCACCGTGGCTCACGGCAATCTGCCGCTCACAAAGCTTGGGACAACAAAATGCCAGTTCCAGCTATTTCCAGCTGCTTTTTTTTTTTTTTTTGGCAAAAAAATGCCTCCCCCCCATTTTCTGCTTTTTGACAAGATGATGTAAAGGGGAAACAATCCTGCTGCAGCGAGGATCAAACCCAAAGATTCCCGCTTCCAGGAGCTCTGCAACATCTTTTCGAAAAGAGCAGAGAAGGGACAGCCGGCGCCGCTTTCCTGCTCGTTCCTTCCCTTCTCCGGGGGAAAAACAGACGATGCAGAGAGGCACCAAACTTCCTTTTCGCTGGGTTGCATCCCGTGGAAAACGCCTACTTTTTCATGTAAAGTACAGTTAAAATCAATTCCTTCACAGCAGAAAATTTTCGAAGGAGAGAACCAGGGTGAGAACTTGACATGGCCAAAAAAACCCCACTCGTCATCGGGCCGGTTCCCCGCCGTCCCCAGGTCCCCCTGCTCCCCCCGGCAGGACCCGCTGCAGGTCCCGCTCTTCCAGGCCACGCTCCCGCTCGACGGCCATTCCCGGCTCGCCGGGGAGCAGATTTCCAACCCGAAGAGGGGGAGAGAGCAGGAAATGCAGAATATGTGAGAGGAAACGATGCTCGACCAGGATGTGGCCGACTTCCCTCAGAGGGAGACTCAACCACCCCAGGCTTTGGGGAAGTCTGGATGAGGACGAGGATGAGGACGAGGACAAGGACGAGGACGAGGACGAGGATGAGGACTTGGTGCTGGCACCTGCCTCTGCACTTCGCCGTCTGCTCGGCATCCTGCAAAATCCCTGATTTTACGTGCCCTGGGGAACGACAACCCCAGGAAGGAGAATGAGGGGAAAATCCGTGCTCCTGGGACACGCAGCCAGGGACAGGGAAGAAATTGCCGTGTGACTTTAACTGGCTCCGGAGCACCCCCGTGCCCCGCTAGCTCTGCTCACGTCCAAGTCCCTTATCAGAAACTGGCACGTCAGCCGGGCTGCGAGGAAACGAGAAGTGACAGCGAGGAGCAAAGCCGGCGTGATCCCAGCCCGGGCGCGCACGTGGCACCCAGCGTGCCTGTCTGGGGGCCTCAGCTGTCCCCCGCCTGATTAAGGAAACCCCCCTCTCTGCATTAAGAGAGATTTTCTCAGACTTAAAAGCTTGCAATGGCCAGGACTTTGCCGGGCACGGAGAGAGCCGCGGGGGCTGCGCGGCTCAGTCCCGCTCCCGACAGCCGCTGCCGATCCCCGGCATAGCCCGAAGGCGAGGGGGGCTGCGCAGGGGATGGTCCCTAAAAGGCAGCCGGGGTGTGGAGCCCCTCTTGAACCGGGGCTGGGTACACTCACCCCGAGCAGCTCTGCCTCTCGCTAAATACGCAGGGGGCTAAACCCCTCAAGGGCATCCCCCTGCAGCACGGGCTGGGGTGCCCCCCGCACCTCCCCAGCATCAAAAAAAAAGGGGATCTCATGGTTACTGTTGTTTTAAAACCTAATTTGAATGGGCCAGCTTGTTTCACCTGGAGCTGGTGGTACCTTTGCCCCCAGGAGCCCCCCCAGCCTGGCCGGGAGACCCTGGCTCGGCCAAGCCTCCGGAGCCACCGCTCGCTCCCCTTCCTCCAGGAAAACGAAATCAAGATGCTACGACAGACTCCGCCTGGATTCACCCAGGCCCCGGTTGCTCCTCATCCTTTCCGAGATGCTGCCGGAGCCATTGAGGGTTGCAGCCCTCCAGGAGAAAGGAGCCACAGGCGTTAGAGGGAAGGCAGGCGCCAGCCCCTTAAAATCTACTTAAAATCATATTCCGTAGCGAATTCATAGCTTGTGCCTTCACGGCCCTGTAAATGCTCAATGCTGGGGAAGCTTTGAGGATGCAAAGATACCCTTGGAGGAGCCAAGTTCAAGCGGGAGCCATCAAGAAACATCAGATAAACTGGGTCCGTGCGCAGTGGGGACAAAGCCCGGCCGGTGGGACCTGACCTGGGCGAGGGGAGACGGCGAGGGGGGAGATGGAAATCTGCGCCAGGAGCAGGAACGGTCTCCTGGGGAGATTTGGAAGAGAAAACAGTAACAATCTTAGAGCAGCCCTACCCCCGGTCCAAGATGAGAGGAGGACGGGGAGGGACGCTGGAGCAGCCTCCGAACCTGCCCGCGCCCCACCGCGTTTCGCTCCGAGGCGGCTCTGCCGGCGAGACGTGCCGAGCCCGGCGCGTTCGGGCTCTTTTTCTTGCCATCCACCAATATCCTTCCGCTCCCGATGTTCCTCTCCTTGGCTTTGGATGCAGATCCAGCTTTTCATGTGGTGCAAACACAGTATTTCTTTGGGTGCCAAGGACTGTGTGTAACTTGTCGGCTTGGGAGTGTTTGCATCTTGGACCATAAGGGAACAGAGAACGCTGCCCAAAATGTTTACGGTATTTTTAGGCCAAGACAAATCTGTTCGCCGCTGCGAGCGCCGCAGTCTGAGCATCCCGGAGAGGCTGGGTGAGGCTGCGCTGACGAGCACGGCGGGGAACCGTGCCTGCAAAACCCCGGCCTTTTCGCGGCAGACGGGCGCTACCTGGCTCAAATGGGCCAAAAAGGACCTTTTGGAACCATTTCTAAGGTCCGCCCGCAACCGTGTGCTTGCAGGATGGTCTCCAAACCCACTGAGGCAGCAGCACATCGTCAGGAACCGGGCGGTCAACAAGGTAAAAACCTCCTGAAGTCCAAACCTCTCAAAAAGACACGTTTCGGGGAGAAAAAAACCAAAAAAAAGCAGGATGTAGGAGGTAGGCTGGGTTTTTTTTCCTTCTCCTTCATGAAACCAAAGCCCGAGCGCGCTGCCCGAGATGCCCCAAAGGGATGCAAAGGCAGAAGCGGCACGGCCCGAGCGGCAGAAGCCGGTTCCTCCAGCAGCGCTTTGAAGCGGCGAAGCCTCGTGCGGCGCCAGGTCCGAGCCCAGCGGCTGCCTCCGATCCGCCCAGGGCCCTCCGCGGGGCCGGGCCGCTCCGCTCAAGCACTAACGGCTCCGCGGGTGTGAATTTATGCCCGTCTGTATGTCAATAATTACCCAGCCAAGCCTTTTGTTTGCTTGAATTTGCCCGGGTGTAAAAGGCGGCTGCCCACACGCCGAAAAGCGACAACCGAGCGGCTCCCATCTGCGCAGGTGCTGCCGGGGGAGAGGATGCGACCGATGGCCGAGACGCCGCTGGCACCCTCCTGTGAGCCAAACACCCCGGACTCGAGCCCGGGGATGCTCTGCCAGCGCCAGGGATGAGGAGAAAGGGCCAGAGCAGGGTCGCCGACAGCGAACGGTGGCCGAGCATCACCTGGGATGCTGCCAGGTTGGAGGAGGAGAGCAGCCTTGATGTCAGCAAGGTTGGGAACCAGCGTCCTTGGAGCAAAACCATTCCCGGCGCTGGTGGGAGTTGGTCAGAC
This sequence comes from Phoenicopterus ruber ruber, assembly GCA_009819775.1. Taxonomy (NCBI): domain Eukaryota; kingdom Metazoa; phylum Chordata; class Aves; order Phoenicopteriformes; family Phoenicopteridae; genus Phoenicopterus; species Phoenicopterus ruber. The sequence goes on from CM020242.1 coordinate 1,918,080, forward strand.
TGGACTCATCACCCTTGCAGACCCACAAAACGCAGCCGGACAAGCCTTGAGCAACCCCATCGACACGTGAGGTTGGCCATGCTTTGAGCAGGGGTTGGACCAGAGGCACCCAAAGGTCCTTCCCAACGCGAATTACTCCATGATTCAGCCGCCGGTGCCCTCCTACAACCCCACCGCGTGTGTCTGAAACAACGGACAGGGGCAACGTCACCAGCTGCACCAAGGCACCCAGCGCAGCAGCCCTGGGAGATGCCTCCAAAACCACCCCTGGTTTGCCTGCACCACCGCAAGGTCCCACAAAGCAAACCTGCACCTCGATTTTACAGCAGTAAATCAACACAGAACTTGAGACAGCTTCAAACTCCACCACCCAGAACGGAGTATTTTTGTAGGCTGGACCAAAAAGATGCAAAATCAACCCGGCAGCGGGCATCGGAGATCCCCCGCTCCCGTCCCCACCCTGCCCTGACCTCCTGCATCCGGCTGCGGTGCCGGCCCCAGCCCTGGCTCCGCTACGACGGCAAAGCCGGGGCGAGGACGGGCAGCCTCACCTCGATGATGTCCGCGTTGGTCCGGCTCTCGTGGGGCTCGTTGTACTCGGTGTATTTGAGCAGCACCTTGTCCATGTCGGTGCTGGCATACTGGAACAGCTTGTTGGAGTGGTTGAAGATGATCAGGGCGATCTCGCAGTCGCACAGGACGCTCAGCTCGTAGGCTTTCTTCATCAAGCCGAACTTGCGCTTGGTGAAGGTCACCTGGAAGCAAGGAGAGCCGTGGTCAGAGGCCGTGCCCGCGCTGCCACGGACCCGACGCCTCCCGGAGAAAACGGGGGTGACCACTGGAGGAAGGGCAAAAGGAAGGGGAGGGCAGAGGGAATCTCAGTTTCCCCAACTGGACAACCACCCCAAGCTCTCCTCTCTCACTTCCCTCTCCCAACCCCTTCGCACCGCTGCCTATTTTGGGATCCTCCAAAGGCAGACACTTCACAAGCACAAAGATGATTATCAGCATTGGAAATCACATATTGCCAAATCAAGAGAAAATAAATTTCAGCAAAATCCCCAGCCGAGCTACCATCTGTCCGGGGGCTGCGGGTTGTTGGGCTGTTTTTTTTTTTTTTAAAGCCGAATATTCAAGCAGCGGAGATCTCGTCCTCGCTCGCTGCATCTGACCCTGGGAGCCGCAGCTCGGGGGCTCGGCCGCCCCGAAGCAGGTCAGGGTGCTGCTCCACACCACTCGCCCACCCCGTCCCATCCCTGACCCGCTCTCCTGCCTCCCGGCACCCACTTCTTGGGGGAGGCTGCGCTCCCCAAAGGCACCCGAGCCCCCCGCCCTGGGGGCCCGCCTGGCCGCTGCCTCCCTCTCGCTGTCCCCGTAACCTTGTCGGGGTATTTTTCCGCATCGCCTGCCCACCCGGGGCCACCACGCTCGCGACTGCGTCCCCCGCCCTCCCAACCCGCCCTGCTTCGAAATGAGCCGCCATTAGAGCTGCCGCCTAACGAAGCATCTTTTGCAGGACTGATCCTTGCGAGCGGGCTGGGGGACGGGGACGGAGCTGGGCGCGCGCTCCAAAACCCGCTCCAGACGCCGGGCAGACGTCGGGCTGCATTTCCCAGCCCGCACTGAGCCCTCGCCGCGAGGCTCCTAACAGGACCCAGCCGGCGGGGAGGGAGCTGGGTGGGGGCTCCGCGTCCCGGCTGCAGCGCAGCCAGCCGCCGAAGGTCCCTCGCTCTCCCCGCAACCAACGGCACGCAGCCGGGGAAAGGCGCGACGCTTGGCCGGTGCCCTCTTAGCAAATCAAAACAGAAAAGGAAAATAATCCAAGGCAGGGAGGTCGCTGCTTTGCTTTAAGCGTTGCTCTTGGGGGCGAAGCAGCATCCCGGGGAAGGGCTGGAGATGAGCCGAGATGTCCTTGGGTGCCAAGAGCTGCTCCCTGGCTGTGCGCACGCACGGGAGGGCTCGACCCCACTTAGGGCCTCTGCCGCGGTATCGATTTTGCGGCTGAACAGCTTTAATTTGCAGCGGTGAGGGAGGAGAGCGAACAAGGCTGATGCCTTCGCTCAACTCAAGTTAGTGGCGTTACGGTCGCGGTCCGAAGAGCTTCACCTGGAGCTTCCCCGTCCGCACGGGTGGTGATGAGCATTGCCGCCACGATGCCGCCGGCAGCACCCAGCACGCACCCACCGGGGTCCTGCACCCAGCGCCGCGCACCCCTCGAGAGGGAGCCGCATCCCTCCGTGCAGCGGGAGGGCTGGGCACGCACGGCACGGGGAGCTGCCCGCCCCTCCCGGCCATCTCCCGGAGATGATTAAGCAGTAACGAGATTCGGCTCTAATCGCCTCATCCCCTGGAAAGTGCAGGGCTGGCACCCCGTGCCGCCGCTCCCCGCCACGTGCGCCCGCTTGCACCGCCATCGGGCTGCGAGCACCGGCGCTCACGTTGCCAGCGTCCGCCCCAGCTCCAGCACGCTGCACCGCAAATTAAACTACTTGAGGGCCAGCGCCAGTGTCATCGGCAATTCCCCCTCCCTGGTGGCATCCCAGACCTCTTGGCCACCCAAAATCGCCGCTGCCAGGCGCTGGCCCTGGCTGCTCCCAGGGCCGAGACTGAGCCGGCAGCACCGCACCGCAGCCGCCGCCGCACTGCATGACTTCAGGTGGGACCCAGCTGTGGTTTTGCTCCTGCAGCCCGCGGCAGGACAGGCTCTAAAACCAACCCGGGGCTCCCCGGCGCCGTGCCAGCAGCCTTTCTGGTCCCACGGCCCCGCTAGAGACCGGCTTCGCCGCCGCAGCTCCGGCAGCAGCCGCAGCCCGGCACGGCGTGCCTCGGCTGTCCCCCGCCGAGACGGCCCCGCTGCTCTGACTCACGCCCGAAGCAGCCCGAGGAGCCCTCGAGAGGAAAACACGCGGCGTCTCCGCCAAGACGGAGGGAACAGCCGAGGGCGGTTGTTTCTGCAGCTGCTGGTGCCGGGGACACCTCACCGAAAACCACCTTGCCGGGCGCCACGAGCCCGCTCGGCCACCGAGATGGGAAGTGACGGGGTGAGGCCAAGGCGCGCGAGCAAGGGGGCAGCTCTTGGCCGTGAAGAGTAGAAACAACCGTGGTTTGGGTCTTGCCCAATGGAAGATCCCCCCCAGCCCTGGCAAAAGCATGAGGTTACTTGTCCAAATATCAACCAACAACGTGAGCAGAGCCAAGCAGAACCCGAAGCACCAAATAATCCCTCTGCAGACGAGGGGATATTTCCTCTGCAGACAGGGACAGGGCGGAGGAGCATCCCCCTGTCTTGGCACCCGCGCTTCTTGCAGAGAAAAGCAAAGATTTGCCATTTAACCAGCCTCGATGCACAAAAGCATTGGCTAATGCCACCCTGCGCGTCTGCCAGCACGCCCATGACCCGGGCCAGAAATCCCAACCCTTCCCCTACCGCGAGGGGCTGGGACGGCCATGGGCATGAGCCTCATCTAGAAGAATTAACCTCATAAGTCTAAGAGGGTAATCGAATCTCATGCTTCAGGGCATAAGCCGATCACCAAAGGGGTCAGGAAGGAATTACTGCCCCACACTAGCAGGGGATTTTTGCCTTTCCCCTGATGCAGACCGTGTTGGCCGTTGCCAGAGTCAGCAGGCTGGCCCTGAAGGACCGACGGTCTGATCTGGCATGGCAAATCCTCTCCAGTAATTCCTCTAATGCCATTAGTGACTCTTACTTGCTCTCCTCCCCTGGTTGCGGCTTCTGCTGTAATTCTGGTCTCCTCTGCGCGGGCTCGTGGGCCGCGCACCCGCGGGAGGCAGGACCCGGGCTGTGAGCAGGGTCGGACTCACCGACGCTGCCGGTTGGGCGCAAGAGGCGTGGGAAGAGCTGCACCTCACAGCAAAGGCTTGGGAGAGCCCCTGCTCAACCTCCCCCCTCCCGGGGTTCACAGCACCTCGGCAGCCCCGAACCACGACTACCGACGAACTCCGCTTGCAGAGCGAGCGGAAACCCGGGCACCGAGGACCTCCCTGCACCACCACTGGTGAAGCTCTCCTTCTCCGGCGCATCCGCGCACTATTCCCATTCCCCATCCCTCTCTCTCCCGACACGCGCGGGTGCCGAGGACGGTGCGTGCTCGCCCATCGCGGCTGGAGCCACAAGACCTACGTTTCCAGCGGCAGCGCCGCGGCCTGAAACCCCACGTGTCATTCAGCAGCGCCGGGCTGCTCAGCTCCCGGGGTGCGGCACGGGAGAGCCGGGCCGTGCCCCCCGTGTCCAGCTTCGGGGTGGGGGGCTGCCGTGGAGATGGGGGGGGCTGTGGGTGCTCACCCAGACGCTGGGTTTAAGCCAGCTCGGCCGACAGCCCGCAGCCACGCGTGCATGGACACATCTCATCTCTGATCCATGACAGCGGCTGGAGAGGACGGGAAGGGGAAGGAGACGAAGCACGATGGGACGTTTCTGAGCCCGGAGACGGGATCCTGGCATTGCACACGCACAGAGTGCGAAGCAGGAGGGTTACCACGCTCTTTACAGAGGTTGTAGGTGCCCCCGTCCCACGCAGCTCCCGCAGCGGGGGATGGAGATCAGCCACCCGCCGCCTGGAGCAGCCGTTCCTCACGAGATGTCCTCTCCTCTTGGCGCGTCCTTGTTTCCCAAAGAAAGGGAGCAGCGAGAGTAACTGATGGCAGAGCCGGCGCTGATGGCCAATTAAACAGCTGCTGATTCGCTCACACCCGACTTAAACAGGGCCGGGTTTTCGGAAAAGCAGAGCGATACTCGCCCAGAAAGCCCGGGGTGGGGAGCGATGCTCCCGCGGCGGGTTTGGGAAGAACCGGCCTGGCCGGGGACGCGGCTGCTGTCAAGGGACAACCAACGTCCCCCAGACCCGGGAGCTGGGCTTTGGGGCCAACGCCTGACGCCCGAGATGTGCTAAAACGGCGGCACCCGGCCGCGCTGAGCGGCTCCCGACGCTAAATCCCACCCGGGGTTGGCTTGGCCGGGGAGACCTCGGCATCTCCAGCCCCCCTCAACCAAGCCCTGCACCACGGAGCAGCTCAGCACCCCCAAACCACCTCCCACCGCCTCGGCTTCTGCCTTTGGCAGAGGAAGGCCTCTTTTTTCCTTTCCCGAAGGCTTATACAACAGGGCCGGGCTGTGCCATCAAACTCCAGCATGACCAAATATTTTCCGTTCATTTGAACTTCGAATGGGGCTCCAAGAGCTGCAAATCCCTCTCTCCCCTACGCGACGGTCGGCAGCGCTGCCCCGTAAAACGCGCTCCGGCTTCTTTAACAGCCCCGGCCGCCCCGTTTCCTGCTCGTTGTGGAAACAAACGGTGCCACGAGCAACCGGGATATTATCAAAACCATTTTATGCCCATCCCATCCCCCCAGCCACCAAATAAAGCCGTAATGAAGAAAACCTGCAATTTTCTATTGTTTTGCTGCGGAGCAATAAACCAGTTCGTCCAATCCCGTTATTTCCCACTTTTTAAGCATTGGGAATATACGCTATACATATAATTTTTTTTTTTTTTTCTGGAATAAAAGCAGTAGGAAAGAAGCGTGGCAGGTCACGCTGGGGCGGCAATGGCCGGACTAAAGGCAAAGGGTTGGATCGGCTGAGCCAAACCCGAGGCCGGCGGGAAGCCACGGAGCAAAGGGACCCACCTGAAATTCTTGTGGTTACGGGGAAATACATCGATGGCTTCATCCCAGAGCAAACCTGGTCCGGCAAAGCTCTGCCGCTCAGCCGGGCCGACTCAAGGAATGCGTAAATTAGGGAAAAATCTGTTTTTTCCCTCTAGGATACATGCGTGTATTTGCACATGCAAGCACACGCGTGCGTGTCTACGGCTTGGCTTCAACAGAGCACGAGGAAAAATCCCTGGACCCATATAAGTTTTCAAACGAAAAAAAAAAAAAGAGCATAATTTGGGTTGTTTGCGTTCAGAAAAATGGATACTTGTTGTGGCTGTTTTTTATTGGAAAAACCTCACGGAAAATGTCAACTGAAATATATTTTCTGCAAGACGCACACACACACACAAAAAAAAAAAAGGAACTAACTGGAGAAGATACTTTCTTCTGGAAAAGCGCTTAGATGGAAACGGCGCGAGGAGCTCCAAGACGAGGAGCAACGCCTGGGTGGGGGCTGCGGCTCCCCGCCACGGCAAAACGGGGCCGTTTGCCTGGTTTTGGGGATCCGCCTGAATCCAGCCCCGGTGCCGAGTTTCACCCATCTGCTTATTTTATGGGTTGGGAGAGAAAAGCACCGGTTGGCCCAAAACAGGATGGAAATGGGTCGTTTTGAAGCAGAACCCTTAAAATACCCGACGGGAGGAGAGCGGAGAGCCGAAGGGAAAGCACCGACCTGCCGATTGCGCTCGTCCGTGATCCGCTGGATCTGGATCTTTTTTCTCCCCATCTTCTCCGGAAATCCTCACCGCACCCGGGACGACTTCGGTTCAGGGGAGGGGAAAAGTAACCCCGTTTTAAAACGCTTTCATTAAAGAGCGTGGGGGGCTTCTTTGGGGGATGAAAAACCAACCAAAAAAAGCCAAAACAAAAAAAAAAAAAAAAAAAAAAAAAGGAGAATTCTGCGCTGCTCCTTGCTCAGTTCATGGTATCCTCCTCCGCGGCCGGATCCAGCAGAGCTGAGCCGTCAGCGGCTGCTCAGAAACCTGCACGGGGAGAGAGACAGGAGTGAGACCGTCTGTCCCCAAACCCCATCCAGGCTCTGGTACCCTCCCGGCACCCTCCCGGCACCTCCCCACCGCCGGCACGGCTCCTGCGCCCCAGCCCAGGGGAGGCCTCTGCTCCATCCTCCCGCTCAGCTCTGGCGCCAGGAGGGCGGCAGAGGGATTTTTCCAACCTGGTCTTGAAACACCCCAAGGCTGGAGCCCAAAACCACCCGCGCCGCAGGACACACGTGGGCCCGGCCCGGCGATGCTCGTCGAGGAGGAGGAGGAGGAGACGGCAGCAACGAGCCCGTGAATCATTATTCCTCCGTGACACTCCAGACTTCTTTTTTTTTTTTTTTCTCTCTTAATAAAGTCATAAGCAGTCGAGTGGCTGGTGATTAGCTTGGGCAATTTAAATCCGTCTCCAATTTCTGCATTAATCTTCAATTTGGAATTTTAAAATGTCTTTATTTGATTACTTAAAAAAAACCCCTATAATCAGGCGCAGAAACCTAATTCTTACGGGCGAGGGGAAGAAGGACTCCGAAGGGAGCCGAGACAGCCCAGGCTTCGACGGGGCTCAACAACAGCCGGACGCCGGTTGTTTCCGTCGATCTGGGGGTGTGCGGATGGACGCGGGGTACCTTTTGCTCTACGCCTCTCTCCCAAAGGGGCGAGTGCTGCAGGTCCCGGGGGACCCGCGGGATGGACACGGCTCCTTTCTCAGCCTCGCTCCGCGACCCCGCACCAGGCACCCGCATCCCCCGATGCTGGGGGCTGTATCCAGGGCACCTACTGACACACAGCCCCCCCAGCCCCATTTCACCCCATTTTTTCCGCCTGCACTGCATTGCAGCGCGGGGGGGAAGGGGGGAAGCCGGCCAGTTCATTTTTCTGCAGGTGTTTTTTCCTCCTGGTTCTCTCTCCGAGCAGCCGGAGAAGAGCAGCAATAACATCGCGTTTAAGGCGAGGGTGCCCCGTGCCAAGACCCGGGCAGAGGGAAAAGCCGGTCCCAAAATAGCTTCTTATCTGCCTCGACTTGGCGGCCCCCAGCCCTCGGTCTTGTTACAAAAAAGCATGGGAAAAAAAAAACCCACAAGCTTTTCCTCCCCTCCCATCATCCCAGATTCACCCGCAGCCAGCCCCGACCGAGCTCCTCCTGCTCCTCGCCCACCCCAGCGCATGGAGCCCCCCCGGACCTTGCTGAGCCCCCCAGGGACCTTGGCCCCGTCCTTCGCCTCCGCATCAGACCACGCTCTGACAACAAACAAGCCCTGACAGTCTCACTCCCACACTTGTTTTTCGGGGTTCATTGAGCCGTGTGAGTCACTTATCTTTTTCTCTGCTTTTTTTTTGGGGGGGGGGGGGGTGTAAAATTATTCATCGCGCATCGTGCTCTGTGGTTTCAGTGCTGGTTCGAGCATCCGAGAGGGGAGCGGGGAGACTTTTCCCTCTCTGACATCCACAATTTGCCCGCTGGGGAAGACAAGCAATGGGGAGCTCAGGAAGGGCCGTTGGCAGGAGACCAGAGAGACGAAGGGCAGCAACCCCCCCTTTTTTTCCCTCAGAAATCCCACCAGGAACGCTCTTTGCAAGGACAAACGGTACGGGGATGGCGTTTGCTGCCTGAATCGTTATTTCTTGAAATCAGTGCACGTTTCCCCTCCCAGCAGCAAACGGGAGGGACCGTCAAGCAAAAGCAGCACCGGCACCGTGGGGGATGCCGAGCCGGTGCCGGAGGGATGCCCTTCGGCTGCCGCTCCCCATCCCTCCATGGCCAGCCCCAAAAAGGCTGGTCCCAGGGCATCACCAGTCCCTGGGCATTGCCCCTCCCTGCGCATCGTTGGTCCCAGAACATCGCCGGTCCCAGGGCAACGCCGGTCCCTGGGCATCACCAGTCCCTGGGCATCACCGGCCCCTGGGCAATGCCAGTCCCTGGGCATTGCCGGTCCCTGGGCAACGCTGGCCCCTGGGCATTGCCAGTCCCAGGGCAACGCCAGTCCCTGGGCATCACCAGTCCCTGGGCATCACCGGCCCCAGGGCAACGCCGGTCCCTGGGCAACGCCGGTCCCTGGGCATTGCCGGTCCCTGGGCACGCCTGTCCCTGGGCATTGCCGGTCCCTGGGCAACGCCGGTCCCTGGGCAACGCCTGTCCCTGGGCATTGCCGGTCCCTGGGCAACGCCGGCCCCAGGGCAATGCCGGCCCCTGGGCAATGCCAGTCCCTGGGCATTGCCGGTCCCTGGGCAACGCCGGTCCCTCGGCATCGCCGGTCCCTGGACAACGCCGGTCCCAGGGCAATGCTGGTCCCAGCGCAACGCCGGTCCCTGGGCATCGCCGGTCCCAGGGCAACACCGGTCCCAGGGTGTCACCAGTCCCAGGACATCGCCGGTCCCAGGGCAACGCCGGTCCCTGGGCATCGCCGGCCCCAGGGCAACGCTGGTCCCTGGGCATTGCCGGTCCCAGGGCAACGCCGGTCCCTGGACAACGCTGGTCCCAGGGCAACACCGGTCCCAGGGCAACGCCGGTCCCTGGGCAATGCCAGTCCCTGGGCAACACCGGTCCCAGGGTGTCACCAGTCCCAGGACATCGCCGGTCCCTGGGCAATGCCAGTCCCAAGGCATCACTGGTCCCAGGACATTGCTGGTCCCAGAGCATCACCACTCAGGCTGGCACTGGTGAGCAGAGGATGCAGGCGCCAGGCTGCCACGAGAGCATCCCTCAAAGGCCAGTGACACGGGAAGAGCCGAAAGGAAAACGAGGATTTTTGTTTCGGCCACCCGAACGGCCCGCTTGGCATTTCCACCACCGCGAGCCCATGCGGGAGAGAGTCCACAGCCGCGAGGATTTCACGCGCGCGGAGAAAATTTGGCGGAGGAGGAACTTTCCGCCGAGTTTGCTTTGCAGCTTTTCCCTTCGGAGCGGCCATTTCTTGAAACTGGCTGAAAAATATTCACCTTCACCATCTTCAAAACCGCCAGCAGCAGCGTGAAGTAGCAACAGCTCCGCATCCGGACCCAGGGCAAGATGCTAATTCTTTCCTTGTGCTGCAGCTCTTGGACAGAGAAACCCTCTGAAAAGACAGCGGATTTACTGTCCAAACCAGAGAGGAACTCTCCAGAAGCAACAATAAACACTGGAGAACAACGGGCAGTAAATTTAAACCGAGTGAAAGGAAACATATTTTAACACAATTCGTTTGTGGGACTTCATCACAGGATGCTATCGCGGCCAAAAGCTCTGCGACGTTCGAAAAAGAGAAGGGATGTTTGTAGGGACGAGGAGAAAACCCCGGCGCTGCTCAGCCCTGCCCTGAGCTTCGCGCGAGCTGGTGCTTCTCGCCTGGGAGTGGCGGCATTAAAAGCAAATTCCCCTCCCTGTGCCACAAATAAAACCCAGGTGTCTTGATACAAATCACCTTTTTCAACCATCGCTCTCGAATCCCGAATCCCTGGTCCTCGGACCCACGGGCCCAGCCCCAGGGCCTGCTCGTTCCACCCGGATAAAGTCCCCCGCGGGAAAAAGGCAACTTGACAACGGATTTTTTTTGCTCGTCATCGCGGGGAGAAAAGGAGCCTGCTGTGCGACCCCCCGGATCCCTCTCCACTGCACGGGAAGGAAAACACCCCACGGCCAGCCTGGTCCTGGGACGGCAGAAAGGAGGGACGGAGAAAAGCACGGCGCTGTTTGCTGCCCTCCAAACCCCTCCGACAAAGCGGCTTTAAAACACCCCCCTTTTCTCTTCACCTTCCCAGTGCTGGAGTTGGGGGTTTGGGGTGGGTTTATCTGGTTTTACATCGGGGTTTTTTCCAACATATTTTTAAACCCAGGTATTCTTTCGCGTTTCCTGCCCAGGTGGCTGTTTCAGAAAGTCCGACCACAGGCTCCAGTTTCTGAGCAGCATCTGCAAGCGCAAGAAACCTGGAGAGACTCCCTCCCTCCCGCCCACCGCGCCGGCACTGCCACCAGCACCGCCGGCGAGCAGCCGCGACCCTGCCCCACGCCGCACCGGCTGCGGGGAGCCAGCCCCGAACCACCCGCTCTGCGCCACGCACCAAGCCAAGCACCTCCAGAGCTCCCTTTCCTTCGCCACCAAGTCGCTTTGGCTCCCTAATCGCCCACCCTGAAGCACCGGGGTCTCCCGTGACCCTCCTCCGCGCTCAGGTGGAATTTAAGCTCCGTATCGCCGAGCATCCAAAGCGCAGGACTTTTAAAGGGAGTTAAACACCTAAATAACGTCGAACATTTGGGATCTTGGGTGTTTTTATTCAAAATAATATTCCTGATCATTAAATCATCTTTTCTTCCTTCTGAGACAGCAGCTTCTTTCTCCTTAACCTGGTTTTCCAAGGAAACGAGGCTCGTGCCATGCCGGGATGAGAAGGCACCCACCCCACGCGGCGTCTGAGCCCACGGGACCTTTCCATCCCATTTGGGACGAGGCGCCGACGTCCCCAAGCCATGACACCCCAGCAAGTCACGGTGACGCCGGCACATGGGTTAAGCCCAGCCCTTACGAGACACTAGAGAATCTCCGTAGCCCTGAAGCCTCGGCCTAAACGTGACCCAACGCCATCCCAAACCAGGCTTGGGATGGCTCAAACATCACGGAGTGCAGCCGGGCTGGAGCGCGGCCGGGCTCGGGGCCACCCCGGGCACCCGCAGAGGATGCCGCCATCCCCAGTGGTACCCGTTTCCATGGCGACCATCGCCACGCAACCACCGAGCATCTCAGCTGCTCCGCCCCGCGAGGAGGAACCGCCCCACGCAAGGGCCCAAGGGCACCGAAGGGGACCTACAAACCCGCTGCCAAGCTGCACCGAGCGAACGGGCGCCGGCAAAAAGTCACCCCGTCCCTCTTCAGCACCCGGAAAACTCGGCAAGGAGCCGGAACGGGGACATTCGGCATCGCCCCGGGGAAGCGGCGAGAAGCGCTGGGACGGAGGCAGCCCGTTAGCGCCCGCACCCCTCCCTCCTGCCCTACACCCCCTCGCACGCTCGCACAAGTATGACTCTCACGGCAATTAACACACATGCCAATTAACTACAAGCAGGTGCTGGTTAACTCTGTGCTGAGTAATTCATACCCGGCTCCAAGGAAATTGCTCGAAATTGGAGAGACGGGCGAGGGAGCAGAGTTAGCATTTCGCAAATGGGGGAAGAAAGAAAAAGCAAAGAGGCATCTCAGCTGGGAGATGTTTTTACAAAACAAGGAATTTGGGGGTGCTGAATCCACAGCTCCGAGGGCTGATCTCTCTTCCAAGTCTGTATTTCTGGATTTTTTTTTTGACCGACTAGATATATTTCCAACCTATTTTACCTGTTTCCGAACGGTTCCACCTTGGCATCGCACAGGCACCGCTCCAGAATTCGTCACTTTTCCACGACTACTCAATAGCCCCGTATTTCTCTCTGCGTGAGTAGGGGCACTTAGAGCCTCCCGTCCACTTTCTGCCACCGTTTGCTATTTTTAATATACTTTTATTGCATCCCTTTTTAGTTGCCTCCTTGCTAAAGTTAGCCGCAACACGGCCGCTCCTCTCGGAGCCGACGATATCGAGCTGTCCTGCCTTAAAACCCCACCTTGTAAAGCCTTGTGCTCGCAGCACGCTGTCAGCTTAAATAAACCAAACGTTGGCCGCGCAGCTGCGAAGGAAAGATCAAAAAGACGAATCCAAAAAGCCTGAGGAAGATAAATAAAGGCAAATAAACGCATCCTTTCCAAAAACGTTCTTTTCTTGTCGAGCCGCGGCTCTGCGCGGCTTCGCTCGTCCCGGCGTGCTGCCCCCGCGCTCACGTGCGGCACCGCGCTCCCCGAGGCGCCCGTGCGCGTGCAGAAACACCCGGCAGAGCCAGCGGGAGAAGCGACGGCAAAATTGGGATGGGTTCGTCGTGCCACCGGTTCAAGGGATGTTTTCCCCAGCTTCGTCCCCAAAAGCGGCTTCCCCAAGGGGACAGGGAGCGCAAAAGCAGCTGCAAAGGACAGTTGGAGGCTGGGGAAAAAAAAGGAAGGAAAAGGGAAAAGAAGAAAAACGCTCTCCTGTGAAGATGCTGGAAGGAGCGACGCGGCTCGTCTTGCGGAGGAGATGAATGGGAGGATGTCTGGCAACGGCACAGAAAATCCCAAACTGACGGGAGAAGGGCTGCAGCCCCCCGCCTCCCGGAATGCCGGGAGGGTGTGCCGGAGGCAGCGAGGGGACGGCGGCAGCTCCGGAGGAGCGTGGCCCAGCCCAGCAGCCCTCTCTGCCCGGGCACCGAACGCTCGCTCGGCAGGACAAACCCATCCTTTAGCCAGGATTCGGCGCAATCCTCCCAAAAATGGATTTATCCTTCTTTGGCTCCGTAAAGCCAAGGGGCCGCTGAGAGCGATGGCTCCAAACGCGGCGGGACGAGGGGTCCTCCCCGCCGGGCATCGGCCCCTGGGGAACAGGGCGCCCGATGGGACCCAATTCACTGAACCCAGCCCAGCGGGACCAGCATTTTGGGGGGCTCAGGGTTTATCCACATATGAAAACGACCGTAATAACACGCTACGCGGGCACCTTCCCCTGCCTCGGAGCATCTCCAGGCGAGGCGGGGCGCTGCACGCGAGCTTCAGCACACAACCGGTGGGGGTTAGAGGTGCAGGGTTTGTCCTGTCTCTCTGCCCATGGCAGGAGAGAGCCCGTGCCGGGGAAACGCTGCTTCGCTGCAAACCAGCCTGCGAGCTCAGCCTGCCATGGGAAGTGGTTTACACCCGCCACGCCGCTGGCGCACCGAGCCGCTGCCGAGCCCTTCGCCGCCCCGCGCTGGGGTAAGGGCGCGGGGGAACGGGCCGAGCGGAGGGAGGGACCGCTGATGCTCCGGAGGCGGCGAGGATGCTCCGGAGGCGGCGAGAGCAGCCCCACACCCCGCTGCGAGGCTCCCCGCTGCAAACTTGCAGCTTTTACCACGGAAAGCGATGGTGCGACGCGGCTGCGCTGCCGCGAGGAGCAGCCTGGCAGCGCCCACGCAAAGCTCGGACTCTCCACCCGCTGCAAAAGACCCTTCAAAGCAATTGCAACTAAAACAGCGAAACGCAGCCGAGGTCTCCGAGCCTCGGCCGGGGGCTCCCGGGTCTCGCACCGGCCCAAACCGACAGAGCCGCTTCCCCGCCCGCGGACAGGGCTGCACTTCCATCCCTTAAGGATATGGATTTAGCTCAAGTCACCTCTTGAACCCGACTGTTTAACTGCAGTTCTTGCCTTCCTGTTTCCTTTCTCGCTGACGGCCAGGCCTGCCTTTTGTGACTTAATTGTTGTTTTTTTAACGTATCCTCCACGCTGACACCAAGGACTTCTAGTTTCCTTCTTGGGGGTTTCTGGATCTGCAGGACCAGCTCCCTTCTCCGCAGAGCGGGGAGAAAGTCCCCTTCCCTACAATCCAGCGCCTGTATTCACGTTACCGTCGCTCTTCCTACCCTGCAAAGCCACCGGCGCGGCGCTTGCCGTCATCCCACAGCGAGCGCTCGCCGCCGCGCGGGGCCGGCTCTGCTGCGGGACGGGGGGCAGCGCCGGCAGGGGCAGCCCCGGCACCCCGGGGGGACGCAGCAACGCGGAGACGCGGCCGCGCAGGGACGTCCTCGGCATCGCGGCGGGCGCAAGGGCAGGCGCCCGCGCTTCGCCAGCCCCGCTGCACGCGCCCGCGAAGGACTCCAACTCGCCAGCTTAGCATTGTTTAGCACCTCTTTATCTACAAACCGAGATCAAAACCGCACAAACATGCTAAAGTCTCCTCCAAAGCTTCTATTCTGGTTTCAGGATGATGCTATCTGGGTTCCTGTGTCGAGCCTCCAGATGCACGCAGGGGGAGGGGAGAGGAAGGCGGCCGAAACGCGGCTCCGGAGCAAAGCTCCCGCTCGGAAACGCAGCTGCAGGGCCCTGCTCGGCCAAACCCTCCCCGGGGCCGAATCCTGCTCACCCAGCAGGTGTAAATCCAAGGCCAAGCTGCAATCCCTCCCGCGCACCTGACGCCCGCGGGAGAGCCCCCCTTTCTCCAGGAGCGCAGCACAACCGGCAGCTCAGACCCTCCTGCCCGCGCAGGATCCATCCCGCCGGCTGCAGGTACAAACCTCGGGAGGCTCCGGAGAGCTGGAGCGAGGCTGGATTCAATCAGGCCCCCGAGGAATTTGAAAAAGACACATATATTCCTGACCCAGATTCAGGAGCTCTCTGGAGAAAAGCAGATGCCAACTGCGCAGCCAGCTCTGCTGAGCTGTAACAAAACCACGCGCCGTGCCAAGACCGGCAGAGTCTGGGGGAAAAAAAAAAGCACAGCCCTGAAATGATGCTGGAGAACCGGCATCCGCCTGTGCCAGGGCGGGGTGAAAGAAAGGATTTGGGGGAAATTACTAAACCGGGGTTGACCTGCTCTCCCCCTGCAGCTCGTGTACCCGTTGGCACCAGCGTGGACCCACACAACGCCCACCAAACAAGGGCGGCAGCCCCAGCGTTGGCACAAGGACTGGAGGCACCCAAACCAGTCACCCTGGTCCCTGAATGCCACCGTTCCGTCCCACGCCGTGGCCAGCCAGGGATGCCACCACATCCAGAACCCCGGGAGCGCATCCCAGGCGGGGGACGGGTGCTGCAGAGGCTGGGTGACGGCGGGCACAGCCGGTGACCTTCCCCACGCCGCCAGCGCGGCCAGAGCCAGCAGAGGCTGGAGGGGACACGGGGCAGCTGGCAGGAGAAGGGAAGCCGGGCAGGAGCCCCGGGCAAGGTCACCGGCAAGCCCGCGGCCCCGCTCGGCGCTGGCCGAAAGCCAACCAGGCAACGGCCGTCACCCTGCGCCAAGGCGAGGACACGGCCTCCAGGAGGAAAAGCCGGCGGGACGGGGCAAGCGGGGACCCGCAGCCCCTCACGCTGTGCCGTTTCCCGGGGCGGCAGCCGGTTCTCTCCCCCAAAGGGAGATGCCGCAGGGAGGGACCGGCAGGGACGAGCTGCCACACGGCACGGCGTTAAACCGGAGGGGTCGGACAGCCCCTGGCTACAGCGCCCTTCAAAGCACCCCTGGGAACGGCGACGTGCAAAGGCCGATGCAGCCGCCGGCAAAGCCCCGCGACCTTGAGTGGCGACCTTGGCAGTGGCATCCTCAAGGCGGGGGTCACCCGTCACCCCGAGCCTGGCTGCGGTCTCCCGGGCAGCTCAGCGGCTTCCCTGGGCCCGCACACCGAGGCTGGGGACCCCGCAAGCCCCGGCACCCCGCTACAGGCACGGCACCACCGGGCAGCCCTGCGCCGCCTCCGTCCCCATCCAACCTCCATCCCCAGGGAGGAAGAGCCGGAGCACGCGAAGCCGTTGCCCTTCCCTCCTCTCCTCTATCCGTCAGCAGCTCCAGAGCTGGAGACCGGGGGTAATTTTCCCCTCTGCTCTAAGTAGGGTTTTCTAAATGAAGGGAAGCGAGAGCCCATTATCCGGCTCCGGCGCCCACCCCCACGGCTCCCTGCAGGGCATGAAATAACCACCTGCCAGCTCCCCGTAGCCCCGCGCCGTGGCAATGATATCGCAGCTTCCCCTGTCAGTATTGTCAGAGCAAAATTTAGATACCTGGTAATGAGGAGGTTTAATATGACAGATGAGAGGTTGACTCATTAAAAAAAAAAAAGAGAGAGAGGGAAGGAGAGCGAGCTGAATTCGGGGTCGGATCCCGCGCTCGCAGCCCGGAGGTAAACGAGGAGGCTGTCAAAGTCATCCCCGTGCCGGTGGGGAGCAGAAGCAGCTCTTGACCCCAAACCAGACCCCCGGCGGGGACTTTCGCTGGTGCTGAGGCCACGGGGAGGAAAAGGGGGGGACGGAGGGGGCAGAAGCGGCTGCAGTTTTGGGGGCCACCCAGCCGCGCTCCCCACCGAGCTGCCTCCCAGCCCCGGGGCGGGGGGGTTCGACCCCAGGAAAGGCCTCGGGGCCCGACGGTTTCGCTTTGAGGTTTTTTCTTCTCTTGAATGGGAAACTGTACAGCAAGATGCAAACGCGGGGTGAGGGCAGCCGAGGCTCCCTGCATCATCAGCACCCAGACCTCAACATCCCCCCCCCATCTCCTCGGACACCCCCCGTGCCGAGGGTGCACCCCGGGGTGCAGCCCAGCAGGGTCCCCGCTGCCAGCACCCTCGCTACGGTCATCGGAAGGATGTCAATGACTCGCAAGTCCCAAAACACAACACGCCAAAGGGGGACGACCGCTGCCTTCAGCGCACGGAGACGGGAACGGGGGCCCCAGGGGCGGCTCAGCAGCGTGAGGAGGGCGAAACCCTCCCTGCAGGGAATTTAGGGGCTCCCCATGCAAGGGGACGGGATTTCCCCCGGTAGCAGAGGGGATCACTCTCTCCCCGCAGCGGGTTTTACCCAGGGGAAACTCCATGAGACCCGGTTGCTGCTCCGGCCCATCCCCGAGCGCGATGGAAACCCATGGCAGCCCCACGGGACGCGGCAGAGAGCAAAACCATCCTGGGGGAAACGCTCCTCTTCCCTCTGGCATCAACAGGACGGGGATTGGGGATGCTTCCTCCGCAGCCAGCCTGCCGTCACCTTCCCCTCGCCCAAGGGCAGCGTGGCACAAATCTCCACCCCCACCCCAGCAACGCGGCCGGGGACCCCGCACCCCGTCCCCACCCGGGAAGGGACACCCCAGCGCGGCTCTGCAGACCCTCCAGCACCCAAAGCGCAGCGCGGGCTCAGCCTGGGAGCGGCGGCTGCCGAGAGGCCACCCCGGAGCTCAGCCCTCGAGCACGATCCTCCCTCGCGGCGCACGACCCCGGCCCCGGCAGCGCCGTTCCCAAAGGCTCAGCCCTTCCCTGAGGGCCACCAAGATCTTGCAAAGTGGCCTCCCAAAAACCACTTCTTTTTTTTTTTCTTTTCCCCTCCCCCAAGCACTGGTGAGTAATAGCGGCGATGCTAAAAGTCACGGGGCTGCCAATTTTATTTGCATCTACCGACTGCTCACTGCATCCATGCCCGAAGCCAGGGCATCCATCGGGTCCAAAGACGCGAAGGCCGCGCAGAAGCAGACGTTGCTCCTGCATTGCCCCATCCCACACTCTCGATGAGGGTTTACGCGTCCTGAGCTCCCGGGCCGGGAGCACCGGGCTCCCCAGGGGCTGCGGGGTCCAGCACACATCTGGGGTGCGGAGGAGATGGTCGAGAAGGGGATGGTGGCCACCAGCTCCGCTTGACCATGAGAAGAAGGCTACGAAGCAGAGGAGCTTAATTTGCCAGCGCTATGGCAATGCTGAATACTGGGAGGGTGACGCTGGAGCCGAGCACGCCAGAGTCCCTTGGAGGGATGGATGGGAAAGATCTGGCTAACACCACCAGGACCCACCTCCGTCCCAGTGCTCAGGCTCAACCATCGCGGCTCCGACCAGCCCCTGGCGCTTCCAACCTGGACACAAAGCCACAGGAACCCCTGCCCTTGCCATCTGCTTTTCTCAGAGGCGTACCAGCCCGTCCATCTGTACACGTCCCCACCATCCCCACCCCAAAAACCTACTGTACCCCGCAGCCACAGGCTCACGCTCGGAGCACGCTGACGTCTTGGAGTTGGAAGCTCGCACCAGACACCGCAATTTTTTTTGAATAAAGCAAACGGAGGTCCACCCGCAGCATTAATTATTTGGGACTAGAACAGCACCCGGATTTGCAAGCAGAGACCAAGGCCCCGGGCGTGAGGAACCGAGCAGAAGGAGCCGTCTCTCGGCCCCGAGAGCTACAGCCCGAGCGCCGTGAGAGGAGAAGGAGCCACCGAAGCCCACCGAGAGGCACAGACCTGGGTCGGGCCATCGCCGAACCCCAACCTGAACTTGGAGGAACGAGATGTCACACAACAAAAATGGGTTCAACTTCCTCTTCCCCTGCACCGCCTTGAAAACGCAACGGCTCCAACCCGGCGCCCATTTACCATTGCATCAGCCGCCGCATCTGCCGCCGGCACCAGCGCGCTGGGGACCCCTGTTCCGGAGCCCGGGCATGGCACCACCGGAGCACCCCAGGGACCACCGGGCACCCAGAGCTGCGGCAGCCAAAGCCAGGGCAAGGAGGGGACAAACCAGCTCGAGGTCCCTCGTCCCCGGCGTGACTCACGGGGACTGGGGGACGCCCGTTGTGCTGTAAAGGCTTTGCCGCCTGCCGGGACGAGAGGCGGCCCCGTTCCCCCGGCTCAGCAGCAGCTTGCACGCACACGCGTCTGCAGGCAAAAGGCTGACGAGGGCCAGGGCCGGATCCTCAGCCCGTGTTCCCGAGCCGCGAGAGCGAGCCAAGCGAGGCGGGCGGGTGAGGATCCGGCCCCGGCTCGTCAGGCGGCCGAAAGGCAGCAGGACAGCTGGTTCTCAGCTGTTCCCGCTCACTCACAAGACGCACATTCTAGACCCAGGCGCACAAATCCTGTCCTCCCCGCTCCCCGGCACCGGCCCAGTTGGGTCACCGAAATCAGCTCAAGCTGGGCGCGCGGCGCGGCCTGCCCGCACCGACGGCACCGCCGGCAGCTCCGGCCAGACCCGCCGGGTGACGGCTCCCATTTGCCGGGCAAGGCGGACTCATCCAGACCCGCTCCTGGCAGGAGCCGCCTCGACCCCAGCCCCATCCAGGGATGCATCCTCCAGGAATAGTGGGGAAAATTATTCTCTTTTAAAAGGCTGAGGGGTTTTTTTAACCCGCCCAAAGGCTCTGTCTTTGCAGGGAGAATCTGTGAGACGGGGGGTCCTCTGTCAGCATCCCCGACCAGCCGAGTCCCTCTCCGCGGCTGCGCCACAAGCCACGTGCCGGAGGGGCGGTGATTTCGGCCAGCCCCTGGTTTTGGGGGTGCGGATGCTGCCCACCTTGGGCATCCCCAGCAAACCGCGGGGGCAACGCTCAGGAGATGCAGGAAATGCCGAAATTTGGCACTTTCCAGAGGTGCCGCTACATCCCGGGTCTGGCACCCTCCGAGCTCCCGCGCCAGAGCACCACCGGCACGCGGCTGCGGTTGGAGCCAAGGGCTCGGCTGCGGGTCCCAGCCCGAGTTTCCAGAGGGACAGCAAGGGATGCCGCTGGAGATGGACGCCCAGGGCAGGTGAGAGCTCAGTCGTGGCTGCAGGAGTGTGGCCAATAAACGCCAGTCACGATTCCTCTTGGAAAAGGGAAAATATTGGGGGAAAAAAACCCAAATAAGGTATTTTGCTCTGGCAAAGGGGGCGAGAGAGCAAGCGTGGTTTTTAGAAGGCACAAGTTTGCGGGTAGAAATGAAAATATTTCAGTCAAAATTTTTGGCTTCCAGGTGGGGACATCCAAATAAATAAATAAACCAAGAAAATAAATCAATAAGTAGCTGCCCAAATCAATCGTTTGCCCGAAAGAGGTGGAGGAGGAGGAGGAGGAGGAGGAAGGCACTTTGCAGGCGTTGCTGCTCCCGGTTGTGTTCAAGCCGCCCATGAGCGTCGGAGCCAGGGCAGCCAGCGGTGGCTGGGGAGGGAAACACGAAAAGCACTTCTGAAGGACGCTGTCCTCCTTCCTACGGGCTTTACGCCTTAATTTTCACAGAAGCGGATATTAAGATTATCAGCGTTATTAACCAACCTTACGCAGGAGCTGGGCAGTGCCAGCCCCAAAGCAGTAACAGCGGAAAAAACACCGAAAAAAAGAATAAAAAAATCCAAAGAAAGATGGAAAAAGCGTTTTCTAGGATAAGTCCAGCCCAGCGCCGGTCCCAGCCCCACCACATCCGTCCCACGTACGGGACCATCCGGCCGGTGTCTAGAGCAAACCCAATGGACGTTTATGAAATATTTATGGGTAATTCGCCCCGCGAGGAGGAGAACAGGAGAGCGAGGCCCGGCGCGATGCTCCTGCCGGCGCCCGACGCTCGCGTGGAGAGGTGCGTGGTACCCGGCTCCCCTCCCGCCGCGCACCCGGCCCCGGCCGAAAGGAAACGCCGCCGAGCAGGAAGGTGTTAAAAAACTCCGGTACCAACCTCCGAGGAACCTCAATAAACAACCTCCCCGAAGGCCGAGTCAATACAGTGGGCTGCTCCCCGCTCGCCTTCCTGTTTGCTTTCGCAGATCCGGGCTGGGACGGCCACCTCCAACCGCCGGCTCCATCCCGGCGCGGCAGAGCGCCGGCCGCAGCACCGCGCCGGCTGCGGCACCCTCCACCCGTGTCCGTCCCCGGCATCGGCCCTGCCACGGGCGACCGTGGGCACGAGCCTCCCCAACAGGCCGGATTTCATCCCCTGGGAACAGGCACCAATCCTGCATCTGAGCCCGCGCCTGCTGCGTTTTCCTTGCTCGTCTATATTTGTTTCTAGTTTCAGAGGAGGAAATCCCGGCTCACCCACTCCCCGTCGGTGAGCCACATCCTCCCTCCGTGCCTCAGTTTCCCCCTCTCTCCACGCAGCTGATCCTTCCAACATGGGAACTCCCCCCTCCGCCCTCTCCCTCCCTGCCCACGTAGCCCTGGAAAAAGCAATGGATCCTGATTTACGGGCACTTTTGTGCTTTACCGCAAACACAAAGGAGAGGGGGGAAAAAAATAACGAGAGGCGCACTCACATTGAAGATCTGTCAGGAGGAAAAAGGGGGTCTGGGGCAAACACCCCCCCCGGCAGAGCAGCGGCGACCGCGGAGGCTGACAATAGATAAGGGCTCTAAATTCGGCGCTGGGCTCCGGGCTCTGTAAGGCGATCGGGGTGGGGGTGTGCCGGGCTGTTTATTTGGCTCCAAACTCCGCACCGCCACTGCAGCGTCACCCGCGTTTAAAAAAGGAAGGAACGAAAAGGGGGAAAATACTAAATTGTTTTTTTAAAAAAAAAAGGGAGAAAAGTGCACGCATACGTTCAACAACAACAATAAAACAAAAATCGAGAGAAAAGGAGCCGGGGGGGGAATAAAAGGAAACCCAGTTGGGCTGGCAAGGTTTAAAGCAACGCCTGTTTTAAAAAAAGAAGTTGCTAATTTT
Source organism: Phoenicopterus ruber ruber (assembly GCA_009819775.1). Taxonomy (NCBI): domain Eukaryota; kingdom Metazoa; phylum Chordata; class Aves; order Phoenicopteriformes; family Phoenicopteridae; genus Phoenicopterus; species Phoenicopterus ruber. Next base: position 1,939,679 of record CM020242.1, read on the forward strand.
AACTCTCCAGTGGAAAGAGTGAGAGGTACTTACAGGAGACAGGGTGGCTGCGTCCTTCTCCACGTCTGCCGCGCGCTGGGAGGAAGCGCGCGGGATGGAGCCGCTGTCCCCGCGCCGCTGCCACCCCGAGCGGCCGTCACCGCCGCCAAGGCCCCCGGCCGGCCCCCGATTCCCCCAAAACCCCGGTCGGGGAGCGCCGGGGCGCGCCGCGGCGTCTAAAGGGCAGAGGCAGATGCGAAGGCAGGAGGAGGTGGTTAAGCGCGCAGGGGAGGGGAAGGGAGCGGCGAGAGCCGCTCGCTTGCGAACAGCTGCCGAAAGCAGCCCCCGGGCTCGCTTCCTCCGCCGCCCCAAACCCGGGACACGGCGGGACGGGGCCGGACCCCGCGGGCGCAGCGGGACCCCCGGGGAGGACGAGCCCCGCTGCTGGGTCAGCAGGATTAGACAACATTTTTGCGCGGACATTTCTGACCAAGTTGGCTTTTCCCCAAGGGAAAAGGGCTTTGAAGACATTTTTTTTCCCCCTCGGTGGCCAAATAGCGGATGAGCTCAGAAAACCAAAGGGTAGGGCAGGGCCGTGACCACGAAAGGCCACCCGGCTCCGCCGAAGGTGACCTCCAGCAGCACGATCGCGTTTCAGCGACCGCACGGGCGGCAGGAAACCGTCGCTTTACCAAACCCAGGATCCCACCTCTCCCGAAGTCGCAAAGGGGCAAGAAAAGGGATTTTTGGAGAGCCCGTCGGCCGGGTTTTACGAGCTCTCCCCGGAGACAGGGAGGATCCTGCCGGATGCAAACAGCTTGGTGCCGGGCGAGGCGGCACGCTCACGCCTGGAGCGTGGTGGGAGGCCAGGAGCTGTGAACTCGGGTCTCCCCCGGCGTTAAACCTCCAAGCTGATGAGAAGGACGTGATGCGAGGCCTTGGACAGCGGAAGAGCAGACCCGGTGACCCCAGGGCTCTTCCCAGGCTGCTGGAAATCAGCCTCGGGCAGCAAAATCTCATCGAGAGAGAAGCAGGCTGGCACAGCCCCTGCAGCTTGTGCACGCGGTAACGGACACGTGATTTACCAAGCATGGCCGCAGCGAGATGATGCGACCGTCTTCAGGACGTGAAAGAGTTGATTCAATTAAGGTCACAGTCCTAGAAGAGGTTTCTGCAGCAGATGCGGTTGGGCAGAGAGAGGTTTTCCCGGTGCGCCTCAAATGGGGCCGGCCCCAGGAAGACAAAATGCCTATTGATCGCAGGCAGCGATGCTGCACGCCGCAGGCCGCGAGGACGTGGCTTCGTCGGGATTAAAGCGCCCGGTGCTGGTCGTCGCATGCTTCCGAGGCAGGGTCGATATCGCTCTTCTAATTGTTCAGCTCCTGTCGCTCGCAGAGCGAAGGGGACGAGTTTCAAAGCAGTCCCCGGAGATGCTTTTCCTCCCCAAGCCGCACAACTTGATGCACTAGTCCTTGGAGCGAGCAATTATGCAGCTGCAGAAATCGCTAAACTCCTCCTCCCCTGCTCAAAACTCTCGTGCCGGCACCGGCAGCACCACGGGGCTTTGCGGGAGGATACCGCCGACCCCAAAAACTAGAATTTGCGCAAGCCTAAAAAACGAGGAGCCGTTGCATCTCGTCAGCACGGGGTCAGCGGAGCTGAGCAGCCCGTCTGCAGCAGCAGGCAGCGATTTGGGGGAGAACGTGCGTACAGGGAGCTCCTGCCACCGCCCGCCAGCATCGGGGCCAGGGGGACGGGACGCGCACGGTGCACCGGGACGCTCGGGAGCCGAGGAGGGTCCTGCCCTCGGCTCCCAGCCCTGAGCTCGGCACACCCTGCAGCACACAGCCCCGCCGTTCCTACGCTCCCTTTAATTATTCACCGCACCGAAAAGCGTGCCCCTCGGCTTGTATTTATTTATGCCCGAAGCGAGCGGAGCGCAGCTGGTCCCATACCGGCACCCGACACTCTGCCGCAGCACCGTGCTCAGCCGAACCGCGGCAGGACGGACCCGGCCGAGCCTTCCCGGCCCCGCTCTCCTCCGGCACGCCACGGCCCATCGCTGGCACAAACCGAGCATCACCGAGACACAGCGAGGCCCTTCCACCGCTTTCACCCTGGTGCACGCCTGCGGAGCTGCTCTTGATTTCTATCGGCGTAACCGATGGCAAGGTGAAGCCCTCGGCCTTGACCTTGCGGAGGGAACGGCCAACGCTCTCCCCATCTCCCAGCACCAAGCCTCCAAATAAATCACCTGCCCCCTCTCCGGCACTAAAAAACCATCTCGACCCAGCAAAACTGCTCGGTAAGCAGCAAGGACAGAGGCCTCTCCTCTCAGGAGCTGGGGTCAGATTATTTTTAAATTCTTTCCTTTTATTGATTTCAATATCAGGTACAGAAGATACATTACACAAAACCATAGAGGCCTCATAAAACGGGTCCGCGGCGTTGTCTCTACCACAACCTCACTGCGGACAAGGGAGATGCAAACGTTTACTGTAACAGCAATAAACAGGCAACGAAGGTCGAGAAGGGAGAAAACCTGGACACGGGGCCCTCTCCCAACGGCACCTTATTTCTGGGGAACGCAAGGGATAAAATAAGAGTGGGTTTGGCCACAAGTCTTGTCCACTCAGGGAGAAACTAGGGCAGGGAAACCTTCTTTTGCGCCAACACCCCCGTTTTGCGAAAAAACCCCCAGAGCCCCAAAATCAGCATCGTGGCGGCGCCCGGGATCCGGCAGAGCTGCACCAGGCAGCGAAGCGAAGGGGAAGACGGGTGTTGGCGAACGGCGGAGGCACCCGCCGCTGGGTGCGGGGCTGCCCGCCGGGCTGCAGGACCTCGAGCGGGTGCCACCTCCCTGCCCCATGCCGATTGCTGCAGCTCTGCTGCCCGGTCCCGCTCCCCAGGACCCCCTTGCACCCGCAGCAAGAGAGGGGTGCGCGGCGGGCAGGGTGCTCCCTGCCTCCCTGCCGGCACCAGGACCCGCTGCTCCTCCTGCCACCGGAGCGGAGCTGCAGGGTCAGATCCTGCACCAGTTTGGGGGGCTGAGCCCCTGAGCTGCACCCAGCCGGGGTGCCCTCCGTGGGGGTGCCCTCCTCGCCCCCAGCCCAGAGTGGGGGAGATGCACAGCCCCCGGCAAGAGAACTCAAGGGGGAAGGCAGCGAGAGGCCGAAGGTCGGGGTGTCCCTCCCTACCTGCTACGCAGATGCCTGCATCTTCTGCTCCTGCCTGAGGATGAGCCGCGGCCACCGCTCCTCAATCAAACTGCAAAGGAAAAGCGAGCAGCCGTCAGTCTGAGGGACGGAGGCAAGGACAGGGCTCCCCGCACACCCCGGCTGGCTGGAGGGGACGGTGAGGGGCTCCCAGCCCCGCCCCCCCCCCCCCCAGCAGCCCTGGCCGAGGGGACCCGAGCCGGAGGGGTCCCCTCCCGCCCTGCCCTGGTCCTGAGCATCGCTGCAAGAGCAGCGTCGGGCGGGTGGGACCTGGCCGGGCTCCTGCAGGGAACCAGGAGCCCTGACCCTCTGAAATGCGGAGAGCATCCTGGTGCCCGGAGGCGGGGATGGGATACGGGAACGTGTGGGACCGCAAAAGAAAGCGGGGAAAAAGGAGCAAGAGAGACGGGCATAAAGAGACTTGGGGGGGGGGAAGAAACTAAAAAGAGCTCGAGAATGAAAGAAATCATAAACCAAATATGATCTTTAATGTAAAGAAGGAGCAACCAGCTGCACCCGCGCTCGAGCCGGGGTCCCAGGGACGAGAGCCAGCCCGGCAGCGCGGCCGGCAGCGAGTCGCTCAAGGTGTCGAGCGAACTTCGCGATCCCTGTGAAGATCCTCGCGCGCATCCCGCGGGGAAGAGCGCCGACCTGCGCGCTCGGATGCGCAGCCCCCGCGCTTGGCCCAACGCGGCCCTCGCCGAGGACGAAACGCCGCGGCCCCGAGGGAAACGCGGCTGCTAACGTGCTCCCTCACCACTCAAAGACGGGAGGAGATCCACGGGGCAAAGCCTTGGGGCGGTCATTCATCTACCAGTGGCCGTCACCACGCGGCGTGGGACGGTGCCTCCTCTGCGCAGAGCCCATCCCCCTGGCGCGCTCCCCCGAGCGCTTTCTCCCGCTGAACAAAAGGGGAAACTGAGGCACGGAGGCCAGCACCTGGCTCTCCGAACGCGCCACGAGCTCCCAAAGCCGAGCTGCAGCCTCACCCCCGGCGCCTGCAACAGAGCGAGGAATTGTGCTCGGCTTTCCGGCGTCCTCATCCTCCGCTTCAACCACAAAACCAGCCTTCCTCTCCCCGGCCGCCCCCCCTCCCACGGCCAGCTCATTTCCTGACATTACAAAATTCAGCCTGAACAAAGCCGGAGCGAGGAGCGCGTGGCTCCGGCTGGGGCTGCACCTACCCCTCGTCCCCGAGTAGCCGTGCCACGACACCCCAAAACAGCCGGGGTACAAGGGGCTTTCCAGCCTCCCAAGAGCACCAAACCTCGCGCCGCGCGGGCTGGGGTCCTGCGGATGGACCGGCCGCAGGGTTTCCCAGCGTCGAGACAGACGGACGAGTCTGGCTCCGTCACAGGAGACCAGCGGGGACAAGGATGGGGGGCTCCAGCTACTGCCCCGCTCGCACCCGTTAATGCCCAGACCTGTTGCCCCCCCACCCCAGGACCACCCCTTCATTTCCCCTAATAAAAAAGCGTGTCCCCCAAAACGTCCGACCACGTGGGGACAAGGACACCCACAGAAGAAGCGTCACCTTGCAAGTGCCGCCCTCCCGGCTGGGACGAGGGACGCCGCTGCCTGCGCTTCCACTTTCTGCCATATCTCAACCGCCAGCTCGGGGGTGCGGGGCTGCTTCTCTGCCAACGCGCCCCCCCGCCGCACCGGGACCCACCGGGCTGTCGTTAGTGCAAACCCACGTTACGCACGGGGAGCGGGGCCGTGCGCCGGCTCCGAGGGACGGAGAGGTTCGCGCGAGCGGGACCACCAAGGCACCGCACGAGATGGGCACCCGTGCCACGGCTGCCGTGCCCGGTGCTTCCTGCGAAGGGTCTCTCGACGGGCTCGGGGAGCACCGGCAGCTCTGGCTGGTCTCGGCGCCGCAGCACGTCGCAGGGCTGGTGGCAGAGCACCCGTGCGCCCTGCCACCGCCCCGGCGTGGGGACCGGGGACCGCAGCCTGGGCTGGGCTGGGCTGGGTGGAGGATGTGCGAACACGTGGCTCAGGTCTGTGCCCCGGGCTGGCTCTGCTCCACGCAGCCAAACCCCCGCCCGCCCTGGGGGGCTCGGGGCCACCTCCACCGTCCCACCGGGACACAACGGGGCACACACGGCCAACAAGACCTCACACATCTGTCCACGGAGTTTTCCTCCCTCGGTGGGGGACGCCGGTAGACGAGCCAGGAGCATCTCCACGGGCTGCAAGATCCCGGCGGGCTGCAGGGTCCCCGCTCGCATCCCACCTGAACCCGGAGCCGTGCGCCCACGGTGCCAGCCCTCGCCGTGCCGCAGTCCCCAGATCGTGCCGACTAATAGCAATGCCTTTGCCAAGCCACCCCGGCAGACCGGCTCCCCCCTCGCCGCGGGGAGGTGGGTAACCCTGGGGGGGGCAGGATCGGTCTCAAGGTATTTAGCCCGGCAGGCGGCTCCGACGGAGCCCGCACATTCCCCTGCAAGGGCCCGATCCCAACCCAGCGCAGGGGCGTACCCCGGCGTCACCCGGCTCCGGATCAGGTCCCAACACGGAGATGAACAGCTCGCACCGGGAGATGGTCCGGAGACAAATACGAGCTCAAGGGCCCGATCCTCTCCAGCCCCACGGCTCCGGGGTTGCTTCACGCCCCAGCCGAGCTGCAGAAGCTGCTGCCCTTCGGACCTGGTGGTACATCCAGCACCAGGAAACCCCAGTGAACTCCCAGCCCCCATTTGGCAGCATTTCGAGCCGGTGCAAGGGAGCAAAGCCCCCACCCGCCGGCGCTGCCGGCTCCCCACGTCCGTCCAGGCGCACCCTGCACCCCAACGGGTGAGTATCCCGGCCCAGCTCCCAGAAACGCTGGATTCTGGGCTATTTCGAAAGGTCACCATCCGACCCGCTGCGGCACGGTGAGCCCAGGACCGGGTGAAAGGCTGGGGCTGGGCTGTGCCGCCGGCAGCCCCAAGGGACCCTGCGCAGCCCCCAGCTCTCATCCCCGCGGCACCGCCTGCGTTCGAAGCCTTTTTGTTTTAAAGAGAGAAATGCTGCCCAAGGAAGGGGAAAAGTATCATGTTTTCAAAATGCTCTGTTATTTTATAAGCTGGGGGAAAAAAAAAATCACGTAGGGGAGGGATGGAGGCAGCAAAGGCGAGTGAATTCCCCTTTCTAAGTGAAAAAAAGGAGGGGAGGAAAAGGGGGAAAGAGAAGACAATCTTTTTGTCCAGCTTTCGGGCAGAAATGCTGAGTAGACAAGAAAACTGTTCCTGTTTGAAAACCGAAGCTTCGGTTTCGCCCAGCGACAAACCAAAACGCCTCGGGGCAGGATCTGCCCTGCGAGCAAACCTCCCTGACGTGGGGGGGACCTCCGGGGACCCCCCGTCCTCGAACCGATGCAGTTGGGCTGGTGCAACCTGCCGTGCAAAGGCGGTGGGTGGCTGGTGGAGCTGCTCCAACCTGCCCGGAAGGATCACGGAGAACGTGCAGGGACGGCTCCCGGTGACTACCCTGGATATCTGCCCAGCAGCCCCTGTGCCACAGCCGGTCTTTGCTAATACCCCCAAAAATATATATATATCTCTCCCCATATATAGATATACACCCCCAAATATATCTACCCTCATACATATATACACCCCCCCAAATACATATACCCCCATATATATATACACACACCCTGATTACGTCATATACACACGTTACACCCCCAAATAAATAATCCCCTTGAGCTGGCAGGGGAAAGGTCTCAGGCAAACCCCGTCCTCGCCGTGCGCAGAAGGCTGGAAGACGCTAAATCACTCAAACGAGGTCCCAGCCCCGTTATTAGATCAATCACCAGCCAATTAAGCTGCCAGCGTGAGCTCGCCTCGCTGCCTCGGCAAAGGAGAGCCTCGCCGCGGCTGGCTCGGCTCGGGGTGCCGGCGTCCCCGGGGTGTCTCGCAGGGTCCCTGCCACGGGGACGTCCGAGCACATGGGGGAAAGTCGGGGGGAGGAGGGGAGGTGGAGGGGGAAAATCGTCCGCTCCGGGGCTCCTCCGGGCCGAAGCGGAGCCCAAGGGGCCAAGACGGAGGCACAGATTGCGGAGGGGAAGAGCAGCCGACCGCAATCTCTCCTTCCCCTTTTTTCACGTTTCCTCTAGCAACGGGCTCGGGGCCGCAAACATTTGGACGCCAAACCCAAACTTCTCCCCCCGGGCTCCCGACCCGGCTCATCATTCCTCCGCCGGGCGCTCGCAGACCCCCGCCCCAACCCGGGGCGACCCCAGACCCCAGTTCCCGGGGCTCTGCTGCACCGGTCTCGGGGGGTCCTGGCAACAGCAAGGATCAGCCCAGCATTAGCCAAAAAAAAAAAAAAATTAAAAAAGAGACTTTCTCCACTTCTCCAGCCCACGAAACTAAAGCATCTCAGCCATGGCCCAGCCTCCAGTTTGCACCAGTCACTGGGAATATCCCCAGGGCTTAATTAGGCCTGATGAGTCTTTTACGTTTGGGTTTCCTCTGGCTTGCCACCAAGAGGTGGGAAGGGACAAACTGGGAGAGATCCCACTCCAGGCGGGAGCGCTGGGCAGGACGGGGCCAGCAGTTAAACGCAGCGAGAAACCGCGGCTCCCAACCGCCCGTCGTGCCGGATCCTGCCCCCGAGTCACGCCGCCGGCACGGCAAAAAGGGAGACGGGAGGAAGGCGAGCGGGAGCCAGGAGGGAGAAACCCACCTCCAGCGGCACGAGACGCTCGGCTGCCCGGCGCGACGACGCAGGGATGAGCGACGGCACAAGAGCGATGGCACAGGCCAGCTGTGCCGAGGACACGTCCCGTCCCCGCCGTGCAAAGGGTGCGACCACCACCACCGGTGCTCCTCCAAAGCCTGCGCTGGGATGGGTTGAAGGTGCCCCCAGCTCGAGGCAGGGTGGGATTGCGGGGGGCTCGCTCCCCGACTCCTCCAGGTCACCTCGCGGAGGGTCCCAGCGCGGGCTCCCTGCCCAAATCCAGCCCCTGGACAGGTGCCGGGCGGCCGCTCTCCCCGCCGAGCCGTGCTCCAGGAAAGGTCACGGCGGCCGAGCGCGCGGCACAGCCGCTGCCGCAGGTGTTGCGACAGCGGCCACCAGCCCTGCCAGGGCTTGGGGGACACGGAGGGGGTGCTGGGGGGGGGGGGGGGGCTGGCGGTGCGCGTGTGCGACCGTTGGAGCCACCGAGTTTCGCTCTCGCCGGCTGAGTTCCCCCTTGGGCGGCGGAGATGCAGAACCGAAACCTCCAGCTGTATGGACGCGGGCGGGCGGGGGCGGCCGGGAGGCGCAGGAGGGCTGGGGACCGCCTCGGGTTTTGGAGCAAAGCCATGCACCGTGCCACGCCGGTGACCAAGGGATGGGGGGGGGGGGGGTCCGGGGGAAGCACGGGATGAGGGACGGACGCAGGGGTCTCCGCTGGCTCGCAGTGCCCGCCCCGCTTCTGCCCTCTCTGCACAGCTGGGCCACGCGTCTCCTTGCACCCAGCACATCTGGCAGGAGCGGAAATACCCCGCGGCGTGCGGGTGCCTACACCTGGGCAGGCGCTGGTGTGCCTGTCCCCCCTCCAAGAGCCCGTCCATGGCTCACACTGCCCCTGGACGGCCCCACGCCTCGGCCGAGCGCCGATCAGCAGGACCACGGCTGCCCACACTGCCTCGCGGCACCCCCTGCTCCTCCTACAGCAGGGAAACTGAGGCACAGAGAGGGGAAGCAAACAGCAGAGCTGGAAACACAAACGTCCCCACCCCGATCCCGATTCCCTCTGCCTGAGCAAGCCCCTCGCCTCCCTCCTTGTCCCATCCTACTCACCCATCGGCATCAGGAGAGCCCCGAGTCTAAAACAGCCCCAAAACACCCAAGGGCATCACAGGAGCTCCCGTGAGAGCCAAGGGACACGGAGATGTGGGTGCCCCGTAGCCAAGCACCCAGCCCTCGCCCTTGCCCCGGCGATGGAGGCGATGCTTCAGGCCACATTGCCACCTGCTGGCACCGGCCCCGGGGCCCGATGGCACCAGCTAACCCGCCCGCAGGCATCCGCATCTTCCCCTATAGAAACAGCAGCGGCTCTGCAGGCGCTGCGCCGGGCACCGGGCGGCTGAGCGGGGGCACGGGTACAGGTACGGGTACAGGTACGGGTACGGGTACGGGTACGGGTACGGGTACGGGTACGGGTACAACCAGCCGCTGCTGCGTTCGACGGGAGCAGCCGCTGCTTGGTTTCCTCAATTAATTTTTAACCGACTTCACGGCAGCCCGGGATGGCACATGTGCAAACCCATCCCGGAGGTGCCAAGAGTGGCTGCGGGTGCCCCCGCCCCACTCGCATCCCCCAGCACCCGCCGGGACATCGCCTGAAAGGCCCCGGCGCTGCTCCAGGGACGCAGGAGGCTTTACAGCAGCAACAGCTACTCCAGATATGCAATTCCAGCTCCTGCCAGCATTTCCAAGGCAGAGGTAAAGCAGAGGCGGCACCATCAGCCGTTTCGCCCCCCCGGACTCCCCCTAAGCCCTCCTGACTCCCCCATCAACCCCTCCTGTCCGCTGCTGGCCCTCCCCGAACACCCCAGACCCAATTCTCGCTCACCTTTCAAGCCACGTTCTCCTTTCCGTAGCACGGGGGGGACGGACCCTCTGCCGCTGCTTTGCAGCCGCTTCACGTCCACGTAAAACCCCACGCAAGGCACAGGGAGCTGCAAATCCCACCGGCGCCACGAATCCCACTGGCGCGCACGCCAGCGTACACCGGGAATTCGTCACCGATGCTCCGCGGCCGCTGACCGACACAACCACCCGCGGATGACAAGAGCGGAGCCGGAGGAAAATCAACACCGAGTTTGTTTCTTCGACACACGCGTCGGCACCCGCCGACGTCTCCGGAGAGCGGCCGGTCCCAGGGTGCGCCCTGGAAGGGACGACGGGTGCAAGGACCAGGCAGGCGATGTTGCAAGGGACCCCATCCGCAACCCCATCCCAGCGCGCTGGGACACGCATCCGTGGAGGCATCCACGCGCCGGGGCACGCATCCGTGCCAGCCCGGCCACCGCCGTGGCCCCACGCCAAGCAGGACGCGCGTGGATCCGCACGAAGGGCTCACGGACAGTGCCAGGAGTTGCCACGCGTGCGCTCGGCACAGGGGGGTCCCACCGAGCAGGCGCCAGCTCCCCTCACCCCCTATTTGGGAACGACCCCCCCTCGGGCAGGTCCCCGAGGGCCCCAAGGGAGTTCGCCCAGGCTGATGCAGCACTTGCCCGTGTCGAGGCCGGCCGCCCGGCACAGCCCCAGCCCCGGCTCTGCGAGGCAGGTCCAAACTCCAGGGCCACCGGGCGAGGTGTGGCGAGCCGGGGCCGCACGCCAGCACGCGCCGGAGCCAGGCAGGAGGGAGGATGGGAGAAAATAACAATAATTAAGAGCAAAACCCGGGCCCCACACCGCCGCGCTCTGCTGTCGCCTGAGTCAGCAGCCGCCGGCCTCGGGGACGTTTTGCATCGCCGCAGCCTCGCCGGGCAGCTCGGGCTGCCACCGGCAGCTCAGCCCATCCTCTCCCCATGGAAACCAAACAAACACGTTCGCCCAAGTCCAAACCCTCCAGCCCATCCGTCTCCCAGCTCTGACAAACAGTGGCGGGTCCTAAGTCACCTCCCGGTGACACGCTGGGGTGGCAGAGGGCTCTCCCCGGGTGGGCTGGGGAAGGGGAGAGGGGCTGCCGGCCGGCCCCCCAAAACCCCACGCAAACACGATTGCAAATGCAGAGGCGGCGGGTGCTCGCTCTGAAGGGGGACCAAGCAAACCTCCACGTGCCCCTCGCTGCTGTCCCCCACCCCGGGGTACGGGGACCGCCGCTGTGCCGGAAAATCCCAGCCCAGCTCCGTGCCTCTCGCTGGAAGCCGAGAGCTTTTTTTAAACCTGCTTATAAGGGCGACTGGCAAACAAGAAAGAAAAAGGTCCTTCTTGTGCAGGGGAGAGATGGCTTTGTGGTCAACGCGGGACGCCTGGGAGATTTGCATTTAATTCTGGGTTGTGCTACAGACCCTCCTGTGTGTCCTGAGCTGAGCCGGCCGCGGCCAGGGCTGCTGCCGCCTTCCAGGCACCCAGCGCCTTTCAACAACCCCTCCTCGCCTCGCTCCCCCAGCACCCAGCCCGCCGGCGACCAGCACCCACCAGCACCCACCGTCGCTTCCAGCTGACACCCCTGCAACGGGCTGGGAAACCAGCCGGCGCAGCCGCGACCCGAGCAGGAGCCAGGGCTGCTCGTCCCCGAAAAGCAAAATGGGGGTTCGCCCCCGAGCCGGCGTGCAAGCCCCGACCCCTCGTGCAAGCCCCGACCCCTCGTGAAAGCCCTGACCCCTCGTGCAAGCCCCGACCCCTCGTGCAAGCCCCGACCCCTCGTGCAAACTCTTTGGGCCGAAAGGCAAAGCACCGATCCGGCGGCCGAGTGCAGCTCCGCACTGGCTGCAAAGCCGGGGTGGCATCCGGAAAAGCAGGAGCCGCATCCCGATGGAGCGAGCCTCTGCCCGGCAGCCTCCGAAAACCCGGCGGGGGAAAACCCCGGGGCGGAGAATAAAACCAGCCCGGGGGTTACCCAAATCTACAGGTTCAAGCCCCAAAACCCCTTGCATCCTCGGCGAATCTCCACGGGGAGGGTGCCTACTCCCCAAACTTCAGATTCGCTTTTTTTTTTTTAAAAAAACAACAAAAAAAGATTAAAATCTTTCTCTCCGGCGAGGTGCAGAGAAACACTTGCACATTCGGTGCCATCGTCAGCAACTCCTACACCGCCCCCCACGTACGCCGCTGCGAGGGGAAAGCAGAAGGGGGATTTTATAGGCACCTACAGAGAAAAAAAAGAAGATTGCTGTGTAATTTGGTTAATCAGTCAACCGAGTGGCATGAATCCGAAGGAAACTGCGCTGCCGCTCCCCGAATGACTCGGTCCCCCGTGGGGCAACAAAACCTCCGTGGCCGTGCAAGCATCGCCTCCCGGCACCGCCCTCCGACGGATCCTCCTCGACGACCCTCGGAAAAAATGCCAAATCCCAAATGTAACCCCCAGTACGAACACGCCGGCACCAGCAAACGCAAAAAAAAAGGGGTTTAGCGAGTCTTGCAATCGCCGGAAAAACTCTCGGTGCTGCAAAAGGGGACGTGGCAGCGGCACCGTGGACCTCGGCGTCCTCCGGGCTTTTTCCCCTCCAAACCCCAGCCCCGCGGTCCTGTCATTTAAAGTAAAAATCACAGCATTCAGGTCGAAAAGGGAGGGAAGAGAAGCAGCTCTCTGGCCTAGGAGCCAATTAAAACAAACGGAAAGGGTTCTGCTTTTTCATCTCACGATTTTTTTAGCTAACCTCTCCATTAGAAAGGGAAGATTGGCCCGGCGACGGGATGCTGCCGGGGGGACGCAGCACGTGCGGAGCCCCGGCCGGGACGGCAGTTTGAGCCCTTGCTCTCCGTTCCCGTCCTTTCTGATCGTATTTATCCTGACTTTTTCTCAGAATTACTGTACAGGGGTAGAAAAACAATAGCAGAGCTTTGGGAAACTTTTGAATAGGGGATTTTGCTGTATTTATGTCTCTCTTTTAAAAGAGGGGGTTTCTATTTCAAAAATACTCTTTTCGCTTTGAGTTTTTCACCGGTTTGAACGGGAGGGTTCCGAGGAGGAAACCCCTGCCCAGCCCCAGCAGACCCCTCTGCCCCCGTTCGTTTGCCCCTTCATGGGAGAAAAGCGGGCTCCTGTTTCCCACCTGGCTGGAGACGATGCTTGCCCTGCCTCAAAGGGAGCCCCGCTCCTGGGAAATTCATAAAAACGGGAAGTTTTAGCCATGCAAAAGGACCACGAACACCCAGGAACGGGGTTTGTTTCCTTCTCCAGCCCCGGGCAAGACCGCGGAGAAGAAGGGGCTCTCCTCGCCCCGCGCTGCCGGCGCAGCTCTGGTTTTAACCTCTCTGCGATCCAGACAGACCCATCCATCCTCCCGAGCACGAGGAGAGCCGGAGTGGGGAGGAGAGCGTCGGATGCCATGCCCGGAGCCCATAAATTACAGCAGGGAAAAGAGTTGCATTTGCCCTATTTCTTATCTGCTTGGAAATTGCACCGCTTTCCCAGCTGCGAAGGCAGCTCTGTTCCCAAGAATTTCAGCAAAGCCATGACCTCTTTCCAGGATCGTACAGTATATGGTGGCGGGGAGCCAGGGCTAATTATAGGCACAGGAAAAAGGGAGAGAAGCATTTGGAAAAGCTCTACCTTCCCAGCGGCACGGCCCCGGCTGAGCCCCACGGCGGGAGCATCCCGAAGGGCTGCAAAACCCGAGGCAGGTGAGCGACGCCTGGGGACCCAGCGCTCCCGGACATCGCTATTCCCCTTCCATGGAAGGATAAAAGCCAGCGCAAATCCCAGCTCACGCCGTTCCCCAATTCCTACGTGCTGCGGCGCAGAGGGGAAGCGCCGCGGGGGGAGCGGGACCCGCCGCTGCTCCGGCACAGGCCGAGCATCGGCACAAGCCCTGCGCCGGCTGCAGAAATACACGCAGCAAGATCTGAAGCAGCTCAGGCCTACGTCGGGAATCTGAGCGTTCGGCGTTCCCCGCGGAGACCCCGTCTCCTACAGCTCAGCGACGCCACGAGCCCCTCACCGTGCCCTCGTGCCAAAAAGCGTGACCTGCAGAGACGCTCCACAACCCGAAGGCAAACAAACGCGCGTTAAACGTTAGACGCCAGCAAACGCTCTTGACGAAGCTGCGTGCAAGGGCCTGGTTCGTTTTCGTTTGCTGGGCAATGTCAGAGGAGTCACCTCCCCTCTCCCGACCCCGCTGGATCTGGCACGGAAGGCGGACGAGGACACGTTACGTACGTGCCTGCGAGACCTTCCAGCAACGAGGAGGTCGGGCAGGAAAGCGGTAAAACAGAAGCAGCAATTTTTTAGCCACCGAGCTCCTCTTCAGAGCCACATTTCTACCCCAAAACAAAAACCAGGGAAGGAAAAAATCCCACCTGATTTTTTTTTTTTTGGGGGGGGGGGGGGGGGGAAGCCAGGAACCCTCTCGCTTGCCGCAATGGTTTTCGTTTTCAACCAAATAAAATCGAGTCGCAGCGCGGGCTGCTCGCTCGGCGCCCTGCGCGCGCTTCCTTGTTTGCCTGCGCGTGTGGGAATGTGTGGGTGTGCGGGTTTTGTTTTGCTTTCTGCAATCACTCTGCAGACCATCTCCTGATGCCTCGCAGATCGCAGCCTGTAAGGCAAGCGCGCTCAGCCCTGCTCGATTATCCCGCGAGACAGACTTTCCACCTCTCCAGCTTTAGATTCACGTGAAGCCGCTTTTCCCCCCCCAAAGCGGCTTCCAAAACCTGCGCTTGCAGGTACCCCGGGTGCTGCAGAGCTGTTGCAACCACCCAGTCCCCCCAAGAAGGTCCCTGCGTGCAGGGGAAGGGTGCAAAAGCTGGGTGCTGCGAAGGGGAGCGTGGCTGCGCCGGGACGGGACTGGGGAGCCGGCGGCACGGAGCCGCAGGGCACCGGCTCCAGCCTCCCAGTGGGAAAGCGGCCGCTCGCTAAGGGAAGGAATCTGCCCGCAGCACGCCGGGTCCAACCGATGCCCTTTTTAAGGCTCCTGCGGCAGCGGGAAGGGGGTTAAGCGCACACCGAGCTCGCCCTCCTCCCGCCGTGCCGTTCAGGGTCACCTCCCGCAAGCTCACCGGATAACCTCGGCTAAAACCTCGCCCTTGGCACCCGGGTCCACGGCAGCGGGGGCACGCAGCCTCCGTGCAAACACAAACCAGCTCTGTTTTACATTCCAGCATCCCCCCTCTGGCACCGACACCCCAGACGGGCACAGCCAGCAACGGAGGGGAAGATAAACAGAAACGACGTCCCCGCGGTCCCCACCAAAGACACCGGGACCGCAGGCGCCCAGCACCCGCTCCTGCTGTCACCCGCTCCTCTTCCAGCAGCCCAAACCGCCGGGAGCGGGAGGGAGCAGCAGGCACCCATCTCCGCAGAGCAGAGCCCGCCTCGCCCGGGCACCCGGCGCTGCCGGCACGTCCCGGCGGAGCACGTGGCACCGGCAGGGATGCCGCAGCCCCTTCCCACCCCAGCTCTGCGGGCGATGCCGCCACGCGCGGCTCTAAGCCCTAACGGGATAACAAGCACACAATGAGATCCTAATGAAGGATTAGCAAAATACAGTTTAAAGAGATTAAGGCTGGGTGCAGCACTGAAACTTTTTTATTTCTTATTTTTTTTCCCAAGCCCGGCAGAGGTGAGACCCGGATTTCAGCCCCTGCCGACACAGAGGGAACCGGCGTCCGCCACCGGCTCCAGCGACTCGGGATGGTTTTTCCACCGTAGCCGTGCAAAGAGGGGCCGGGGCTGCAAAAAGGATAAACACACGCACAAAAACCGGCTCGCGGCGCCTGAAAGCCCTGCCCGAGGTGCTTTAAAAGTGAGCCAGAGGCTTCCTTCATCTCTCCCCTCCCACACCAGTCCCTTCCCATCTGCATCCCAGCTGCGCGCAGAGCGATGCTCTCGGTCCCGTTCATAATGACTGCTGATGTTATCCGCCCGAGCCGGAGCCTTCCACGGAGCCCCAGGGAAGCAGGTACCAAATTCTCATTCAGGGAAAGTTATTAATATTAATTTCTTGGCTCTACACAAACAGAGCGAGAAGTCGGCCCTGGCCTCGAAGAGCTCGGTGTGACTGCCAGCCCCGCGCGCTCCGAAAGGTCAGGAGTCTGGTTCACCCCCAAATCAAACGCTGATGTTTTAAAATAGAAAACAACACATCTGGGGTTGCCCTTGGGGTTATTTTGGCCACTCGTATTTTTCCTGCAACCACAAACACCAGAAATTTTCTCCTCTTGAGAAAGGGCAACATGACTCTCGCCCCATCACGGGAATCCAGGAGCTGGGAATTTGCTAAAGCAGCCCCAGAACCAGTAACGCCCCCGGGGACGAGCAGGCAGCGCATCCGCAGGCAGGGATCCCACGGGCAGCGGGGCGACCGCCCGAAACCCACCCCAAATTTCAGCCGAGCTGTCAAAAGCCACGCGACGAAAGGGAGGTGGGGAGGGGATCTGACAAACATCCCCGTCGAGAGACTCCAAAACAAATCAAATGAAGATGTTTGGAGCGGATCCAGATGTTTACTAGTGACGCACACGGAGGTATAAATAATTATCCGGTAGGAATTTTGTTCACAGGCAGCTCTCCCTTATCTAATCAGATCTCAACGCGACGCGGCCCCAGCCCCCCCCTCGCTTCAAAAGTCTTGAGAAAACCAGATGCAAAATAAAAAAACCTCACTAGGAACACCAATTTAATCCCATTAATCACTGGGCATTCGGACCAGAGCCGCCAGGACTCAGATCTCATCCAGGCACAGCTCTAAGAGGGAGGATTTTTCCTGGCGGAGGGCCGGATCCTGCGCCAGGGTGCGGAGCGGGGCCGGGGAGCCGAACCCTCGCCCCCCGCCCCGCGCGCGGCACCGGGTGCAGGGTGCCACGGCATCCGCGGGGACAGGAGCCAGCCACGGCAGCGGCCGCATCCCTCGACGCCGGCCGTGAGGAGCTCGCCGGCGGCTCTCACCTGTAGAAAACCGGCTGCTTAAAACACACTCGCGGACAAAATCCTGCCTTGTCCGGCTGCGCGTTACCCACCGGCGACTTCAGAGCCCGGACGCTGCAATTCCCTAAAACTCAACGGACCGCAAACCCCGAGACGCCGAACGGCCGAGGGGGATGAAGACGGCGCTGAAGGCGCCCCAGCAGCGCCGAGCCCGGCAAGCCGGATGGACCGCAGCCATGAGCGATGGCCGCGGCATCACCGGGAAGCCCAAGCCGAAGAGTTCACACACGACTGAAACCCACGTAGAAAAAAGGCTTTACCAGCTCAAAAAATCCCACCTGAGCTGATTTTTCCCGGCCGGTAGCATCGTCGAACCCACCGCCGCTGCCGTGGGAGGTGCTGGCACGCCGAGCAGCACCGCCGCCCCCTGCGCCGGCAGCCCTCGCCCCGCCGCCCTCCTGCCAGCGACGCCGATGCTTTCCAAAAATTCACCCAACCCAACCCACCGTAGGCGAGGCCGCCGAGGGCTTCGCAGTGGCCGGAGAGGAGCAGCGTTGGAAACTTACTGTAGAAAATTGGCCGCTCAGCTCCAGCTCCTTGTCCCTACTGGTGGGAAAGTCTATAAATCTCTAATAAAGAAGAAAAAAAAAAAAAAAGAAAAAAAGAAAAAAAATCCCCTCCCATTTTATTCCTTCTCTCTCCCCTCTCCAAAAGGATTGCGAAACCGAGAGGGCAGCCGGGGCTTGGATCTGCAGCATTTCTGAGTTCCTACGGAGTCTGGGCTCCCTGCCACCAGCAACAGCGGCTCTGGGGGTGTGGAAAAAGGGAGGAAAAAAAAAAAAAGGGAGAAGAAGAGAAAAAAAAAAAATAAAAAAAAAAAAAAAGAGTCCTGTTTATTTTGGGGGATGAGAGAGAAAACTTGCAATGCACAAACGGGGGGGCGGGAAGCGTAGCGCTGGCGTTCCTGCAGGCGCCAGCCCCGCGCTTTGCAATCGGAAAGGCTTTGGGTTAAAAAGCCTGGATTTGGGGTGGGAATACCGAGCTCGCGGAGGATGCTCTTCCCGGGGTGCACACAGGGTGCTGAGCGATCTCCTACCCAGAGAGCACAGCACCTCCCGGGGTGGCCGGACCCCGCCGGGGAGCACCCATGGGTGCCAACGGCGGCTCTGCCCTGCCCCGCCGCGTCCCGCCGGTCTCGGAAAGGGGAATTACCGAAGACAGGCTGGAAGAAAAGCCTGCTCCAGCCGTGACCCAGATTCCCCTCCAGCCTTATCCCTCACTGAAGTCATAATCCTTGGAGGGCTTCTGGTCCTTTTTTTTTTTTTTTTTAAAAATACATCCCTGCGCGTTGCCATGGCGACGAGGGTGATGCTATAATTTCAGCATTATAGACTTCAGCGCGAGAACAGGAGGGAGAAGAAGGGCGAAATACGGACGAGCTGCGCTTGTAACGTATTTCGGGAAAAAGAATAAAAAAAAGGACGAACCCCCCAGCGCGGCAGCTCGAGGCGCAGGGCTCGGCCCTGCCCCCGGCCCGGGTACCCGCTCTCGGGCGCTCTTTGGGCGCGGGTGCTCAGACCCCGCCGGGCTGCGGAGGGCGCAGGCTCTGCCAGGGCCAAGCGAGGAGGCCCAGGCGGCCCTTGCGGCACCCCCGAGCGGGAACACCCGCTTTCGGGGCGGCCTTCGCTCTGCCCATCGCGGCTCAGCGCCCGGCCGGCGGCAAACCCCATCGACCTTGCAAACCGGCAGCTCCGAAAGACGTTTTATTTTCCACCAGCTTTCCTTTCCGCCTCGCTCTGCCCGCGGCGGGTCTCTCTCGTGCCGGTGGCATCCCGGTGCCAACGGGATGCGGGAGTCCCCGGAGGTCCCGTCCAGCTCCCCACGGGAGAAAAACCCGTCCCTGCTCCGTGTTTCTGCAAGGCCATGAGATCCCTCCGGGTGCTCTTAGCTTCGCGCTATCGCGGTTCGGCCCCGAAAAGCCCCTCGGCTGGTGTCAGCACATTTTCAGGCTGGAAGGAGACCTGTGACACCACAGAAGGGACAAACCAGGACCTGAACCGGAGCCCCGGGGGGCTTTGGCCCCCCCAAATCCCAGGAGCCTCAAGCTCTCTTGCAGCACGGGAATAGGAAAATTGCATGAGCAGCAGCTAAACCAATTTTAGCCGCGTTTCCACCCCCCCCACACGCCCCTTCCCGCCCCATCGCCAGGCACTGAACCGGCACCCGCCGTGACGAAAAATTTCCAAAAGACGCACAAATAAAAATAAGATCGTACACAAACACCTCTGCCTAAACACAGCCCAACGGCCCGTGACCCCCGCCGCGAGGGAGCCGGCTTGCCAGCGCGCGCTCACGGGGTCCCAAAGGAAGCCAGAAAGCCCCGGGGGACGCCTCACCCCACGCCACGCTCGCCCACGCACCCTTCCAGCGCGCGCCTGTGAGCGGGGAGGTGAGAAAGGGCGCTCCGGTCCGGTGCACGGCACCTGGCACGGCGTCCAGCGCCGCTCCAGCCGGGCCGCCGGCACCCCTCGGCTTCTCTCTCCGCGAGGCGTGAGAAAGATCCCCTGGCAAAACCGGGATGGCCGGAGCCGGGGGACACGTGAAGTCGCCCGCGGAGCCACGGTGCCTGACCACAGCTCGGAAAGGCAGCTTAAAGCGGGGATCCTCCGAGGGCGGCGTGATGCTGGGACAAAAGGGTCTCCCGAGGCCATAAATGCTTGAAAAAGTCACGGCGCATCCCTGCAAAAATGGGAAATCCAGGCGCGGGGCAGCGCGTGCTGTGCACCAGCCACAGGACCCCACGCCGGGGCTCGCAGTGTCCCTCGGTGCAACGTCCCGTCCCTGCCAGGCTGGGACCAGACCTTCAGAAAAGCCTGAACAACCTCAGGGAAAAAAAAAAAACAGAAAAAATTCAGAGCATTTTGGTTCAGTCCCCAAAGGAGAGCCAAACCCCCAAACCGCCAGCCTTGGCGTCCGACCTGTCAGCCCTTGAGCCGTCAGGGTTGCTTTGAGCAGCGCCCCGCGCTCCATATTTAGCCGCAAAGGTATTTATCTTTGAGAAGCTAAAAACAAAGCTGCATTTGCATAACAAAAAGACCCCGTTGGCTCGGTACATGTGTAGCATCGCGGGGAGAAGGCATGCAAAGCAGCCCTCCTCCCTCGCCAAGCAGAAGGCGCGGAAGGTCACCCGAGCGGATGCTGAGCTCGCGGTGCCTGGTCCTCTCCGCTGGAAAGGACAACACAAGAACATCTTCCCTTACGGGAAGCCTCTTCCCGACCTTCCCGCTTCCATCTCGTCCAGCTGGAGCAGCCCTCTCCGGCGCAAAGACAGGCGTGAAATTCTGCTTGCTAAAGCACACGCTCGCGCCTGGCCTTAAACCTCAAAGATCAGAGGGCAATTAACAGGTTTTTTCCAAACTCTCTTGATTTGCAACCAGAGCCGGTCTCACCGTTTCCCCTCCCGGGTGCCAGCAGCCGGCCGGAGCGAGGACACGCGGCTTCGTCCCCCCTCGGGAGCACCGTCTGCGGGGGAGCGGGGTGGCGAGAGCCCGACCCTTGGCAGGGTGCAGCGAGGTGCTGCGGCTCAGCCGGGCGCGGTGAGCCTTTCCCCAGCCGCGCTCCTTCCGAGGAGGGAGAGGTTGGCCCGAAGGCGGCTCCCGCGACGCCTGGGGAACCCGGGAGCACCCAGGACCTTGCCCCGCCGGGATCCCCACCCGCCGCGGGGCGGGAGGCGACGGGAGCTCCCGCAGGAGGAGGCGGAAGGTTCGGCACCTCCGCGCTCACCCGGCCCACGACGGCTCAGCGCCCGCTGCCCGAGGCTCGGCCCAGCAGCTACGTCATTGTTTTGGGACAAAGTCCCTTCGCGAGCCGGCGCCACCCAACTCCCCGTCTCCTCCTTATCTTGCACCGGCGCACACCGCCGCGGCACCGCGGTGCTACCGAAACCCCTTTCGCCCCGCCACCCCCACGGCTCGACGAAAGCTCAACCGTACCCAAAACCAAAGGGGATCACGCTGAACCCCCAAAAGCACCGGCGCGCCCAACGCCACCCCAAAAGACAGACGCCCGCCTCCCCCCCTGCAAGAAAACGCCGGCTCTGGGGAGAGGGTTGACGGAGGGAGCAAGAAGCAGCATACCAGCCACCAGCTGCCGCGGGAAGAGGCTTGGCTGCCTTCGCCACCACCATCCTGCTCCAACCATTTGTTCTGCTTCTATTTTAGCAAGCGATGGGGCTCGGCGCTACGCGGCTCCCAACCTCCCCACCGCCGAGCGAGGCGACAGATTTCTGCAAAGAGGTAGCGCCGGCTCCGCTCCTCATCTTGGCAGCGGCATCCGCGCGGGGCCGGGGATATTTTTGAACGAGCGAGTCGAGAGGTGCTAGTTTTCCCGGCGGCTCGGCGCCGACGCGTGGGAAGGATGGCCGTGCCGAGTCAGGGAAGGTTGGGGATGGATCCGTGATCGATCCCTGTGCCTGAAACCCAGGAGATGGGGCGTCAGGTCCTCATAAGCCGCGCCGAGTGAGATGTCCGGCGGTGCGTGGAGCTCTCCGGGAAAGCATCGCCCAAAAGGAGAGGCTGGAGATCAGCCTGGCTCCTGCTGCACCCCAACCCCCTCCCAGCCCCTTCCCGGGAGCCCCCGAGCCCCCCACGCTGGGCCAGGCACTCGGAGGAGAGCCCGGCACACGCACGCTGCCCACGCGATCCCAAGCGCTGCTCCTCGCCGGAAAACCAGACTGAAAATTGCGCCGAGCCCTGCCTTCACCCAGCTCTTCCACCCCGGTTCCCAGTTATCAAAATAAATTTACTGCTATTACAGGGTTTTCTTAAGGGCAGAGACACGTCTCCAGGGAGCACTCGGTTTATCCCCCGGGATAACCGCGTCCGGAGGCACCTCCTCGCCTCGGCCACGACCTCCCCAGTGCCGTGAGAACCGAAGGAGACGCTCAGCGCCCCGCACAAACGCTTTGCTTTCCCCCACGGTTTTTCCAGCAAGTTCTCAGCCGGTCCGAGCGCCGCGTGCCGGGCTCTGCACCCGATGGCGCAGGCGCCTCCGCCGGCGGGCGCTGCCGAAGGCAAAGCTCCCTTCGGCACGGTTTTAAAGGGTAAAATTCCCCCCCGCGCTGCCTGGCAGGGAGAGGGTGCCGGCTTGTTTTTAACCAGCCACCGCTTTTTCAGCCCTGCCAACCTGCCACCCCCTCGTCCAGCCGAGCGGCACCAGGGTCCCCTCCCGCACGAGGTTACGCAGAGCCCGGAGATGCCACCGGACACCGGAGCCCGGGGACAGCCGTGGTCCCCGCACGCTTCCATTCGGGCAAGACGGGTTGTTCCTCCCAAGGCTGAAAGCTCGCTCGCGCGCCGGCAGGGAGCCTGCAGGTACCGGCTCCACGGGGCCACGTATCACGATATTTAGGCAACGCTCAGCCCCCACCTATGGTTACACAAACACCCGGCCCCTCTCTGCCTCCGTACCGCCGCGAGATTGGTAAAAACCCACTCGTTTCTTTGCAGCCCGGAGCTTTGCAGAACGTCCTCTCCCACGGATGCCACCACGGCCCGGGAGCCCGGGCCCGGCTGGTCGGCGCAGCCCCTAATCGCGCTGTTTTATCTCCCGCTCCCGGGAAAAGATGCTCTCGGCACAGATCACCGCGGCCTGGGTAAAAAAAAAAAAGTCTAGTTGGTCAAAATAACTCGTTCACGTATTTTTTTTCTTTTTTTTTCTTGCTTGTCAGTGGAAACTCCTGCTGCGGCACCGTGTCTCAAGGTTACTGCTTGGGGTGGGGGAGGATTTCAGGTTTTACAACCAAAAAATTCCAGACAGAAACCCAGAAACATTGCCAGTTTTTTTACTAAACAGACCTCCGTCGTCCAATTTATTTTTTTTTTTTTTTTTTAAGGTTGATGCAACGGGTTTTCAGCGAACCCCATTTTTAACTCCCCCCAAATTTTGACCGCTTTAATAGATAACTCCAACCCCGTGACCATTTTCCAGTCTCAATTTCTTTCTTGAGGAAAACCAAACCGAACCAATCTGACCCCACATATTTTCCCCACCTGCACAACATGGGATGTGTTCCTGGGTATTTGTTTCTGCGGCACCTAGCAATTTTCCCCTGAAGTCTTCCAATAATTGGAAAGGAAAAATTCTCTTTTTTTTTTTAAAAAAAAAAAAAAGAAGTTTCATCTTAGAAATAATAATAATTAAAAAAAAAAGACGCTTTCCAAAAGGATGGAGAAAAGTCACATTGTTCCAAAAGGCACTTTCATTTAAAAAGGAAGATGAAAACTTTCACCAGGGCTATTTATAACCCCCGCTTATATCCACCAATAACACCTCCCAGCCCGCGAGCTCCACCGCGGCCTCCCCGGCAGGCAGCACCCTGCCGACAGCCCCCAGCACCCTGCCGCGGGGCGCAGGATCCGGCCTCGCAGGCGACGCAGCAACCCCCCTGTTGCGGGAGGAGGAGGAGGAGGAGGAATCCCTTTGGCCTTCCTCCCAGAGGAGCCTAAAAGAGGTGACCCCCTTCGCAGCCCCGGGGTGGGCTCGGGGTCGGGGACCCGTCCCCCGGGCGGGCGCTGCTTCCCAAATCTCTTGCTATTTTTTGGGGCTGGGAAGCAAAATAGAAAATGAAGAATTTAAAAAATTCGGGAGCCGCGGCTTTGCCCTGCCTGCTTCCCAAAAAAAGGCCGACGTGGCAGCGGTGCGGCAGCGGGAGGTCGCGGCGCCCGCGTCCCCCGCCCGCTCCCCGAGCATCCCGGCTGGGGGGCGATCGGAGGCACCTCCTCCTGGAAGCGGTTTTGGGTTTGCGCCGGACGCTTGCTGGAAGCTGTTTGAAGTTCTGGAAAGAGAAACGATTCCTCCTCCTCCTCCTCCTCTTCCTCCTTGCCCAGAAATAGGTCATTTAATTACCACCTTTCCAACCCCAAAACAACACTGACTCAAGGCAGGAGGTGGGAGCGCTCCAGCCCCGCGCCGGCTCATGCCCAGCAGCAGCCCGAAGACACCGCGGCACGGCTTTGACCACGGCTTTGACCTTGAGACGTTCACGCCGGCAGGACCCGGGCGTCAGGGCAACGTCAGCACGGACAGCGAGGACTCAGCTCCCCGCTTCTGGATTTCAATTAGCGCCGTTCAATTAAAGCAAGGAGGGTCGGGAACGCGGGTGCCGCTGAGCCCCTGCACGCACAGCCACCCGGCACGGCCATGCGCCGGCTCCGGGAAAACCGACGGCTAATTGCATGTTGTGAAATAATACGTGTCCTGCTCGGCACAGCGTGAAACGTGCGGCCCCGGCGCGGTCCGGTCTGGCTGCTTCGGGATGGGACACCGCGGTGGCTCCTGGGTGGTGGCTGGAGCCTGACACATCCCGGCACGGGCATCATCCTGCCCTACCAACTCATCCTCAGCGCACACACCAAGGCACCCGCCCCGGCACCGCTCCTGCCGATTCGGACTTTGCTGTCGGCAGGCCAGGGAGCAGCGGCACCGCTCGCCTGCTCCCGCGGGGACTGGAGGGGCACGGAGCCATGAAAAGCCACGCTGGGCACCGCGGTGGCATCAGGGACGGGCCTCGGCGGCTGCTCCAGCATCCCAGCGCTCAAGGATCGGACCCCCCCGGCCGATGCGGACCCCAGCAGCGAGGAGCCCCGACACCATCACATGCACCTCGCCTCCTCCATACCTACCACCCTGCTTTTACATAGGGGAAGAGGCTCACCTATAGCTCGGGAGGCGGGGAGCAGCCGCTGCATCCCCCCAGCCTCGGCGCGAACCGCGCAAAAACCGGGCCGAGCTTGCGAAATTAAAGACAAACCACAAGCGAACCAAACTGGAGCGCGAGATGAAAAGCGACAGATCTGTGGAGGTAGAGCTGCTGGCAGGCAGACGGCTAGATCCATCTTGAAAGCAAAAGCAAACTGCTGCTCAAACAAGGCAGAGGGAAAAACCTAGAGGTCTTCCGGCACTGCCTAAGCTCTGATCAAACAAAATGATTAACAAATTTCGGCTTTTTATTGAAAGCTTCTCTAATTAGAGGAAAAAAGGAATTAAAAAAACCCAACCCTGAGAGGCGCATCGGATGGTAAAGTAATAAATACCGTCTCGGGGAGGCGAGGGGCTGATGCATCCCATAGTCCTGCCGTCACAGGGAGGGCGAGAGCGGCCGGGGGCAGCCGGCTCGTGGCACCCGGCACGGCCACGGGTTTCCGCACCTCTCCTCCCTCCCCAGCCCTCCTCCTCCTCCTCCTCCTCCCTGCCCCTGCTCTGACTCACTTGCTTTTTGCTCACCGCGGCTGGCTCAGCGGCAGAACCGTACCTTCCCGGGGGCAGGACTGTCATTTGCAATAGAGTCACCTCTGAACTGCGGACGGCTCAGCCTCTAGGAACTGCCAAAATAACTATAAAAATAAGAAAGAGCCCCTGGCCCGAGGAGCTCCCCCTCCGAGCAGATGGGACGGCTACGGGGCGAGGCAGAGGGGATATTTTTAGCTCTGGTTGCAGATGGGGAAGTCCGGCACGGCGTCTACACGGCAGCCCCCGCCGCTGCCCGCGCTAGCTCGCCACAGCCCCGCTCGGGCCAGCTCCGTGCGCACCCCCAGGTATTAACGGGATTTAACGGGATGCTGCCTGCTCGCTTCCCAAGCCTCGGGCACGGCCTGGCCAGGGCCGGCTCGCACCACCACCGCTCTGCACGGCATCTCCGCCGGCACCGGGCTGCGAGGGGCACGCGGCGGGGCGCCCAGCGAAGTGGGGGCGATGCCAGCGACACACATCCCTCTCCCCCTCTCCCCTCCGCTCCCGAACGTCCGCATCCATGCAATCCGTCGCGGCGAGGGGACGCCAAGCAGCATCCCGCGGCGGGTCCCTCCCGGCACACCCCGAGCGATGCCGGCCCGACCCTGGGAAGTGCTTTGGCTTGGCAAAAAGAGGGAAAAGCAATTTCAGCCCTTCACCACTGATGCTTTTCTAGGTTTAAATGACTCGGGTCACGGTGGCAGAGCCGGTAACTGAGCCCTCGTCTTCTGGCCAAAGCCCTCCTGGTCCGTGGGGATGAGCGGGGCGGCACCACCCCCCACCCTCGCCTTCATCCCTGAGCCGGGGCCTGCACCGGCATCGGCAGCTCCTCGCCAGGCAGCTGCCGGCAGCGGCCCCCAGCACGCGCCAGCACCGCGGCAGCTGGGTCCCGCTCCCGTACTTTTTGTCCGACACTTTCGGCTTTGTTCTCCTTCGCACAAAGCTGCCGTTACGCTGCCCTGGCAGCACGGAGGGACCTCGAAGTGGATGTGGTTTATGACCATATTTAGGCTCCTTTACGTTGCCAGAGTCGCAGTAAAGGGCTGCGGCGTTAAATGAGAATCAGACCCCACTTGTTTCACTTGGCAGCCTGGGAAAAATCCACCCCGGGCGACTCCGGCACCATCCGCGCCTCCACCCTGCCCGCTCGGGGACAGGATAAAATAGCAACAGCCCTTTCCAGCTCCGCGGTTGCACTTCCCAAGCGGAGCCGAGAGCCCCACACCAGCGAGGAGGGGGGGATTAAACACCCCCCCCCCCATCCCAAGAGCAACGCCGAAGCCTGGGGAAGCGAAGGGACTTGCCCAAGGTCACCCGGTGACAAAGCCGGCACTTCCCAAGGTCCCCTGAGCTCCCCGGCAGGACCGAGCACGCGGCGGGGACGCGACCACCCGGCACAAGGAGCCCCATGCCGAAGGGGAGCCGGGGCAGGAGTGGAAGCGCCGAGCCACCGAGCATGTTAAATCCCCGCTGCCGCGGCAGAGGCGACGGCGCTTTTCCACCGCGCTGGCGAGCGCTGCCAGCGAAACCCGAGCAGCGGCCCCCGCCGCTCCGGGGACATCGGCCACCTGCTCCGAGCCGAGCGCAAGTGCGGATGCCTCAGCCCGGCAAAGCCACGACAACTGCAGGGGCTGAAGGGCAAGATGGGGCGGGGGGGGGGAAGGAGAAGCCACGAGGCCCGTCCAGAGGTCTGTGACCTTCAGGAGCCCACGGGCAGCAATTCCCCGGCATCGCGCTTCACTTTAAGCTCCCGGGGGACACGGGCAGCCCTGGTGCTCCCTGGGCCAGGACGACTGGCACCAAATCACCCTGGGGAAGGAAAGAAAATACCCCAAATAAACCTTCCCTACACCCTAAAGCCGCAAGCCCTCACCTGGCTGAGGGGCCGTGGCTGCCCCGGCGTCCCTGTTGCACCGAGTCCAGCACATCGTCCCTGTCGGCAGCGAGGTTTTGGGATGGCCGCCCTGGGACGGCAATTTAAGAGCACCCACCTCGGCGGAGCAACACGAGCCCGAAAATCCATGCGCTGCAGGGGAAGAGGTTTCGGAGGGGCAGGATCAGGCCTTCCCCGGCGGTGGGGGGCAGGCAGAGGCAGTTTGGCGAAGCAAAGCCTGGGAGGAGCGGCACGGGGGGAATTCGCACCGCTTACCGGAGTCTTCCTCCCTGCCCAGACCCCTGCCTGCAGGTTGGGGGGGGCAGGCTGCCGGCCAAAAACGCGTGGCAGCGCCTGACAGCCGGGGAGGACAGGAGGGGGCACCCCAGCTCGTGGCCGTGCCGAGCCCTGGGGTGCCACAGGGCTGGCGGGGTGCGGAGGGAAGAGCCGCGTGTGTGCGCACACGCGTGTGTGGCGCTGGGTGTGTGCTGCTCTTGTGCGCAAAGGGGGGGGGGGAATAAATAAAAAATAAAAGGCAACAACAAAGCCAAGGGGGCGAGCTCTTGGGAAGGAGATAAGCCGCTGGCAAAGAGGCGTTACAGATGCTAAACAGCACCCAGATACCAGGACGCCCTGTCCACCGCATCCCTCCCCCGGCATCGCGCGGCCCCTCGCCGCCTCGTACCGCCAAGCCGAAGAAACGCTCAACGTCCCGGGGAGGCCGCGGCGGCGGCGCGGGGGTTTCGCCCCCCACCACGGCACCTCGCTCCGGCCGCTGTCAAATGGCAGCCGCGGCGCTGGGCCCCCACCGCCACCGGCCCGGAGGAACAAACAATCACAGCTGTCAGCTCCGGAGCCGGCACCCGGCCAAGTCATTGAAGCTCCAGGACTCGATTTACCGCCAGCTCTCCGAAAAGCTGCTCTTGCCAATCAAACCATAGCCCCCCGCCACCGGCACCCCGAGCCTCGCCGGCAGCCCCCCCCCCTCCCCAGCACCCTTAGCATCGCCCCAGGCCCCGCCAGGGACGTCACCCCCCAAAAGCTGCCAGCCCATACTTCTCGCTCGGTCCCACAAGGCCGCTCTGGGGTGGACGGGGTGTCGTGGGGACTGTCACTGTGGGGGTGCCACGGGGACGCAGCCCCTGTCCCAGAGCGGGGTGAGCACCCTCCAGTGCCTCCCTCCCCCCCCGCCATCAGCAGCACCCAGCGGGCAGAGGGACCCGTCCCCTTGCGTCACCCCCTGCGCCCGTGTCCCACCCGCGTCCCCCTCCCCAGCCCGCCCCCTCACCTGTCCCCCGCAGCGCCCAGGCCGAGGCGACACTTCTTCCTCCCCTTCCTCCCTCACCCTCCTTCACCTCTGCACCATTTTGGTGACGGTTTGTTTTGAAGCGGCGGCGGCGGCGGGGGGGCAGGGGGTGGCGGGGGAAGGATGTGCTCTCCGCCCCCGCCGGCTGCGCGCTCCGCGCTCCGGCCGCGCTCCGCCGCCCATCCCCGCCGCCTCGGGGCGGCACCGCGCAGCGGGGGGGGGAACAGAGGGCCCCCCCCCCCAACACACACACAGCCGGAGCTTCTCGCCCTCCCAAAGGCGGGCGGCACGGCCCGGGGCGGGGGGAGGGGGGGAGCCGCCGTTCTCGGAAGTAACGCCAGAAAAGCAAAGACGTTTAAAAAAGGTACAAAATAAAGAAAAATAAAAAATAATTGAAAAAAAAAAAACAACACAAGGTTTAAAAAAAGCAAAGCGCGAGCGAAGGACGGGGACCCACCTCTAGCGGGGCGCGGAGCCCAGCCGCCTCCCGGGGCTGCGGCGGAGCCGGCGGGGAGCGACCATCGCCGGGGCCGGCCCAGCCCAGCGTCAGGACGCGGCGCGGCGCAGGGCGCGGGCGGCGGCGCGGGCAGCCAATGGCCGCGGCGGCGCGGAGGAAGCGGAGCGGGGCCGGGGGCAGAGCCGGGGCTGGGGGGGCAGAGCCGGGGGGCTGCGGGGGGGCAGAGCCGGGCCGGGGGGGGGGGCAGAGCCGGGGGGTGCGGGGGGGCAGAGCCCAGGGCCGGGGGGGCAGAGCCGGGGATGGGGGGGCAGAGCCGAGGGGCTGCGGGGGGGCAGAGCCGGGCCGGGGGGGGCAGAGCCCAGGGCCGGGGGGGCAGAGCCGGGCCTGGGGGGGGGGGAGCAGAGCCCAGGCCCGGGGGGGGGCAGAGCCGGGGGACTGCGGGGGGGCAAAGCCGGGTCGGGGGGGCAGAGCTGGGCTTGGGGGGGGCAGAGCCGGGCCCGGGGGGAGCAGAGCCGGCCCCGGGGGGGCAGAGCTGGGGGGGCCGGGGGCAGAGCCAGGCCCGGGGGCAGCAGAGCCGGGGGCGGGGGGGGGCAGAGCCGGGAGTGGGGGGCTCAGAGCTGGGGGGCCGGGGGCAGAGCCAGGCCCGGGGGCAGCAGAGCTGGGGGTGGGGGGGGGCAGAGCCGGGAGCGGGGGGCTCAGAGCTGGGGGCCAGGGGGCAGAGCTGGGCCCGGGGGGGCAGAGCTGGGGGGGCAGAGCCACGGGGCCAAGATGGGGGGAAGAGCCGCGCCCCCCCCCCCCACCTGCAGGGTCTGGTGCCAGCCAGCACGGCCCCACTCGTGTCGGTGCTTCCCCAGGGCAGCAGGATGGGGAGACGTGGGCTCCCCTGTCCCCCGTGTGCAGCCCACCCCCGCAGCTGGCGCAGCCACCCCAGGTGATGAGGGGGAAGGCGGATTTTGCCCGGAGCTCCCAAGGGGGGGACGAGGCGCAGGGGAGTGGGGTCAGTGGGGTTCGAGTGTCGCCATCCCAGCCCTGAACCCCGAGGTTGGTCCTGGCGCGTGTCCTAAAAGCCGCGCTGGGGCACGTTAGTCACCCCTCGCCCCAGCGAAAGGGCCGGTTCTGCAGCACCGATGCCAGATCCGGCGCTCGGAGGCGGCAAAGGGTCCCGGTTCAGTGTCCGGCACAGACCCCGCGTGGGCACGGCGCAGCCCGGCCTGCCCCGATACGTTCCGCCCCGTGCCATGGGGCTGCTCTCGCCTCCTGCATCCCCAACACACGGGGCTCCCGCTGGACACAGGCGTGAAGCCGGCCCTGCCCCAGCCCTTCCCGCAGCACCAAGTCCTCGGGGCCGGGAACACGCGGCCGGGCACACGCCGCCGGCACCGACCGGCCGCAGCGAAGGGCTTCCTGCACTCCTTGGCTGCGGGGCCGCAGTGCCCGGGCCCAGCTCCAAGCCAGGGCATTGCGTTCCCCTTCCTCCGGCTCCTCCTGTAGCTTCAACCCGGATGAATTGCTCTGTGGTTACCCTCAAGAAATCCAACCTGTGGAACAATGACTCCCGCTGCAGCACTCGCTGCGTGCCGGGGCTGTGGGTTGGGGCAGGACTCTGATTTTTAGGGGGTTGGGGACCTCCCGCCTGCGCCCCCGGGTCTGCATCGAGGCGCGTGGCAGGTGCTGGCTCTCCCACCGGCTGAGCTCTCCTGCCACCGAGCGCCGGCCGGACAAGTGCCGTACGGCACGGCTGGGGCTCGTCACGGGCTCCGCTCGGGGCACAGGCTTTCCTTTCCCAGGGATGCAGGTAGCGCGGTGGGCCTGGGCGGGCTCCCACGTGCCACCAAAAGCAGGAAAAGTAAAAATCAAGCTGGCGTGGGACTGCGCCCGGTGGAAGCGAGCTCATGGCAAGGGTCGGAGCCTCTACGGGAGATGTTTCCCGGGTCCCTGCGACCGGCGGACGTGCAGCCCACCTTCCCACACAGATGGAGCCAGCACGAGTCCGGCGGGCATCTGATGGCCCAGAGGACAGGGTCGCTGAATGCTGGCGGTGTCACGCACAAGGCCACTGTCCCGGCACGAGGGGGCTGGGGACCAGTGACGAGGGTGTCTCAGCCCCGTTGGGTCGCATCCAGCTGGAGCCTGAATACGGGCGCTCCCAGCGTCCCTGGAGCACAAAAACAGCCGCAGGGGACTCGCCGGGGCTGGGGGAGCAGAGCCAGCCATTGCATTTTTACCAAGACGATGCCTGTAACCATTAACCATCACCCGGCTTGCAGCGGCACATGGTTCCCCTGCACCGGCCTCCCGGCTCCCCCGCGGCACAAGGTGCTGCCGAAACCCAAAAAACCCAATTACCGCCCCAAAGGCCTGGGGTGATGTGGGGGGTTGGGGTGTGCTCCCGTCGGGGCTGTTCGTCATGGCCAGCTCTTCCTCGAGCCCCATCCCGGGCCGGGAGCGCAGGAAGAGGTTCCCCGATGCCCGTGACTCAGCCAAGGGGGACATTTTGCAACACGCTGGGTGTGGGAGGAGGTTCCCGGTGCGTGGAAAGTAGGCAGCGAATTATCCGAGGTGTGTGGTGAGCGTGCAGCTCGGGGAGGCTCGCGGGCAGGGAGCAAACGCTGCAGAGAAAGCTGGGGAGCGAGCGGACCTGTAGCCCGGAGCTGGGGAAGGGGGGGCCCGCTCTGGGGGTCCCTGGGGAACAGCGGATGCTCAGGGCCGGGATGGTGGCACGGCCGCAGCCGGCCACTCCAGGATGGGCTTTCCCAGGGTTCTGGTGCGTGCACCCCGCGCCGGAGCGTGGCCCCTGCGCCTTTCCCTGCGTTAATCTGGGACAAACCAAGCAAAGACAGAAATATCGCCGTTAGGGCAAGAGCTAAGACGCGCTCGACGGAGAGGACGGGTCCGAGCGGAGCATCGCCGGTGGCACGGGCGCCTCCGCCGGCTTCGCCCCTCTGACTCAGTGACACAGTTTCCTGCTGGCTCCTTCCCCCATCGCAACACGTATTTCTAGTGGACTTTGCAGTGTGCTTGGCTTTTTGGGGCTGTTTGTTGTCAGTTAGTTATTTTATTATATTTATTGTTAGAAATAGGGCTATTTTTAGCACCCTGTTGGTTTAGATAGAGATGGGATTAGTCATCTCACCAAGAGCTGTTTGCAGTCTCTCCTCAAGGATTCTCTGGGGTTTGTTTTCCAATCATCAACTGAGATCATGTATCCAAAGAAATAAAAAATAAAAATAGTCATAATAATGCGCCCCAGCCGAGCTCCGGTGCCTCTCCGTGAGCTACGGGCTGGAAACGAGGGAAGGATCCAACCCAGGATATTTATGAGACGAAGACGAGAACATTACTATGAACCTCAAAGTATTTTGGAAAGTCAGTTTGAGCTGTATTTTTTTTTTTTTTCTCTTGGGAACCAAATGCTGAGTAACTCCCTTCCCACACCAGGCTGATGGCTTCGTACAGCTGGTACGCAGCCTCTTGACAGTGGAAATTGCTTTCCCTTGCCCTATGCCAGCGGGTAGGAGGCAGGACTCCTGGGTCTTCCAAGATATGCAGCCACCTACACCCTTGGGCTGTTAAAAAAAAAAATAGGCACCCAAAAACCTAAAGCGGGAAAAAATATTTGCTCCTTTCCTGCACGGAGCGCAGGGGGGACGGGAGAGGAGCTGGGTGAGGCTGGTTTCAGAGCCAAGAGGCCGAGGGCAGCGTCCCGTGCCACGGAGCAGCATCTCTACCCTCCTTGCGGCCACGTTCGGTCTCTCCCCGCCGCCGTCGCTCCCTCGGAGCCGAGCGGGAGCAGCGCTCCCACGCTGGGTTTGGGGAGACCAGTTTGACTCTTAAAAACGAGCAGAGTCGGATGCGGCGAGGAATCAAAGGTCGTGGTTTATCTCATCGCTCGCTGGTGTGGAAGTGCCACCGCCAGCTCGTCCCCCGGCAATGCCAGCGCCCCGGGATGCTGCAGAGCTTAAAGCCAGGGAGGGGGATGTGGGGGTCCTGCCAGCCCCACGTCAGCCGGCCCCTGGCCCCGGCGGTGGGTGGCGATGCCCTCGGTGGGGGCACAGCGTGCCTTTGGGACGGCAGCAGTGACCCCCCGGGGCCCCTTCCAGCCCCGCTCCCTGTGGCACCCGCGACCCTCCTGCCGGCGCGGTGACGTGCCCGGGGCGCGGTGCAGCGCAGAGGCTGGCGCGCTCGCTGCGCTGCCGACCCGCGGGGAGGACGAGGGTGGCACACGTGCGGTGACGAGGCGGGGGGGCCGTGCGGGCGGGGAGGAAGCGTCGCCTTCACGTGGCCCACCCCAGCCCCCCCACGCCGCCCACCCCGGCACGGGCGCGCTGGAGGCGGATTATTTGCCCTCGCAGCTGGCGGAGGCCCCAGCGTTTGCCGGGAGGGGGGACGTCACATGGAGCAAAGCCACCGGCGATGCTCCCAGGGGACCCTGCAAGGCTGGGTGCCGGGTCCCTCCTGCCCCAGCCGTGCACCCTCACCGGCCCCGTGGCCCCCCGCTCCCTGCAAACGGTCCCTTCCTCCCTGCCCCCCTTCCTCTCCAAGTCTAAATTCTCCCACAGCGTCCATTGACGTCCTGCCTGCGTCACCGTCTCCAGCACAACCAGACAGCACGTGGGAGAGGCAGGTTTAAAGCGGCAGGGCCCTGCGAGGGCTCCAGCTGCGCGCCCCGGCAGCAGGGCCGCGCGGGGAGGGGGGCACGGCAGCCCTGCGGGGGGGCTGCCCCCCCAGACCCCGCCGTACCCCCCCCCCCCAAATGGCACCGAGGTCCTGGTGCAGCGGGAGGTGTCACCCCAGGGTGAAGGGGGGGAAGCGGTGCAGGTTGGGGTGAGACGAGGCTTCTTCTCTCCCGTAGCAAGGCTTGCACGGGAGCGTGAAAACATTTTGCTTCCAGGTCCGCGCCTGCCTCCTCCCTTCCTCCCCGCCGCTCTCCAAACCCACCCCAAACGCGGACCAGAGGCGCTGGCGGCCGGGGAAGGCAGCTTGCATTAGACGTGCAAGCTCACAGACCTGGCTCCAAAAGCCGGAGCCAGATTCCTGGTGGTTTTTCCTGGCTGCCAGGGAAAGCGCCAGACCTCTGCAAGGGTGTGGGGTGCAGCGAGCTTTGCAAGGGCTCAAGTGCCTCATCGTTTCTGCTCCTGGATATTGTCTCACAGCTGCAGCGCTGCAGGACATCAACTTACCCGTGACTCAGGGCTTCGGGGTGGGTTGGGAGAGCAACCCCCCGGCCCCGAAACAGCCCTGCTTCCTCTCTGCTCCACGCTGCAACCCCGGGGGCTATTTTTGTCCCTTCCCTTCTATTTATTGTGCCCAAAGACGTGTGTGGTTGGAGAACGCTGCGGTGTTTGCTTTATGATTGCTTCCTTCCCGCCCATAACCTTTTGCCTTAAAACGGGATTCGCCCTGATCCTCGGCCCAAGGCTGGGAAGCGGCCGGGTGCTGCCTGCCCAGCTGCCCTCTCCCGGCAGCGCTGGCACGGCTGGGCAGCGTGCCACCGGCACCGGCACCGCAAGGCTCTTGGGGGACAGAGACTCCTGGCTCTGACCTTGATTTTGGTGCAAAGCTGAGTGCAAACGTGCTGCCCTTCAGCTCCCCAGGCACTTTCCCGGGATATAAGCTCCCGGCCCCAAACCTCCTCCCTCCGAGCATCCCCAGCCCCTGCTCGGTGCCGCCGGCAGCGCCTGCACTGCCGCGCTCGCAGCCAGACCTGTGAAATGCTCTGCTTTGGAAGGCAGACAGATGGGTGAGTGGGAACCATCGCGACGAGCCCTCAAACAGGAGCCACCGCGAGAGAGGGGAAAAAAATGCTTTTAAAAAAAAAGCAAGTTGCAGAAGGCAGCCGCCCTCAGCGTCCTGCCCAAAGTCCCACAGACCGTCTGCGGCTGAGAGAGGAACTGAGTCAGGGCCACCCCTCCGCGGGGGCAAGGCAGTGCCAGCTCTACGCAAGCGTCCCCGAGGCCAGCACCGGACACGCCGTGGGGACAGCTCGTCCTCATCCTCTCCAACGCACCACTCGGGGCACCGAGGCAAAGGCAGGGCGACCCCCTCCTGAGCCGGGCTACCGGCGCTGGCTGGAGGCTTGGGCCAGCCTGGAGATGGCCAGGCCACCAGCCACGATAAATCGGAGCAGGGGGGTAGGACCCTGCTGCTGTCCCAAAGCGCCGGCTGAGCCTTGAGCCCAGCCACTGGTTTGCCGACACCCCCGGCACGCTGCTGCCTTCCGCGGTATGGCGCAGTATGGGATCTGCACACCACGGCTTATGCTCCGTGGGGTAACCGCCGGGGCCAAACCCTGATGGGAAATGTCCAAAAGCTGCTGCAGGCACCAAACCCAGCCTAGGCTTAGCTCAGCCCAGGCTTAGCTCAGCCCAGCCCAGGCTTAGCTCAGCCCAAGCTGGCGGCAACTTCGCGGGTCCGCGTTGGAGGTTTCCAACTCGGACAGCAGCAGTACCTGGGGCAGAGCGGGCACAGCGAGAGCATCGCCCGGCTCCCGCTGCTGGGGGGTTTATCGGCAAGGGAGGGTTAAGCCCCACATGCAGCTTATCAGCTAACTGAGGCTGTGAAAACGTCTGTCTCGGAAGAAAAAAAAACCCGCAGAGCATCTTGCAATTTCAAATTAACTAGATCTCTCCTTTTTCTTCCAAAGCAGAAAACTGCGGCTCTGCTCTCCCTTTCCTGGTGCACGCGGCGGGTGCAGCAGCCGGTGGGGTAGAGCTTCAGCAGCTCCCCAAGCAAGTGCACAGGCTTCGTGTGTAGGAGTAGCTGCTGATTGGGAGCAGCCCAATTTCAAGGAACTCCCAAAAGTTACAAGCCTTAATGTCTTGCTGAATCAGAGTGCGAGATCCAGAGCAGCTCCAGGCTCTGCAGGCCGGAGAAAGCAAAGATCTGGGTTTCTGCAGCCAGGACATCTTTGCGGTACATGACAATCCCCATTCCCCTCCTGCAACCCTCCTCGAGACGCTCTCTGCAATTCCTGCACGCACCCTTGGCCCTAATGAAAGGGCCCAGCACCTTCCCCATCGCCCAGCCAGTAAACCTGCACAAACTGAGCCCAGCGCACACAAAAAAAAAAACCTCTCCTGGGTGAGGTCCTTATCACCCGTGAGTCAAAGCAGCCTCCCAGCCGTGAGGCCGACCCGTCTCGGCGCTGCCGAACCTCGACGCGGATGGGAGGTGCCCGGGGCTCCGCACCGCGGATTCGGCTGCGTGCTGCCGCGCTTTGCACGGCTAAAAAAGGCTGGAGCCCTCCCAGCCGTGGCCCTCGTAGCGTGACCCCCTGCAAGGCAGCGGCCAGGCTGCCCTCGCTGCTGCTCACTTGATCCCGTCTCCTCCTCGCCTAATCCGCGCTCCCCTCCCGGTATCCTCTGCTCCACTTTAATGCCAAACGTTGGCCCGCAGCCACTCGGCTCCAGAGGACGCCTTTTTTCCCGGTTATGCAACGCGCGGCTGAGCTGTTTGCCTTTCGCTGTGAGGGAGTTTTGGGAGGCTGGGCTGGGAACCCCATCTGGGGAGCGGGCAGGTCCTGGGGTGCCCCAAACGGGGACAGAGAGGCAGCAACACTGGCTCCCTCCCTCGCCCTGCCCCTGGGGCTGCTCTCCATTCCTAATCCCTTTCCCTTCTCCTCTTTCCAGGCATCCCAGCGCTCCCACGGGGTCCAGCCCTGCTCCCTTTCCCCGTGGGCTCCTCCACACCGCAAGAAGAGCTTGCCGCGAGCTCACGGCACGCCTGGCGCAGCATCCCGGCTAACCCTGCCGTCTCACAGCCGGAACAATTAATTAATTAATTACACTCTGAGTGGCGGTTGCAGTCCTGTTTCACATCGCTGTGCCCTGGGACCGCTGACACCGAGTCCCATTTTGCTTCCCCCCACGGGACAGAGGAGCACCAGCCCCCCTCGAAGGGACAGCACGGCACGGTGCCGGTGCCGAGTCCCTGCGCCCGACGGGCCGAGCCCTCCCCCGCCCCGTGCCTCCCCTTGCAGCCCTCTCCCATGAGCAGAGGCTCGAGCAGCGCCTTCACCTTCCAGGCGATGGGCTTATCTGCTCCACCGCAGACCTGCTTTCATGCGGGAGAGCTTTGAAGATAAG
Source organism: Phoenicopterus ruber ruber (assembly GCA_009819775.1). Classification (NCBI taxonomy): domain Eukaryota; kingdom Metazoa; phylum Chordata; class Aves; order Phoenicopteriformes; family Phoenicopteridae; genus Phoenicopterus; species Phoenicopterus ruber. Next base: position 1,976,398 of record CM020242.1, read on the forward strand.
CGAGGACTTGGGAGAGCGGGTATTTAAGGCTCAGGCTGCCGCGTCTGGGGATGCTATTCCTGGGCTGCCATACACGGCGGCAGCTGAACCACGGGCTGGGTGGTCGACCGTGCCCCTGGCTTATTTTGGGGTAGATCTGGGGTGTCTGCTGCCGGTGCCCAGGGTGGAGGAGAAGCCTCCAAGCTAAAACAGGGTGCCCAAATGGGCCCCTTCCTTGCTGCAGCCCAGAATCCCCAGCCGAGGCTTGCCGTGCCCTTCCAAAACCCACCACGACATAAAAAGCTGCCAAAGAGTCTCTTCCAGGGAACAAAACTTCCCCAAACCCGGCTGCTTTGGAGGGCGTCCCGGCCACCCACCGCCAGACCCTTGCTCCTGAAACCCAGCACCCTCCTCGTGCCCGGCCGGCGCCCACCGAGTCGTCGGGGGGAAGGTTGGGACACAGAGGACATTTTGTTCCCTGCTCTCCCCTTAAATTATCCTGCCACATATAGTAGATCTCAGTGCTATTTTTAGGCCTTGCTTGTTTAATTATTGAGAAAGATTTTGAAGGATCTCTTGAAGGCAAGGAGACGAGCACCCGCGGGTGCTCACCGGATTTCTCTTCCCGCCGGTGCCTGCGGAGGCTGCTCAGCCCCGACGCACCGGGCAGAGAGTGGGGCTGGGGTGGCTGCCGTCCCCCTTTGCCGCACGTATCCTCCGACGCCAGCTCCTGCCTGCGCTCCGTGTGCCTGCGGGGACGGCCGCGGGGATGGGGGAGCGGGGTCGGGCTTTGAAACCGGTGGGCGAGCGAGCCCTCTGCCGTAACCGCAGCAGTAACCGCCCTGGCGCACGAGCAAAGCCGCTCGGGGGCTGAAACGAGGGCGACGCCTGGTCCCCAGAGCGACACTTGGCCAGCACAAGGGACCATGTGCACGAGCCGTCGGAGCCGGGAAACGCTGGGTCTCAGCTAGCAAAAAGCGGTGCAAGCCCAGCGCCGGCTTCCGCCAGGAATGGCTGTGGCCCAGAATCCACCATTTTTATTTTTAACGAAAATGGCCACTTTTCGTGCTGAAAACTGACCTTATTCTCAGCTCGCCGAGTGGAATCGCAATGGCAGGGGATTTTTTTTTTTTTTTTTTTTACCAGATCCTTTCATGTTTCCACTCACAAAAAGCCAAACAGAGGATGGCCTTTATTTGAGATTAAAAGGCTATGGTCAACTTGAAGTCTGCTGAGATTTCAGCAAAATAATACATAATGAAGTAAGAGCCAGACACTCGAGTGGCATCAACTGCCGTGGCTTTATTAGCTTCAGTTCTGCACCACCTATTCGTACCTGCCAGCAACCTGGCCCGGGGACTTCAAGGAAAACACTGATTTACCCCAGCTGCCGGGCTCAGCCAGCCAGGATTAACTTCCACCAGCTGAGGACGTGGGCTGTTCGGGGTATCTGCGATGCTGTCCGTGTTTCCGAAGGAAACGAGAGCTATAAAATCATCTATTCGGTCTGTTCGTCCTCCCCCTCTCAGCCGTATTGGGTACAAAGGTAAAGAAATTCATTTTAATAGCGCAGATATTAAGGCGCTACAGGTTGCATGAAAATAAGTAGCCTCTACGAGAGACCCCATACTCGCCCCGGGAAGGACGGCGGGGTAACCCCGACTCTGGACTAGATGTTTCCCGCATCACGGGGTGGATGTCCCAAGGCAGGGAGCCCCTTTGGTCCAAGCCCCCCAAAGCCCCCTCTGCCGCAGACCCCCGCACCTGCATCCAGCCCCTGGGCGTGCACCGGGGCCGCCTCTCCCCGCGGAGGTCACCGAGTGATGCCGCGCTGCCAGGATGCTCCCAAAACTGGCCCAAACTAATTGCTGCAATTAAGGATGGTGCGACGAAGCCGGGCTGGACGGCCTGGGATGGGCAGAGCCGCTCCCGGGGCTGGAGCCGGGCTGGGCTGCTCCGGCAGGCGCGGGCGGGGGGGGCGAGTTGTCAGCCCCTGCTCCTTAACACCCTGACAAGCTTATAACTATTTCATTTGTTACACTGTGAACCTTTTTAAATTAATGAACATAAGGTTGTCACGGTTGCTGTGGCGACGACACGTTGCCGGGGCAACGGCAGCGATGCAGAGCCTGCGGAGTGTAATCAGGGGTCAGGCTAACGATGGAGCCAGGATGCGTGGGGGGGGCTGCGGGAAGGGGCAGCGAGCCCCGGAGCTCCCCCCAGCCCACCGCCCCCGCGCCGCTCCCCGACCCCCAAAACCAGCACCGACGGGTGGGACAACCGCCGTGGCAGCGCTTCCCTGCCGCGGCCGCCCGGGCCCCGCGGAGCAGAACTGCCTCGCCGGCCTCGGTGTCTGCGCGGCCCAAAGGCTGCACGAGCCCGAGCCCGCTCACCGGGAAGCCGGCAGGCTCGCAGACCCCATCCCACGGTCGCACCACCTCCCCCTTCCATCCTTCCCGTCCCCCCGGGGGTCTGTCCAGGCGTCCAGGGGGGTCCACCCAGACCAAGGGTGGTGGAGGCAGAACAGACACGGCCGTGGGGCAAAACCGGCACCTCCGGGTCCCATCCCGAAGGGACACGAGGACAACGGGGTGGTTTGCAGGCGGTTGGGAACCGCTCGCCCTGCCTCGCTCTTCCCACCAGGCAGGGGCCGGGGCCAAGGACCGGGACGCCTCGGCCCACCACGGCCCTGCCCTGGCGTCTCCCCACCCTGGCAGCTGGGAGGCTGCGCGTGATCCAGAGCAGGGGAGATTCTGCGGCCACAAAACTCTTTAAATGCATTTATTTCGCCCGCCTTGGCGACGCGCTGGAGAAGGGCGGGGAGGGAGGGGGGCAACTGAACACCTCTGCAAAACAACTCCCTGAAATTCGGAGCGGGGAAAACGCCTTTGCAAGGGTCTCCAGGCAAGTGGGATTTGAACTCCTCTTCCCAAGTCCAAGCGAAAGGACCTCCAGCCCCTCTCGCTCCCCAGGGCGCAGCTCGGCGGCCCCACGCGCAGATGCCACATTCCACGTGGCATCCGTGCCTGGGAGCTGGCGCGGCGGGGACCCAGCAGGTGCCGAGCCCGCGGGGACAGCAGCGGGTCGGGGCCGGCCGGCCCCAGGGAAGGCAAAGCCCTGCCGGGGTGCGGAGGGAGGCTCTCCCCCCCCAGGGAATTAGGTGAAGCCTGAGCGGTCGGGACGAGGGTGCAGGGTGGGAACCGTCGCCCACCGTCCCCTCCCCAGCGCAGGGTGCGGCGGCAGCCCTCCGCTCGGGGCGACGCGGCCAGCCCTTCTCCGGCTGACGTCTCCCCGAGACCAAAACCGGAGGGTGTGAGCGGGAGAAAAATGGGGTGGGGAAGGCAAGTTTCGGGGCTGGGGATTCCTCTGCCTCCTGGGAAGGGGGGCCTGGGCTCATCCCAGGGCTGTGAGCACGGAGGAGGGTGGCTCTGTCCCCTCGCTGACACCCCGAGGTCCCCGCAGCATCGCAGGGCTGCGGACGGGCTTGTCCCCCGGCCCTTTCAAGGCACAAATGGCCCGACCTCTGCTTGCGCCCAGACACCCGCCGACGGGCAAACGGGCAGCTGGTACCACCACCAACACCAACTCCCTTTCCAGCCCTGGCAGATGCACAATGTAAAATAAAATCTATTTTTTATATATATGAGAATTATATTTTTGTATATATTTTCATATACGAGACTTGTAGGGGGTTTATATATATATATACATTCCAAAAACCTCCCCCGAACCAGCTCAAACCCATTTTCTTATCTTTTGAAGGCAACTTTGTGCTGGGCTGCTGGAAGGAGGGACGACCCGGCACGGGCGGGCAGCGGCATCCCACCCCTGGGGGCTCGCGACGCAGCTCGGAGCGGGGCTGCCGAGGACGCCCGCGTCCCCCAGCCCGGCTCTTTGCGCCGAGGTTTCATCAGCGCGCGCGTGCGCGCCGCCGCGCCGCAGATCTTTCAGAACCCTTCCAGCTCTGCCGCCTGTCAGGGAAATGTCTAAATATTTCTATTTTCCCCAAATACATTTTTCATCAGAACTGGAAAGGGGGGGGGGGGGGGGTGAAAAAAAATCATGAAAACGCTGAAATCCATATTGGGGTTTGAACAAAAGCAGCGTCTCGTAACTGGGAGGCGGCTGCACCCGCGGGCCGGGGCCGCACGTCTCTCTCGGGGCTTTGGGGCCGCGGCGTCCCGCGAAGCCCCGGTTCCACCCTCGTGCCGGGAGGCGAAGCACGCGGCGTCCCGGGGGACCACCCGCCATGCTGTCCCCGAGGATACCCGCCGGCAGCGAAGGGGCCGGAGCGGAGCCTGGCTCCGCTCGCCCCCCAGATAACGCTGGCACCCCGCGGAAACCAGGCGCGGGCCGGCGAGCTCAGCAGAGGCCGAAGGGCGAAGGAGATAGGTCAGAGCCTCCCCCGCGCTGTTAAGAGCAGGACCGGGACGCCCAGGAGGGTTGAGTGGCCGGGAGACCTTCCCCGGCTGGCCCCGGCTCTGCTCTCCATCACTCGCAATCAGCCGCCGGGAGCCGCGGCAAAACCTCACAAGTGCAAATCAGGAGGGGAAAAAAGGGAATTAAAAATTAAAATGAAACAAAATATAAAATAAAATAAAAGTAAAAATAAAATAAAAATAAAATAAAATAAAATAAAATAAAATAAAATAAAATAAAATAAAAATTAAAATAAAATAAAAAATAAAATAAATTAAAATAAAAAATAAAATAAAAAAATAAAATTAAAAACAAAATTAAAAATAAACTAAAAATAAACTAAAAAATAAAAAATAAAATAAAAATAAAATAAAAATAAAATTAAAAAATAAAATAAAAATAAATAAAAATAAAATAAAAAATAAATTAAAAAATAAAATTAAAAAATAAAAAATAAAATAAAAAATAAAAAATAAAAAATAAAATAAAAAATAAAATAAAATAAAAAATAAAATAAAAAATTCTAAGAATCTCCGTGACCTGCAAGGGTGCTTGGGTTAACTTGGGGCTTGTTTTCCAGCACGAGGCTGGATGGTTCGTGGTGGGGAAGGTGTGGAAGCCGCTTTCCCCGCAGCCCGGCGGGGGCTGAGCGCCTGGGGCCGAGCCCCGTCGCCGCGAGGATGCGCCGCGGCTGCGCCCGGGGGCCGTGCGTCGCCCCGGGGCGCTGCTCGTGGGGTCCCTCGCTCCCACTCCAGCCGTCCCAGCGCCGCCGCCGCCGCCTCTCCCGGGGGGGGCCGCGCGAGGCCCCCGACCGAGCTTGGCACGACGAGGCTTCTCTTTCCACGAGGGTCGTTTCCGGAGGCCAAAATAGGACCCGGTGGCCAAACCGCAGCTTCCCCTTCCAGCGGCACCCGAGTCAGCATCATGTGCCTCGGGTGCTGCTGCGCTCCCGCCCTCCGCTTGCCTTTTGTATGTGCACGAATTTCAAACAAAAAAAAGACCAAAAAAAAGGCAAGGAAGGAAGAAAAAAAAGGCACAAGGAGCCTGGCCCCACGGAACCCTGCGAATTCAAGCCAGGGCCGGCTTCAGAGAGGACCAGACCAGCAAAATCTGCTCCGGCAGCCGTCAAGGCTAATTAAATAGCAAACGCATCCGTTCCCAAAGGATTCGGCACTTTCTCGCTGCAGCTGCCGCTGACCTGCGACGCGACCTTGGGCTGCAGCCGCCCGTTGTTACCTCTCTCACGGTGGCTCAGCACCCCAAACCCCGGGGGAAGCTTCCCCGGTTTGCACGCCCGTCCGCGCGCTCCCACCGGCTCGGCCGGGGACCGCTGGGGGCCACGGGGCGCATCCGGGGCTGCTCGCCCCACGCTCTGCCCTGGCCACGCTCCCTTTCCGCTGGTTCCCCGGCCCTAACGTCAGTCACTCGTACAGAAAAAAACCTGCCGGCTCTTAACATCTTCGGCACGAGGGACTAATCCTGTTTTACCGATTAAGGAAGCGTCTTGCTACGTGACGGGTTGGAAATAGCGCCCGACTCCCTTCCCCGCTCCAACCCACGGCCATCCCGCCCGCTCCCCGGGGCCAGGACCCCCGTTTTATCGTGTCGGCCCTAATCCCAGGATTTCATTCCGCCCATTCCCCAGGTGCAGGGCTCCGTTTCTCCTGTTCCATCCCAGGGACAACGCACCACCTCCCTCCCTGCTCGCTCTTTCCCAGCGCCCGGTCTCTCCCTGCCAGCGCCGGGCGCCCGCTGCACGCTCCCTAATCCCCCCTAATCCTCATCTCTGCCTCCGCGTCGGAAAGCCCTTATCGGGCTCCCTCGTCTAACTCGGGAGCAGAGATAACTCTCTATCTCCCACCCCAATCTCTTCCATAGTCTATTTTCTTCCTGCCCAGAGTTCATTTCCCTCACCTAATTGCCCGGAAAGCTCTTTTCCCTTCCTCTAATCAGTCTGGAGCAGACTTTCTCTAGATAATTGTGCCGAGACCTGATCACTCTTCTCATCTCCGTCTCTCCAACGCTCCCATTTCTTCACTAAACTCATCTGCCGGAGCTGCGTTCCTTGGTCTAATTATTTCAAGGCTCCGTTGAGTTACTTAATTGCTTGCTCGTCTGGCGCCCGTATCTGAAAACTCCCAGAGCATCTGGGACGGGACTCGGGTCTGAGTTACCCTGGTATAACTGGGCTTCCGGTGAATAAACTTGCTCCAGGTGTGAGACGGTGCAAGCCCAGAGCAAAACCTGCCTTAAAAAAAGAAATTCTCTGAAAGGAAGAACTTGCTGCTTCTCTTGGTCCGAGGAGCAGCAGCCTGGAGATGCTCCGCTGCAGCCCACGACGAGTTGCGCGGGGCTCACGCTGGCCAGAGCCAACGATAAACTCATCTTTAGGCCAGGCCGTGAATTCACCCGTGCTAACGTCAAGCTGAAATAGTCCATTAAACTCAGCTCGGTGCCCCAGGTCCCCACAGCCCTTGGAGGATCCAGCTGGGACCGTTTTCCTCCCATCCCATCCCATCCCATCCCATCCCATCCCATCCCATCCCATCCCATCCCATCCCATCCCTGCAGCTCCACCAGCCCCAATGACAGGAGCCGTAGGGGTTGGTCTGACCGGCTCCGCTCCGCTATCCTCGTTATCGCCCAGCCTCGTCCTCTTCCCAGGCTAATTGATCCACTGTTTTGTTTTCTTATCAAATTGCTCTCGGCCCCTGATGCTCCTTTAATCAATCCTCAGCCCTATCTGCCCCAAGGACCGCCGGGAGCCCTTTCTTTGCAGCCACCACTGTATCTAATCACTCGGGGACTTTACCTAATTGGTGTAAAACCTGATTTCTTTCTCTAATCGCTCCGAGGCCCTGATTCACTTATCTAATCGCTCCAAAGCCCAGGCCTCGCACACCTCTCTCTGGAGCTCCGGCGTATCCTCCGCCGTAGGTTTGTCTTCCCCCCGCAGGTGGCTCGCCTCTCTTGACTCCCTAATCCCTCGGCTGCTTGATCTCTTTGACTAATCCAGCCGAGATTTGGCACCCTTGCTCGGCTGCTCCCCTAACCCAGTGCCGGGAGGACTAAACCCACCGCAGAGCCATTTTCTCCATCTTCCCCCCACCCCCCCCCCAGCAAACCGCACACCTGCCACGGTTGGGGTTTTCCCTCCTCCTCCTCCTCCTCTCTGACGGTCCCCTGGGAAGGGCAACGCATGTCCCCAGCACCCGGTCCCCTCGGGGCGCGATGGCTGCGTGTCTTGCAGCCCCCCCCAAGGGTCACCCCCTGCCAGAGGAATCTCCCCTCTCTGCCGGGACGGGGTGCACCGGCTCAACCAGTTCCCCCTCTGCTGCACCCACTGGGCTGGGCGCAGGGAGGGGACAGCGATGGGACGGGGGCGAACGGCAGCCCGGGGTTTGCCTCCTCGCAGGCAACGGGGTTTGCAACACCGCTTCCGTGGCGTTCGGCGGCATCGGGCCCTGTACCGAAAGGGACCCGCTGTCGCCGTCGCGGGCTGGAGCACAGCTCGCCAAAGCGCTTGCTTTCCTCCTGGTGAGTCACGTCCGCTGATTCAAGAGAAAGAAGTCGACGGGGAAAACATTCACGCGCGCCTGCCTGGAAGGATCCCAAGGCTGAGGACAGGGTGGCAGGAGCCGAGGGGAGATTTAAGTTTGTTTTTTTTTTTATCCCTGGAGTTCCACGGAAGGAGAGCGAGTCCCGTCCCAGGCCGGCTCGCAGCGTGCCGCCCGCCAAGCCCCGGCCACGCAGCCCAGCGGGTCGGGCGGAGGGGCCGGGAGCGAGCCCGAGGCAGCAGCCAGGAGCGCCATGCCCGGATCCTGCCTCCCGGCTCCAGCAAGCCCTCACGCTCTCCCCTCGCACACGGGGCAAACCCCGCACCTTCCCCAACCTCGTGCCGGCGGTTTCAGCCCCGGAGCTCATTCTTTCCCTTGGAGCATCCGTGCTGAGCAAAAGCTTCCCCTTCCCGCGGCCGGCGGGGCCACGGCCCCTGGCCCACGCTGGCTCAGCGGCACAAGGTCGCTCCTGCCTCGCCCTCGGTGGGAGCCGCGCGGGGTGACTCACGGCTGGCTCCCGTTGCTGCTTCTGCTCAGCCCCGTGCGGGGAGTTTTTTGGGGTGGAAAGTGCTGCCCCCCCATCCTGGGAGTCAGATGAGGCTTCAAGTCCCAGCTCCGTCCTCTTATTGCGTCGGTTTTCCTTGATCCAGAGACCTGGGCTTGGGCTGAAGCCGCACCCAGAGATGCTGCGAGGGAAACCGTGCGCCAAGGAGGGGATGGGGCTACACAGGGCTGGAAGCAAAGGGAATCGGGAATTGGGTCTCACCTGGTAGCTACAGCTGGGATGCAAGAGAGCTGGGGCCTGATCCTGGCTCTCTCCATTTGGAAGAGGGAACAGGGCAGTGAATGTCTGTGCTTTGGGATTTTTTCAGCCCCTCATCAGAGCAAAGTGGTGTTTTCCCACCCCTCCCTCCAGCCCCCAGGGCTTTTCTTCCCTCTGAGATGGCTCCAGGTGCCACCAGAGCCCCCCTGCTCCTAGGGTGGGAGGATGGAGCGGGAGGCAGGCGGATACCCAGCCCCTTCCTGGGTCCCTGCCCTCCACGCGGGGCCCGGAGCACGTTCCCAGAACCGAGCAGTGGGAATTTGGTGTGTTTATTTGCAATCCAGCGCTGACCCTGGGGCCAGGAGGAGAATGAGTCAGCTTCCAGTTCAGGGCAGGATTCCTCATCAGGCCTCTCCTTTCAGTTAAAACCAGCGCCATTTGGAGATGCGGCAGTAAACGATTTCAATTAAATTGGCACCTCTAACCAGCGACAGGCTACAGCCTCTCCGTACCGACGCTTCTTGTGCAAAGCGGGCTGGAAAGCAACGGAGCCCCCAAACCGTTGGCTTGCAGGAATAACTGGCAAAGCACTGGGGTCTGCAGGCTCCGGGAGGACCGTGCCCACGTCCCCGCGGAGCTCAGTTCTCCTGCTGCAGCCCCCGAAGAGTTAACGCGCATCTCTGGTGCTGCTTTGGCCGCCCAGAGTGGCTCCTGGCCCCCAGGGGCGACGTGTTCACCCACCCCCGATTGCTCTGCCCCGGGGACGCCGCAGGGCACGCAGGGCTCCCGCTCTGATGGATGTCACCGCTCTCGCAGCTCCGGGGCTCTGGAGCGAGGGACTCTGGGAGCAGCGCCATCCTCCCCGAGCCCGCTCTCGGCTCCTCTCCCCTCCTCGGCCACGCTCCTCTGCCCTGGTCACCGCAACCCCAACCTGCCCCGCCGGAGCCCGGCTGCATCGCTTGCTGCCCGCGCAGGCAGCAGCCGCCTCCCCCCCGCGCTGCCCAGCCTGCGAAGCAGAATGAGACAAAGCTACAGGAGTTATCAAATGCAATTTAACCCTGTCTGCATTAGGCCACGGTTTGGTGCACTGATTTAAGAGGAATGACTCCTGTCCTGGATGGATATGGGTGCACCCACACGCGGCATCGCCCGAAGTCCTCGCAGCCCCTCCCGCGTGCTGGGCACGGTGCTGCACAGCAGCAGCCACCCCCCCCCCCCTCCCCCCATACTGCTGGTTTGCTCCCTTTCTTCTGGCCAAGAAGGAAGGGAAAGAGCCCAGATACTCCCCGGGCACCCCAGGGAACAGCCAGGCTGGCCGCTTTCCCCCGTGGGTGAGAATAACCCATCAGACCCTACAAGCCACGTTTTCTTTGCTCATCTCAGACCCGGGTCCCTCTCGGAGGATGCGGTGGCCCAGGGGTGCAACGCAAGCGCCCGTCCCAGCCTCACCCAGGAGCTGTGCTGGAGGCAGACGTGACCCCATGAATCCCCCCTGCCCCAAAGCCCCCCATCCTCACCGGGGGCTGCTACCGGGCCGGCAGCGTGGCCCTGCGGAGCCGAGCCCCGGCTCCTCGCGGCGGAGCGCTGGTACCCGCGATGCTACAGCCTGGCATGTCGTCCCAAGGTTGCCAAAGCAACGGCAGAAACACAACAAACAGCAACAACACGCAGCAGACAGTCGGCAAACATTCCCCTCTTATTTTCTCCCCAGTTCGGTTTGTGCTTTTTCCCCTCTCCCACGAGGAAGCTGCTACCATCGGAAGGGAACAACAATATTATTCTTAAGCGCACGAAGCCTGCGCCATCCCAGCAGGAGCCGCGTTGCAAAGCCCTCGGCGCTGCCGGGAAGGCGGCTGCTCCTGGGGAGGAGCCCGGCAAACCCGTGCTGAACCCCGAGCCCGACACGGGCAGCCTCAAGCCGCTCACCTACCTCCTCGGTGCTGCAGGCGAGGTCTTGGCGTGCCGAGCAGTCGGGGCTGTGCCGAAGCCAGGTTGGCCGAGGAAGGTGAATCCCTCCTCCTGGGCAGCCGCGGTGCTTTCCCGGGCTGTAGGGATGTCCTGACCTCGGGGCCGGGATGACCCGGTGCAGCCCAGCCCTGCTCACTTCTACATCAGCCTCTATCCAACAGCGTGGTCCGGGGGGTCCGGGACTCAGCACGCTTTTGCGCAGGGCAGGGAGCACATGAGCATCCTCAAGGCTGAAGCAGGAGCAGGCAGAGGATGCGGACGCAGCCAGGCGTGCCCGTGGCCGGGCCCCGGGTGCACGGACACCCCGGGGCTCGCCGAGGCAGCGCCGCAGCCTGAGCCCCGCAGCCGCATCAGCAAGGGGGATTAGTGGGCGCAGCGTGGGGCGCGGGCTTTCAAAACGGGATTAGCATCGCTGCAGCACGTGACACCGGGGGAGAGCAGCTCTCCGGGAGCGCTGCCTTCGAGCCAGCCTGCCCAAGCACCCCCAGCACCCCTCCACCGGGCCAGGCAGCCCCCGAGCTGGGGGGATCAGGACCCTCAGCAGCAGCTTTCCGAGCTCAATTTAACAACTTGTCACCCTTTTTGGGTTTGGGGGTTCCTGCGAGCATCCTGGAGTAGAGAGAGGATGCTCCCGGGACAGCGAGCTCCCAACCATGCACCTTCCTGCGCTCTTCCACCCCATCCCACCTCTCCCTCCCTGAATCCAGGCAAGCCCAGGGCCAGCAGCCCCTTGCCCGCCCCGGAGCAGGGCAGCAGCCCCAGGGTGGGTCTGGTGGCACCTATCCCCGCTGATCGCCCTTGGCAGCTGCCTCCCAGCTCCTTAACTCCCGCAAACGCGGCGTGCCACGGGCTGCAGGGGTTATCTCCGATGCCCCGAGAGACAGCCTGATTCGATTTGAAATACTTAACGCGTATGCCGTGCCCCGCACCATTTTTCTCTCCCTCTCACACACACGCATGTGCTTACACGCATCCTTCTGCTACCCCCCTCCCATGCCCTTTTTCCTCTTTTTATTTTTCAAAGCCCACCCATCTGGCAGCTCATTTCTGCTTCTGGAGGCAATTATGGCAATAGGGAGGGAGCGGGGCTGGGGGAAGCGGGGCTGGCGTTGCTAAGGGGCCGCGTGGCGACTGGGGACGTGGCGCCTTCGCCAGCACCCTCCGGCACCGCGCGGCACAGCCGCCAGCTCCTCCGCGGGGCCGGGGACGCCGGGTCGCAGCCGGGCGCGAGAGCGCAGAGCTGGGAGCCCCGCGAGGGGACTCACTGCAAGCACAACGCGCACGGCTGTGCAGGGAGTGCACGGGGCCCCAGGCGCTGGATGGTGCAGGGGTGCAAGGTGCTGGATGGTGCAGGGGTGCAAGGTGCTGGACTGCATGGGTGCAAGGTGCGGGACAGTGCATAGGTGCAAGGCACTGGATGGTGCATGGGTGCAACATGCTGGATGGTGCAGGGGTGCAAGGTGCTGGACAGTGCATGCGTGCAGGGCTCTGGACGGTGCACGGGTGCAACATGCTGGACGGTGCATGGGTGCAGGGCTCTGGACAGTGCATAGGTGCAAGGCACTGGATGGTGCATGGGTGCAATGTGCTGGATGGTGCATGGGTGCAAGGCGCTGGATGGTGCATGGGTGCAAGGCGCTGGATGGTGCATAGGTGCAGGGATCTGGATGGTGCATGGGTGCAAGGTGCTGGACAGTGCGTGGGTGCAAGGTACTGAACGGTGCATGGGTGAAAGGCAACGGATGGTGCATGGGTGCAAGGTGCTGGATGGTGCATGGGTGCAACGTGCTGGACAGTGCATGGGTGCAAGGTGCTCAATGGTGCATGGCTGCAACGTGCTGGACAGTGCATGGGTGCAAGGTGCTCAATGGTGCATGGCTGCAACGTGCTGGATGGTGCATGGGTGCAGGGCGCTGGACGGTGCATGGGTGCAAGGCAGTGAATGGTGCATGGGTGCAACATGCTGGACGGTGCATGGGTGCAGGGTGCTGGACAGTGCATGGGTGCAATGTGCTGGACAGTACATGGGTGCAAGGTGCTGCACAGGACCTGCTGGAGCCAGACCAGGTGAAATACGAGCCTCGGGGGAGCCCAGATCTCTCCCTGTCTCCCCATCCCCAACTAACACCTTTCAGGATGGTTTTACCAACAGGTTGGGGCAGGAGCTGACTTTCCTCCCTGTCCCCTCTCGAGTTGGCTGCCCCAGCCTGGGCAAGCACGGTGCCGCCCCTGGCTAGCCCAGTGCCCTGGGCTTTCCCCAGGGCAGAGGAGAGGCCAAGGGCCACGCAAGCCAGGACAAATCCCCTTCACCCGTGTGCCTCAGCCTTGCTAACATTGTCCCAGATTTGGACTGGGCACCCTGGGATCGGTGCGACCCATCCATCCCTCCGGCCGGGGCGACACCACGCGCGTTTGCAGCACGGTCGCATCCCGGAGCCCGTGGCGGGAGGCTGCTGGCACCCGCGATGCTGCAGGGTGCTCAGAGCACCCACAGCACGGCACCGCACAGCACCCAGGGCCGGTGCCCGGGCTCCCACCGCTTTCCCCCAGCTTGCAATGACATCTAGTGGAGCTGCCTCGGGAAATGGCTCAGCCCGAGCGAACGGCCAGGCCTCCCTCGGCATTTCCAGGGCTGAATTTCCCCTTCCAACCTCCTCTTCAAAATGCGTCGGCCGGAGGCAAGAGCCACCACCTGATTCCCGAGTCGCGGCCGGCCGCGGCGCAGCTTTCCAGGAGCCAAAAAATCACCTTTTCCACAGCAACACCACGTCCCCTCCAGCCTGCGCTGGGACCGATGCAAGGTGTGTGTTTAACGAAGGGATTACTATCATTAGGCAGAGCCTTTTACATCAAGGTCCCCCTCCAGCCCCAAAACATCGCAAATAAATAGTTTCAGGGTGTCAAACGCTGTTCCTGCAAAACTCAACGGCTGCTGTAGGAGGTGGCTGGTGGCAAACGAACCGCCCCGAGCCACAGCCAGAGAAGCACCGGTTCTTGTCCTTCCTCTGAAGGCAAGGAAGAGGTAAAAAATACGGTTATCAGAAGAAAAAAAGAAACATGGCACTGGGCAACACACGCCAGCAGCTCTCGGGGCCCGTGTCCCTGCAGAGGGTGCAGCACCCAACAGGTTAACCCCAGCCCGGTCCTATTTTAAAACTGGAAGGAGTGCTGCAGCTTGATGCCGATTCGTTCCTTCAGAGATATAATCATAGTCTTTATGCGATGTAATCATAGTATTTATTTAAGAATTAAGTGTGTCTGAAAGTGGCCTAAATTCCCCGTGCGAGAGCCGAGTCGATGCCTCAGCGTCTGACTCAGCACCGCTTCAAGGGAGCCGGCTCCCGTGAGCCCCATCGCCGCAAGCCGAGGGGGCACCTTGCTTCGGGGCCGGGGTGCCGTAGGAGACGCCACGAGCCTGAAAGCCCCCGGTAAGGAGAAAATAATCAAGAGCAATTCTGTATTTTCTTATACATATTTATTTAGAGTAAATGAGCCAGGGCAGCACAGCCGGGATGCCGCACGCACGCGCTGTTTGCGGCTTTTATGACAGAAGGGAAAGAAAAAAAAGAGACATAAAAACCTCACGAACAAACATCACTTCCCAAAGACAAGACAAGACAGACAGACGCCCTAGCTGCCGCTCTGTCAGGGTACCGTTGAGCCGCCTCAAGGTGCTAAGGCGGTTACCGAAGCAGCGATGGAGATTCCGTTCGGGTCGCCCCCAAAAAAGGTCCTTTGCAGAGCAGATTTGAGACCTGCTGCTCCTCTGCCTGAAGGGGAGGAGGCTTGGGACCGTCACCAGCTCCTTTCCCATCACATGGAAGGGGCTGGGGAAGGAGCTTACATGGAGGAGAAAATTTAAATTTAAATTAATTAAGCACCAGAGCAAATGAGCAGGGGCCAGAGCAGCTGCCATCCGAGGCAGGGGCTTGGGGCCGCTCCACGCCAGCTGCCAGGCAGCAACGTGGTGCAGAGGAGAGGAGAGGTCCGGCCCCGGCTGGAGAGCAGGCAGTGAAATTCATTTTTAAAAAATAAAAAATTCTCCTATTGCACCTTGATTTACTAGAGAAGAGCCCATGGGTGCCTTCACAAGCAGTTATTGCCTCTAGATTACCCTTCTCTCCCCACTCCCATATAAAGACTAATTCTGACATTTCCCTATCTTTAGTGGGAGGAAGAAAATATATTAAAATACCTTTATTTAATCACTAAAACCACGTGTAGTGTCCAGGAATCCATAGTGTCCTTGAGCAGCCGGCTGTTAGCAAGACAGGAACCACACAGCCAAAATACCCACCAAAACCAACAGATTTAAAAGCTACGTGCGCTGCAAAAGCTGCGGCAGCTGCATCCTTCCTGCAGGGAGGGTCGGGTACCGGCTCCCGCCTGCGCAAGCCGCAGGAGCCGGGGGGTCCCAGCCAGCCTCCCGCCACGCTGATTTCGGGTCTGAGCTCTCTGCGCTCAAGCACGCGGCATCGGGGCAGGAAAGCTTCATCGCAAGCAGCAGCTTTCCCCGCCGCGGGGAACGTGGTGCCCCGGGACCACCGACCCCGAGGTTTCTCTTTGGCAGGTTTGCGTCACCCCCCGTAGCCCTCCCCCCCCCACCCGCCCCCGTTACTTCTTGAAGAACTTCTTGTTGAGGAGGAAGATGAGCAGGTTGACATTGACCTTGGCCTTATCGAACATCTTCATGACGGCTACACCCTCGTATTGCAGCTGCAGCAGGTCCTGCAGGAGAGGTGACCGTCACCACCGCCAGCCCCGCGCGCCCAGCCAGGGGCTGTCCCACCCTCGGCACCCAGCAGCAGCGTCGCCCAGGGGAGAGGGGAGCCGGGTTCGCATCAGGACACGCAGATGCACGGCGAGGCTGTCCCCAGCTCGGGGCAGGGCTCCCCATGGGCTCCGAGTCCCCCCAAAAGCAGCCAGGAGCGGGGACACCATGGGCCCCCTGCACGCCCAGGCTGCCCTGCGGCACCCGCAGCCCCAGGACGGGCTCCCCACCTGGTAGTGCAGCTGGAACCGCTCCATGTCAATCCCCATGAATTTGGCTTTCACCTGGAACCTGCCCGATTCCTCGCAGGGGATGATGTCAAAAATCACGTTCTTGAACCTGAAGGACAGAGCTGCTCACTACCAAAAGGGGCTTCACGGCTTTAACGCAGCCAAGGAGCGGGTCACCCACCCAGCGCAGCCCCCTCGGCACACACGAGGCCGGACCCACAGCCCGAAACCCCCCCGTCCGCATCCCAACCCTCCCGTGCTCTCCTGGCAGCACCCGAAACAACGCGCCCCATCCTGGGAGGGGGAGGACGGTGGGCCCATGTGCACCCTCCTCCCGGGCTATTTTCCTCCACCTGCCCAAGCTTTGCGCTGCAATAGCTCGTCCCACAGACCAGGGGCTACGTACTGGCCGAGCGGCAGGTCCTCGATCTCCAGCAGCACCCCCTTCTCAAACAGCCGGGCCGCCGTGTAGCGCAGCGGCTGCAGCTTCTTGTTCTTCCCGCCGACCCTTGAAGAGAAGGGACCACAGGCTCGGAGCTGGTCTCCAGGCGGACACGACCCCTCGGACCCCACAACATCTCCAGCACTCACAACATCCAGAGAGCAATGAAAAAAAAAAATCTTTTTTTTTTTTTAAATTATTGGGTTTTTGTAAGGAAACGTACTTGTTGCTGGCTGCCAGGTTGTCGAGGCAGGTCTTGATGTACTGGTTGTAATAATCAATTTGCTCCTCGTAAAACAAGGTCTTGGCGTTGAGGCCCTCCAGGGTCTGTCTCAGCTTCAGGAGCTCCCCTTTGCGGTGCTGCCGGTAACGCCTCTGGTTGCGGATGTCCTGGATGAAACGAAGCCGCACAAGAAAGACGATATAACTCGCCCTGAGCTTTTTTGGAGCATGGGAGCGGGATCTCAGGGAGGTTTAGAGAGGTGACCTCCCAACTCGGACTCCCCCAGCACACCTTGGCCAGCTCATTGATGAGCTCCTGGTACTGATGGGCAGAGTCCACGAGCCCCAGGCTCTCCAAGCGCCGCAGGTTGCGGATGATCTTGCGCTTCTTCTCCTCCATGGAGAGCTGGCTGTTAGCAGCCAGGGAGCGGTTGCGTTTCAGCTTGGCGGGGGTCTGGGCGTCCCGCAGCGCTCGCCTGTGCATGAGATGGTCGTGGGAGGCTTCCTGGGGACGAGAAGGGGGTGAGCCTGGCACGCAGCTGGAATGGGACGTGAGGAGATGGAGCAATTAACCCCCCCCACTTGAATACGAGTCTCTCCTGGCCCAAAACATGTGCTTTCTCTGAAAAACAGGACCCAGCCACTGCTGGAGCATAAGAGCAGTGGCCAAGCCTTCGAGAGGAGCAGGGCAGCTTTTTGCTCGCACCTCGTTTGCCTTTTCCCCAAGAAGTTTTTTAGTTCATCCCCAGCAGCAGCCTCGCGCATCCCACCTCATGCTCCGAGGCCTGTGTCCACAGGATCTCCAGGAGGGAATCTCCAGGCTGGGACTGGATCACGTCCACCAGCATCTGCTTGGTGCTAGAGACCAGAGGGAGAGGTCAGGTGTCCTCTCCGGACCGTCACCCTCCTCCACCAGAGCCACACGTTATTTAGTTGCCTCCCAAGGCTTTCCTACCCCCCTTGAGCATCCCAGCTGGCACCCCAACCCCCAGCAAGCTCCCCTGAAGCCCACAGAGCCTGTCCTCACCTCAGCAGCAGGCTCCTCACGTCGTTCTCCTCGCTGCCGGCCGCCGGCACCAGCTTGCCGGTGAGGGTGAGGGAGATCTCCATTTTGCTGAGCTGGGAGAGCACCTGCTCGGCACTGCTGTCCGCCAGGCTGGGAACGCTCTCCCCTGCGAGGGCAGAGAGAGCCCGAGTAGCCACGTGGGGCTCAGGAGGGCTGGCTTCCCCGTGCCCAAAGCAATCCAGCTAGAGCTTCAGGCAAGAAAGGCATCCCCATCTCCATCCTCCTCCCGCCAGGGTGGGTGGTGGGCTCCAGAGCTCTACCTACCGACAAGGGACTGGACCGTAGGAAGCTCATCGAGATCTTCCAGAAGCTCATGCAGGGGGTCTCCGTGGTGCGGCGCGATGGAGTCCTGGTGCTCGAGCAGGAGCTGGATGGCGCAAGGGAGGAGAGTCAGTGGCAAAGGGGCATACAAAGAAACAGGGAGCGAAAGCCAGTCGGGAACGACGCAACGCCCGTTGCACCCGAGAGGGGACTGCAAAGTTCAGAGGTTCAGGGAAGGACAAGCAGCAGAGAACCTGCAGAAGCTTGTTTAAAAAGGAAAAAAAAAGGCCACGAGGAGCTATGCTGGTGGTGGGATACAGAAGAGCGTGATGAAACGCAGCAGAAAGCCCAGGCGGTGGGAGCAGAAGAGATGGAGCCTGCTTGCTTGGAGATGGGGTTTATACCCTACCTTGTGCGTGTTGATGAGCTCCCCCACTGTGATGTAGATGACCGGTTTGGCCACTGCCACCATCTCCGAGTACTCGTCCATGTTAAACCTCTCTTCTGGCTCAGGGACGCAGCAGGCAGCAGAGATGAACCTCCTGAGAGGAAGGACCTCTTTGGTCAGCCCCAAAAACCCTGCTGCCGGCTCGTAACCGCCCTCCCACCCCGATGCCATCCCAGTGCCCACCTGAACTTGTTGTGGGTGTCCTCCAGGTACTGGTTCACCCCGCAGAGATGCGCATTCTCCCTGTCGAAGGCCTTGCGAGCGGCCGCGTGCTGCAGCACTTTGGCGATGGAGCCCAGGCTGCGGCGGTGGTCAGGGTGCAGGGTCACCCCAGCCGAGATGTCCACGATGTCGAAGCCATCAGGGGCCACCACCGCCGGGTTCATGAAGCGGTAGTAGAGCAGGTTCCCCACGATCTAGGGCAGAAGACAGGCAGGGTGTTCAGGAGTGCGCAGGCTGGCGCCCGAGGCGGTGGTAGCTCAGCAGGGAAGGGTGTTTCATAGAATCATAGAATTGTTCTGGTTGGAAGAGACCTTCAAGATCATTGGGTCCAACCCAAACCCAGATTTCGTCCTTGTGCTGCCCGGTGGGACCCTTCCAGAGGAAACAGCAGCACAGAGAAGAGCCCACCATTGGCATTTCCTTAGTGGCTCAAGGAAAATGTTGACTTAAAGACATTTTTAAGTCAAGAGGACTTGACCTTCTGTGGAGGGATCCACATGTGCACACAGCTGAACCCCACCAAGCCACGCAGACCCCCCAGCCCCAGGGCACCTTGTCGATCTCCTCCTCCGAGGCCTTGGGGAATTTCTCAGCCAAGGATGTCCTCAGGATTTTGGCCACGTAGCGCATCCCATAGCTGAGGAGAGGGCAGGGAGAGGCCCGTCAGCGTGCAGGGCAGCACCAGGCTCAGCCACCCTGCCCCATCCCTAGTGGCCATCACCCAAGAAGGAGCAAGCCCCCAGCCTTGGGGCGATGGAAGAGCCCATAGGAGGGGCTGGAGGCTGCAGCATCCCTCAGCTGCTGCCAGCGCAGGCATCCCTGGAGGAAGCCCTCATCCTCCAAGACTACCGCAAAGCTCAGCTTCTTCCTTGCAGACACCTCAACACCAGTAGTAAAGCACTCGGAAATGGAGAGGCAAGAAGAGCCAGGCCACTGGGGCGTTGCTGGAGGAGCAGAAGCAGCAGCGCCCACAGATATTTGGGTTTCCCCTTATTGACAGTGCAATAACTCAGTCCTGCAGCAACTAAGGGGCTGGGAAGGGCCCCGTGACCCAACCTCCCTTTCTAAGGCCTCGCTGGAGCTACCTTCAAGCCAACAGCACTGCAGGAACGCGCGTACAAAGCATCGAGATACATACGGGATCTTGTCTACAGAAGAGGTGATGGCAGAGACGAACTTGTCCGTCATCGCGAGGAGGTTGCGGATAGAAATATCCAGCCGCCTTTGGACCTCGGGGTGGCTGAGAGCCTGCTCGGGGCTGACCTCGTACGGGAGCTTGCTGCAGATGGACAACAAGGTCCTCATCACCATCCCAGCACCCGTCACCCTGTGCTCAGGGTAAGCCTCCTTGCCCAGGGCCTGACCTTTTCTGCCCGCTCTGCGACTCAGTCTGGTTGATCCACGCCTTGTAGATGTCCACAGGGTTGGTGCGGATGCTGAGGGTCTTGTCCTGCAGGACCTCCTGCACCGGGCCGCCCAGGATCTGCCGCAGGGCGTTCTGCCCACGCGCGTTGCGGTAGAAGCTGACCACCAGCCGGATCACCGTGGCATTCCCTGTCAGGATGTCGTGGACATGGTCCACCTTGGACCTGGGGAGAGAGATGGGGTGGATGGGATGAAGGGGATGGACCAGTGTGTGTGTTCTCCAACACAGCAGGCAGCAGCCAGAGGAGATAACCACATCCAAGCTGATGCCCCTGGTCCAGCCTTTTCCCAGACCTGTCCCCAAAGGGTGCACCCATGGCCACCCACCTGATCTCCTCCTGCAGTGCCGCTTTGAAGAGCTGGAGCAGCAGGTAAGCCTCCCGTGCGTTGGACGCGTAGTTGTAAAGTGTAAAGATCACCGACTCCATGAACTTGGTGGACTTGTTCTGGGGCATCTGGAAGATCAGCCTGGCCAAGTATACAGGCTGGGTCTGCAGGGACGAGGAACACCAAGCTAATCCCAAGTGTCGTGGGGTGGTGGGGTGTCCCCACACTGCTCCCCCAGCTGTGCTGGGCATGGCAGAGCCCCACCAGCCCCACCTGCAGCAGGTAGAAGAGATGCTGGTAGGCCTCCAGCTTCTGCCGCTTCTCCTTGCTGAGTGACTTGAGCCCCTTCTGCTTGTCTATGGACATCATCTCCGAGAGCTGCTCCTTGTTCTTCTTGGTCAGCTTCTTGCAGTGGGAGACCACCTCCTGGAACCGCGTGGGCAAGGAGAGAGAAGCGTTGGTGACTGCCAGCACGCTCCGGCATTCAGCCCAGCTTCCAGGAAAAGGGAGCCAGAGGCACCTCAACGCT
Organism: Phoenicopterus ruber ruber; assembly: GCA_009819775.1. Taxonomy (NCBI): domain Eukaryota; kingdom Metazoa; phylum Chordata; class Aves; order Phoenicopteriformes; family Phoenicopteridae; genus Phoenicopterus; species Phoenicopterus ruber. The sequence goes on from CM020242.1 coordinate 1,997,027, forward strand.
CCCCAAATCCCTTCAACTGCTTTAAAAGCGAAGTGGAGGGACGTTCAAGCTGTGATGCCAAGGAGGGGAGGACCCGCTCCGTGCTGGCTGAACAGCTTGGACGCCGTGGCAGTGCCGCGTGCGGTGGCCAAGGTCCTCCCCCCGTCGCCATGCTCCCCACCTGCAGCGTGATCCTGTTCTTGACCAGCAGCCCGATCTTGACGTCCATGAGGTCCAGGTTGCTCTCCAGCTGCCGGCTGGCACGGATCCTCTTCACCACCTCCTCCTGCAGCCGCAGCACCTCCGACTCCTCCCAGAAGTCGTGCTGGCTCTGCTCCAGCAAGTGGATGAAGCGCCGGACGATGCTCAGCGGCGGGCTCCTGGCGTGGACTGCGGCAAGGCACGGCGCCGCCGTGACCACGCGTGGGGGAGACTGAGCAGCCGCCCCCACCGCGGACCCTCGGACCCCCAGCATCTCGCAAAGACACCCCATCCTCCTCCCCAAAAAAGCATCTTCTTGCAGCACCAGGACACAGGACAAGACGGTGCCGCGCTCTGCAACACCTCCCCGGGAAGCCTTCAGGAGCAGAGGGGCAGCAAGGGCAACCCCAGGGCTGCTCTAGCTGGTGCCGAGGGGCCACCAAGCCTCGGCCACTCTCGTGCTCGCCACGGGGACACTGGTGGCCAGCCTGCCACCGCCTCCCCACCACGCGGGGCCAAGGAGGGAGGAGGCAGAGTCGCCTTCCCAATTAATTACAGCCACTTCAGGGCGGAGACGAGCAGGCACTTACCCAGCATCCTGTAATCCCCACGGGCCTTGTTAGCTCGCACAAAAGCCTGGATTTTAATTACAGCTTTAATCTGCCAAGACAAACAAGGGGGTGGGAGATGACTCCCCACAGCATCCCTGGAACACGCAGGGAGTGGAGGAGAGCTGGCCAGGCACCCGGCTGCCTGCTCCCACCGCTGGGAATCTGCCGATGCCCGGGATGAGGGTCTCCAAAACCCAGGAGGGATTTGGGGATTTCAGCCTCCTGGGCAGTCGCTTCCCCTCCACTTGCTGTATTTCACATGCTGCAGCAACTCTGGAGGCACAGCTTCGCCTCCTGCGGCCGACGCACCCTGCCCCCCAAATTTCCTTCCCCTCTAATGGGCATCTTGAAGTCCTTGTTGGTTTTTGATGGAACCGGAGTGGTTTTTCTCTCCTCACACTTTACAGAGCCCGATAGTTTGGCTTCCAGACCCACCAGGCATGTTTTCCTTCCCATCTGTCCCCCTACAAGGATGCACCAGTTTCTCCCTCCAGCTGCATGGCGAGCACTCAGGGGCAGAGGTCTGACCACGCGCTCAGGATCGTCCCCCTCCGTCCACCCCACACGCTCCCAGGAGCTGTTTTACTCCCCATCCCGTGACTCACATTCTGCCTGAAGTAGCGCAGCCTCTCCTGGTACTTTCTCCGAGCCTGCCACATCCTCACACCCGCCTGGATCTGGGAGAGACGTTCAAGCAGTTGGACGCTGGAAGAACTCGCTTGGCCAAAGTGAGCGAGTGGAAAGGGGGAAAACCGTGGGGTTTTTTGCAAGACGTCCTCCCCCAGCCCGAGCTCCCCCCATCCCCTCGCACGCTGCCCAGCCGTGCCCTGGTCCAGCTGCCGTATCCCCCCTGGCTGCCTCTTTACTGGGCGAGGGGGGAAATGCCACGCTCGTTGCCGAGCGGGCGGGCGGCGATGCCCAGTGTGGAGCAAAGGGTGAAGGAAGAGCCTTCCAAACCTTTATCGCAGCACCTGCGTTGGCTTGCAGGTAGCGCAGCCTCTCCAGGTAAGCTCTGCGCTGCTTGTACCCTCTCCAGCAAGCCTGGGCATGAGAAAAGACAACCGGCTACCGACATCTGTGCAAGGTCGCCCAGACGTCCGCTTGGTTTTTCAGAGAGCGCACAAGAATCATAGAATCATAGAATTGTTCTGGTTGGAAGAGACCTCCGAGATCATCGGGTCCAACCATTAACCTATCACTACCAAGTCCCCCACTAAATCATATCCCTTAGGGCCTCATCTAAACGCCTTTTGAATACCCCCAGAGATGGGGACTCCACCACCTCCCTGGGCAGCCTGTTCCAATGCCTGACAACCCTTTCGGTAAAGAAGTTTTTACGAATGTCCAATCTAAACCTCCCCTGGCGCAACTTGAGGCCATTTCCTCTTGTTTTGTTGTCTGTTACTAGGGAGAAGAGTCCGACCCCCATCTCTCTACAACCTCCTTTCAAGGAGTTGTAGAGAGCAATAAGGTCTCCCCTCAGCCTCCTTTTCTCCAGACTAAACATCCCCAGTTCCCTCAGCCGCTCCTCATAGGACTTGTGTTCCAGACCCTTCACCAGCCTCGTTGCCCGTCTCTGGACACGCTCCGGCACCTCAATGTCTGTCTTGGAGTGAGGGGCCCAGAGCTGACCCCAGCACTCGAGGGGCGGCCTCGCCAGGGCCGAGCACAGGGGGACGATCCCTGCCCTGGTCCTGCTGGCCACACTATGGCTGATACAGGCCAGGATGCCGCTGGCCTTCTTGGCCACCTGGGCACGCTGCTGGCTCGTATTCAGCCAGCCGTCAACCAACACCCCCAGGCCCTTTCCCGCCAGGCACTTTCCAGCCGCTCCCCCCAAGCCTGTAGCGCTGCCTGGGGTTGTTGTGACCCAAGGGCAGGACCCGGCACTTGGCCTTGTTGAACCTCATACAATTGGCCTCGGCCCATCGATCCAGCCTGTCCAGGTCCCGCTGTAGCGCCTGCCTGCCCTCCAGCAGATCAACACTCCCACCCAACTTGGTGTCAAGAAGAGAGGATAACACAGCACGGGGAAAGAGAACAAACCAGCAACCAAAGTGGCTGCTGTGAGGGAAACAAGCCCCGTACCATCCTCCGCGGTGCCGTGGGTGAGTCCTGGCTATTGAACGTACAGAGCAGCAAGCACTGGTGCTCCCCAGCCCCGCCGGAGGATGCTGCAAGCAGCCGCCCATGGTTTGCACCCCCCCGCAGAGCGGGGACGGATTCTGGCTACGTCACCTGGATCCTGATGGCAGCCGGCCGCTGCTCCTGCAGGATGTGCCGCTGTGCCGCAAACTCCCGGCGGACAAGGAAGCCCCGCAGCCGAGCCTGCAGCCTCACCACGAAGGCGACGTTGGATGCCCACAAGCACTCCCGGTCGTGCGCCGCGGTCACTCGGGCGATGACCGACTGCGGGGACACGATGCGCCGGCTCAGCCCCAGCGATGCCGCCAGCGCCCGCCGAGCCCCGTCCTCCCCTTACCTGGATCTCCTCCCGGCTCAGGTGCGTGGTGTTGAGGCCACCGTCGCGTGGGCGCTGCCAGCTGCCCTCAAAGGTCTGCAGGCTCAGGTAGTACTCGGCGCCGTCCGTCAGCCGGTGCCGGATCCAGCATGGCTTTGCGCTCCCTGCACACCGAGACAGAGAGGTGCTGCTGGGGGGTGCTGCTCTCTTGGGCAGGGGTGCATCCCAGGCTCCGGGGTGGGACGGGGGGGGAGTTTTTGCAGCCCCAAGCTTTTACCCGCTTGTCTCTTGGTGGCCATCAGAGCCGCAAGCTGCTCCTGGTACGCCGCAGCGCAGGCGCTCACCACCCCGCACAGGGCCACGTCAGGGTTGCGCAGCACCCGCAGTGTCTGCACCGCCTTCCCCTCCTTGATGGCCTGGTTGATGGCGGCAGTGCCCAGAGCCACTGCGGGAGCAGAGCAGGCTCACGTGAGCCCCTTCTCGCCTCCCCCCGCCGCAGCAGCCCCCTGGCCGGCGGGGCCAGCACCCAGCACCCACGCCGGGGAGAGCACTCACTCCTCCTGGCTGCCACCGTGTCCTGGTTAGCCCTGCAGACCCCCTCCTGGATCTCTTCCCACCAAAGCACAGCTCCAGCGTCCTCTGTGGCCTGCGAGACAGGGGGAGACGGGGTCTAGCGAGCTGGGCAGCCCCCCGAGACCTTCAGCCACGCTGGTCTTGCGCTACATCAACCCTCGAGCACCTCCTGCTTTGCAGGGTGCCACGCTGCCCGGGGGGATGCCACCCCACCTGGGCCTTCAGCCTTCGGGCCCGGGCCAGGACGTCGTGGTAGCGCTGAGCAGTCGGGAGGGCGATGTCAGGCAGGGCGGCCGCCGGCAGCAGCAACGCCGCCAGAGTCTTCTCGGGATCCGCCTGCACCAGCGCCTCGTTGATCAGGCGGACAGCGAGGACGCCTGCACGGGAGGGAAGGGACAGGCGGTTCAGCCCCCCCCCGATGCGCCCAATGGAGTCTCAGCCCAGGCAGTGTGAGGTTCTCTAGTGTCTCGCTAGGGCCGGGCGCGCAGCGCAACCTCCCTCCCGGAAAGTTTGCAGAAGCCCTTGCTCGACCAAAGCCCACGCGGGCAGGACTCACGGTCGTTTTCGTCTTGCACTGATGAATTGGTGTTGTTCACGCTGTCCTGAATGTCATTCCAGCTCAGGAACTCAGCTCCTGCTTCCCTAGCTTGGCCTTTCAGCTGCAGTAAGTCCTCAAAATACCTGCAAGAGAGACACAGGGCAACGGCTCGATGCATTTTAGGCAGGAATGGTGTTTGCCAGAATCAGCTACCTTGCTTTTCAAAGGGGAAAAGGTAAGGCACAGGGCAGGCAGGCTGGTGAAACAAGCCCACGCAAAGCCCGGGCCCCCGACCGTCCCATCCAAAGGGTTGCCCCACCCTGCCCAGACACGGAGGCCGTCTCCTTACCGCTGCACATTTGCATCCGCAACGCCCGAGAGGCCCAGGGTGGGGCTGACCAGGCTGCTCCAGAGCCCGTCCGGGTCCCCAGTGTCCAAGGCTCGGTTAACCAGCGCCACGGCCGAAAGCATCTCCACAGCCACGAACAGCTCCTCCTGCACCAACTCACCCTGCATGGGGCAGGCAGAGACATTGACCCCCCCGTCCCCATCCTCCAGCCCCAGCAGCCTCCCCAGGCATGGGGGAAGCACCCCCAGTCCTAGCAGAGGTGCCGATCCCCCCCCACCGATGGGACCCACAGCCCGTCCCCGGAGGAGCTCTCACCCGCGGGTGCTGGTGCTGCAGCAGGGCCAGCTGGCACTGGTACAGGGGGGCGGCGAGCGGGTACATGTGGGGCAGCTGCGCTGCGGGGTCCGTCAGCGCCTCCAACGTTTCGGCTGGCATCCCTCGGCGGATGGCCGCGTTGATCCGGCTGACGGCCCGCAGCACTGAGGGAGAGACCAGGGCACGGGTGGGTTGCAGGAGGTGGCCGTGCCCCATCTCCCCTGGGGCACTTGGCCAGGCTGCCGGCAGGGCCACCAGCTCCCGGGGATGCACCGGGCAGCAAAACCTGCCGCAAGCACCGTGTCCAGCCCAGCCACTCACTGGCTCGCTCCTCCTCGCCCTTCTTGTTCGCCGCGAGGATCCCTGCCTCCACCTCCTCCTGCTCCAGCAGGTCCACGTAGCCCAGCTCCTGCAGCGGGCAGACAAAGGGGCCTCTGGTCTCTCACCAGATCCTGCTTGTGCTGACAGAGCAGCCGCGCTCAGACCCCTTGCAGAAAGCTGCTGATCCGCAGAGTGACCCCCTGCCTGGGGGGGACCCCCCCTCCTCCTGGGGACCACTGCAGCCCTGGGGTGCCACCCCGGCATGGGTACCCCGTGCCCGCAGGCTCCCGCCAGCCCCTACCAGCGCCTTCTGCTCCCGGTCCATGCTGAGCTGCTCCAAGTAGCGGTGGAGGTTGTCCCGCTGGAGGCAGCGCAGGGCCAGGACGGGGTCCTGCAGCGCGCGGTACAGCGCCGGCGCGTCCTGTCTCTCCAGGGCATCGTCCACGTCCTCCAGAGCTCCGTGCACTGGGAGAGAGGCCGGTTTACACCCAGAGAAGGGGAGCAGGTAAATCATCCCACAGTTCCAGGGAGCAAAGGGAGCTACAGTTGAAGCCTGCATACCAATAATTTTAATTTCTCCTTGGAAATGCCCACTCAGCCCCGCTCTCCGCGGGGTCTGAAGCTGGCCTGAGCCGACAGCCCCTTCCTGCTATGCCCACCACCCCAGGCAGGCTCTCCCCTGTGGCCTGGGGTACCACAGCCCCCCCGTAAGCTCTGGAGACCCCGGGAGGGAAGCCACAGCTTTGCTCACCGTTCACTTTGTTGATGTTCCCTTGGATTTCAGCCTGGGTCAGACACCGGTCGTAGATGTCCTCTCCCTCGGGGATCACCTGCAGGTACTGGAGAGGGACTCCCCACCCTGAGCTTTCCGCCCAAGCGCACCCCAACGGCGTGTAGCGGGGGGTCCCCTGCAGGTGCCTGGGCTCATTTCCCAACCCCAAGCCCTGGGTCAACCAGCCCCCAAAGAGGAATCATTTCCCCACCACTTTTCCCCCCCATCTTCTGCTCCCAGGCTGTGTTTCACCCACCAAGCATGGGGACGGTCTCTGACCAAGAGGGACCCCTCCAACTTGAAGCACCCACATCACTGAAGGGCTGCTCCTCTCCCAGCCCCCCCAGGACCCCCCAGACCCTCCTCACCCTGTTCCTGGCATTGCTGCCCTTCTCCAGCTTTGCCCGGTGGAGCACCTCCTGGTAGGCGCCCACCAGGACCTCACGCAGGTCGAGGAGCATCGCGCTGGGGTTGCGGAGGGCCACCATCGTCTGCGCCGCCACCCCCCGATCCACCGCTTCGTTGATCGCCAGCACGGCGGCGTGGACTGGAGACCAAGCGGGAAGGAGGCGAGTGAGACGGGGCACGGAGGGCTGTGCCAGACCATCCGCTGCACCCCTGCGTGCGGTGGGACAGAGCCACGCCACGCACGATGGTGGGAACCCCCCTTCTCAATGAAGAAACTGCAGTCTCCAGCGCCCGGGAAGTCTCAGTGTCTTTACAGTGAGCCCAGCTAATGCAAAACCCCAGGTGCTGGTGGCTGGGAAGGGGCCGTGCCAGCCCTTGGAGCCAAGGAGAGCATCTCGGAGCATCTCTCAGAGCATCGTGCAGCTCGCTGGCCCCACATTTGACATTCAGGGGCTGAGCCAAGATCCCACTGCGGGCTGATGCACAGCACCGCTCCCCCCGCCAGCACCCATCACCTGCTGCTTCGTCCACCGAGAGCTCGTTGGCCAAAATGCCCCCGATCTTGCTGAAGGCGGGCAGCTGCAGGCCGTACTTCTCCAGCTCCCGCTTCATGTTGTTGATCTCCTCCTCTGGAGCAGAGCACAGAGGCATCACCGCTCAGCACCGTGGTCCAGCACCGGAGCAGGGGCAGCCAGCAGAGCCCCCTGCTCCCCCGCCAAACCGGAGGGGTGCGGAAAACACCCGCACCGGGGCAAGCGTCACCAAGACAGCTTTGGAAAAGCTTGCCCAAGGTCTTCATTCCCCACATCCCTCCCACCGCAGGGATCCCAGAGCGGCGTTGGCAAACCCCCGCCGCCAGCCCCCAGCCCAGGTTCCCCCACGCGGCGCCGTACCCGTGAAGTCCACTTTCCCGTAGAGGTCCTGGATCTGAGGAGCCAGCCCCAGCTTGAAGAGGTACAAGCTGAAAGACGAAGGAGACGCACGCCATGACCGCGCAAGTCACTTGCTTCTCCCTCCCAACGCTTCTGCAACACCCAAGGCTGTCCCCCCAGCCCCGGGGGTGATGCCACCGAAGGGCTCGTGAGCATGAACATGAACCATGACAAGTTTTGGCCCCGGGACCAGGCCAGGGACACCCACCTGAGCGCATGGATGCAGTAGACCACCCGGGGCATGTTCTTCTTGTCATAGATGTCGGTGGTCTCCGGGTGGAAGATCTGCCAGCAAGACAAGAGACAGCTCAGGTGGAGGCAGCACCGAGATGGTCCCCAGGGAGGATGGTGTCCGAGGGTGGGGGGACAAAGCCCCCCTGCAATGGGCCGAGCCAGCAGCCCCAGTGCTGCCCCGAGGGCGAAGGCCAGCACGTCCCCTGGCCCGGGGAGAGCGGAGGGGACACGTTACCGAGGGAAGCCCCACGTGGCTCATGGCATCGCGCCAGTAGTTGATGTTATCCGTGTGCCGAAAGTGAAGCCCAGCTGCCTGGAAGAGAGGAAGCCGGGGTCAGGCTGAACCCCACCTTCTCCAATCCCCAGGGTCCCCCTCTCCCTCAAACCCACCCAGCCAGGGCACAAGGTTAAAGACGGGGGCAAAGCCCGCGACCCCCCAGGGCAGCGCAGCTCAGACCCCGTTTGCAGCCCTGCTCTATTAAATTGTCCTTTATCGCTTGCAATCAGAATGTCCCCTCCCACTTTGCACTCACCGGTGACGGAAAGGTCCCTGCGAGTTTCGGGGTACGCCCTAAGGAACACACCCCCCAGCGCCGCAGTCTTACCTTGTACCGCGTCTGCTCGCGGTCGTAGATCTTCTTCAGAGGGACCGCGGCGGGGGCAAAGCAGTGGCCCAGCTTGGCCAGGAGGACCCCATTGCGCAGGCTCTCTTCCAGCTCCGTGGGGGGGGGCAGCTCCTCGCTCAGGCAGGCCTCCATCCAGCTGGCAGGGCAGAGACAGGGCACGTCGCGGACCCCCAGTACCCCCACCCGGACCCCTTCTGGGCAGGAGAAGCAGTACCCGAAGGAGACACCCCCCCGCCCCCCTCCCCACCCCGTAAATCCCCCCCCGCAGGGAGGGGTCGGCTCCCACCCCTTTGCTGGGGGGTTTAACAGGCGGGTGTTCCTCAGTTTGTGTGTAACAGCACAGCTGAGTGCCCCCCAAAAAAACACCCCCCAAAACCACCATGAAGGGTCAGAAAGCACCAGGACCAGGCTGGATTTTGCAGCTTTACGCCTTGCAGGCTCCCCCCACCCAGCCCCCCTGTGCCTTATCGCCTCCCCCCCCTTGCCCTCCTTTTCCCCCCAAATTTGAGCTCGAGGCAGAGGGGGGCCCCACGTCCAGCCCCACCGCTTGGCTTCCTCCAGGTGACACAGGTACTGGTAGGCGACGTTCTGCCGCCTCCGCTCGTCCATCTCCTCTGCGGTGAGGCGCTCATCTGGGCGGCAACAGGGGCGCAGCGTCAAACCCCGCTATTCGGGGGGGCTTTAAGCACCCTTCCCCACCCAAATTAAGATTTCCCAAAGGGAGGGCAGGTTTTGGCACGGCAGCCCGCCTGCGCCTCCCGCGGCGCCGAGACCCGGCGGTGACGGTGACACCGGCCGGTTTCCAGTTTCCCTTTTTCCCAAAGTAACGGCCGTGGCCGGCACCGGGGGCAGGGGGGGACGGGACGGGACACGGCTGCAGGTTTGGGGTCCTTTTGTACCGCTGGTGCTGGAGGCACCCACGGCTGCTGGGTGGCACCCACCAGCACCCCGCAGTCCCCAAAACACAGCCCCTCCAGCTTGTCCCCTGGTGCCTGAGGCCCCCCGCTGTCCCCCACCCAGCCACACCCCCAGACCTGCCAGCCCCCCACACCCACCTGCACCCCAACCCTCCTGCACCCCTCACCACTGCCTACCCCTCACATCCACCTGCCCCCCAAACCTGCCTGTCCCCCCACATCCACCTGCACCCCAACCTTCCTGTGCCCCACACCACTGCCTGCCCCCCACATCCTCCTGCACCCCCAAACCTGTCTGTCCCCCCACACCACTGCCTGCCCCCCAGACCTGCCTGTCCCACCACACCCACCTGCACCCCAACTCTCCTGCACCCCACATCTACCTGCACCCCCAAACCTGTCTGTCCCCCCACACCACTGCCTGCCCCCCACATCTACCTGCACCCCCAGACCTGTCTGTCCCCCCACACCCACCTGCACCCCACACCACTGCCTGCCCCCCTCATCCGCCTGCACCCCACCCCTCCTGCCCCCCACATCTACGTGCACCCCCAGACCTGCCTGTTCCCCCCCGCCCTCGCACCCCCCATCCTCCCGCCCCACATCGCTGCCCGCCCCCCAAGTGCCAGCGCCCCCCGCCCGGTGCCGGTCACTCACGGCGCACCGGCCCCGCTCCCTCCATGGCTGCAGCCGCTGCGGCCCCACCCGCGATTTGAATCTCCCGCCGCCCACGTGGCGCCGCGCGAGGGCCGCCGGGCGCTGTAGTCCGGCACCGGCGGCGGCAGCGGGGGCGCGCGGGACGGGCGCGCGCGGGGGTGCGGGGGGAGCCCATGGGTGCGGGGGGTGGGCACACACCGGGGTGTGGGGGAAACCTCGGGGTGCGGGGGGACCCCCGGGGTGCAGGGGGTGGGCACACACCGGGGTGCAGGGGGAGCCCCAGAGTGCGGGGGGTGGCACGCACTGGGGTGCAGGGGGAACCCATGGGTGCAGGGGGTGACACACCGGGGTGCGGGGGAACCCTGGGGTGCAGGGGGTGGGCATGCACCGGGGTGCAGAAGGAACCCCAGAGTGTGTGGGGTGGCATGCACCAGGGTGCAGGGGGACCCCAGGGTGCAGGGGGTGACACACACTGGGGTGCAGGAGGAGCCCATGGGTGCAGGGGGTTGCGCACACCGGGGTGCAGGGGGAACGCCAGGGTGCAGAGGGTGGGCACGCACTGGGGTGCAAGGTGAGCCCAGGGATGCAGAGGGCATGCTGGGGTGCAGGGGGTGGGCACACCCAGGCATCAGCACACGCACGGGGCACCCCCTGGCGCGCCAGAGGCTCAGCACGCACGGGGACCCACGCACGGGCACCGGCAGGGTCCGCGGGGGACGCCCGGGGGTCTGCACAGGCCAGGGCAGCCGGCTGTCAGCAGGGGCACACCCGGCCCCACCCGCCTCTGCCCACCCCGGCGGGGGCTGCTGGGGCACCCCGACACCCGCTGGGCCAAGGGGCCAGGCCTGCACCAGACCCAGGACGTGCCGGCCGGTCCCGGGGTGCCCTTCACCCTCGCTGCACCCTGCCCGTACGTCCATCTGCTCCAAACCAGGAACGTGCCCCCCATTAAACAAATCCACGGCGCCTGCCACGAGCTCGCCGGGACGGCGAGGGGCCGGGTGCGCCACCCCTCACACGGTTCGCGCCGCGCTGCTGAGCCAAGTTGCCATGGCACTGTACACCGCGCTGGTGACGGAGACGAAACCGGAGCCAGCCGGGCCATTGCGGGAACGTGCCTGCCCCGGGCGGAGACCTGGCTTTGTCCCAGCTTGTGCGTGCCACGCACGACCTTGGCTCTTTCTTGGCGCTCACAAGCTGCCTGTGCTCCAGCGCCGGGCCTTAGGCACCGGCATCCCTCACCCGGGGGCTGCGACCCGCTCCGGGCGGCTTTCCGGGCGGCCCAGCCCCGGCGGGACTCGGAGGCGCGTCGGACATCCTCCGTCCCCATCCGGCGCGGCTGCAAGCGGTGGCGATGCCCCGTCCCTCCCCTCCACGCCCTCGGCACCTTTTGCACCTAAAGAACAAATAGTAAGTGCGTGCAACTGGTTATTCTGCCTCCCAAAAAGACACCCCGGGACCCCCCACCCCGTGCTGCGGCGTCCCCCCCTCCTCCCCCAGCGACCCCTCTCCGCTCTGGTGGCCATGAAGGTTTGCGGGAGGCAGGAGCCGAGTGCAGAAGCTGGGCTGGGGTCCTCCGTGGAAAGGCCTTGTTCCCCCCTGAAACTTTAGCAGGAAACAGGCTACAAGACTTTTCTGGTTTGTTTTTTTTTTAATAATACTCTAAAATAACAGTGCTGGTTTCAAGGAAACCCAGGACCGCGCTGGCTCGGGCTGCCTGCTGCGTCTCTCTTGCAGGCAGGTCGCTCACCCTGCCCATGGCTTCGGAGGAGGCTGCTGACCTGGGAGAACAGCCCGTGGCCCCCGCGGCCCCCGCAGCCGGGATGAAGAGCCGGAAGAAAGGAAAGGAAAACCCCGAGGCCGGGGAAGATGCCCAGGAGGGAGGGGACGAGGTGGCGGGGCGGGAGGCCGAGATCGAGGGGCTCACGCGAGCCGGGCGCCGGGCGCTGGCGCTGGGCGATGCACGGGAGGCAGTGGGGTGCTTCAGGAAGGCGCTGCTCCTCTCCGGGGGCACAGCGAGCCCCCGGCTCCGCAGGGCTTGTGCCTTCAACCTGGGGGCTGCCTACGTGGAGACCGGGAAGCCCAAAAAGGGCCTCGAGTTCCTCCTGCAGTCCCAGCCCTTGGAGGGGGAGAGTGAGGAGCACTTGGGGGACCTTTATTTCAACATCGGGGCGGCTCACGAAGGGCTCCAGGACTTTCCGAAGGCCCTGGAGCATTTCAGCAAAGCCACCGGCCACGATCGCACGATGCAGGCTGGCAGCCGAGCAGGGACCCGCGTGCAGATGGGCTGCTGCTACCTGGGGATGCGGGAGCCGGCGCGAGCCGCGCGTTGCTTCCTGGACGCCGCACAGACCTATGTGGCAGCCGCAAGCCCCGAGGCCGCCGCGGTGGCTCTGAGCAGGGCGAGCAGCTCCATGCTGCAGAGCCGACAGTTCAGGGCAGTGGAGATCGCGGGGGTGCTCGCCCGGTGCCACTTGCTCTGCGAGAGCATCCCTGACCCAGCCCTGCAAGGTAACGCCGTGCCGCACCCTTTGCTCTCGGTGCCCCGGGGAGCAGCGCCCGCACCCAGCTTTTCCTCTCTGCCCCGCAGGGAAACTCTACAACAACATCGGCCTCGGCTACTCCCAGCTCTGCATCTTCTCCCTGGCTGCCGAGAGTTTCGAGCGGGCCCTTGCCCTCTGCGGCGGCGAGCCGGACCGGCGCAGGGAGGCTGCGCTGCTGCAGAACCTGGGTGCTGCCCACAACGCCCTGCGCAGCTTCGGCACGGCCCTGGGCTGGCACCGGCGAGCAGCAGCGCTGCACAGTAGGTCGCACCAGTATCTCTTGTTCTCGGCTTTGCCGGATGTGCTGGCTCGGGATGGAGCCCCGTGTTCCAAATTCCAGGTGCTCTAGGGAACCGGAGAGCGCAGGGGCAGTGCTTCGGTAACCTGGCGTACGCCTGCAGCCAGCTCGGGAACCACGAGGCTGCCGCAGAAAACTACCTGCACGCCTTGCAAGCCTTCCGTGACTCGGGTAAGGGGGGGCGCAGGCAAATCATCCCTGTGCTGGGGGCTCCGCAGCATCAAGGCGGACTCAAGCCAGGCCTGCGCTGGATCCAAAGGGTGCCAGCGACATTCCCTCCCAGGACCTTGGCTGCGATGTGCTGGGCCAGCACTGATGCTGCCCTCCACCTCCCAGGGGACGTGCAGGGGCAGTGGCAAGCGTGCGAGGGGCTGGGAGCAGCCTGCTTCCGCCTGGGAGACCCCCAGAAAGCCATCGGGCACTACAAGGAGGCCCTGACTTTGCTTTCCCACTGCCAGGTAAGGCACGCTGGGGAAACCCCCGAGGCCAGACCCTCCTGTGCGCCACGGGGCGACTGCCCCAGCCCTGGGGCAGAGCCACTCGGCCCAGCCGGCGCGGGGCTCTCTCCTCCACAGGACACCCCCAGACCTGCCCGCGAGCGTGTCGTGCAGGAGCTCACCGACGCCATCCAGCACCAGCTCCGCCTGCACGGCCGCCTCTCCCGCAGGGGCGGCTGGGTGCCTGCCCCGGCCCCGGTGAGCATCACCCCGGGTGCGTGGGGCAGATCGGGGTGCTGGGGACTGACACCCCAAATGGGGTGGGTGGAGAGAGGCACCAGGGTTTGGTGGACAGAGGGACACGTGTGTGACACCCCAGACTGTCCCTCCGTCCTAGCAGGACCCCGGCCAGCTGCAGTTTTGCTCCACGCTGCCCCACGCCAGCAAGACACGGCTCCGGGGGAGCGAGGCGTGAGTAGGAAAGCCGCCATCCTCTCCCTCCTTCCTCCATGGATGAGTTCCCAGCATCACCCAACATAGAAATCTTCCTTCCTTCCACCCCAGGTCCCTCGGGGGGAAAGCTGGGGATGCGCTCCATGTGCCTGTGCCAGGAACACGTCCTGGGCGTTCAGGTAGGAGGGAGCAAACTAAAACCCAGACAACTCACTTGAGCCACGCAGCCCGTTTCTGCTGGAGCCAAGGCTGCGGCATGGCCTGGTGCCGGACTCCTGCCTCTTTGCCCTTCCTCCCCGGAGGCACAGCAGCGGCCCCGACTGACGGCCCCGCGCCGGAGCCCCGCGACCCACGCGGACGCCCGGACACCTCCAAGGGGGGCACGACTGGTCCCAGCGCAGCGCCCGGGCGTCACAGTCAGCCCCACGCGAACAGGTGGGCGAGGGGGAGGCACCCCAACCCAGCCCCTTGCTCCCAAACACCAGATTCTACCCCTTGCGGTAGCAGCGAGTGGCATCGCCCCAGGGACTTCTCATGGTTCAAGGTGAAAATCCACGTCTGGGTCACATTTTCAACTTAAGTTTATGTAGATACAGAGGAAAGCAAGCGACCGTAATGCGCCTCCAACTCAACCAGCTGACAAAAATCGTGCTGGTTGTGGTTGCATCGTAGATTTTAAAAGATGCGGAATTCTGGGGAGCGCGTTTGGGGTAATTGAAGCTGAAATTTGGGGAGGCTTTGGTAACTATGCGAGAGGGGAGAGCTCGTCACACAGATGCTCTCCATCACCTCCACATGCGCCGTCTCTGCTTTGCTCCCAGTAACCTGAACACCCCCCGCCCGTGCCTGGCCCCGCCGCACCACGGCGGCCTCCAGCCGAGTAAGTACCAAACGCAGCCGGAGCTTCGCTTCCCCGAGCCGAGGGTCGTGGGTCTCACGCTGTTTTTCACAGGGCATCGTGAGCGTCAAACCCTCTGGCCGAGGTCCCCGCAGCGGTAGGTGACAGGCTAGCGGAGTGGGCAAGGGAGCGGACGGGAGGTCTGGGCTCCGGGTGTCCTCTGAGGGGAGGGTTCAGGGATGGAGACCGCCCCGTCAGGGCTTGGGACCCCCCTGCTCCTTCCAACACCCACGTCCCCAAGCCCAAAACCACGGGGGCTTGGGATTTTGGCACCTTGTAGCCAACCCCAAACCCCAGCCCAGGGTGGATTCAGGTGCCCCGTATGAAATCGCCCCCCCCCCCGTCCCCCCATCCTCCCTCGCCGGGCACCCCCACACCCCGTAACGCCCCGGTGGCCTCGCTGCCTCCCAGCCCCGCCAAGGGCCCCGCGAGCAGGACGCTGTCCCTCGTCTGCAGCCTCGTGTGACGGCGGAGGACACCGGCAGCTTCCCACGGGCACCGGCAGCGGGGTCCGGCCCGGCCCGGCCCGGCCCGCGCGTCCCCCGGGGCAGGGCCGAGCTGCCGGGGGTCCCCGTCTGCGGTGCTTGAGCCAACACGGTTTTCAATCCGCTCCTTTGCCGTCCTCCTGTCCGTGCTGCGGGGCCCGGGGCGGCGGGGGGGGGGTGTGGGTCGAGGGACCGGGGGCGGGCTGCGAGCCCGGCACCGCCCCGCGCCACGGGGATGGGCGCTCGGCCGCGCTCCGCCCCGGGGCGGCCCCTGCGCCTGCTCCGTGCCCTGCTCCGAGCCGCGCCGCTCCGTGCCGAGCCGAGCCGGGCCCGCCGCATGCCGGGGCCGCGGGCGCTGCTGGGGCTGGGGCTGCTGGTGGCGGCGGGGGCGCGGGCGGGCGGGCGCTGCCGGGGCTGGGAGCGGAGCTGGGACCGGGGCTGGGAGCGGGACCGGTGCCGCCCCCGCCGCGCCATGCACGGGCCCAGCGCGGGGCCCGGCCCGCGGGGGCTCCGCTTCCTCGGGTACGGCTGCGGAGGGGGCGTGCGGGGACCCGGGGGTGCACGGGGGGGGGGAAAAGGGGGGCCCCGAAAAGTGCAGCGGTGTCCGGAGGGTGGTAGAGGGTGCGGGGGGTGCTTGGGGGTCCGGAGGGTGCAGGGGGGTAACAGGGCGGAGCGGGGCACGGGGGGGGCTGAGGGGTGGGGCAGGACGCGTGGGGGTGCAGAGGGGCACGGGGGGGCTCAGCGTGGGGAGCTGGTCCCGGCCCCCTCCCGCACTCGCCGGCACTTTGCAAAGCCGAGGGGACTGCAGGTGCTCCCGGGCTGGCCCGGAGCCCGCAGAGCCGGGGCCCGGCCCGCGTTTCGAGGCGCCCAGGGGTGCCCTCCTCCCTCCGCAGGCAGGAGGAGGCCCAGGCCATTGACCAGGAGCTCTTCACCGAGTACAAGTTCAGCGTGGACCAGCTGATGGAGCTGGCGGGGCTGAGCTGTGCCACCGCCATCGCCAAGGTGGGCGCGCGAGAGGAGGCAGGCGGTGGTCCCGGGGCGTCCCGGCCCTGTGCCCCCACTTCCCCAGCATGACCCTGCGCCTCCTGTCCCACACCAGGCCTACCCGCCCAGCTCCTTCACCACCAGCCAGCCCAGCGTGCTGGTCGTGTGCGGGCCGGGGAACAACGGCGGCGACGGCTTGGTCTGCGCCCGGCACCTGAAAATGTTTGTGAGTCTCTCGTGCAGGCGGCTGCACGCTCCCCCTGCGGAGGGGGCCCGTCCCCGTGCGCCCCCGTACCCGCCAGCTTTGGGGTTCCCGCTCCTCGGGCAGTGCTGGGTGCCAGAGCGCTGCTCAGGTCCCTCCTGCTCTTGCAGGGCTACGAGCCGACCGTGTATTACCCCAAGCGCCCCAGCAAGCCCCTGTTTGAAGGTTTGACCACCCAGTGCCAGAAGATGGACATCCCCTTCCTCTCCCAGTTCCCGGCCGAGGTGAGGAGCAGCCCCTGGCTAGGGAGCGCCCGCCCTCGGAGCCGTGCTCGGGGCTGGTTTTCACCCGCTGCCTTCCCCGCCACAGGCTGCGCTCATCGATGAGCTCTACGGCCTGGTAGTGGATGCGATTTTTGGGTTCAGCTTCAAGGGAGCGGTGCGGGAGCCCTTTGGCAGCATCCTCAGCACCCTGCAGCGCATCACGGTGCCCATCGCCAGCATCGACATCCCCTCGGGTGAGTAACGCCCGGACCTGCCGGAGTAAGGTGCCCGGCCGGGGTCTTTTTGGCTCCAGCCTGGCCTCGGGGCTTGTTGCAGGCTGGGACGTGGAGAAGGGGAAGGCGGACGGTCTCCAGCCCGACATGCTCATCTCGCTCACGGCGCCCAAGAAGGCGGCGATGCATTTCGCTGGCCGCTACCACTTCCTCGGGGGCAGGTTTGTGCCTGCTGCGCTCCAGCAGAAATACGCTCTGAACCTGCCACCGTACCCCGAGACAGACTGCGTCCTGCAGCTGACCTAGGGCTGGGGACAGGCAGCCGGGGGGGGCTCGGGGTGCTGGACTGGGCTTCGGCCCAGCACATCAGGGCCTAATTCTGCCAAAGCCACAGCACGCTGCTTGGGGGATGCTCAGCACCTCTCTGGGCTTCAGTCCTACCCAGCTCTGCCAGCGGGATCGAGGGCTGAAGGGGCAGCTGCAGGCGGGCTGTGTTTGGGGGTGCTATCTATCTGAGTGCTTCTAGGTACCGACACAACCCAGGATCCCAGGGTCTGCTACGTAGCTCACGCTTTGGGATAGTTTTGCCGCAATAAAAATTTATTGGTGCCCTTGAAAAAAAGATGTCAATACTCTGGGGGGGTCTGTCCCCTTGTGTCCTTCTGTGACGGGCCCACGGCAAATGGGTCCCTGCCCCAGGGTCTGGTGGGATCTGGGGCCACCCCTGACGGGAAGAAGGCTCAGGGGGTGAAATAAAGCTTGATCCAGCTCCAGACCAACCAGTCCCAGCCCAGCATCTCCAGGCCTCCACCTGGGAAGAGCCTGGAGCACCCTTGGGTGCCCACCAGTGCCAGTGGGCAGGATCGGGACCCTCCCAGCCAGCTGGTACCAGCAGCTCTCCAGCACAGTGGCCCTGGCCCTCGCTCACTCTGCCTCTCTCCTCCTCTTCTTCTTCTTCTTTTTCTTGGGGCTGTGCCCAGCCTGGTCTGGTCCATCTGTGTCTTCTAGAGGTGCCTCTGTCTCAGCCAGCTCTTCTTTGTCCTTCTTCTTCTTCTTTGTCTCAGCCAGCTCTTCTTTATCCTTGTTCTCCTCCTCCTCCTCCTCCTGCTTCTTCTTCTTCCTCTTCTTCTTCCTCCTCCTCTTCAGAACCTTCTCTTCCTCTCCTGCCCCCTCCTCTTCTCCGCTTGGCTCCTGGCTCTGCGGTGCCTCGGGACTGGTTCTGTCCCCGCACGGTTTCCTTTTCTTCTTCTTTTTCCTTTTCTCCTGCCTCTCTGCCGGGGGGCTGCTCTCCGGGGGCTCAGCCTGCCGCCCCCCGTGCCGGTACGTGGCCAGGAAGGCTCGCTCCTGCTCCTCCAGGCGCGCCAGCTTGGCGCTCATGGTCAGGCCGTGACGGGCACCCCTGCAACGACCACGGGCAGCCAGGGTCTGGCACCTCCCTGGTGGGGATCGTGCCCCCCTCAAAAGCCCTTACCAGGAGGGGGGAGCCCAACTGCGCAGCCCCCACCAAACCACTTACTTGTGTGCCGTGCGGCCCCCGCACGCTCGCATCAGCTCCTCATCCGTCAGCCTGCAGGACACAGACAGGACACGTCACCCCCAGTGAGGCGGGGGGGTGCGGACTGGGGCTCCCCCTCGCAGCCCTCATCCCTCCCCACTGCCACATCGTGGGGGTGTGCACGAACCGCCGCCCCAGCCTTGCCTCCTGGCCGAAGAGAGGTCCAGCTTCTCCTCCTCCTCACTGCTCTCTGAGCCAGCGGGCAACTTGGTGGACTCCTCCCCGCCTGCTGTGAGCACGGCCGACTGCGGCAGGGAGACACGGAGGGGCCGTGAGAAAGCGATACGAGGAAAAGGGGGACTTGGGGGCCACAGCCGCAATCAGCGGGGAGGCTGCGCTGCAAGGGCGGGTGCACAGCTCGCAGCAGCCTTCCCGGAGACGCCGGCTGCTCCCCAAGCCATGCTCCCGGGGCCGGTTACCTTCATGAAGCAGCCGTACAGCATGCTGCCAGCGCTGCTGGCCTTGCGGGGCTTCTTGTTGCTGATCTTGACTCCCTGCTCGGAAAGCCTCTTCATGGAGACGCCGTCCTGGGGCGAGGAGAGAGATGCAAAGGGCTCGGGAGCGTTTTGCCCGAGGGGCTTCACCCCCCTCCAGCAGCACCTCTCTGCCACCACGATCCCTGTGCAAGGTGCTGCGCGGACGTATAGCGGCAGCGCAAAGGCCACCAAAGGGGACCCCAAAGCCGTCCCCCAGCCCTCCTACCTGCCCAGCCTCCACGGCAATGTTGGCGGCCGCCTCATTGAAGACGTGGTCCCACCAGTGGAAGGAGAAGGGCTCCGCCGCGTCGTGTCCCACCTGCGAAGCGCAGAGGAACCACCGAAACAGCTGGAGCCGTCGGCGGCCCCTCGGGCCGAGCCCAGCGGGGCAGGGGCTGTACTCACCCCTGCCGTGTCGCACTTCACCTTCACCCGGATGGCCTCGGCAATGCCGTCTTCCCGCTTCCCCAGCCCCTGCCCTGGGGACAAGGGGACCTGTCGCTGCAGCGGCTCCCCCCGAGCCACCAAAGAGGGGGGGGATACCACGAGGCCGAGTCCTGCTCCCCTGGGAAGGGGCCGGGGCCGACCGGGAATCAGGGCGCCAGAGGGGGCCAGGGGCTGCCGAGGGACGGGGACAGACAGGGAACCGAGGGGGGCCGGGGGACCAGGGACCGCCGAGGGACGGGGCCGGCTGGGGGGATCGGGGGGGCCGGGGACCGCCAAGGGATGGGGACGGACAGGGAACCGAGGGGGGCCGGGGACCGCCGAGGGACGGGGATGGCCGGGGCGATTAGGGGGGCCGGGGACCGCCGAGGGACGAGGCCGGGCAGGGAACCGAGGGGGGCCGGGGACCGCCGAGGGACGGGGCCGGCCGGGGGGACCAGGGGGAACCGGGGACCGCCGAGGGACGGGGACGGCCGGGGGGATCGGGGGGGCCGGGGACCGCCGAGGGCCGGGGCCGGGCAGGGAACCGAGGGGGGCCGGGGACCACCGAGGGCCGGGGCCGGGCAGGGAACCGAGGGGGGCCGGGGACCGCCGAGGGCCGGGGCCGGGCAGGGAACCGAGGGGGGCCGGGGACCGCCGAGGGCCGGGGCCGGGCAGGGAACCGAGGGGGGCCGGGGACCGCCGAGGGCCGGGGCCGGGCAGGGAACCGAGGGGGGCCGGGGACCGCCGAGGGCCGGGGCCGGGCAGGGAACCGAGGGGGGCCGGGGACCGCCGAGGGCCGGGGCCGGGCAGGGGACCGAGGGGGGGCGGAGGACACCTGGCCCGTGCCGAGGAGCGGGGCCGGCCGGGACACTCAGGGAGCGCCCCGGGATAACGGCACACGCCGGGGACGGCGGAGCGGTGCCGGGGGTGCTGGGCCCAGGGGGCCCCCGGGCCGGCCCCCACCTCGCCGCCAGCCGTGCCGCCGCAGCTGGCTCTCGGCGAAGCGCATCCCGCGGCCCGGCGGCCCCGGCGCGCTCATGGCGGCGGGTCCCGGAGGCCGCGGGGCTCCGCTCAGGCGCCGCCGCCCGCCCCACGCCGCCGCCGCCCGGCAGGAAGCGCCCACTGCGCGTGCGCACGCGGCCGGCGGGGCGGGGCCGAGGCCAAGGAGCGGCGCGTGCGCGCTTGGACGGCGGCGGGGCCATCGGGGAGGGGGTTGTGCGCATGCGCACGCGGCGGGGCGGGGCACGCGCCCAGCGTGGGGCGGTGCTTTGCGGGCGTGCGCGCGCGCACGGACCCACGGATACGGGGACGCACGGACACACACACACACACACACACACACACACACACACTGACACGCACGCGCATGTGCGGATAGTGCGCGCACACACGCGTGCACACGCAAGCACATACACACGCACACACAAACACATGCACGGACACCCGTGCACGCACACACGCACACGCATGCACACATACACACGCATACGTGCACACAACCATGCACGCTTGCACGCACTCACCCGCGTGTGCACATGTGCACACATAATACACACACATCCGTGCACACACATACACACGTGTGCCCACCCACGCCCCGCAGCTGGGCGGTGCACATACACACCCCGCCAGCTGCGTGTGTGACGGGAATGCACACACGCAGCTAGCCGTGCATTGCACGTACGCACGCGCATGCATTCTGCACACTGGTGCATGTGCGCCACGTGTGCGCGCTACCTGCACATTGCATGCACGCTTGCCGCTCTCCGTGCAGTTGCACGGCGGGCGTGCCTGCTGCTTGCTGCCTGTTGCGCGTGGGCTGGTGCTGCTGTGTGCGGGCTGGGGGCAGAGGGGGCTCGGCAGCCTTGGAGGGTGCGTGTGCACGCGTGTGCTTGTGCACGCATGTGCTTGTGCACGCGTGTGCCACACAGCCACCCAGCCGGAAAGCCCCGGGGAAACCAGGGCGCAGCGCTTGGCCCCGCAGCTGGGCGCTGTTTGCTTTTGCCGGGGCTGCGCAGCGTGCAGGGGCCGCAGCCTGGGCCGGTGCCTGGTGTGTGCGGGCCCTGGGGCCAGCCAGCCCCGTTCGCGTCCCCCCTCGCCCCCCGTGCATCCTGCAGCCGGGCCAGGCCAAGCCACGCCGCGTCCTTGTCCCTCCCAGCTCCGTCCCTTCGCCAGCTGCCACTCAAAGCTGTCACCAAGGCCAGCCTATTGCCAGGCCAGGCTCGCTATAAGACTCCTAGGTGCTGGCAGCTGCCGGCACCCTGGGCTTGGGGTGCGCGGGCAGAGCTGGGGGCACCCGGGGGCACCCCTTGCCCCGCTGTCTGGGGGCTTCTGGCTCAGGCGATCCCGCAGGGATGGCGACGTGGACCCTGGAACTCCCTTTGCTCCAGCAAAGCTGCGCTTCCCCAAGCAGGAGGAGGAGGATGTGGCCCAGGGGGGGAGGCAGAGTGCATGGGGGTGTCCCCGTGCAAATGCCTCGTCCTCCCCGCACGACTCCTCGCACGGCGCCCCGGCCAGGCAGGAGCAGCCCCGAGCTGCCGCGAACTCCTGCACGTCGCTGCTCCTCCTGCGCCCGCTGGGAGAGTCGCTGGGGACGACGGGCAACAGCCCCCAGGTGAGCAGGGGTGCGATGAGGTGCATGACGGGGGGTGCAGGGGGGGTGCGGTGTGCATGACAGGGTGCACATGGGGTGCATGGTGTGCATGACGGGGTGCGCACAGGGTGCGTGGTGTGCAAGGTGTGCAATAGGGTGCATGACAGGGGGTGCATGGGGTGTGTGGTGTCCAATGGGGTGCATGACAGGGTGCGCAGGGGGTGTGCAAGGTGTGCATGAGGGGGTGCACACGGGGTGTGTGGTGTGCAAGGTGTGCAACGGGGTGCATGACAAGGGGTGCATGGGGTGTGTGGTGTGCAAGGTGTGCATGACGGGGTGTGCAGGGGGTGTGCGGTGTGCAACGGGGTGCATGACAGGGGGGTGTGGTGTGCAGGGTGTGCATGACAGGGTGCAGGGGGTGTGTGGTGTGCAAGGTGGGCATGACGGGGGGTTCGCGGGGTATGTGGTGTGCGATGGGGTGTGCAATGGGGTGCATGAGGTGCGTGCTGTGCAATGGGGTGTGCCCATGTACCAGCTCTGTGCTATGCGCTGCTGCAACAGTTGCCCGCGGGAGCAGCATTTTGCCGGCGCAGGTGAGGGGGTCGGGCACATCCCCCCCACCACTCCTGCCCCACGGGCATCACTCCCCATCCCCTCGCGCTTGCCTTTCCCACTCAGACCCAGCATCCCGGCGCTTGCTGCCTTCCCCTCCCGCTCCCCTCGATAACAGCGTTGGGGGCTTATCTCCAGGGTTGTGCCGAGCCGGGAGACCGCAGCAGCCTGGAGTCGGCAGGGCAGCAGCCTTGACTGCTCCATATTTCACTGCTATCTGCTCTGTCTGCTGGGATTAAAAAAAAGCAGCAATAACCTTCGTGGAGGAGCCGGCTCACGGCCACACCCCAGATGCGTCTCACGAGGCAGGGAAACCGAGGCAGCAAGGATGGGGATATTCCCACCAAGGCACCCAGGAAAACACGAGCAGGGCGAGACCGAGCATCTCAGCACCATGAAATCCGCCAAAAGCAGACACCCTTCCCGGAGCGGTGCGGGAGGCTTCCCCTCCATCCCCGGCAGAGACGGGGCTGGAGCAGCACCCCGACAGCCCGGGCTCCTGAACGGATCAGGGCCGAGCTGGGGCTCAGACCCGTCGCTGGCACCGGGGGGGACACCGGGCACAACCGCTGCCCTCTGTGTCCCGGCTGCCAGCAGCGGCCAAGGGCTGCGAAGCCCCTCTGGCGCCCTGGACCCTTCTCCTGGTGCACACGAGACACCCAGCAGGTTTTGTGGGTGCCGGGGCCCCTCCTGCACCCATGGGTGTGAGCACAAGTGCATCAGCCAGACCCAGCCTAACCCCGCACGGGGCCGCAGAGGGGCACGCGTGGTCCCGGAGGGAAGCCAACCACCCCCCCCCCCCACCTTTCTCTCTTCCCAGGGCAGCTCCCACAAGGCTCCTTCGCCGCCCACACGTCCTTCGTCCCTGGGCGGGCTGGAAGACTTGTGATTTTGTTGTTTCCAATGTCAAGGGGAGCAAACAACAAATCCCAGTCTCCGCCCTGCCCCGGGCACAGGCTACACGCCAGCGCGTGATACCAGCTCCGGCGCAGCCGACCCCGGGAGCTGGGAACGCTGCACCCACGTGCAAACCCCGGTGAAATGTGGCCAGGGCTGGGCAGGCAGCTGCAGGGAACAGGGTATCAACTTGCTGGAGACATTAAAAATAAACGAAGTCAGAGCAACGTGAATACAGACCTGAACGCAACGTGGTCGCGGCCTGTCGGCGGGCAGCCAGGTGAGCCGGTGGGCTCCCAGCTGCTCTCTAAAACATGGTTTTCTGCCCTGAAATTCTGTGGAATTGGGCAGAGAGGCTGAGGAGCATCATGCAACCTGCTCTACCTCCAGCCCTTCCTTACGGCTCCCACGGCCGAGCGAAGAAGATGCTGCAGCAGTTCCGGTCACAAGTGGGGATCCCCAGGGCTCAGTATTGGGGCCAGTCCTGTTTAATATCTTTATCACTGATCTGGACGAGGGGATTGAGGGCACCCGCAGTCCGTTTGCAGATGACACCAAGTTGGGAGGGAGTGTTGATCTGCTGGAGGGCAGGCAGGCGCTACAGCGGGATCTGGACAGGCTGGATCGATGGGCCGAGGCCAATGTACGAGGTTCAACAAGGCCAAGTGCCGGGTCCTGCCCTTGGGTCACACCAACCCCAGGCAGCGCTACAGGCTTGGGGGGGAGCGGCTGGAAAGTGCCCGGTGGGAAAGGGCCTGGCGGGGTTGGTCGACAGCGGCTGAAGATGAGCCAGCAGCGTGCCCAGGTGGCCAAGAAGGCCAACGGCATCCTGGCCTGTATCAGCCATAGCGTGGCCAGCAGGACCAGGGCAGGGATCGTCCCCCTGTGCTCGGCCCTGGCGAGGCCGCACCTCGAGTGCTGGGTTCAGTTCTGGGCCCCTCACTCCAAGACAGACACTGAGGGGCTGGAGCGTGTCCAGAGACGGGCAACGGAGCTGGGGAAGGGGCTGGAGCACAAGTGCTGTGAGGAGCGGCTGAGGGACCTGGGGGGGTTTGGCCTGGAGAAAAGGAGGCTGAGGGGAGACCTTCTCGCTCTCTGCAACTCCCTGACAGGAGGTTGGAGCCAGGGGGGGTCGGTCTCTTCTCCCAAGGAACAGGCGACAGGACAAGAGGAAACGGCCTCAGGTTGCGCCAGGGGAGGTTTAGGTTGGATCTTGGGAACCATTTCTTCCCCGAAAGGGCTGTCAGGCCCTGGCACAGGCTGCCCAGGGCAGTGGTGGAGTCCCCATCCCTGGAGGGACTGAAAAGCCGTGTAGATGTGGCGCTTGGGGACATGGGTTAGTGGTGGCCTTGGCAGTGATAGGTTAACAGTTGGACTCGATGATCTTGGAGGTCTCTTCTAATGAGAACGATTCTATGATTCAACATATATATATATATAAAAATAATATATACATGTACACATATATATTTTTTCCAAGCTATCCCACTCCATGACCTCCTAACCCTGGGAGACTTCCCTGTTCCCCCCCCTCACAGCACATTCCCAAGTTATTAACAGTCAGTTTGAACGTGCACCCCCATAATCAGGGCTGTGGCCGCAGGAAACAGCCCATGTCGTGGCCAGGGACCTTAGTCATAAAAAATGGTTTCTTGAAAGAAATGTAGATGTTTGTTTCCTGCAACATCTCCCTCCTCCACATGTAAGAGGTTTTATTTCAGAGTTGAAAGTGTTGCGTTTGGTTATTGGGGGGAAAGGCAGCAGTTCTCCTCCAGGGAGGAATAAAGTGAAAATAAGTCCTTGACAGCAGAAATCTCTCCAAATCAATCAGCCAGATTCGCCGCTACCTGCTGAGGAAATTGCTCCTTCCATTACATTTTAAAGGAATTAATTCTATTTATCAGAGAAAAATGAGAGGAAACAGTCAGCAAGAAACACCTTTGGGCAATTCCTCAGGGAAGGAGAGATACAACAGCGAGAAAGTGCAATTGTTCCTCTGAAAGAGGGCTTTTGAACAGCACATTACTGAGGATTAGGGAAAGCTCTCTGGAGGGGATTAAGGTTTCACTAAAAAGCTCCCTTCTCAGAGCCGCCTTCTCCTCCGGAGCCCGGGCCGACCGAAGGTGAGACCGCGCCGGGCGGCTGGCCAGCGCCGGCTGCGGGGACCGAATCCCCCCGCGGAGAGCCGGGGTGGGAACGGCTGGTCCATCGCGCCTCCGGCCTCCTCCGACCGCAGCCCCGGGGCCTCTTCCCCTGCCAGCGATGCCGGGGAAGCCACGGGCCCTTCCCGCCCAGCTTTTCTCCCCCATTTTGAGAAGGGGGGAACGCTGCTGCTCCCGCTACGCTGCCAGGAGCAGAGGCCAGAGACTCTCCAGGCAGGCAGGGCAGGGCTCTGGGCTCATCACTTTGTCCCAGCGCATGGGCATGGGCGGATCGGGATGCTTTTCCGCTCCCTGAGGAATAAGGAGAGCCAGAGCACCAGCTGTAGCAGCTACAAGGAAGAGCTTGCAAAGCCCGCTAAAGAGACGGCGCTCGGCACAACCTTGGGGGAAATAACTCCTGTAAGGGCCGAGGGGTTGGTAAAAGCTGCATCGGCACAGAGCATCTCCCTGAGCTCGTCCCCCGGGGGGGGAAGCGGCTGCTCCCCCTGGCACTGCTTCAGCGCCAAAGCCACGAATCCGTCCGGCTGTTCCACACAAGTACAGCAAAGCCCCTCCGGAGCAGTGAGGAGGGGAGCGCAGAGCAGGGCAGCTTTGCCAAATTGCCTGGGGGAAGCTGGAGAGCTGGTAGCTGAACCTCAGATGCAAACAGAGGCTGCAAGCCGAGATAGCAGGCTGCCCTGTTATCTTTATTTTAGCACCTTGGCTGGTGGGCTGGCAGCAGGTGAGGAATGATCTCAAACTGACACAAGAGAGGATGCTGCGACGTGGAGAGATGGGAGAAATATGTTTTCCTCCTTAAACGAGCAGAGAGACACTGAACGGCCTGTGAAGACTCAGCATTTCCCCCTCCTCGCTTCTCCCCCAGATAGATGACAATCATTATCCTCCTTCCACGCACTTGCTGCGGTCCAGAGCTCCCTCTGGAAAAGCAGGACCCCAGCTTAAGAAAAAATATCCCAGCAAGAACTTCTAGAAGCGGCACGTTAATGCGCAGTAATTCGCAGCGGCCCGCCTACCCTGCCAGCAGGAGCCCTCCACCTCGCAGGCAGCGGAGCCAGCTTTGCTCGCAGGCACCGCATTTCTGCCTGGCCAGAAACAACGGGCTTTGGGACAAGTTTTGCTTGTGAAAGAGGTTCAAACGCAGAGCACAAACCTTATCACGAAGATGGGGGGACACCTCCGCTCCCCACGACCCCACAGCACCACCTCTCCTTCCAGCTGCCTTCTCTGCTCCCTCTCTTACCTGGTTACCCCATCCTCTGTCCGCAACTCCCCCAAGCGCATTCTTTGCAAGAGCTGGCTTGCACGGGGACGGAGCCTTTGCAGAGATAAACAGACCTTAGCGCAGGCAAAGGGCATCTGCCAAATGTAAGAGCTCACGAAGGACCGCACAGGCCTTTTTATAAGCCCATTTTTAGCTGCAAAGCGGCCGCGCAGCAACAGTAGGAAAGAGCCCTGACCCTGCCAGGGCAATCAGAACTTCAGCACCCATCCTTACCCAACTCTTCGCAAATTCTTTTTGCGTTTGAGGAGAGAGGCTGCAAAAAGAAATCCACGTGCATGTGCACAGCCTCCAAGAGAAGAGATTAAAGCTAGGCTCTCTGAATCCTCATCTAAAAAACCCCAGTCTTGTTGTGATGCGCATTACACAAAGGCAGGAGCATTTCCAGCCCGCACGCGCTCCCATTTTCTCAAGCAACCACTGCTCCACCTACGCTCTCTACCACCACAGAGTACTGATAGATCCCATCTCCAACTCAGAAGCAAGCTGCGTGCAGCAGGTTTTACAGGTATACAAGAAAGCAGCGCCGGGATTCCGCCCGTTCCCTGCCCCTACCAAAAGAAACTTTAAAAACCCCCACCACAACCCAAACGCAGAATACTACCACCCAGCTAACAGCAAGCACTGCGCTTGCTACAGAAAAGCAGGGGGAAAATCCACTGTGCACAGAGCTGCCCGGGCTCCCGGGGGCATCGGCACCCTCCAGCTGCGAGCAAACACCTCGGCGGGCAGCAGAACCCGCTCAATTCTTACACGATCAGGTCATCCAAACACAGCAGAACTACCAAGCAGCTGTTAGCTTGTCCTACGCATAGCTGAGGATCCCTAATTCAAAGGAAGCTTCCGAACGGGCACGTTTAGGGCCAGATTTGGGGCAAGCCTTCAGCAGCATTTCTTAAGTACTTAAGCGTCAAAGAGGTTTCCTGCCCCCGGCCAAGCGGGGAGCTTGCACGACACCCCACGCTATCTGCAAGAGGTAAGCGTGGGGGACAGGGCAGATTAATCACAAGTAACGAGGGGAACTCAATCAGCTTAAATGTGGCAATCAAGGAAGATACATGGAGTGCAGGGAGACAGATGGTTGTGCGCATTTATTTTTCTTTGATAAAAATGGTATGCAAATTACACAGCCATGGAGGCTCTGGGGAAAATATCACCCTGCTGGTCCTCGGGGAGTTTCTTGGAGAGTCGTAACATTCAAACACACCAAAATGGGGCGGGGGGGGGGGAATGGAGGATGGACCTAAACTGGGAAGAACATGAACTTCAACATTTTGCAGTGAAGCGAAAAGATCGTTAACTGATTTTTCAATTTCCTTTTTTTGTTTTTACACTTTGAGAAATGAGCCTACTGAGCACAAGAGTCAACAAACCCCTGACCCCACTGCGCAAGAACTACATCGCTTGGGCAGAAACACACCTTTTGAACACGTTCTTCTGCACGGCACTTTCAACTCAAGCTCAAGAACAGCGAGCCTGACTCCTGAAGGCATCTAGGCTCCCTTAGACCATCCCAAGAGCGTAAAGAGGCCATACTTCCAATGCAGTTTTCATGCACGTTAACCCTCTACCAGGAGATCAGAGGCACCTGTGTGCGAGGGACACAGGCTCAGTTCATCCAATGGAACATTAAGACAAATGACAGCTGAAACTTCCAGGTCATTTCAATTGTTCTTTTGATCTGTTCCCAATAAGATGCTGGGAGAAATAACCAAAACCCAAACTTGGCTCGAGTTTTAAATATTTGCCTGAAAGGAGGGCTGGGGGAGGGAATCATGTACAGTTAAAATCAAGCTACTCAAAACACAATCATTCAGGTAAGTAACTAGAAGTATCGCCTCTACCATCTAGAGAGAGAGAGAAGAGTGTCTGAGACAGAGGGCATATTTAGGAAAAAATACACATCTGAAGTCTCTGTGGCCACGATGAGAACTGGAATCCACATACAAGCCAGTTAAAGAGCATTTCAACATGAAATCTTAACTTAGTAGGAAGGTCAGGGGTTAAGCTGTATCTTTTTGTTTTAAATACATGGACAGCTGTCAGATATGAAAATGATGGTGGGCTTTCCTGAAAGATCCCCCTGTGCATGTGTATGGATGCATGTGCTGACGTCTGTGGGGCAGCATGACAAGAGTTTAGGAAGGCTGGGAGCCCAGCAGTCTCTCAATAGCTGCATTGATGTCTCCACCAGTGGCAATAAGCGCCTGGAGGTTGGCCTCACGATTAATGAAGCCCATGGCATTCAGCTGCTCCAGCTGCTGTTGGAATCGCACTTCAGGGCTCTGCGCCTGCAGAGGGAAAGGACAAAGACCTTAGAGTCAGACAGCAGAGATCAACATCCGATACAGGCAGGGCCAGCGACCATGGCTGAGCAGCGACCCTGAGCTCAGCTTTAGGCGTACTGAAACGCTCCGGGCTCCTTTCGTGATGTTACCCACCTCCCCACACTGCCACGGGCTTTGGCACAGCCGACACACTGCACACAGTCAGTCCAAGGTCTGTACCTACAGCGAGAGCAGCACCGGGAGGAGGATCCCTGGCGCTCTGAGCTTCCAACCTGTGCAAAGGGTTACTACACCCCGAAGAACTAGCCAGCCTGACACCAAGCTTAGCAGAAAGCACCACACCCAAGAGAAACCTGTTGGGGATCACATCCCTAGAGTGGGGTGGGATCGGGACAACCTCTAGCTCACCCTGGAGATGTCCCTCCCCAAGAAGCGTATCAGCATGCAGCTGGGCATTACATACTTGAGAGCTTCCTCCGGCCAGCAGCTGGATCATCTGCTGCATGAGCTGCTGTTGGGGGTTACCACCCCCAGCTGGAGAGGCACTGGCCGGCGTCGAAGCGGAGGGAACGGGGTTCTCCGGGATTGTGCTTCCTCCTGTGGAGGACGGGGGCATTCGAGGCATGCCGAAGGAGCCGAGGCTGCAGAGGAAGGCAGGGCGCGCTCAGAGGCAAGCTGGCACTTCTGGGTGTCCCCCGAGAGCTGGGCAGCACGGTAACCAGCAAGCTCTGCCAGGCTGGCCCTGGCTGAGCCCCACGCTACAGGTCAGCTTTGTAAATTAAACCTGGTCACACGCGGTGCTGGGAGTAAGCAATCCTAACGGAGGCGCAGGTGTGACCCATGCTGCCGGACAGCAAGAAGGCCGGAGGGTGCCAGCAGACCAGTCTGCCCCAACGTACCCACCCAACCTCGCGGCTGTGCATCTCGTACTGTTCTCCAGAGATAAAATTCTCGAGTTCAGCCAATACCGAATATTGCAAACAAAAGATGGGGGAGGGACCAATTGGTTTCCAAACCTTTTCTCCAAAAAGAAAGGGTCAAGGACTTCCCGCGTGAAGTACAAACAAGCAGAAAGTGCTAATTAGCTGCAGTTCACAGAGGCCTGCAGGCACACACACACACGCAGAAGTCCCCATGACATGCCCTAAGCAGATCTCCTCGATGAATCAACAGCTAGTCTGCCTGCTGGTATCAAGCATGTCAGCTCTGCCTGCAGAAACCCACTCTAAAGCGCTTATTACCTTGGCACTAGTCCTGGGGCCTCCGTTTGCAGCGTCTGGAGTCCCTGTTGGATCTGGAGGAGCGCCTGCATGGCGCGGGGGTTGGTGAGAATAGAGAGGGAGTCTGGGTTCTGCATCTGGAAACAAAGGCAAAAGACACAGCGGTACCAAACAGCGAGAGCTTCCGCAGCCAGAGATCCAGCAGCTTTAAATCTGCACGACAAGCAGCACAGAGCTGCGCCTCTCGCCCCGCAGCCAGAGCGAACCTGCGAGTCTGGTTCCTCCTTCAAGTCTCCAGACTGCAGGGCTCATCTACAGAGATACTCAGAGTTTAGATCAGATTTCCTAAATCATAGAACCATAGAACAGTTTGGGTTGGAAGGGACCTTTCAAGGCCATCTAGTCCAACCCCCCTGCCATGAGCAGGGACATCCTCAACTAGATCAGGTTGCCCAGAGCCCCGTCCAGCCTGACCTGGAATGTTTCCAGGGATGGGGCATCTACCACCTCCCTGGGCAACCTGTGCCAGTGTCTCACCACCCTCATTGTAAACAATTTCTTCCTTCTATCTAGTCTAAATGAACTAGGTGCATCAGATTAGAACTGGGGGCACATGCCTTCAGAATTAAAGTGATTTTATTTGATTTACTTGAGTTAACCAGCTGCTCTAGCACAATTAGCTTTTTTAATTTTTGGAAACTAATTACAGTGAGAGACTGTCCACACAGGGCTTTCACGTAGCTTAACTAGTCTAATTTGAAGTCCACCTTTAGGTAATTTAGATTACTTAATTTAGATTGCCTTGTCTAAACAAGCTCTCCCTTTCTCTCTCCCCTGTGCAAACCCCTTTCTTTCAGAGCCCAAACCACCCAAACCCACAGGCTTCCTAGTCCACTTGCGTAAGCTGCCGAGATACTCCCTTTCCTACAGAGGATGGAAAAGCCCTGGAGCCCAGGGGCTGAGAGCAGCACGGGGCCAGACAGGGGCCTTTACCTGCTGCAGGAAGACAGGGAGCTGAAGGCGGAGCTGTTCTTGAAGCTGTGGATTCCCAGCAAAGAGGGGGACATTTACCATGATCTAGCAAGAGACAGCACACGTAGGTAGGGTCAGAGGGTTGCTGCCACCGGCTGTTAAGCCCTACGTAACTAAGCCACGAAGAACAGGTCAGTCATGCCCCTGACTCCCTCCCTGGGCTTTCAACGTGTTCCCCTGCTAATGGGGACTGAAACAGGACAGCTCAATTCCTGGCAGCAGTGATGAACAGGGGCCACTTGTCCACGGGCAAAGAGAAGGGCCATTCCCACGTCCTTTTGAAAGCCACCTACTTTTGTTAGGGGCTCTGCTAAGACACAGGGTTCAGTACTGGGACTGCCTTCAAGCTATCGAGAAATACAACAAAACTGTCTATATTCACGTAGCTCTCCAGTTTCTGCAGGAGGAACACCACTCCAGCTACAGAAGCAGACTGGTCTCACGAGCATCATGCTCACGACCTGCCTGACAACAGAATACAACTGCAACACTTTTACCTGTGCTGCAAAGTCCGGGTTCTGGGCAAGAGTTTGCATCATGCTCCGCATATAAGGGGCGGAGATCATGTTCTGCATCAGCTGAGGGTTTTCAGAAATCTGCTGCAGAAGTCCTTGCATCTCAGGGCTGTTAAACATGCCTGCAAGGGGAAAGGGAAGAGAAGACAAAGGAAAACCTCTTACAAGCCTGAGCACTGCTGCAATGCCTGAAATACAACATGACATCC
The DNA here is from genome assembly GCA_009819775.1 of Phoenicopterus ruber ruber. Taxonomy (NCBI): domain Eukaryota; kingdom Metazoa; phylum Chordata; class Aves; order Phoenicopteriformes; family Phoenicopteridae; genus Phoenicopterus; species Phoenicopterus ruber. The sequence continues at coordinate 2,028,984 of CM020242.1, forward strand.
GACTGCAATGCCTTTACTTCATCCCCTGGCCAGCAGTGAGTATGGCTGTGGACAGCCACGGTAGTGCTTTGCTTGCCACTCTCCCAGGCTCTTGAAGGCTGCAGGGACATCAGAGTTCCCAAAGTAACCCGCCAACAGGTGCACGAGAAATTTGTGCTTCCAACTGGGCTAGAATCATTCATCCAGAGAGCAGCCACGGACATGCACTCAAACGCCAGAGGGAACCGCCCTCCAAAGAAGCCTGGGTGACCTGTTCAGTCAGTAACACCCTCTGGTTCCTCTCTTGCGCACGTACCAGCCCCAATGCTAGCAGCATTCAGCCCAAAGGGGTTGGATACAGTCGGTGTGCTTTGGGTGGTTGCCGAGCCGGTGCTCCCTTCGCTGCTGGGCGCCTGGCTCTGGGAAGCAGGGGGCGTGGGGCTCCAGGGGTTTGGTAACGGCTCTCTGTTCTCCGTCCGCAAAGGCTGAGAGCTTGAGCTGTCAGAATTCCCCGTCAAGGAAGAGAAAGGATTGTTGCCAAACTAGGGAAAAAGAAAAAAAGAAATAGCCGTAATCATCAGCCGCAGCAGAGAACATCGGACTAACCCTACCACTGTACGAGCTAGGGAACAGCCGATCATATTCATCCAGGCCCAGAATTTGCTAAACGCATGCCACAATTTGCCTCCTGAGAAATCTGTAATCCACAACACACCTCGCTCAGAAAAAGACCAGGCTCAAGAAGTGGCCACAGCCCTAGATTTGGCTCCCAAATGCAGGGCTTCAAAACATCCATGTAAAATCAGCACCCGGACATACCAGTAGGTAATGCTAGACTGGAGTATGTCTGCACAGCCTTTTGCAGACAGACCTGCGCTCGCTCCTCCCGTGCTCCAAGCCAGCTGGATCTCAGCCAGCTCCAATCCAAAGGCGTCAGGCTTGAGCTAACACAGTAAGCCCTGCAGAGAGCAGAGGGCCGTGCTAATGAAGCTATGGGGCCTTCACATCGGCAACGGCTGGCATCCAGCCTGCGTGGAGACCAAAGGAGCGAGGGCAGGTCTCCGCTCAGATACACCAAACCATGTAATAAAAGCAGCTGACTGGCACCGCACAATGTTCTCCTGCTAGCGGCTGCGTTCATCATCCAGAGCGGGAAGGGATGAACAGCCACGCTTTGGGAAGGCTGCCCCGTTAGCACGGGGGTCAGGGAAAGACCCCTTTCCCATGCTCGGCACGCTACACCCCACTTACAGGAAAGCAGCCAATACCTGCTCCCTGGCTGCACTAAACATGGGCTCCTGGATGTCTGTGTACATCCGGCGCAGGGCGTTGTATCCTCCTGGAATGCTCTCGAGGTTACTCAAAGCCCGGTCCTGGTTCCGCATCATCTCCTGCATCATGGCAGGGTTACGAGCCAATTCCATTGTCTGGGAGAAGGAGGAAAACGTGGAAAGCTCAGGTCCATGTGCACCACGGAAGACCGGAGCGGATCAAGAGACCGGTTAGCAGCCCAGTGGTATTCTACTGATCTCCCAGCCGAGCACTGAAAGAGTTAAATCTCAGCTCCCAGAAGAAAGAGTATAATTAAACCCGTTTCACAGCCAGAGAGCAGAGAGATCATTTATCCAAGCAAAGAGAGCCCAGGGATCCTGGCTCCTCCCATCCTTGCTCAGCTCTCTTCCTTCTCAACCTCAATTCAGCTGGATGAGATTGTTTTGTTTCTAAGCAGTATCAGGACATCCAAACATTTAACACCCATATGTTCCCACTCAAAGTAGATGGACTGCATTCAAAAACTGAGAAGGTGGAAGAGATTGGATCCTTCCCATTTCAAGAAAACCAAGAAATTCACCCTCTCCAGACTCTGATGTGTCTCCCCTGCACAAGGAACATCCAGATCTCATTTGAGGAGCTGCTTAAGTACGGATCATGCACAATTTAGTCCTGTGGCTCTGGAATTTCATGTATGGCCAACACAGTTGAAAGAAAGATAACCGAGAAGCAGATGGAGACTAGGCTCAGTCAGCACCAACCCAGAAAGACCTCCTGACAAGTCTTCCTGGGGGAACAGCAGAGTCCTGTCAAGGGCTATTTAACACTCAGGCTCTCACTCATCCCTTACGCTTCCCTTCGGTCTTCCACATAGCCAGTCCTCAAGGGCAAGAGCCCTCTCTGTTCTAGGATTGTACAGAAAATTGAGACCTCTAGGATCCCGGCCTACAACTAGTCTCCCCACTGATACAGGTAGTAAAAAACTGACTGTGCAGCTCTGTAGTCTGTACTTCATCTATCAAGAGAAACAGAGAGAAACAAAAAGCTTTTGCTGTAGCTTCACTTCTCTGTGACCGCTTTTACTCCCAGTCCTGAATCAGAACACAGCAGCCTTTTATGCAGCACACTAGGATGATCCCAGCATCCTTTTTTTGCCCAACACATGATAGATTCAATAGCCCTGAAAGGGAGATAAGAGTTGCAGGCATGTGGGTTGAGTAATCAGTATTCACATAACTCAAGACCACCATCTGTTTGTGGGGAGCTTACAGCAGGAAGGAAGAGGAAGAGATCTCTCAAATCACTGTTCTGGCATTCACACATTCCCTTTGGAGAGCAGACACTGAAGCTGGTCCACAAAGATGCTCCCGAACATGCTTCGAACAGGCCCTGGCATGCTGACTCACCTGCCTCATGAGCTCCGGGTTATTCAGCATGTGGCTTATCTCTGGATTTCGCTCCATGAGCTGCTGCATCTGGGGATTGGCCATGATCATCTGTCTCATGAGGTCAGGGTTAGACATCATGTTCTGCACCAAGGGGTTCTCCATGATCTGAGAAAGCATCTCTGGGTTGGACATCAGCTGCCGCTGCATCTGCTGCTGCAGCTCCATGAAGTTGGCAGAGCCCATCCCAAGGTTGCCCAGCCCAGTGATGCCGCCAAAGCCAGCTGGAGAGGGAACAACACATGGGGAGAGAGGCGTGAGTCAGTAACTGTCGGCAGCTGCAAAAAGAGGACAAGCACATCAGCTGAACTGCACCCACGCTACTCTAGGGGTATCCTATCTTCCTACGGCAGCCAGCTCCGAGGCAGAACACCCCCTGCACACACTTCGCTAAGGGCTTTGGCATTATCCTGAGCAGGGAAACCGACGTATGCCGGTGGAAGCGACTCATGCAAAGCCTACAGCAAGCAGAGACAACTACGGGGGTCAAGAACCCCAACTCCTTGGTCTAATCCTAGGAAATTCTCCTTTCGTGTCACACCTTCTCACAGCCATCACTTACACAGGATGGATGTTGCACTGTTCGGGCCTCCATCTCCAGGACCTCCCATGGTCCCTGACCCACTGCTCCGTCTGCTGCCGCTCCCTGCGTCAGAAACGGCGCTGCTGGATGTGGAAGGCTGAGATGGGGCAGCAGGAGAAGAAGGGGTTGCCGTGGGGGCAGAAGCAGCATTGGGGGCAGAAGCAGCAGATGTTGAATCTTGGACCCTGCAAAGAAACAAAAGGCAGCATTAAACTCCTGAGATTCGGGAAAGGTGAGCAGAGTCCTCTGGGGGGGACGCAGGACAGCACACCCCACGCTGATCGAGCCTCCCTCCGTGCCTGTTGTCCCCACAGCAGCCAGCCCTGGCTGCTTCCATTCCCGCCCGCGCAGCTGTGCTCCCAGATGCCGTCCATCTGCCGGAATCTGCTTCCCATCCTGATGCGTAACAGCCCCTGACACTTCATCCTGGCCCACACGAAGTGGCTTGACTGGTCTTACCCCGAGTCGTATCTAGCTCTTCCTTGAATCACACTGAACTATTTACCTCAGCTATATCCTTGAGCAATGAGTTTGCTCCAAACAGGAAAATCCTCCTGCTGCTCCCACAGAAACCACAGGAGGTTACAGCAGGGCTAGTGCATGGGGTAAACAAGAATCTGCTTTTCTGCAAATCCTCCCATGCACTGAATATTCCTACCAGTGCTCCTGGGGGCAAAAACAAGCATCAGCGTTACTCTACAGATAGGGAAACTGAGGCACAAGCAGCTAGCATCTGTCCCGTGAAGCTACAGAACGTTTCTGGCTGGCTTGGCTATGAATTCACCCCTCTGCCACTGGCTGTACCTTGCATGCAACGCCTCTCTGTCCAACACAAGTTGACTAGAGCTTCTTTTAATGCACACACGCAGATACTGTGCCATAAGCCACAGCGTAGCAGATGCTGGCCATCAGCTTTATTGAGCAAACCAACCCAAACTAGTACCTTGTAATCACAGTTCCTCCTCGGGATTTTTATAGAAATTTGAAAGAGAACATTTAAAGATTCTCTGAAGCATCTGCAGTCATGACAGTGAGTCCTGGACTAGTGCTGGAGAGCTTTGACATAAAATTAGACCACAAAATTCACTTTACTCGCCTCAAATAAGAAATGCTATTATGCCACTGACAAGTACATAAGAACAATGACTTCCTGATTTTTTTTTCCAAATCAAGAATGATTCCTTTCTCTGACTCCCCTTCCTTTTTCACTCTTATTCTAGGACTTTAAAAATCAAACCTGAAGGTCCCTGTCCACTTTCCAGACTCATCTGACTGCTGCTGAAAACTAGCGGCCACTGAGAGGGAGGCAGAGAGCAGGGAAACAAAGCAAATAGGAAGCTGAACAAAAAAGGAAGAAGGAAGCTGGAGAAAGGTCACTTGGTTTCTCTCAGCACAGGAAGAGGCTGTAATGTCTTCAGTAAGCACTTATCTATGACTATTAGAGGGAAAAAAAAAAGAGCAACCCAGGACAGCTCTCTCATTTACCCTTTGAAATGGTTCACAAGTACCGCAGTTTGCTGTGGAGACAGTGGTAAACAGCATCAGCCTATCAGACTACCTGGAGATGCAGAACCCAGAGAGAGGCCTCCTGCAGAAGCTGACAATACACACGCTTGCCTTTGTAAAAAAGAGGGGAGGAAAAAAAAAAGCACTAATCTTGACTAAGCCGGTAAGGCAGCTCTCCCAAGGGACAGCAGAACTGCACAAAGAGACGCAGCCCCGTTAGTTCACTGGAGCCCGATCAGACTGCAGCAGGGAGCCCAAGAAAGGGCTGGGAAGAGGGTTTTGAGCTCCACGAGATGTGGCCACGCCTGAAGTACAGCAACTGTTCACAAGAACCTTCCATGCCCACCACTCCTTTGGACAGCACTGGGAAAAGCCTAATTCTGCAGGACCTCGCGGTCAATCCCACGTCCCCTTCTCAGGCTGAGCTACACGGTGCAGACGGACACAAGTGAGCCATGCCCAAACGAGGAGCTACCATGGGGCGCGCCTGCAGTGCTGCACTTGAGCTAAGAGCCACCCCGCTGCGCGCACGCGGCCATACAGCCCGAGCCTCCGCGCATTCCCACCGAGGTGGAGCACCCACCCATCTGCACCTGCCCACGTGGACGTGCCTACAGGTACCACAAGGAAGCAGCGTTCTGCCCTACAGATCGTGCTCTGCGTGCACGGCATGCCTCCCACGGCACCTGAGAGCACGAGCACAGCCTTAGAGCAGAGTATATGACAGGAAGCGAAAAAAAACCCGGGTATTAGTTTCAATTTCAAGACAAATTCATTGGGAAAGTAATTTCTGTTAATAGCAACTTATCTTTCTTAGAACCAGGACAGTATCAAGTTCCAATGGGTTCTTTCAAGTTTACTAAATTATAAAGGCTCAAAATACACAAAGCCACATACGCAAGTTGTGTTAAAGAAAAGTCAAGCCCCTCGGGTACTTGCCACAAACTTACACAGCTGTGTAACCTGGGGAAAGAGCCTGGGAGAGTTCTCCTGCCGGATCACCGCTGCCAGCCTCGCACACGCCCCAAAGCCAGCACTCGCGCCTCGCACAAGGACTCCGCTTCAGGCACCGACAGAGCAGAAATGCTCCACCACCGTTTATTCGCATCATCCATTTACCCCCAGCCCCCCAAGACGAAACAGTTTCTTACTTCTGTGGAGTCTTAATGACCAAGTGTACAGTCAGCCCATCTTTGATCCCGTGTTGGTTCAACGTGTCTCCATCCTTCAGGATCTTCCCAGCAAAGATCAGAACCAGCTGATCCTGTTTGGCTTTAAACCGCCTGGAAATCTCTTCTTTGAACTGAAAAACAAACAAAGCACTTTTCAGACAAAGGACCAAGATCAGAAATTTAAAGCTAGTACTCCAGATATCATATCCACTATGCAAACAGCATAAGGAACTGACAGTCCTTCAGTACCTCACCCAAAAGGAGCCCAGGCAGGTACCAATTCAGTCACCAGCTGCTGAGGATGTCCGAGGCATTAAGGAAAAAAAACAAACAAAAAAAAAACCAAAGACAAGCTCTACACTTACAAAATGTGGAGTAAATTTCAGAAAGAATAGAGCAATTACCTCAAGATGAGCTGAAGGCTTCCAAAGCAAGATCAAGTGTGTCTCTTAGGTCTAATCCAAATACACCATTTATCCTCTGAATGACTGAACTTTTTTTGTCTCTGCTCATTTGATTTTTTTTCCTAAGGAAAGCCCAACTCTGATTTAATACAGGACAGAGCTCTATGGAAAAGGGAACAGTCCTTTATCAGCCAATGGAAATAAACTAGGTCTTCTCCAATTCCTATTTCTGCAACTGAATTCCCTGTGAGCATGCCACGCCACACAACACTGACACCTCTTCTTTACTGTGCGATGGGGTGGGATTAACACCTGCCAATAAGATTGTCATTGCTAGCCCAGCCGGGGCATTCCCAAGTTGATTTGCGAGGAAAAAAAGCCTTGCCTTTGGAAGCCAGAAACTACAGGAAATTCAGAGGAAAAGGCCAGGAGGGAAAGAGAAGCACACACCTGTCCCGAAGGAGCTCGCAGCCTTCACACCCTCAAAACCAATGCCCGGGAGAGCGCAGCCCTGAGCCCTGGGTCATCCTGGGCGCAGAGCTTTGTGCTCTCCTCTGCACAAAGCCATCACTTAACATCCCACTCACACCGACGGGCTCTCAGGAGCTGACCAGGAAGGAGCAGGAGGGCCACATGTACTACAGCCCCTGCCTACCCCACAACTCTGCTCCCCAGAGATCTCCGCCAGGTCCTTCACGCTGCAACCTCACGCCCTACACCCCAGATCAAAGCGCGCAGCAAGCCAAGAAGCCGAGAGCCGTGCTGATGACACCTTGCCCCAGTGGGCACAGCAGCCGCTTCGGCAGTGCTTGAGCCAGTCCTTGCAAGCTCCCGCCCTGTGCCACCATGCCCTGCGAAGCTCCCTCGCAGGAGCAGAAACCCCAGCCCACATGTGGGCTGATGTTCCCTTTCCTCCGCTCCATCAGACCTTCGCCCCAAAGACGTGCCCAGCCCCTCTCCTTTCGCCCGAGGGATCTGCCTCCCAGCGTCCAGACCCACCCCACAACACCCAGCCCCACACGCATTCATCCGGCTCTGCCCCCGAAGCTGCTTCTCCCCATCACAGCACCCTTCCCGTACCAACTGCTCAAGGCACACCTTCCCTCCCACCGCCTGCCCAGCCCAGCCCGTGGGCTGAGCCCCCAGACCCCCACCCCGATCCTTCTCACCGCTCTCCCCACGGCCACCATCCAGCCCAAAGCTCCCTTCCCCATAACCGCTGCCCACAAAGCCATTCTCCAAGGCCCTCACACACCCCCTCCCACATCCCCAACAACGCCCTGGTTTTGACACCCACAAACCCTCCCACAGATTACCCCCAGGACCAGTCCCCCCCGGGACTGTCCCCATGCCTAGTGTCAGCTCCCCACTCAAAGGCCCCCCTGAGCCCCTGCCCTCAGCCAGGCCTCCCAGCTCCCTCAAAGCCTGGCTCCCACAAGGCCCCAAAGGCCAGGGGTGCCCCCCAAGCCTCCCCAGCTCCCCCCAACACGCAGCCAGGTCTCCAAAAGTCCTCCAAGTCCCTGTACCACTCGCCTCCAACCCAAAGCCATATCCCCCCACTTCTCAGGGCCCCCGGCTCCCTCGCTCCCCCTCGAAAGTCCTCCCCCCCTCTCCAAAGCCAGGTTCTTCCCCAAAAAGCCACCGCACTCAGCCCCCCCCAGCCGCTCACCTCCCCCCACAGCCAGGCCCCCCAAGTCCCCTCACAGTCCCTCACCCCCGAGACAGCCCCCCCCCGTCCCCTCAGTCCCCCACCCCCGAGCCAGCCCCCCCAGGTCCCCTCAGTCCCCCACCCCCGAGCCAGCCCCCCCAGGTCCCCTCAGTCCCTCACCGCCGAGCCAGGCCCCCCTCGCCCCTCCACACCCCCCAGGCCCGCCCCCGCCCCCACCTCGCGCACGGAGGCGCCGTCCGCGATGACGATCTCCTCCTTGTCCTTGGGGGTCTTCACCGTGACGCGGATGAGAGCCCCGCCGGGGCCGCCCAGCCCCACCTCGCCCTCCCCGCCGGGGCCGGGCCCGCCGCCGCTCGGCTCCGCCATCTTCGCCGCCCGCCCCGCCAGCCCGGGCCGCCGCCAGAGAAAGGCAGCGCGCGCCGCCGCGCGAGAGCGGCGCCCCGGCCCCCCGCGCCGCCGCTACCGCCCCCTGGCGGCCCGGCGGGGAGCTGCAGCGCCGCGGGGGCGGGGGGGTAAAGGGGCGGGGAGGCAGCGGGGGGGGGGGGGCAAAGCGGGGGCAGCTGCCTGCGGTGCTGCCTGCAGTTCTGCCTGCCTCCCCAGCACACCCGGGTGCCTTGCAAGAGCCCCTCGTTAGCCGGGTTAGGCCTGCATCCCCCTCGTTAGCCAGACGCGTCTTGCACCCCCTTCGTTAGCGGCATCCATCCTGCACCCCCTCTTAGTAGCTGGCTCCAGGCTGGCTCCATCCCGCACCCCCCTCCTTACCTGGGTCCGTCCTGCACCCACCCCCTTACCCAGGTCCCCCATGTGTACCCCCTCCCTTTGCTGAAGCTGCTCTAACAGGTCTGTGGGGACCCCAGTGGGGGCTGGACCACCCCCCCCCCATTTGGGCTTGTTGTGGGGACCAAGCCTCCTGCCGCCATGCCGTGGCCTTTTTGCCGGGACTGATCCAGACCCAGGAGCTGAGTGCCAACGACAGTGCTTGGCCAGCTGAGGAGTAGAGTTTGGGGGGGTCCGGCCGATCCCGGCACCCCCCTTGCTTAGGCTTTCCTTCGCCTTGCACCTCTCGGGCAGCCGGACCCGGCCGCACCCCGAGCTGGGTGCTGGGGCAGCACCCCGGGGTGGCCCTGGGGGACAGGCCACCCGCAGCGGAACGCATGGCGGCCCTGGGAGCGGGACTACAAGTCCCAGCGTGCTCTGGGCAGAGCATGGCCCCGCTGACGAGGAGGCCTGCTCCATCCTTCCCCGCCATCGCAGGGCGAGGAGCGGGGCGGCCGCGGCCATGCTGCGCCCCAAAGCCCTGACGCAGGTGCTGAGCCAGGCCAACACCGGCGGGGTCCAGAGCACCCTGTGAGTAGGGGACTGGGGGCCGGGGGCGAGGGGCGGCTTCCCTCGCCTGCGCGCTGGGGGCCGCAGGGCCGGGCTGGCACGCTCCCGCTCGGCGCAGGGCGATAGTCCTGCGAGGAAATGCTTCTTCCCCCCTGTCCTGGAAGTGGCCCCCCAGGGAGGGCGAGGGGCCCTGCAAGGGGCATGCACGGTGCTGGGGCCGTGCACGGTGCACTGTGCACAGTCCTGGGCTATACACGGTGCTGGGGCCGTGCATGGTGCACAGTGCATGGTGCACAGTGCTGGGCTATGCACGGTGCCGGGGCCGTGCACGGTGCATGGTGCACAGTGCTGGGCTATGCATGGTGCTGGGGCTGTGCATGGTGCACAGTGCTGGGCTATACACGGTGCTGGGGCCGTGCATGGTGCACAGTGCATGGTGCACAGTGCTGGGCTATGCATGGTGCTGGGGCTGTGCATGGTGCACAGTGCTGGGCTATACACGGTGCTAGGGCCGTGCATGGTGCACAGTGTATGGTGCACAGTGCTGGGCTATGCATGGTGCTGGGGCTGTGCATGGTGCACAGTGCTGGGCTATGCACGGTGCCGGGGCCGTGCACGGTGCATGGTGCACAGTGCTGGGCTATGCACGGTGCTGGGGCCGTGCACGGTGCACAGTACATGGTGCACAGTGCCGGGACTGTGCATGGTGCCAGGGCCATGTACGGTGCACGGTGCCAGGACCATGCACTGTCCACAGCACAAGGTGCACGGTGCCAGGGCTGTGCCCGGTGCCAGGGCCATGCATGGTGCACAGTGCCCGGTGCCAGGACTGGGCATGGGGCATGATGCACAGTGCCGAGGCCGTGCATGATGCACGATGCTTGCTCGCCAGGCTCGGGCCCGGTCTGCAGCAGGCACAGCCCCCGCAGACCCACGCTGCCCTGCTCAGGACTGGGGTCACCCTGGAGCTTCCTGGCTTTGAAGCCCCCCACCCCCTGCCAAACTCCCCTGCAAACCTGGCGTGTCCCGGGAGCAGTGCGGGGCTGGGGGGCTTGGCTCTGCCCCCTGGCACTGCAGTGGGCTCTGGTGCCCCACTGGGTTTAGAGGCACCAGTTCGCCCCCTTATCCCATTTCCAGGCTCCTGAACAACGAGGGGTCCTTGCTCGCCTACTCGGGCTACGGGGACACTGATGCCAGGGTCACCGCGGCCATTGCCAGCAACATCTGGGTGGCCTACGACAAGAACGGGCACCAGGCATTCAATGAGGACAACCTCAAGTTCATCCTCATGGACTGCATGGTACGTGGGGCTGGGAGCTGCCCTCCCCTCCCTGGGGACCTGGGCACTGCCATGGTCCTGGGCGTCCCCTGGGACCCTGCCCGGCAGTCCCTGCCGAGCCGGGGGTGTGACGGGTGCTGTTTCTCCCTGGGCAGGAGGGGCGAGTGGCCATCACGCGGGTGGCAAACCTGCTGCTCTGCATGTACGCGAAGGAGACAGTTGGATTTGGGATGCTGAAGGCCAAGGTAATGCTGGCAGGGAGGGTGCCGGGGGGGCCGCAGGGCTGCGTCCCCGCTGTGGGGTGGGAAAGAGCTGTGGAGGAGGATGAGGATGGGAGTGGTGGAGGAAGCTACCGTGCCTGGGACGCCTCTTTGCAGAGCCTCCTCTGTCCCCCGTGCCAGCCCAGACGCTGCACCACACCTTTTTAAGGCTCTAAAATGAAATATAAATTAAAGTAAGCACGCGGGCGGTGTGCGTGCAGGTTGCAAAATCCACCTCGGCACCGCTCACGCCGCTCTCTGCTCGCAGGCGCAGGCGCTGGTCCAGTACCTGGAGGAGCCGCTCACGCAGGTGGCCGCATCCTGAGCACGGGAGCGGAGGGGCTCGGAGGTGCCGCCGTGCAAAGGCCGTTTGCTTCGACACCGTCACCGGTGGGGGTGGGGGGTGAGCGGCCTCACAGGCGTCCCGGAGCTCGGTCCTGCTTTGGTGTGGCCTTTAAAAATAAGGTGGGGGGAGCAAAAATGTGGGGAGGAATAAAAGTGTTTCTGATGCTTGTGTCCTTTTGTGTTTCTTGCAAATAAAAGGAGGAGCTGGGGGGCCAGCACACGCCGGGCAGGGCTGGGGGTGCCCCGGGCAGTGCTTTGGGGCTGCCTGTAGCTCCGCGATGGGCCGTCGCCTCGGGGAAAAACAGGGCAGGGGCTGCGAGGGGCTCATGTCAAGGGAGAGTGGGTGCAACAGAGCCGAGCCCCCCCTGTCGCCCTGGCCGGCTGCCCTGGGGGGCGGCAGGGGCTCCCTCCCTTCCCCAGTTTCCCCAGCTTTCACACGATGGCAGCAGAGGCGAGGAAACGTGTTCACACCCGGTTGGAGCCGGGCTGAGCTGGGCGCTCTGCTTCTGGCCCAGCTGCCCGCGCTGCCCACGCTGCCCACGCTGCCCTCGCCCGCTGCCCCAGCCTGCCCCGCGCTGCAGCCTGCGCCGGCCTCAGCAGCCAGGATCAGGCCCCGGCTCCTCCTCCGGCCGCCCCGTGACAGTCCCAGGGGTGACACTACCTGCCCAACCTGCGCTGCGACACCCAGTCCCACCCCTTGGCTCAACCGGCCACGCTGCACCGCCGACCCGGCCGGCCTTGCCGTCGCTCCCCCAGACCCCGCTCGCGCCCCCGGGCCCTGCTCGCTTCCCGCTCGCTTCCCGCCGGAGAGGAAACTTTGCCCCCTGCCTCTCCTCCCTCGGCGCCTCTCGGAGCCCGACCCGCCCCGCGCCGCCTGCTCGAGGCTTTGCAGCGGGAAGGAGGAAACCAGGCGGCAGCAGCCCCGGCGAGGGCGGGCGGCAGCCGGGGCAACATGGGCAGCGCTGAGGAGGATTATAACTTTGTCTTCAAGGGTGAGTCCTGGGCTCGACGCCAACCCCCCTCCCCAAAAGGGATGGAGTGGGAGGCCAGGGGCTGCGGGGAAGGAATTGGGGTGCCTTCCCCTCAGGGCTGCCGTGTCCCGAACTGGGGCGTTGCTGACCGTCCCTGCGGCTCTGACGTGTGCCGGGAGCTGCAAAGGGTCAGGGGATCGGGGAGCAGGCACCGGCCTCGGCCGCGTCCCTGGTTGATGGCAGCAAGGTCAGGGCCGGCAAACAGCACCGGGGTCCATGGAGGTGTGGGGAGACCCCTGCCCACCCTAAGGCTGCACGTGTGGGATGCCGGGAGAATTGCCAGCACGCAGCAGGGGCTGAGATGGCCAGAGCTGAGCGTGCGAGACATAAACGCCGTGTGAGCCCATTAACCCCCGAGAGCAGCAGGTGTTTAAAAGTCCTGCTGCGGTGACTTGGGTGGTGGCACATGCAGAAGATGCAGGGATCAGACCCGGGCTGGAGAAACGGGGACACAGCCTCATGCCCCCCAGCTTGAGCTCCGCAGGCACGGGGCCCCAGCGTCCTGCGTCTCTGCTGGGCGCGACTGGCCGGACCTCGCTGGACCTCGGTGCTCCCTTTGGGCAAACGAGATGGACAGGCTCCGGTGTGCCGCCAGTCCTGGGTGCCCACCACAGCGGGGTGACCCGGGGCTCACAAGCACCCTCGCCCTGCTCCTGCTGCCCAGAGCCTGGTAGCCGTGACGCCCCCAAACTGTGCTGGGGCCACGCCAGCAGACGGGGAGATGGGGTCATCAGGCAACGGGGGATGCCCGTGCACCCTGTGGCAGCAGCTGGGGCGGTCCGGTTGCCACACTGCCAAGGCAAGGAGCTGCTGGCTGGCCTGGGTCAGGTCAGAAAGGGTTATTGGAATTATTGTGAAGTGTCTTGGAGCAGCCCTCTCCCCTCCTCGACAGCTCCAGCGGGCTCTCTCCCTTCCTTCTGCAGTCGTCCTGATCGGGGAGTCCGGGGTGGGCAAAACCAACCTGCTCTCCCGCTTCACCCGCAACGAGTTCAACCACGACAGCCGCACCACCATCGGTGTGGAGTTCTCCACCCGCACCATCCTGGTGGGAGACGCCGTGGTGAAGGCTCAGATCTGGGACACGGCCGGGCTGGAGCGGTACCGCGCCATCACCTCTGCGTAAGGATGGGATGCCCGAAATCAGCCCCTCCCACCCCGGTACCTGACGCCCTTGTAGTTGAGCCCCACGGGTGAGGATGCCGTGGGGGTGTCCGGAGTGTGGGGTGATGGTGAGATTCTCCCATAGGTACTACCGAGGGGCTGTGGGTGCCCTGGTCGTCTTTGACATCACCAAGCACCAGACATATGACGTGGTGGACCGCTGGCTGAAGGAGCTGTACGACCACGCCGAGGCCAGCATTGTCGTCATGCTGGTGGGGAACAAGACCGACCTCGCGCAGGCTCGGGAGGTGCCCATGGAGGAGGCGAAAATGTTTGCAGGTATGGGCTGGCAGCTTGCCACAGGGCTGCGGTCTCGATGGCAGGGACCCCCACCAATGCGGGCACCTGAACGTCTCTAAAGGGGCTCCGAAATGGAGCCGAGCCCTCGCCGGGGTCTGCATTGTCTCGGGGGACTCCTCTCCTTGCAGACAACAACGGGCTGCTGTTTGTCGAGACCTCGGCGCTGGACTCCACCAATGTCGAGCAGGCATTTGAGACCATCCTGAAGGGTACGTGCTCCAGCGCCGTGGTGCAGCGGGGGCCCGGGGCCCACGGTATCGTGGGGTCCCTTACCAGGAATGCAGGGCTGGGCGGAGGATGCGCAGCGCGTCTCTCCTCTGCCTCGCTCCGCGTGAGCTCTTTGAGGCTGGTTTCGGTGTCGTCTTTCTGGCTGGTTTGGTTTCTGGCCTTTCCTGCTGGGCGTTTCGCTCTCCGCACCCTGTGGCTTTGTTCTGTGGCCCCGGGGCACCCCCAAAGCCCTGGGTGCTCCTTCTCCCCCTGTAATCCCCAGTCCCCCTTCCTGTTGTCCTGGGCTCCAGACTCTAGCGTCCTGCTGAACCGGCCGTGGGGGCCTGGGGGGGCGGGGATGGAGAGAGGTGCTACTCGGCTGGGAGCATCCCTCCAGGAATGGCAGCCAGCAGCATCGAGGCAGGAGCGCAGCGAGGTGAGCTGTGCCGTGCCGTGCCGTGCCGTGCTGTGCCGTGCCGTGCCGTGCCGAGCCAGCCTGGCCCAGCAAGCTGCCAGCCCCAGCACGGGGTGAAGCACTAATCCCAGGTTGGGCAAGAGGAAATTGCCTAAGCGCAGGGTGTTCCCCGGGCGCTGCAGGGATGCAACTTGGGGGAGCTACTCCCTTGTCACTCCTCAACATGTCCCCTCTGCTGCAGAAAGAGCCACCGACGCGCCAAGCATTGGGTCAGCAGGCGAGCCACAGGGGCTGCAGGCTCAAAGCTGTCCCTGCTTCCCCGGGGGGCCCTTGGCTGACACACAGACCCCCCCCCGGCACCTCTTATTTTGCAGAGATCTTCCACAAAGTGCAGAAGCAGAAGGAGAGGAGCAGCCAAAGCAACACGGTGTCGCTCACCAGCGAGAGTCCCGAGAGCGCGGCCCCGGCGCAGACGGAGAAGCGCCCGTGCTGCGTGGCCCTCTGAGCTGGCCGGGCACCCCGGGAAGCCCCCGGGGACCCCCGCAGCCCCGGGACACGCCAGTGGCATAGAGCTGGGTCTGCCTCTGCACAGACTCGTCTGGCCACCGGCACAGGCTGGTGTCACCCAGCCTGCGGTGCCACCCCCATCCCGGCGCAGTGGGGACCAGCAGCCCGGACAGTGGCCAAATTCTGCCATAAAGAGTGAGAAGCACCAGCACCAGGAGCTCTGGTCTGCCTGCTTCGTTTTTGCCGGGCCCTGATTAGCACCACCACCGTCGCGCACAGACCTCCCAGCCCCCCCGGACCCGCGGTGCAGAGGACTGAGACACCCCGAGGCATCGCTGGGGAAGGAGCCAGGCGGCTCTGGCCGGGATCGTGCCGGCAACGGGAGCTGCTCCGTTTGTGTCTGGCCCTGGGGTTGCTCCTGTGGGGCCACCCTGTGCCATGCGCTGGGGATGTGGCTGTCCCCACAGGTCTTCGTCCCCACCCGAGATGGCTCTGGGGTCGTCCCAAGCCCTGAGGAGTGAAGCGGCAGCGCTCAGCCCTTGGCACACCTCTGTCCCCATCCCAGACGTGGGACAAGTGTGACAGCAGGACCTGGCGAAGGTCCCTCCCATTTGCACGGCGGGACAGGGCTCGGTGCAGAGCCCGGTGCCGACGGGCCCGGGAGCAGCTCCGTGTCCGGCGCAACGGTGACGCAACCATTAAAGGACTTGTGAAATGCAGATTTGCTGAGCTGGAATTCCTCTGTGTTTGTGGTCCCGTCCCCTGGTCCCCATATCCAGGACATGCCGGATCGCAGCCACCCAAACAGCCCAGCCCGATGCCGTGGTCCCCCCGCGCCCCCTCCCCACACAGCCTTTCCCAGCCCACGTCCCCACACCCTCGATGGCTTATAGGGGACGGCTGGCAGTTTAGCAGTGCAGACCGTGACTGGGCCTCAGCCAGTTGTCTAAACCCCCTCGGAAACGGGAATTTCTCCCTGGATTGGGAGATCTGGATTCTCTGTGTCTTCCTCTAGTTCTGGGCACTTGCTTTTCCTTCGCACTGCGCAGGACGTCTCAGCCCAGCTCCCGTGTCGTGCCCGTGGTTCTGCAGCCATGACTGTCGCCATCGGTGGCACGCGCGGTGGTGGCCTTCCCCCGCTGCCGCGCGGCGCGTTGCATGAGGCCGCCGCGGCGCAGCGCACCCGGGAGCCCTCGGGAGAGCACGGCGGTGCTGAGCAGGGAGCAGAGCCCTCGCCGGGGCCCCGGGGACAACCGGCGGCCGCCACCCCCGAGAGCCGGGTCCCGGCCACGTCCTGCCGGAGGGGTTTGTCCCAACCACCCGCGCCCATGGGAGCAGCCGCATACCTGCCCCCCCTTCCCCCTTACCTGGCCCAGGTGAGCACACCTGGGCGGTGACGGGCAGCCCCGGCCGCCAATGGGTGCGGAGGAGGAAGGGCTGTGGCCACCAATGGGTGTGCGGGGGACAGCCCCTGCCAGGGCTGGATAAGGCCCGGAAATCCCAGTTGGCCCAGTGGGAGTGGGGCTGTGGTGCTGGGCGAGATGCGGGGCAAGGATGATGAGTACGACTACCTCTTCAAAGGTGGGTCTCCTGCCCTGCCTGTGCTGCTCCGGCCGTGCCTGCAATGAGCTGTGCTCGGTCTCAGCCCGCTACGGGTGGTGCTGTCTCTGTGCAGCACCCTCGGGATGGAGCTGGAAGCCGGGGCTTTGGCTTGTACTGGGATATAACACAGCTCCCAGTGCTGGGGGCCTGGGGGGGGCTTGTTGGGGTGTTCCCCTGTGCTGGGCAGAGGGGTGGTGGGGGTTGGTGGTGCTGGGGCCTTGGGGTGGGGGCTGAAATGCTGAGGGTTTGCATACAGCTGGTCTGTGGCTGCTGGGTGCAGGTGGCTGTTTGTGGCCCTGGTGCTAATGAAGGTAGCTCGTTACTGCTGCGGGAGGAGTCTGGAGCCCTCGTCTGGGTGCAGCACCCAGGGGAGGGGTGGCCGTGCCTGGGGCAGGGCGCTGGTCCCTGCGGGCGGCCCGAGGAGGCAGGGGCGGTGGGGAAAGCTGGGCTGTGGGTGCTGTGCTGGCCCCGGAGCCCCTCGGAGTGGGTTTGGGTGCTCTCCTCTGCCTGGCTGGGGTGGGAGGAGCAGCTTGGGGGGCCGAGTGAGCAATCCCAAGAGGAAAAAGCTGTGCTGCTTGCCTGGCTGCAGTTAAGGGGAAGGATCCAGGGCTCTGGGGTTCTTCCCGGTGCCGGTCACGGTGTGACCTCTCCAGTGTGCAAGGGGGGACGGGGCTGGGTCCCTGGCAGCACAAAGCTGGTTTTCCTGGCTGTAGGAGCCCAGCACCCCCATGGAGCATCCCCACCCGAGCCCCAGCCCCTGCGCATGCCGGCTTTCCCAGCCGTTAGCAGCTCTCCCCTCACGCCGGCTGCCACGCCGTGGCTGGAGCGGGTGCTGGGGGAAGCCAGGGGACAGCTTGGCAATGTCACAACCTTTTATTGCTTGAATAAAAGCTGGGGAGTGAGATCACCCAGCGGTTGGCCGTGAGTCAGCCTCCCCGAGCAGCCCTGCCCGAAAGGCCTCGAGTAATTCCAGCCACCGGCATGACGGTAGTCCCCAGCTCCTCGCACACCTCCCCTGGCCCCTGCCCAGGAAAATCCTCCTCTCTGGAGTTATTCTGGGACCTGGCGAGGGGGAAACTCTGATGCAGCCAGAGCTGGGTCGTGCCTCGGAGCAAGGCGCCTGGGCAGGAGCTCCTCCGGCTGCTGTGTCCTTTGGTTTTTGCCCGGTGCTGTGCCAGCAGTGCAGCTCCGAGATGGCCCTGGCGCGTTGTCCTGTGGTGCCCGTCCCTTCCCTGTGATCCTGCAGGAGCCAGGGCTGAGAGCAGCTCGGCACCGGGCTCTGCATTCCCTTCCTCGGTCTCATGGTGGTCTCTGGAGTCCTTAAAACAATAAGAAAACTCAGTTTTGAATGCAAGGACTGCTCATCCCTCCTGAGGTAGGAGCAAAGTCCAAGGGAGACACAATGTTTAGGGGCACGGAGCTGGGCTGGCGCTCTCTGGGGTTAGATGGCTCTGCTGAGACCGGCTTCTCCCCCTGAGAAATGGGAGATGGGCACCACTTGAAGCAGCATTACCCGGATTTCCACTGAGGTGGGAGCATCGGCTGCCTTGTTGTGTGGCACAGCACAAAGCAAATCCCAGCTGTGCTCACGGGAAGGCCCTTGATGCTGCTGGAGGGGCTTGGGGCAGATGAGCAACGGCCCTGGGCATTGCTGCTCCGTGGATGCTTCCTCGGGGCCCCTGCATGGAGCTCCAGGCCGTTTCCAACCCCACCTCTGGGGTGGGTCGTGATGCATCAGGGATGTTTCACCGGTGCTGGCGGGATACATGCTCTCTGCTTTAAACAGCTCATGCTGCTGTTCAGAGGCAGCACGGACTGAGCGTCAAACGCTTTTGTGCGTGGGGTGGAGGATGCGGCTCCAGTCCCTCCCTGCCCTTCAGGCTCAGGGGGATGGGGCTGAGCGAGTATGCGGTGCCCGAGAGGCCGCTGGACCCCTGCCCCATCCAACCCCCTCCCTGTGTCCCTGGCTGGGATGTGAAGCCCGCAGGAGCGTGCTGTGGCCATGGGGGGCTGGGCAAGGTCAGCGGGGGGCTGGGCAAGGTCAGCGTGTGCCTGGCACGGCCTGGCTCTGCTCCTCCCTCCCCCCCAGCTGCCTTCCTAAGGCTTTCCTGTGCCGATACTTCTCTTGCTGGCTGCAGGGGTGATGCAGCATGGCACGCTCGTGCCTCAGTTTCCCCTGGCTGTACTTAGTGCTGTCTGCTGGCAGCCGGGGCTCTCGCAGGCCTCGGCTGCGCTGCCCTCCCGTCCCCGGGCCGTGGAGGGGCTTGGGGTGGGCAGCAGGAGGAGCGCGGCCCTGCCGGCATAGGGGACGTGGCGGTTGAGCCGCGGGAAGTGGCAACTTCCCGTTGATTAAACACCAAGCCCAGATCAAAGCGGCGAGGCTCGGTAAGCGTTAACGAACCTGGCTCATCGCTGGCCTGTGTTTTTCTACCAGTTTGTCCAGGGTAGCCTGGACTGTCATGGTCCTCCCAGGCCTCCACGTAGCCCAGGGGCCTTCAGCATGGAGGAGCCACCCTTCCCTCCGTTGCTGGCCACCCTGACACGGCGATTGCCAGCCCTCGGTGATCACGAGGAGCTGCTCCGTATGGTGTCAGGCTCACGGAGCAAAGCTGTTTGCTGGCTGCCCTGCAATGAGGGTTTTGGCAAGGGGATGGCTACGTTGGAGGCTTTGCAGCCCAGCCAAGTCCCTGTGAGCTGGAGCTGATGGGGAAGGGGTTATCCAGGACACAGAGCAATGTCCTTGGAGGATGGTGGCTGCTGAGCCTTCAACGAGCGTAGATGCGTCCTGCTGCGAAGCCCAGGCAAATCCTGCAGCGTGCTTTGCAGCCCCGGTGACGAGCGCAGCGGTCCCTTGCCGGTGTTGCTGCTCCGGCTTTCTCCCCAGCACGGTTGCTGGATGGTTGCGGTCTCAGCCCTGCCGTGGTCTGATCCTGGTGGGGAGAAGTGTCCCTCAAACTTGGTCCCACGAGGGCGGGTGAAGTGAAGCGGGCTGTGTTTGAGTGCACCTGGAGAATGACCGGAATCTGCAGTGGGGGAAATAAAAATTAAAAAAAATAATACAAAAAAAAAAAATCAAAACCTGTTGAGTCATAAACTCAACAAACTTGATAGGGGAGCCGCGTGATAAAGCCTCCCCGGAGCCTGTTGCACCAGGTTTTACAGGAACCAGCCAGACCTGGGACAGGCAGAAAATGCACTTAACTAACCCACACCCAGGGACTTCCCGGCTCACAGGCTGGACCAGCAACAGCGGAGGAGGAGGAGGATGATGTTTCCTTTCAGACCAGGTCTTTAAGTCCTCCTGTGTGTCCTCAGGGTTGGAGCTTGGGCTGGAAATAGGAGACCCATTTCTGCTCGGCCTCTCTGGCCTGGCTGTCTCTGCACAGGTCCTGGCTCTGGTTTTCTGCCCGTTGGTGTACGTAGGTGCATGCGGCGCCTTCCCATCCCCGGTGCTGGGAAGGAAACCCCTGGTAACTTCCAGGCGATGGCAGGGATTTTCTCGAGGGGTATTTAGAGGCAGCTGCGGTGCCGCCGGGACGAGTGGAGGCTGCTGGTCCTGCTCCCCACGTGCAGCTTCGCAGTTGCAGCCCCCTCGCCCAGCAGCTTCTCCCTGGGTGAAACGGAGGTGGGGGCAGATGCGGAGATCCCCCATCCCTGCCAGGCTGGGCTGGGGGGTTTGCCGGGATGGCCGGCATTGCAGGATGGAAACACCTTTGCTGGGTGTCCGGCGGGGCTGACACTGTGCTTGTGCCCCCCCAGTTGTGCTCATCGGGGACTCTGGGGTGGGGAAGAGCAACCTGCTCTCACGCTTCACCCGCAATGAGTTCAACCTGGAGAGCAAGAGCACCATCGGGGTGGAGTTTGCCACGAGGAGCATCCAGGTGGACAACAAGACCGTGAAGGCTCAGATCTGGGACACGGCCGGGCAGGAGCGGTACCGGGCCATCACCTCGGCGTGAGTTTCCTTGCTCCCCACCCGTGTCCCTCACCTGGGGCCCTGCTGTGACCCTGTCCCCCTCGCTGTCCCCCAGGTACTACCGGGGGGCGGTGGGAGCTCTGCTCGTCTACGACATTGCCAAGTACCTGACGTACGAGAACGCCGAGCGCTGGCTGAAGGAGCTGCAGGACCACGCTGATGCCAACATCGTCATCATGCTGGTGGGCAACAAGAGCGACCTGCGGCACCTGCGGGCCGTGCCCACCGACGAGGCCAGGAGCTTTGCAGGTATCTCCCCTGTCCTGTCCCATCCCGTCCCGTCCCGTCCCAGGGCAGCCGTAGCTCACGGCACCCGCCTGAGCTCGCCCTGTCCTTGCAGAGAAGAACGGGCTGTCCTTCCTCGAGACATCTGCTCTGGACTCCACCAACGTGGAGACAGCTTTCCACAACATCCTCTCGGGTAAGGGGCAACCAGGAAAGGGGGGGGACGGAGATGGTTTTGGACATTGTGTCCTCCCAGGACCCCACTGGGGACGCTGGCTTTACGTTCTGGGGTGGGATCCTGCTCCCCGGGATGGGGAGATGTGGGTGTTCGCACCCCTTGAGCTGTGCGTTTTGGGAGGGGGCAGGTCCCCCACTGAAATATATATTTAAAGACTTTCCCCCCCCCCCCCCCCTCCTCTTCTCTCTCTGCTGGCAGAGATCTACCACATCGTGTCACAGAGGCAAATCACTGGGCAGCCGGAGTCAGAGTTCGGCCCCGCCACAGCCATCGAGCCCATCCGGGTGCTGCCCACGCAGCAGGAGGGCAGGCAGACGCCCTGCTGCCAGAACATCTGAGCCCCCTGGGGTGCCCCCACCCTGACGCCCCCCACACCACCCAGCACATGGTGGCATCGTGTTTCTCGCCCTCTACCTCTGCTCGCTGCAGCCCCCCAGAACAGGGCGGGCTGGTGGCTGCTTCTGCACGGCTGCTCTCGTGTGCACCATCATGCTGCCTGTGTGCTGCTCTCCCTGTGTTTATGTAGGACCTACACAAATGGGGGTGGGGGGAGCATCAGGGTCTCTCCGCTCTCTCCCCATGGCTGGGACATGCCACCCCCTTGTGTCACTGCTTCCTCTGGCCCTGAAGGCACAGGAACCGGGTGACTCAGGGTGGCACTGAACAAGCCCGAACGGCGTGACTCCCTTGTTTGGCGCCCCGTTTCTGCGGCACCCCTGGGTGCAGCCCTTCGGGGTGGGGTGGGGAGGGGGACACTGGCTGCACCCTTCTCTTGCCTAGCGAAGCGAGCAGCAACGTGGCCAGTTGTGCCCAGCCCTGCCCCTTCAGCACCGAGGGCTGGGTGCGCCTCTGGGTGCTGCTGGGGCAGCAGTGGGACACCCCGGTGTGGGGTGCGGGGGGTGACTCCCTGCTCCTGCCTGGAAGGACCCTGTTCTTCGTGCCGTGAGCCCCTTGAGGGAAAAGCTGCACCTCTTCCGCTGCTGCCCCAGCCCAGGAGCAGCGACGTGGGGGTCACGTCCTTTGGGGGAGCCCCAAGGAGGGAGCGAGGGGGTCTGGGGGCTTTGGTGGGGTGAGGCAAAGGCAGGGATGGGGTGCTGAGTGTGGGTGCCTGGTCCCTGCACCCACCTCCCTGCGTGGTGCCCGGTGCCAGCGCACGGGGCTGCGAGGGGCCTCTGCGGGACTTGAATCCGCTCCCACTCGGGGGTTTTGCCACTCGAGGCGGTGGCAGCGTGGCCCGGCCTGGGGCCGCGGCTGCCACTAGATGGAGCGTCTGCTGCACCCACAGGGTGACAGCGGCCGTTCCCTGCCTGGGGACAGCGGGAACCTCCCGGGGGGGCATCGCCCAGTGTCCCTGGCAGGGTGATCGGCAGGTGTCAATCAAAAGGGATGCAGGCGCTGCGGTGGCCTTCCTGGGAGAGCCTGTCCCTTCCCATTAACCCCAGTGCTGGGAGCATGTCCCCCATCACAGCATGGGGTTTTGGGGGGTCTCTGTCTCTCCGTGGCTGCCCCCCGTCACCCCATCTCACTTGGCTGTGCCGGCAGGATCCGCGCCAGGGTCTTCCCTTGGGGTGCGAGTCATCAGTGAAACAGGAATTTGGGCAAAATCCCCAAATAAAGTTGCTGCTGGAGGCTCTTGCTCTCTCTGCCAGGGTCCTTCCTTCAGGCCGGGAACTGTGCCAGCCCTGGCCCCACGCCTCTGCCCGCTTGGAGCTGGGCAGCATCCCCAAGCCATGGAGGCTGCGAGAGGCGAGGAGGAGGAGGAGGGGCAGGGAGGAAGGTGTGACTGTAGCTTGGGTGAGGGGGCATCTTGCTGGGAGGCTGGAGGGGAGAGCTCGGAATTCAGGCTCAGAGGGGCAGGTTGGATCCTGCTGCCGCGGCGCAGGGGCAGCGCGGGGGTGCGTGGACAGGGTGCAGAAATGGCTGTGCTGCGTGGGTGCCAGCCCCGTTTGGGTTGAGGTCGCCCCTTTTTTTTCCAACCGACAGCGCGGCCCCCCCCAGCCCTGGCAGCATCTTAACCTTGGCTGGAGCCGTGCTGGCGCTGCGTGTCCCGGCACCGCGGCACTGCTCTGTCCCAGATGCAGCCTCACCCCCGAGCTGGCCAGACCCGTCCTTGGCCGTGTCCGACCACGGCTGGAGGTTGTCCCCGCGGGAGCGACAGTTATCACCCCACCCGGCCGGACTCTGCCCCGTGCCCGCACCAGCTGGGAGAGGCACGGCTACATCCAAACCAGCCGGAGAGCTGCCAAGCGCCACCTCCTCCTGCACCACCATCTGCCTGCTCCGAACCGCGGTGCCAAGGGGTGATGTCAGCCCCGCCGCGGGGCAAGGTGGGCGCACGGGGGAAGGATGCTGCCCCCAGCTCCGCAAAGGGACAGGCCTTGAGCCGAGCGTCCCTTGGGGCTCGCTGCCGTCAGACGTGCCAGCCAGCCGGGCACTGGCGTGGCACACGGGACGATGAGCTCACTGAGGCTCATGGAGACGCTTTCAGGCTCGGCAGCTCAGTTTTGTTGCGGGTTTTCCAGTTTTTATATGATTTCTGCTGGAATGAAGTAGTGGGAAGGGTGAAGGAAGGCACAGGTTTGCACACAAGGCTCAGGGACGTGGGACCTTGCTGCCACCGGGACTGGGAACACCAGACTGGGAGCACCAGATTGGGAACACCAGACTGGGAATAGCAGCCGTGCAGGGGAGCCGAGTCTTGCAAACAAAACTCCTTTGTTCTAATGAACCCTGAGAAGCGTTGCTAAAGGCATGAGACTGGGTGGGAGACCCGCGAGGGGTGGGAGAAGGCGGTTAGGGTCCCGCTGCCCCCCGAGCTCAGCCCGGCCGGGGGCCCCATTCCCAACCACCGCTCCCGGACCCCCTCCTAAAGCGTGAACAGACAGAAACCAAGAGCAGACACCAAGTTTCTTAAGTAATAATACTTTAATAAAATTAAGTTCTTAATGTAATTTAGCACATTTAATACATTAACCCTTTCCCTTCTTTGTTTTCTACAAGTTGTGCAACATCATTATTTTAATTTTTTATTTTATTTTAATTTTTTTCCTTCTCCCCTTATACTATATGCCTCAAAACTCAGACAACGAGCCTAACTCTACTTCTATGTTCGGTTATATCTCTCTCTCAGGCCTTTATTTTTGCGTAACGCCGGAGAGATGAAAATACCTGGATGGAACATGTGATCGGTTTCCAATAGTAACAATCCCGACTACAGGTTTCCTATGACGTTAAAAGAAAAGAGAGGGAAAAAAAAAAAAAAGCAAACACAACATAATAGGGAATGGACTTCAAATGGAGGGGCCACACAGTCAGGATGGCCGGGCTAACACCGGGCAACTCTGTGGCTGGCTGGCTCAGCGCGAGGTTGGTAGTACCGTGGAGTAGGACCGTGTGATGGCACCCGGATCCGTGGGAAAGCAGACACACAGAAACTTGTACAGCGGTTTTGGAGCGAGGACGAGAGAAAGCTGACGCGGTACTGGTCAAGCAAAAGCCATGGAGGGCGGCGCTCCCCTGGAAGCTGCTGCGTGGGTATCGCTGAGATCGGCTGCTGGTGGTTCTCGATGGCTTGGGTTTCATTTTAGCTCACGTTTTAGGTGGGAAATCCCACCGGAGCCACTTTGCCAGAGTCCCAACGGCAGCAAGCTGGAGCCTAGATCTCTTTGATACCGGGGCAGAGCCGGAGGAAATCCTCTGCAGCCCCAAAGGCTCCCGACCGTGCAGCCGGATGCCTGGGGGCTGCTCTGGGCATCCCTGGGGATTTCCCTGGCTCGCCTGGGGCTGGGATCAGTCAGCTCCGCGGCACGGCAGCGTGAACGGGCTCTGCAGCGCCCGTGGCTCCGACAGACCTGCCCGTTTGGGATTCCTCAGCACTCATGCCCCAGCCTCCGAATCCCGCTGCCCTTCATGTTTGCTTAACACTGCTTTTAACCCAGGAGCAAATCCTCAATTGCAAAACAGGATCTGGCCCCTGATTTTTTTTTTTTCCTTTTTTTACAATTATCTTGAACAGAATTCATAAGGAAAAAGGAAAAAAAAAAAAGTGCTGATCATTTCACAGACGAGCAAAGCGGCCTGCGACCGTGTCTCTCTGTCCCAGCTCCCGGGAGCCAACAGAAGATCTCCGCAGCCACAAAGCGCTGCTCCGTCTCGCCGCTCCGTTTCTCTGCAAGTTGTTTCAAAAGCATCATCACAAGACCAGAAAACACATTCTGCCATGAGCTGCCTGGTAAACCGGTGCCACCATCGGAGGGTGACTTCAATTTTTGTCCCTGCGCAGACACCAGTGGAACAACTCCAGATTTTACATTAGTGTCACTTTACTGGGGGTGACTTTCAATTTGCTCCATTAGCAGCCCTGAAGCGACGCTGGAGCGGATCCAGCGGTAACGCCGCAGCCTGCCAGGGCTGAAGCGCCTTCAGATTCCAGTAGAGTAACCCCATTGAAACGGGTGAGTTACATGGGAGTAAAGGCAGGAGCTGCCCGACCTCCACCCTCTCCAGCTGACACGGCGCGGGCAAAACTGAAGTCGGCCCAGCACAATTATGGCTGAATTTTCCACCGGGTCAACTGACAGCAGAACGTGACTTGGAGTTTCTACAGTATGTGAAAACCCACAAGAAAATACAGAGATTGCTCCCTAACGTCCTAGAAAGGTTTTTGGAAGAACCAGCCCATCCTGGCTCTGCTCCTGCCGGTGCTGCAACCTTGCTGCGGGCTCGGCAGAGGCAGGATGGGACCCCACTATCAGTATACAAGTTACTATAAAGTGCATCCACTCTCCAGTCCAGGGCATCACTGTACAATGTCAATCACTGACTCTTCTTCAAGTATCAAAACCAAAAAATGAGGTAAAACAAAAATGAAAGAGCAAACAGGCCGCCTCGCCACCCCTGCAGGGAAGGACCAGGCGCTTGATTCCACCAAGCACGAACCCCTCCGAAAGCGCGGGAGACATCGTGCCCTGCTTTCCGAAACCCGGGGAGGGTCCCGGGGAGTGATCTCTGATTCACAGTGCTATACGCAGAAACCAAATGAGAACTGTCTTCGCTTCCTGTCCTAACCTATTGCATGGCTTTGCTGAAGGAATGCTGGTAAGCGGCTGCCTCGTCCCACCCCAGCACCAGGCGCGCCGACTGCCGGCGAGGGAGCAAGGGGCAGCCGCTGCGTTTCTCGAAGGCTTTGGGATCCTCGCGGATGCTCCTGAACTGCAGGACATCCCTGGGTTCGCTACGGCTGAGCCATGACACAGAGGATAGGAGCAAAAGCTAAACCCAGAGGTAACCACCTTTCAAGAGTGTTTTCTTTGCAATGCTCTGCTTCTCTAATAATAACGGAGTTGACGCTAGGTCATTTATTTTCGAGTTACATCATGTAAACGGTGATTTTGGTGCAGCGAAGAGCAGTCACCAACGCTCCAGAGAAAAGTGCTGGCCTGGCTCTGAAACGTAAGGACCAGGGTTTAACCAGCCGGGCGGCTGCGCGGGCGCATCCCGCCCCTCCGCCGGTGCCAGGGCCGCGCTCCCCTGCCCCGAGCTGCCCAAAGCGGATCTGGCGTCAGCAGAAAAGCTCCGCTCCGTGCCAACAGACCCGCCGTCCAGCCGTTGCACCCGAACGCTGGTCCACCAGCTCGGGGAGCCGTTCACTCTCGCCTTCGGCACTGCAAGGACTCGGGCCACAGAGCCCGATGTGCGGCGCCGGCCGAGAACAGCCTCCAGCCTCCTCCCTCGCTCTCGCAGCCGAAAACCAGGCGCTCGCCATGAATGTCACCCTCCCGAGGGCAGGACGGCGTGGGGCCGGCCGGCGGGAAGCAAAGCTGCGGGCTCAGGAACGCCGTGGCCGCGGGAAGGACCCCCCCAGGCCAGCGGAGCCTTTCGCAAACGTTTCACCCACAGCTCCGGCACTCGAACCCGATGATTTGGGGCTGAGCTCCCTTACGGGAGCACCCGGCACCGAAAAAACACCCAACAAGCCAAATCTGGCAGCCTGAAAGACGCCAGTTGCTAAACAAGCGAGCTCATCCCGAGGCGCACACCGTCTCCGTGGTGCAACGCTTCCTCACCGGGTCGAGATAGAACCAAAAAAAAAGGACCAAAAGAAAAAAAAAAAGGGAACAAACCAACCCTAATGTACTATGTCTACTGCCCGGCTCCGAGGGCAGACAGCCTAACTCCCGGCCCCGCCAGAGGAGCCCCGCGCCTTCGCACCAGCACCTCGCCGCCTTCGAGCTCTGTCCATCCCGTTACAGAGGGGAGTTAATCCAATTTTCCTTCCCTTCGCCTTCCCACCCAGGAACAGGCCCACCCGCCCGCCGCGGGGACCTTCCAACGCCTTGGGCGCTTGGAGGAGTTCAAAAAGCAACAACAGCACAAGAAAAGTAACAGCAACTTTTAACATTTCTTTTTCTGAAATTTCATGCTCCGAGCCCGAGGCTGGAGGCCAGAATAAGGCAAAATAATGGCCTAACACTTTCTTATTTTGTTCAGTTGACTAGCCAAATCTTTATATTTTTATTAAAAAAGCAACATAAAAACCCAAACGTATCTTTTTAAAAAAATACATATTATTAGATCCCATTTTTTTTTTCCCCTCTATAAAAATAACTTCAGGACTTTGATTGACAGAAGGTACAGTCGGTGGTCTGTTATTTTGTTAGGCTTTCGTTCGTTTATTTGTTTGCTTCAGAAAAATAGTACCAAAGAACGATGGAATTTCTGGGGAAGTTAAAAATGATAGCTGATCTCGTTTACAAGTTTATTTTACATTCTGCTCTGTCTGGGATCACTTGGATCTACTATAGATTAAACAATATGGATAGCATCTACTATTTGAACTAGTTAATTTTATTTTAATCTTTACTCTAGGATTATATGAAATAAATTTGAATGTTTATTATTATTAACTTTTTTTTAATACCCATCAACTCAAACTTTTCTTTTTTTTTTTTTCTTCTTCTTCTCCTTTTTGGTTAAAAACAAACAAACAAACAAAAAAATCTTATTTTAAAATGCTTCTTTGAAAGGCAACAGAGCAGAAGCATCCCCCCGGATGAAGCATCCCCCGGGGAGCGGGACAAGGGCTGGCTGCGGGGGAGGAGGTACGGCACCCCCGCGCTCCTCAGCCCACGGGGAGGTCGAGGCTGCTCCTCGGGCCAAGATCCTGCGAAACACTCAGGGATGTGGCTGAAGCTAAGCGCGGGCTTAAGTGCTCTCCTGGATTAAAGCACGTGCTTCACAAGCTCGGAGCCTCACCGGCTAAAAAGGGGGCACCGCGCTCGCTCCAGGCTGTCCTTACAGGAGTTGTCTGGCACGAGCCGCGGCCATGCTGGCGTGGGGGAAGCCGAAAGGGCTAACATTTGCCTATGGAGGACGGGCCGGAGCTGGCCGGGAGCTCTGCACGAGCCGTCTCGTCCCCTGGCTGCTCAGAGCACCGGGCGCGAGCCCAGAGCAGCTGCCGCAGGGCACCGGTCCTGCACAAGCCCTTGGGTCCAAAAGGACGATGGTGGATGTCTGCAAGACCAGGCCTGGCCTGAATGACGGGACAAAATCCTCCCGTCCTTGCAGCCCGCTCAGCTGCAGAAAGACACGGAGCCAAAGCCTAAGGGGAGGCAACGGGCGGCAACCACCCCCTCGTCGGCAGAGCAGCCCTGCGGGCACGCGCCCATCCCAGGGATCCAAGTGGCCGTGGCTGTCGGTCCGTCCCGGCACGGCTGCGGGCAAGACCCTAAATCCTCTCGCCTCCGCCAAGAAGCAGTTTGGTACAGGGCTCTCTGAAACCCCGCTGCGAACCGAATCAATGGCAAACCTCTCCACCGGCTCCCTGGGACAGGACAGGGCCCGCGAGGAAACCGAGCTGAAGAGGTGAGTAACGCGCGCTTCGGTTTCTGCGCCTGCCCGGCCTCCTCCCAGGCCTCTGCCCTCCCCAGGAAACCACGGCGAGAGCAACCCTCCAGCGCCCAGCGCCGGCCCCGGGGCGGCGGGCCGGAGCGGGACCCCGGGGAGCACCGCGGCGGGCGCCGGGCTGCGCCGAAGTGCCGGGCTGCAGCGGGGCCGGGGCTCGGCACGGGGCGACGCTGCCGAAAGAGCCGGGGGGTTTCTGCAGCCGGGGCCCGATCCCGCAAAGCCGTTTCGGCGTGCTCAGACCCCGAGCCCTCGCGAAGGGATTCGCTGGACAGAGCAACCACAGGACGGGGACTTCGAAACGACCGCACGGGCTTTGATTCATAGTGGTTCTTCTCTTCTACGTCTCTGGTTTTTAATTACCTTTTTTCTTTTTTTTTTTTTTTTTAAATACATCCAACTGTGTTAATTTCTTATTTCTGGAAAGGGCTATCTGCACCATAACTATCACCTTTTACATACACACACGCACACACAAAAAAAGGAAACATATATTAAAAACACTTTTTAAGCAATACTCTGGATACAAATGTATTTTTTAACCTACATATATTCTAAACCTTCTAAACTTTTAAGGATCACTTTATCATAAAATAAAATATCCTTTTTTCTTATAATAAATTACCTAATAAAAAGTATTTTTATTAGCCCAGTTCCTTGCTACATTTACATGTAATAAATGCATTTATTAAAATAGAATATTAAATTATAAAGAAATGTTCTAATTTTAAAATCTTAGTCTTTTTTTCCCTCCTCTCTCTCTCTTTAAAAAACACCAGTAAATGCATCAAAACAAACCCTTCAAATACCAAATAAACAGGTTGGAGCGTTTTGATTTAAGAGGTTCACAATATTAACAGTCTGAGCCTTTGTATGTATGGAGATTATTTTTTTTAAGAAAGAAAGAAAAGAGAAAAAAATAATAGATATCCCTCCAGCTGAAAAATACTTTTGCAAATGGGAGCTAGGACAAGATATTTTTATAGTATCTCCTCATTAAATATAAATCCAATTTTGGTTCTTTTTTTTTTCTTTCGTTATGTATTATAATACATACTATTCTCTATATAATTTATGTCGATGAGGATGACATCACAGCATGATATTACTTTACCCCTCCGTTTCCCTTTATGTTTTGTCACCCTCTCCCCCGCATCGTCCCTTCTCCAGGAGGCCCCGTCCCCCACGCTTGCAAACACCGGCCCAAGACGCAGCAGGTTTTGGGGGACGCTGCAGAGCGTCACCCCAAAACTCCCCTGCCGAGCACCCCGCTGCCACCCGTCCACTCCCACCGCCCTGATGCTGCCTCGGCTCTGCCCAGGAGGTCACTTCCCCAGGGAAAGTTTGCAGGATGAGTCCCAAATTCAGCAAAGCAACCGGAGCCCCCCGCTCCGGGGTTTCAGCAAGCGCTGAAGTCGGCTGCGGTTTGGCAAAGCACCCGCGTAAATCCCAGCGACGCACCGAACTGGGGTGCCAGGCACCAAGTCAGTCCCGCTTGCTAGGTCCGCTCCAGCCCCCCCCCGGGTCCGATCCTGTCCGGAGCTGGAAGACTCCTGCTAACAGCTCCGCACCTTCCAACGCAGCCGCGCTCTGAGCCCCCCGGCTATGCGGGGACCTGCCCTCTGTCCCACCGCTCGCGCCCTCGCAGCCTGCCTCGCAAAAGCGCCCGACGCAGCTCAGCCCTGCAGCAGGATGAGTGCCCAGGGGAGGCTGCCACCGGCGTTCGTCCGGGCATGGCAAGCCACAGTCGGGTCCTCAGCCGCGTCCCCACCCCGGCTCCACCATCCCCACCGGCAGATGGAAACACCGCGGAACAACCCGCTCCCCTGCCTGGCCCGCAGCGCGGAGGGGCCAGCAGCAGCGTCCATTTGCAGCGGGCCACCCGCGAGATCCCATCCTGCAGGCACGGCTGCGCGTGCTTTGCTTTACCGCTGCCAGGATCAGCCCGGTTTCGGGGGGCCGCTCGCTAGCCGTGACGTTAAGCCCCCAGGTGATCTGCAGGATGGGGGGTCTTGAGGACCAGGCTCCCTGCAAGGGTTTTGCTGCTCCTAAAGCAGAGGGAGGGAGAGCCGGGCGGCACGGCGAGACCCGGCTTCGCGCGCCGGGTCCCAGCACTGCCTGCCTCCCTCCCTCCCCGGGCACAAGCAGGGCGCCCCGTATCAATTCAGCACCCCGACGGGGGTATCCCGCAGAGTCCCGGGAGGGGTGCTTAGGGCAGGCGAAGCTAGCGAGGTTTAGCCTAGCTGGTTTACTGCTGCTCCTGTTGCAAGGCGGCTCGCCAAAGGCATTGCTGCAGGGCGGGAGGGAAGGAGGAAAGCACCCGCGGGTGCAGGGAACCCCGCTCGGGCCTTGCTGCGGAGAAGGGCAGGGTGCGGGGAGGAGGGGTCTGTCTTTAGTTAACGTTATTGCTGGTGAATTAGACCAACAAGCCATTTTTAGTCACCTATCAAGGAAGATACAAGTCAGAGCAAATAGTTAAGGTCATGGGCATTTTTCTTGTTTTTTGTTTTTATTTTTTTTTTTAAGATTTTTATATATATACATATATTTAAAAAGAGAAAAAAAAAAAAAAAAAAAAAAAGAAAGTTACACAAATTTGTTGTTTAAGCCCCGCAACCGGGCTCCCCTAGGATGCTAACAGGCAGGGCCGGGGAGCGGCGGGGGCCGCAGCTCTCCCGCACTGCCCGAGCCCCCCGTGCAGCCCCTTCTCAGGCCAGAGGTAGCTCTCGGTGCGTTTACAGCGCCTGGTTTTCTTTCTTCCAAAGTTGCTACATCAAAATATGGAGTTGGTGGGGGTACGGGGGAAAGCAGGGGAAAAGGAGAAATCAAAATAAAACAGGGGCCGAAATACTTCTATTCATTTTAAACTAGAACTGCTACATCAAGCTTTCTTTTAATATATATGTATATGTATATATATATGTATATATATATATATATATAAAGGTTATTGGAACTGAAGATTTTATTAAAGGCCAACTTGGAGACTTGAGTAGGAACCTCGTCTGCAGAGAGGGGCAGACGTGCCGCTGCTGGGACAGACGGACAGCCCCCCTCTGGTTCCGATCAGCAAGCATGGACGTTTGTTTGGGTCATTATTCCTTCTTTTTTTTTTTTTTTTTCCTTTTTTTTTCTTAAAAAGAAAGGTTTTTTTTTTTCATTCTCTAACATTTCAGCATGCAGGAGGCTTTTACATCGTTTTCGCTTGTTAAGGTAAGGGAGGAGATAAAAGGAGCAGACAAGAGCCCCCCTTACCGTCCCCCCTCCCCACTCCCTAGGGTCAGTGCTAGAATAGGTCCCCCCCACCCCAGGTCCCCGACACGGGTGTCTCCTTCCCCCCTCCCCGCTCCCACCCACCTCTTCACAACCTGGCATCAAAGAAAGACATTGATCAAAAACTTGCTCACATTACCACGAACAGACTTCACTCAGCCAAGAACGACTAGTCACTCAACTAACATATCGGCCCCGGGGGACTCGGCCAGGGAAGCATTTGCCGTTGCAGTTTCCAGCTAAATCCCCTCCATCACCAACATGAACATTTCCGAACGCCCCTTTGAAGGGTGGTTGGACCCCCCCCCCTCCCCCCCGCCCCCCAGCTCTTGCCCCAACCGCTCTCTCGACATCAGCGGGAGAATTTTGCACAATGAACGGTTAAAATACAACCCTGGGGTGGGGGGACAGGACGCGAGGTGGTGCGCCGGGGAGGGGAGAGGCTGCTGCCTGGAGAACAGCAATGTTCCCCCTCTCCCTTCCCCTTCTTCTCCTGGGACCAAACCGAAGCCAGATTTTGAACGAGAACTGGGCCAGTTTCAGAAAGGACGTGGCCAGAGCCGGCCGGGGCTCTGAGCCTTTGCCGAGGCCACGCTTCCACGGGGGGATGGCTTTCCCGTCCGTGCCCTGGGACAGCACCGGGCCGTGGAGGCTCTGGGAGCTCGGCCGGAGCAGGGCTGGCCGGCACCCCCAGCCCTCCGTCGCCCCGTGGCTCCCACGCGGCACCCGCACCGGCGGGTCCAAAACGCGGCGCCTTCCCCTGGGAAGCGCTCGCATCCCGACCCGGTCCCGGTGCCAACGGCTCTGCACGCCACAGGGCCGGAGAACCAAGCGGACGGAGATTTCTTAAAGCTTTGGGGAGGAGGTGAGTACAAATTCAACCCGACAGTGTCCCTTTAGCACAGCATTTTTTTTCTTTTTTTTTCCTTTTCCAAAACATCATTATCCACTACAGAGCCTAGGAACGTCGTCCACCCCTCCATCTACCTCTTGCCCCTACGTAATATTTTACCGTTGATGCAAAATGGTGGAGGCACATCATTTCACGCCCCTCCACCCGATATCTGAAGATCGAAAGCGGATCTTTTATCGACGCAGAGCACCGGAGCGGCCCGCCCCGAGAGTGGCAAGCTCAGCCTCTCCTCCGGTGACCGAGGATGGCTCAAGCAGACCATATCGGGGTGCAGGCAGCAACCGGGAGCAAGCGGCAGCAAACTGAGCAGAAGAGGGGATGTTCCCAGGAACATTATTACGATGAAAATAAAGTCTCCTGTAACTGAAGGGAAAAAAAAAAATCTCAGGCGATTTTTTTTTTGTTTGTTTTTGTTTTGTTTTGGGTTTTTTTGCGGTAGAACTGTCTCTGCCAAGTTGTGAAACTTGCTGGTTCAGTTCTAAATCAGGGTCCAGGATCTGTGAGCAGAAGTCGAGGGGTAGGAAATGGGGAAGCGGTGGTGGTGGGAGAAAAATTATATATATATAATTTTATATACACACATATATATATATAGGTGCTTGATGAGTTAAGTGCCTATATATATATACACACATATATTTATAGATAGGTATACTGGTACTTGATAGGTTAATCCAACACACATCTTTACCATCACAGCATTTTGGCATCCAGAGACTGGTTGAACAAACCTGATGATGTTAAGATGCTGGCTCGCATCTCGCGTGCATTGGCACAGAAGCCAGATTCGAAGCCCATCCTCTCCCACTTCCCAATGGTTTAAAAAGTATCTGATTTAACAAAACCAGGAGTCTTGAAATGATTAAAGGATGTTCAACAAGGCAATTTGTTTTTGTTTTGTTTCATTCTGAAAAAAATATAATATATAAAAGTGGCCAACCTCAGGAAGATCCAGGTAAAGGACAGCTGAAGAGGTTTTGGTCCATAAAGAAATACTTTTTCTTCTTTTTTTTTTTTCCCCCACTCGGTTTTGGGTAACAAAAGTTTTGGTCCAGTTTAAAAACGACGACAACAAAATTACATATATAAACTCGGGGTGGTTTTTTTTTTGCTTTCTGTTGGGATGCATGTTGGTTTCGTATGGGCTCTTTGCCTGTATTGCATGATCGTCTTTCTTAGGTTTTGGTGCGAGATATATATATATTTTTAAGAAAAGAAAAGCACAATGTTATGTGTGTGCGTGTGTGTGCACGTGCGCATGCGTGTTGTGTGTAGCTGCAGCTGGCATCACTTGGAAAAAAGGATGAAGAGTGAACTACGGAAACGCGGAAGTCGATACACTCCCCCCATGGATGGGAACTCAGGACTGCTTTTGAAATACCCTGTTAGTGACTCCTGATTCGTCTGATGAACAAATCCCTGCTCGGATAAGGAAAAAAGAACAAAGTTCCAGACTCCACGGTGGCTCAGAATAACAAAATAAATGCTAATCGCCCAGTGTGATTCCAATAGGTTCTTCCAAACCTTCTTCAGTTTCACCGGCGTCATTTTTATTTCTTCGTCTGCTTTTTTTGATTTTCTTTTTTTTGTGGGTTTTTTGTGGGGTTTTTTTTAGAAAAAAAGGAAAACAATAAAAGTTCTTTAGCTGCTGTGGGTTTTTTTTTGTTTAAATCTTTGAGGTAATACAGTTGTGCCCTCGTTCTAACACGTTCCCAGAGGTTGATGGTTTCTTTTTTGTTTTTCTAAATCCCCGTCATCCGTTTTCCTTTCTTTCTATTTGTTTCTTTCTGAGCTCCCAGTTGGGCTGACATCCCTGGGGGGGAGGAGAGTAGGGGCTTCAGACCAAGATGAAGATTGAACGTGGCTGGAGAAGAAAGGCTGGCAGGGCCCTCCCCGCATCCCTGCTCCCTTCCCCGTCCGATCAAGATGGCCTGGCTTGGTCAATGCAGAGAAGTCCCAATCTCACCACCAAAAAAAACTGAACTAAACCGCTTTGCTTGCGAGATCCGAGTGTGCGTTCAGAGTACTTGTTTTAAAAAAGACATTGCAGGCTGGAGCATCGTTCGCCCTTCAAAATTTCTGGCTTTGCTATTCATTTTAATTTTATTATTCACTTTTTTTTTTAAAAAATAACATACATTGCTTGTAAAATAATTTCTTTTTTTTTTCTTCTTCTTCTTCTTTAAATTAATTTATTCTTTCATTCATTTGTTTGTTCTTCAGATGTCATTATTATTATTATTATTATTATCATTATTATTATTATCATCAGCATCATTTTTCTTTCCTGGACCCCCCCCACGCTCCCTTCCTACCCCCACCCCCCCACCCCAATGCCCTGCTCTGTCTCTTTAGGAAAATATTCTAATGGCCTGAGTGGCTGCAGCGTGGCAAACCGGGCACTCCGGATCAGTCCTCTCACAGATCCTCACGGCACACTCCATGCAGAAGAGGTTGTGGCCGCACGGCACCAGAGCTGCCGTAACTTCGCTTTCGAAACACACCATGCACTCGCGGCTGCTGGAGACAGACGTCCGGGCAGCGGTAGTCGTCCCCAGCTTGGAAAACCCTTGGAGCGGTTCCCCCTGTGACCGCCTGGGCAGACCGGAGAGATTGGGCTCTTGGATGGAGGAGGACGGGGAGCGATGCGAATTTGGGTGGATGGCGCCGGTACTGCTGGACCGCTGCTGCTTCGAGAAGAGCACCGAGACGGGGTTGGTGTTCTCCTGCCCAGCCCACATCGGGGCACCCGACTCCGGCACCCCGTAATACAGATCTTGCTTGTTCACGCCATAGTTGGGGAAGAGGTAACCGTAATTGAAGTCATTTTGGTCGTTCAGCCGAGGGGTCTCGTAGACGGGGTCAACGGAGCAGTCGCCGATGCACCCCAGGCTGTTCTGCCGGAAGGTGGAGAGGGGCTTGCAGCCCGGCGCCGGCGTATGGACCCGCCAGG
The DNA here is from genome assembly GCA_009819775.1 of Phoenicopterus ruber ruber. NCBI lineage: Eukaryota > Metazoa > Chordata > Aves > Phoenicopteriformes > Phoenicopteridae > Phoenicopterus > Phoenicopterus ruber. The sequence goes on from CM020242.1 coordinate 2,064,927, forward strand.
CCTCCGAGTAGCGGTTCTCCATGCCGGAGTCGGGGCTGCTGGAGAGGAAGTCGTTCTCGTTGTTGTACTCCAGGATCTTGCCCGTCCTCACTGCGATGTGGGTCTCGATCTCCTCCCGGGCGCGCTCAACATTGCCCGGCGCGCCGGTGATTTCGAAGACAGGGTCCCGGTCCCGGCTGGGCGTGATGATGTAGGTGTTGGTCTGCTGCTGGATCCGCTTGATGGTGGCTCCTTTGGGGCCCACGACCAAGCCCACCACACGGTAGGGCACGCGCACCCGGATGGTGACTTGCCCCGGCAAGGTGGGAGCGCTGCCAAAAGTGGTGCCAGCCTTGTTGCGGGAGGCCCTGATCATGGAGAAGTGCTCAGCAGCAGAGATGATCTCCCGCCGGGCCATGGCCACGTCCTCCCGCCGCCCCGTCACCATGAAGACCGGCTCCTCACCCCGCACTGGCGTCTTGATGTAGGTGTTGGTCTTTGCCCGCAGGGCTTTGATCTTGCAGCCTTGGGGAAGAGAGAGAAAACAAGGCAAAGAGGTTAGAGAGGCTGTCTCTCCCGCCGCCCTCCCCTCTCCTCAGGAAACCAGGCTGAGCTGCCATGTTTACAGCAGGCCCTGCACCACACAGCAGCCACTGCCCCACACAGCAGCCACTGCCCGGGGACCTAAAATGAGGGAAAGGCCCTTTTCCCCCAAACCCTGACAGGAGAAACGCCAGAGGAAGGTTTCCCCCTCTCCGCCCCCAGAGAGCTCCTCCCTCAGGAGCTCCCCGCTCCCTCATCCTCAGGCGGGTGGTGCCATTTTGTGTGCTGCCCCCCCCCCAATCCCCCTCAGCAGTCAGCCACTCCTCAGCAATCACCCCTCAGAGATCTCCCTGTCGCAGCCCCCCAAGCACCAGGGAGCTGGGGGGGGATTCAAGCCCTCCCCATGGGGCAGCGGTCCCTCTGAGGAAGCCTGTCCCCGCTGAGGCCCAGGCCCCGCCATGTTGCCCCTCAGAGAAGAGGGCCGACCTGGCTCCCCCCTCATCAGAGTGGCTTTCAGGACAGGAAGGATTTGGCTGACACGTGGGGCCATGAGAGAGGCTGGAGACAACAGGAGAAAGCAGGGGGACGCTGAGTCCACGGCCAAGCGTGGCCGATGTGGAGCCCCTTCACCACCCTGCTCCAGCTCACAGGGAGCACGAGGGGAGAGATATCTGCCATAACTCAAGAGAAGCAGAGCCCTCCACAGTGACTTCTGTCCTACTGCAGGGCTTTTGGGGTGAATCTGGTGTGACCTGGGTCACATTTGGGGGGCTGGGTAGCAGAGATGCAGCAATTTGGGCTCCCCACCTCAGATATGGTGGGACCCCAAATGGCCATCCAGACAAGGGCTGCGTTTTGCCCTTGACTCTCCATCTGGTGTATCAAACGCTGATGGCCACAGGCCTCCCCACCACAGCAGTCCAGGTGCTCGGACACTTTCCTGAGGTCACTTGCCATGCCAGTGCTTTTGTGTATCAGTATCCACCTGCCTGGAGCCCACCAAGCCTATTCCCCCTGCTCCTTACAGCTCAGAAAAAAACATCCTTCTGCTTTTCCAAAAAAGGCAAGAGACTTCAGTGTGCTTTGGCTTCCAAATCGGTTTTTAGAGGGGTTTAGAGCCAGCTGTGTGGCTCCAGGTTCCTAGATGACACTAGGATGCCATCAAGTAACTAAATATTTTTACAGACGTGGCACAGTTTCTGAAACTACTTCTGGAAACCCTCCTGCTGCTGTCCCTCTGTCCAAAAGCCTTACTCGGTGCCTGACGGCATTTTCAAAGCCTGGCACTCAGTTCCCATGCAGACTGGGGCTTCCTCTGCGGGGAGGTTTGCTGTAAGCTCTGGTCCCTAAGAAAAACTTAAAATGTGATTCTCCAGGGCACTGCATTTCTACTAGTGCAGATGGAGAAAGGCGAGCATTTTTGCCCTGGTTTCCCAAGGATTCAGGTGCCTGACTCTGGGCTCATGGAACAAGAAGATCAGGATATGCCATTGAAACCTCTGTGAGATCCCCCACCTCCTCCCCACCCCATCTTCTCTCCCGAAATCGCCCATCTCTTGTCCTCTCCTCTGACCATCAGACACCAGCAAGTTTTCCTCAACATGTAACACTAACATCATACTTTAATACAAGATGACCGGCAAACGATGCTTCTGCAACCAAGAAATTAAGATTCCTCAGCTTGTGGGCTGGAACATTATTATTTATACAGATCCTAATAAATAACAACAACTCTCCCAGCTGGGAGTTCAGGGCTGCCACTCACTTAGTGCTGCCACTTATCTGCAGCTCGTCTCAGGAGACACAGACTTGTGACATCGGGGTATTTACAGGAACGTAACGATCCCACCACCACGTATCATTAGCAAGAATCGAACCCCACACCTTTAGTGATAAAAACAGAGCCTCATGCCACTACAGCTGACAAGAATAATTCCCCGCGCGCGCAGCGGTGGCAGGCGCCGCACACGGTACAACCAATAGTTACAGCTGCACAAAGCATGCTCAGCCTGACAGGTCATGCTCGCATCTCGCAACATCGCATGGGCACTGGGGTGCAGCCTCGTCAAACTGCAGGAGACGGCGCGAACACGAAACCTCCCGGCGTAGCTTCGAAACCCCACCGCCTGTCAGAGGGTCTTGGCATTGGTGTAGGACACGTGCTGGCAAATCCTGACTTCGCTGTCAACTCCCAATGCGACTTTTAACTCCTCAGAGCTACCTCAGCTCTCTCCCGTTTGTGGAATGGGGAGAATAGCTGTCTCTTGCTCTGTGTTCCTGCAAAACTTCCTAGAATACTTAGCATTGCGATGCTGCTGCATTAAACCCATCTCTAAGCCACTAATTTCACGTTCCTGGGGAATGGAAATGCTAGATCTGACCCAGAGAAGGAGCTGGGCAAATCCCCCAAATCCAAACCAAATCCACCCCCTGCCAAGTCCAATATAGCTCACGTTACTCCTCTCTGAGTTTGCACCCTGAAGTATATTTGCAATGCTTTGTTTAGTAAAGTTTCTAAACAGTTGATGTGGACCGATGGTCATCTACAGCGTTGTATTATTAGTACTGAGGAAACTCAAAGAACAGGACTTTACGGTGCTAGGCATGACACAACTGTAGAATAAAACCATGCACACAAAATGACAGAAGAAAGGTTCATCCCAAGGAGCCCATGGAGGGCAGGATAAAACCGTAAGGAGTCATCTATGCCCTCCGGCAGCCCCAGGGCAGGCTCGGCTCTCCCTGACCCATCCCTGGCAGACATTTCCCTGCCCCGCTCCTATGCCGCTCGCTCCAGAGATGGAGATTCCATCTTAGGAAGATTAACCAAGATGCCTCCATTTCCCCAGGGATATCACCGGAGCGTCGCATGGAAAGAAAGGGGATGTTAGCGGCGAGCATCCGCGCTGAAAATCGCTCCCGTGCATCGCCCCAGACTGAAGTAGCGTTTGCTGAATCCCTCAGTGACCCACGTTCTGCCTCCCAGGAGCATGAGGCTTGCTCTCGGTTGCAAAAGGACCTCAGGTAGGCGTTTGTCAGGGCTGGGCTTGGGTTCGGCATTTTTCTAAGCCACGGGACAATGACTGCGTGTGGGGGGAGAGGGATCTGAGCCCAGCACGACAGGAAACAATCAAGGAGGCGACACGGAGGGTCAGGCAAGCAGAGCAGTGACAAAGGACGGGGGCTCCACGCTGGGGACAGATGGAAGGAAACGGTGGCAAGGAATATACATGAATGAGGGCAAACGTAAGCAAGTTACACGAGCTGGAGAAGGTGGGAGGGAGTTAGGAATGGAGGAAAGGTGATGGAAATTGAGGGAGAGGCACGCTGTGTTCCCTCCGAGGGAGAAGGAGAATTAGGGGTGTGGAGGCAAAGGAGAGACACCCCAAAACAGCAGAAGGGAGACGGGTAAGGAGAGAGCACAGCGAGGGGGAGGGAGGATCTAGAAACGGACAAAAGGACGCATGGTGCAGTCGAGGGTGTGAGAAGCAGGGGGAGGAGGAGGGAGGGTCTCCGTGCAGGCCTGCAGACAGGAAAGCCAGCTTTGCAGAGACAGACAGATGGGGGATCCTGTGCTTAAAAACTGGAGAAAATAACCCCACAGGAAATTAGACCAACTCCATCAAGACCAGCAGCCCAGCAGGTTCAGTGGCCCAGATCTCTAGCAGCTCTGAATTGGTGCAGACAACAGGCCAAGCCATCAGTGGTATAAATTCAGGTAACTCCACCAACTTCCAAGAGAGCTGCACTGATTTACATCAGCTAATATCAGGCTGGGCTTAAATCTGATTCACCCACTTAGTGCCAAGGCTCCCAGCCCATCTCAACCCCAACCCTGACCTTGCTTCGCACGACTAAATAGGGGCTGAGCCGCCTTTGACATCGTTGCGTTTCTGACAGAGCACAGCAAGATCAGGATGTGGCCCTTTAGATCCTGGCCGGATGAGTAGCATGGTCCTATGTCCTTTTTTCAAATGAAATTTGCCCTGTATGGGGGTTTTTTTGCCTAATGAAAGGCTTTCTTCGTGCGTAACTGAAATTTGAAAACAACATGCAACAAACCGCTTTACCCGGTGGATTATTAAAAGGGGAGAGAACTGCTTAGTAGGTGGTGTTAAAAATGTAAAACTAAGAGGAAAAAAGGACCTGTAGAAACTATAATAATATATAACTTTGCTGTAGTGTTCTACTCTTTAAGGCAGTGTGCAGACATCAGCTAATTGATCCCTGGCAGACTCCTGCCAGTTAGATTTTTATATTAGAGAGAGAATTAGCCCTTTCTTGTTGTGTTTCCACTACCTAGCTTCTATTATTCTGGTTTTTACCAATAACACAGATCCCAAAGCATTTTGCAAAGGAAGCTTGTATGACTATTTCCTCCCCCCACCCCTTTTTCTTTTTAACTTCAGTTAACTGATTGCCAATTGACTCAAAGTAAATGTGTTTGCAAATTACCCTAGTAAGCCACAAATGTTAACATACAGGAACAAACCCTTGAGGACTGGCGAGCCTCCGGCACCCAGACCAGTTATCTAACTGGAATTAATCTGCAGAGCAGCTAGCTCTGGCTAAAAACAAATAAATAAATCGAGTCTAGACACTGCCAAACTGGGGAGGGGTGGTGGTGGGGAATCAGGGGGAGATTTGGATGCACAGCCACCTTCTTCTCTCCGCTTACCCCTGCGCCAGGGGTAAACAAATCCATCAAAACTATCAGAGAAGGCTTCGAGAGCTTGGTCCACCTGTCCAGCTAAGGCAGTTGCTCACATGAGGGCAACGAGGGTGTAGGACGCATCCGAGCTGACTGCCGTTTCCTTCGCACGAATCCATCCCAAATCTTTTCTCACCATAACACCAATGTGCTTCCACGGGACCTGGCTGTGGTTTACACCGAGGCTCCCGTGCGCTGCTCTGGCAGAAAAGAAAAGGCTGGAGCAGTGCACGGGACGGATGTGTCCGCTGCACCGTGCCTGGTGTAAATGCCAGCAGAAGGACGGTGCAATGGAAAATGCAGCCATGCTTATGGAGTAGTTCCATCAGGTATTTTACTTCAGCGTAAATTCAGAGTTCAACCTGCTGGCAACCTTCTTGCTGCTGCTAGAAGGCCAGATCCTGCACAGGTACATACTGCTGCTGATGCAGCCCGCGGGGGTCTCACCCGGCACGAACCAGCACACCTCCAGCGTGTGCCAGTTGATGCCCAGAAGTGTGGGCTTCGCCTGAAAGCATCAGAGGTGCTGCACCAGCTCCCAGCAAACAGCTAAGGACCCAGCCCCGAGGCGGGTTTTTTGTTTGGTTGGTTTGCGTTTTTTTTTTTCTTTAAAAACACACCACACAAATCACTCCAGGTCCTTATATTTGTTGTTTTCATCAGATACAAAATTATCTCTACAGACAAAAGCTTTTTAGCCCTCTTCTCATTCATACTCAGGCACCTTTACACTGCACTGGTATAAATTACACCTGTAAATACCCCACTTAGGACATTTTGACATTGCCGGTGTGGTATAAGACAGCCTAAGGGCAAATTAGGACTTGGTCTTTTTTTCTGTTATAGTCATAAAATTAAAGAGGACCATAAAATAAACAACCCTCAAATATCTCTGGCAAGGTGGGGCATTCTTTTCTCATTTAAGATGAAAGCCATGTTAAAAGACAAGCACACAAAGAACATCACAAATAAACCCTCCTGAATATCTGTGGGGTAAGATTCTGCTGCATTGAAAATCTGATGAAAGTGGTGTCAAAAAAACACAAATGCACACTAAAGGACCACAAACAACTAAATCTCTTTGCATTGAGGTTTTATTGTACTGATGATGCAAGTTGTGTTTACAAGGAAGGGAAAAAAACCCCAACACACCACCATGCCACGAAAATAAGCAACCACCTCATTTCAATGCAGCGATTTTAAGCTTTTTCACCTAGCGATGAAAGTTGTTTATAAAAAAAAAGGGTTAAAAAGAAAAAAAAAAAGAAAAAGCAACGCGACCCAAAAGCAACAACCCAGATGCCACAGACAATCGCCGCCTTGTTGTGCGGCAGAGGGAAGTTGGGAACTGGGGCTGGAAGCCCCCGGCCCCGAGCAGCCGCTCTCCGCCGGCAATGCATCACATCGGGGTGGGTGTGACCGCGGCCCCCCGCATGGCACAATCCTGCCGCGGCCCCTCGGCACACGCTCGGAGCCGGACGGCGCGCGGGGGAAAGCGGGGCCGGGCGAGCCGGCGGGGGGGACGCAGGAGGAGGGGGCTGCCAGACAAAGGCAGGAACGGGGGGCGGGGGCCCCCACCCAACGCCAGCACACTTTCCCACTGCCCTAGATTCCGGCCGGCTGCTCTGCAGCGCGGTTCACTCGGTCAGCGCGGCATCCAGCAGTCGGATCGGATGCGCGGAGCGTGCGTGTCTCCCTAGAAAATTCCCTTTGTCTCTCTCCCAGACCCATTTTCTCCTCCCACCTCTAGTTCAAACCGCACAAAGTCGATCCTGTTCTGCACTTTTCCCTGGTGTAAATTCAGATGGATTCTCATTAACACTTTCTAACAATCTGACACCGACGGCAATTTCTCTCTCCCTTTAAGGCCCATCTCGAGCTGCTAGAGCGGTGTAAGGAGGTTGGTTTTCAGGCCCCACCAGACCAGGTGGCTTTAGCTCCGAGATTTACTCGCAGCAAGCAGACAGGATCTGACCCCCTCGCTGCTTCTCGGATGCTGTACATCCACCTCCACATGGTGGGTGGGGGAGCTGCAATCATCAGACTTCCTCAATGAAAAAGGCTTCCTTGGACTATTTTTAAATGCTGAAAGCGTTAGAGCATGTTTGGAGCTACACAAAGAGCCCAATCACCTGGGGTTAGTGGGGCCTCTTGTTATTTGACTTCACCTTGCCAAGAAAGAGCAATTTATGTTAATCTCCTCTCTCACATAATCTCATTCCTGTTGACAACAGGCTAGTTAGAGCAGGCTGAGAGATGCTTCATCAAAGGGTGTCTCTGGGTACAGGTGACAATGGATGCTACTATCGATGATGAGAGCAAAAATACTCTTATAGGGAAGGTACCTGCTGGGAGCGGGCGGCTTGCACGGTTGTGCTCTGTGCAGCAGGAAGCCAAACTGACCCACTACCTTCTCCCCATGCCTGCACACACCAGGCACACAAAGAACCATGACCATGTCTCCCTAACTACAAGATCCAGCCTTAAACGTGCCCCAGAGTCCCGCAGCCTCTTCCCCGGCTCCGCTGACAGCAGCCCAGTGTGTCAGTGGGAGCAGATTTAACGCTGGCAGAAAAGTCAGATACGTGTCTTCATCAGGCTGATCTAGACCTGCCTCAGGTGACTTCTAGGGAAGAACCTGGACATCTATCTCAGCGGCTGAGGATTTCTGCCCCTTTCTAAGTTCACAGTCTGAACGGCCAGAGCACGACACCTTTAGACACTCTCCGCCCTTCCCAGCATCTCTTCCATCTCAACCCACACCCTTGGCTTGCAAGAACCTTCTGCTTTGCAACTCCCTTGGTGCCCCAGCATCTCCTCAAAAATCACCTGCAAACCACCTCGATGCTTTGTCTTTACACGCTGGCAAATCTATCTGCGTAGCTCTGAGAACACGCGCAGTCCTGGAAAGGGTGTCGCAGGGAAGATGCCCACAAGAAGAGTTGGCCGGCGAAACACAAGAGCCACCAAGCACCCCAATGCACCATGCGGGCCCAGACCTGCTCCAGGAGCAGGCAGCACCGTGCACACCATGGCACACGCCAGGAGGTTCAGCCACCCAAGAGCAGCACGGCTGGAGTTCACAGTCTTGCCACGCGCAGGGGAAGGGGGGAACGATCTGCAGGAGCCACGACACAGGCAGAGACATCCCTGCTCCGCGCCCTAGCAGCAACAGCAGGGCACGCGTGGAGGTCATGGCTCCACTTCCAGCCCGGGAAGGGAAGTCATTGCCAACCATGGCCAGGGGCAGAGTGGAAGAGGTCATAAACATCAGTCAAAGGGATTGTTATGGCTTTATCCCCTCATCCTTCCTTTCCAGTTTCCTCTTCTTCACTCCAATTTGCAAAGCAGTCCTTGGCACATCCCACCAGCCACCCAGCTCTCCACCACGGACCCTGGGGCGTCACGGTGGAGGAGCAGCTCTCGGCACCCGTCCAGCCAATTCCTGCAAAGTCCCCCTTTCAGCAGCCTACCATCTCATCCCAGCGAGTCACCCGTCCCGCCCGGCCAGCGGTTGCGCCGCTGAAGAAGCGCTGCTCGAATTCAGCGCACAAACCGGCACCACCGCAAACTCGAGCGAGGTTTCCAGCACGCGATTGGCTCCGCGAGGGCACGTTAACAGTTCCCGGGGAAAGCAGGGAGCTGCCAAGCACGGCTTTCACTCCTGCAGCATCTCTCGTTCGAAGTGGAGCCACCCCCTCTGCCACAATTAAACCTCTTCGCAAATCACACTTACAACCACTCCAATAAAAATATATGGGGCTTGAGCCTTATTTATACTCAAGTGCCTTTACGCTCTTCCGGCAAAGTAAAGGGCAGTCTTACAGCAGGTGGAAATCCCATCGCCAGATGCGCGTGCAAGGGCCCCCATGCCCAGATCCAGGCCTCTTACGTACAAACGTGTCAGTAAGGTACACTTTCAAAGATGGTAGATATTATTTTAAGATAATATGAAGGAACAGTGTGGTTCGTCAGATCAGAAAATATTAAAGAAAAAGCTCAACCCTGTTACCAGTTAAAGCCCTGACAAGAAAAAGCTCAACCCTGTTACCAGTTAAAGCCCTGACATAATTTTTATTTCACTATTACTTTTTTTCCTTCTCTTTTCCAAGATGTTCACCACCCTATTCACAAGCCCCCATAAAACACTCATTTCTTCAGAAAACCACCAGCCCCACGAGCGGTATTACCGAGGGGGTGACAATCTGCAGTTTCTGGGTTCCCCCAGGATTCCTGGTCAGGCATCCAGGGCAGCACAGGATTCGGCCCCCCAGGGTGCCCTGCACCCAGCTCCACCTGAGGGCAGAACCTCGCAATGCGGCCTTCCACACAAAAACAACACCCGGGAGACATTCCGATAGACCTTTAAAAATCAGAAGCGTGGGCCACAATCTCTGCTGGAGTAAAGAGCTGTGGCTGCGGGGCCTCTGCTGAAGTAATCTTGGTTTCTCCCAGCGCAGGATCAGGCCCACCTGCCTCTACAAAGGGGCACAGCTTACACCGGCTGACCCACCAACCGACGGAGCGCTGCCGCGTCCGCCTCGCCCGGGCGCTGGCCCACTGACATTTCCCAGTTTCCCAGATGTGGGAAAGCCCTCACACACACTAAAAATGGTGGAAAAAATCCAGGTCTCCACGTTCCGCTCCATCACTCCGGCCGCAATGGGCACGCCGCTGCGTACCGAACACAGCGAAACACACCCCCTTCTTGGGAGTTTGGGGCAGCAGCGAGATCCAGGAAGAAAATAGCCCGGGCACCTCCTGCATCGTCTAACGTTTCCCCTCGATTCCGCCTGCCGAATCCTCTCTCTTTTCTAACTTTATTAAACAAAGGGGGCCTGATTCTCCACGGCCTTGCCCTCGCCAGCGCAGAGTTGGTGCAAAGCCCCGCCGTTTCTGGCCGCGCTCAGCTCGCGGTGGTGTAAAAGCGTCACGGGGAGGATCAGGCCCAGGCGGGACCTTCTCGGCCATACCCTCACCCCCCTCTCCAGCCCCAGCTCCCCAGCGCAGGGGCCACGAGCCCAGCGTGCCGGGAGGGGGAAGCCAGCGCAAGGGCCATTCCCTCCGCTGCAGACGCCCCGTTTTGGGGGAGGACAGCACCCCCCCGCGCTCCTGCCCACTCTCCATCCCAGCGTGGGGACGAGCTTCGCTGGTGGAAGAGAGCCGAGCCACCAGAGGCCCTATTGTTCCCAAACATGCTCCAGCGTAACGATGCACAGCCATTAGCCATTTGTATCCCTCTCCCCGTGGCTTCCCCTTGCCCACCTCAGCCTCTGCGCATCCCCTTCTGGGAGCACCGGGCCTGAGGAGCCCCCCCCCGCCATGTCAAGCTCCAAACCCCCTGCTCGGGTGAGTCCAATTCCCAACCCAAGAGGAAGCATCGGGATTTGGAGCCGCAGTCTCTGCCCGTCACACTTCCAGAGCATCAAGTTACTTGCTTGGAGAGAAAGAAGAAAAAAAAAAATCCCACTTAGCCACACTATTATTATTTTTTTTCCTCTGTAAGCGACACAAAACTTCTCTCGCCAGCCCCATGTCTTAACCCTGCGACGGCTCCCGCAATGCCAAGGGCGGCTCGGCGGAGCTGCCCTCCCCGCAGCGCACCTCGCCCCCACACGCACACTCGGGAGCCCGGAGCGGTGGGGGTGGGCGAGGGGTGACTTAAGAGTGGGTGTGGTGTGTATATATATATATTTTTTTTTTTTTTTTTTTTTTTTTTAAAGCCCTCCTCCATTCCACCTCGCTCCGAACAGAGCCGTAAGGAGAACAAAAGCATCACTGTCGCGGAGCGTGGTCAGCGGCGGGGCCGGGCGGTGGAGGCGTGCGTGGGGCCCACGCGGGACGGTCGGGTGCCCGCTCCGGGGTCCCTGCCAGTCACATGGTTGCACAAGGAGTTCAACTTCCATTAATCGGGTGTTTGGACCCGCGCTAGGCCCGGCTGCGAGCCCGCCCGGCCCGGCGAGCCCCGGCACAACCACACCCCCTCGCCCCGCCGAACCCAACAAAGGGGATTTTTCTCCCGGCCGGGGCGCGGGGGGCTGGGGCCGGGCTCTGCCGGCACCCGGCCCGGCTCCCGGCTTTCCTCCCCCCGCTTGGTTTTCTTTTTTTTTTTTTTTTTTTTTTTTTTTTAAAGGAGGAGGGCGGAGAGCGCGGGTCAGGAACAGCTCTTTCGCAGAACCGGAGGAGCCACGGGCTTGGGGCTCCGGTGCAGACAGCCGGACAAGCCCACGCAGGCATTCCTATAGATCCCCCTCCCCAGCCAAAAAAGCCCCCCCTGCCACAAGAGCAGCGACCCGTCCGCAGCCCCGGGAGTCCCGCTCCGCCCGGGGGGGAGGCGGGCTGTCCCCTCCGCTTTGTCCCCGGCAGGGCTGAGCCGGCCGGGGCGCGGGTGCCCGCCCGGCCCCGGCCCCGGCCCCGAACAATGGGAGGGAGGGAGGAAGGGAAGGAGGGAGCGGCGAGGGGCGAGCCGCGGGGGAAGTTGGCGGGGCGGTCCCCAGCCCTCCCGGCCGCGGGGATGCCGCGGGCGGCGGGGGAAGTTTCCCGAGGAAGGGGCCCGGGCGGGCGGGGGGGACCGGCGGCCGGGCGGGGACCCGCGCCCCGGCGCTCACCTTGCCGGCCCACGATCTCGGCCACGTGCTCGGAGCTGGGCACCGGGACGCACTCGGTGGTGTTGGAGCTGCTCTTGAGCCGCAGCTCGGCCTCCTTGTACAGCGCGCACAACTTGGGCTCCGCCGCCCCGGCGCTGGGCGCCGACGAGCCCTTCGGGGCCGGCGGCGGCGGTGGCGGCGGCGGCGGCGGCTGCTGCTGCGGCGGCGGCGGCGGCGGCGGGGGCTGCTGCGGCGGCGGCGGCGGCGGGTTATTGTTGTTGTTGTTGCTGTCCTCCACCAGCACCACGGCGGAGGAGGAGGAGGAGGAGGAAGGCTCGCCTAGCCCCAGCAGGCAGAGCTGGTCCAGGGCGAGCTGCAGCGCCCGGTCATCCTCCAGCAGCGCTCTGTCTTTGCCGCTCCCACCGAAACAGCCTAAATCGCCGAAACCCCCGTTCCTTTCCATTATCCCTGGTACTACCAGGCTAGGCATGGCTAACAAAGACTTGAGAGGGGGTTGGGTGGTGGTGGTTGGTTGGGGAGGGGGGGGTGTGAGAGCGAGAGGAGGGGAGTGGGGGGGGGACACAAAGAGCTCGGGAGGGAGAAGGGAAAAAAAAAAAGGCAGAGGGAGAGAAACAGACAGAGAAAAGGACCCTCCGCCCACCTCCCCTCTGCCTGGCCAAGCCCCTTTCTCTCTGTAACCCGAGCTCCCTCGCCCAGGCACTTCCAGCCCGCCGGGGTCCCCCCGCCGCCGCCTCCGCCCCCGGCTCCCAGCCGCCGGCGGGGTGTGCGGAGGGCCGGCGGGGCGCGGGGCGGCGCGGAGCCCCGCGGGGGGAAAACTCTTTTGTTTGAAGGCGGCTGGGCGCAGCGGGAGGCTGCCCCGGCCCGCGGCCTGCTGGGGGATGTAGTCCCCGGCCGCCGCGCACACCCCCTCCGGCGCGCCGGCGGCGGCCCGCGGGCGGCGGGGCGCGGGGGGACGGCGCGGGGGCTGCGGGGGGACCCGCAGTGTCCTGGGCAGAGGGGGCTGCAAGAGGACCCACTGTGTCCTGGGTGGAGGGGGCTGCGGGGGGACCTGCCGAGCCACGGGTGGAGGGGGCTGCGGAGGGACCCACTGTGTCCTGGGTGGAGGGGGCTGCAAGGGGACCTGTCGTGCCACGGGTGGAGGGGGCTGCAGAGCGACCCACTGTGTCCTGGGCAGAGGGGGCTGCAAGAGGACCCACTGTGTCCTAGGTGGAGGGGGCTGCGGGGGGACCTGTCGTGCCACAGGCGGAGGGGGCTGCAGAGGGACCCACTGTGTCCTGGGCGGAGGGGGCTGCAAGGGGACCTGCCGAGCCACGGGTGGAGGGGGCTGCGGGGGGACCTGTCGTGCCACGGGCGGAGGGGGCTGCGGAGGGACCCGCTGTGTCCTGGGTGGAGGGGGCTGCAAGAGGACCCACTGCGTCAGGGGTGGAGGGGGCTGCAGAGGGACCCGCCGTGACATGGGTGGAGGGGGCTGCAAGGGGAACCACTGTGTCATGGGTGGAGGGGGCTGCGAGGGGACCCACTGTGTTCTGGGTGAAGGGGGCTGTGTGGGGACCTGCCTTGACATGGGTGGAGGGGACTGTGGAGAGACTTGCCATGCCACAGGTGGAGGGGGCCACGGGGGGACCTGCTGTGACACGGGTGGAATCGGTGGAGGGGGCTGTGGGGGGACCCGCTGTGTCATGGGTGAAGGGGGCTGCAGAGAGACCCACCGTGACATGGGTGAAGGGGGCTGCGGGGGAACCTGCCATGCCACAGGTGGAGGGGGCCGCAGGGGGACCTGCCGTGACATGGGTGGAGGGGGCTGCGGGGGGACCCACTGTGTCATGGGTGAAGGGGGCTGTGTGGGGACCCACCGTGCCACAGATGGAGGGGACTGTGGGGGAACTTGCCATGCAATGAATGGGTGGAGGGGGCTGCAGGGGGATCCACCATGCCGTGGGCGGAGGGCACGCTGTGCATGCCCCGGGCATGGAGGGGCCCCAAGTGGAGGAGGAGTGTGTGGGGACCCAACAGCATCCACTCTGGCACAGAGGAGCCATGGGTGGAAGGGGCCTGCGTGGGGACCCACCATGTGCAGCCCAGCATGGAGGGGTCACAGGTGGAGGGGGGGGCTGCATGGGGACCTGTCACTGTGCACCCCATCAAGGAGGGTCTGTGTGGGGACCTGCCACTGCCCACCCATGAGGGGTGCTGTGGAGAGGTCGAGGGTGGGAAGGCTAGAGAGATCCACTGGGATAGTGGGGACCCTTGGGAGAAGGGGTGGCTAGGCAGGGACACCTCAAGGTGGAACTGCTTGGGCCATAGGCCAGCAGCGGCACCGGAGTTGGGGGGTGAACGGTGGGGAGAAGGGGGCTGGGCATGGTGGGGCAGGTCCTGGAGGGATGAGCCCACCTCCCATGGACAGGCAGCTCGCTGGCTTCGTCCTCGTGCGAGGGGGGACATGGCCTCTGAAGAGATGCCGGGTCCCTCCCAAACCCGGGGGCTTCAGTCTTGTGATGGGAAGACCCCCAAGCAAAATCACAAGGCTTTGAGGACCGAAACCACGCGTCCAGCAGCACTGGGAATCATGGAAAGAGAGGAGAAGAGGGACCCCCCGGCACGCCAGGGCCTTGCGCTGGCTCCAGGTGCAGGAGCAGCGAGGCTTGGCAGGGCTGCTGGGGCTCAGCCTCCCTGCCCTTGGCTCCCTGCCCCAGCACAGCCCCCCCTGCAAACTGGGGATGCTGGGGGCGAGCCATGGGACAGCCCTGCTCCCTCGGCTAGCTTTTCTCATTGAAATGAGGAGCGATTTAGCGCAGAGGGAAGCATTGAAAATAGCTTTCCAGCTCCCCGCCAGCAAGGCTGGGCTGTGTGTGTGTGAGTGTGCGTTTCGCCCCTCTTCCCCTTTCTTCCCTTTGAATCAAACCAGATGTCTCTCCCATGAAATGAGATTGCATGAGCTTACACTGGAGAGAGACAATGCAGAAAGATGCGAGGCTCCCATCGAGCCACATTGCACTGCAGCTCTGGCAGAGGCGACGGCTGCGGCTCTGGCTGGGGACAGAGCTGGGGGATGGTGGCACTGATGCCTTGTCACCGAGGCAGGAATTTTCTACCCCCCACTGTATTTTGTATGATTTCCTCTCTCTGGCTCTCAGATCCTTGCAGCAAGGTTTCTCTCTCTTCCCCTCCCCTCTCTCTTGCTGGGTCTACAAGCAGAAGATCTCAGCTTGCAGATGAACTAAGCAGATGGGGCACCCAGCACAAGGAAATGTCTCATCCACTGACTCAGACGGTAAGGTGTTGCTATAGCTCTCCCTGCAAGTTTGCCCAGGCACTTTGGGAATGGGAATTTTGCTTTCGTTTTGTTTTGGCATCCAGGTTTCCTGATCCGTAGCACAAAGTTGGGGAGATGCTGGGACACCGGCTGGCAGGGCTGGCGGTGGCAGGTTCCCTCTGATGCAGGACCTGGAGCAGAGCTGCTGTGGGCTTAGAGGGTTTGGGGTTTGTGTTGTGCGTGTTCAAAAAAAACCCTGAAAAAGTATAGCTAAGAACAGAAGAACCCACTTCACGCTGTTGCATTTCACGTGGCTCATTTTGGTCATGATTGTAGAACAGTGTCTTGAATTACTCGTATTTTTTTTTCCCCCTTTGCATGACGATGGGACTTGTGAAAGTCGGGCAGTTTGGGCTGTTTTCCTTCGTCTAAGAGGTGGTGTCTGTTTGTATGTGATGTGATGGATACTGGCTCTATATGCACATACACACGCATCACACGAAGTGTTCGTTTAATACCGACACGCTCAGTCCCGTGTGCCCCATGGAGGTTACACGGACAGAAATATGTGCATTTAATACATGTGGATGTTCACGTACACGCTGCCTGTTGCTCTTGCACACGCCTGCTGAATACGGCTCGCTCACACGCTTAAAACCATGTAAAAAGGTTGTGTGTATCTGCGTGAGCATGTGTGTTACGGGCGTGTGTGTGCAAAATGCAAAGACATAAAGCGAGCATGAAGTGGCGAGCGTTTGCTTGAAATATGTACATAACCGGCAAATGTGTTTGTATATGAAGTGATTTGTGCACACATATGTATATGCAGGTGTGTTCATAATGGGGGGTGTGTTCGGGCGTGCATCCATGCGCATAAACACGTGCATACAGTATGTTGTGGTATTGTTTGGAGCTGTTGTATTTTGTCGTGTAAATTGTAGAGCTAGGTTTTCCTCTGTCCAAGTTTGATCTCATTCATGAAGCCTGTGAAGATGCCTGGTCTGTAGGGATCATGTCATTTTAGGGACACAGTTTTGCTTCCAACCTCCATTTTAAGTTCTGTCCTGGAGCTTTCAGGAGAAGAAAGTGCCGCTCGAAGGAAAAAAAAGACAAAAAAAAAAAAAAAAGAACTGCAGAGCTCCAGCTACGAGCTTTCAAACAGCACAAGGCAGGCCCAGAAATCATAAAACTAACTAAAAAGTTTGCGTGACTCCACAAAAATAATGAATATGGGGCTTCTTTTCATTTGCCTTCTCCCAGGGCTTTCAGATTTCACTCGAGTTACATCACCTCACTCTTCTGCACAGCCACAAGGTCTAGAAACTTACTTTAAAAAATGAAAATTCCTACTCGCACATATTCACATGACTCACGGAGCTGGGAATTTCGGGCAAACATGAATGCTCATAGAAAAATTGCAAGAATTGGCAACACGGGCAATGACTAATCCTGATGGGTCCCTGATAGCAACGTTTCTCAGTTCATACAATATTTTGGGGGCGTAGCTGGGCTCCAACCAAGACTTTGATCCTCCTCACGGTGATAGCAACTGCTTAGGAATGATCTTACCTACCGTCTGGCATTGTTGCCCTCTGGGGAAGCTGTATTTCAATAGTAATTCAGGTTAAAGTTAGCGCTGCCAGGTGGCTTGAATTGACTTGGTGCAGGACTAGATCACTGGGGCTCATATCACAGGACTGTTGGAGGCTTGAATGTCTGCAGGTCCCGGGATGTGGGAGTAAAAAGGTTATTTTTTGGTTCCAGGTAGTGGTGGTGGATTGCGAGCGGAGTCGTTTGCTGCGGGCGTAGCCTGCGCACAGCTACGTCCACTCTGGATATGTCCCTACCAAGGTTTTGGCAGAAACACGGTGTTTCTAGTGAGAAAGTTGGTACTTCCAAAGGGTTTAAAAGCCACATCCCTGAATTACTGTCAGGGAAAAAAAAGTATTAATTAAAACCAGGGACAAGGGAAGACTCCGCCAAGCAGAGAGGTTGGGATCGTATAGCAGCGTCACGTGCTCCTCACCCCTTTCCTAGGCAATAGGCTGCAGAATGATCAAAGAAAAGGGAGAAACTGCAAACTGCAACTGCTGTCGATGCCAGAGCCATCAGGGAGGGGAGCCCGGGCACCACGGCTGTAATAGAAAGCCCTGTCGAAGGCAAGAATAAAGCTGACGTTGACTGAGGTGGTGCCAGCAGCCTGTCCTTAGGCAAAACAGTAACTCACATTCATCATCAAGAGCAAACACAGGAAAGAAACTTTCTAGGTTAATTTGTGTCATCAATGCAAAGCAAAGTTTGGCACTTCCCAGCGCTGCATCCCTCTTCCCCCCGAAAGTACTCGCGTCCGGGGGAAAGAGGTATTTGAAAGGCAACAGCTGCTAGAAAAGCTTTCGTGCTGGGTGAGCATCCCCTTTCCTGCAAGCTGCTGTGAAAAGCCAAGGGTGGTATGGGCAGCAGGGAGGCAAAAATGCTGCTTGTGACCAGGACACCTTTTTTAGGCTTTTTTTTTCATTTCATGTGAGACTGGAGCTGGGGTAGCATCGCCGCGAGAGCTCCGAGACGTCATCTCCCCATCGCTGGGCAGCTCGTTTCCCTGACTGCTCAGCTGCATGTGAAACAGGAGCATCCCAAACACTTGAACGCTGGAAGGGATCCCTCCACGCCCTGCGGGTACGTGGAGCTTTGAGCCCGCAATCTCATCCAGCAGCCCCGTGTGCTGGCCATTTCCCGTGGCACGAGGTTCAGAAATTAATCTGCCCTCCGTGGCGGCCGATCCACCTGAGGGTACGTCACTGCAGTCCCGTCTGCGGCCGCAACCGCCCTTACAATTTATTTGCTGCGCATTGATTTTAAACCTCTTTGCTTTGTAGATGGGACTGATAGCAAGAGGTATCTTGCTCTCCATGCAGGGATCCTAAAGTGCTTTGCAAACATTTGTTAATTAAGCTCTTCTATGAGATAAGTAAATTACCGCAAAGCTTTGATCCAAAGCTCCTTCAAGTCCATTGGTTTTGGTGAGTCCGGGTCCATGGGATCAGGCCCAGGAGACCAGATTTAAAACCCCCTCAATTTTGTTAAGAGCTCAGCATGTTGGCTGCAGATGGAGCGCTAAGCTACGGGGACAATCTGGCGGTGGGACTGCTGGTGCTGAGCCGTTTGCAGACTTGATCGTGATTGTAAGTGTGGAGGTTTTGGACTTCTGGTCATGAGGTTTTTGGGAAAAACTGCCCTAAGGTTGTTGAAGAAATTCCTTCAACTTGAAATCTGGATGATTTTAGGTCAGGGATCGAAAGGGGATTTCAGTCTCAGGGTCACGCTCTCCCTTTATTCCTGCTGCGTATACATGTAGTTCGTTTTCCAAGGAATATGTTTTCCTCTCATTGGAATCCCATCTTCTGCAAGCAGATAATTCCCGATTTCAATTTATGGAACATCAGGATTACGGTATGTTTCCTTGGACATGTCCTCTTCTAAATCCTAGAAATTTTGTCCGGGAAGATGTTAGGGCTTGGGCCACTTGTCCGGTATTTCTGAATCTACATCAGCCTAGAAATCCTGGCGTAGCTGCGCTAGCACACGCGCGGATCAGCTCTTTGGGCATCGCACCGTCCTCTGCTGCGATGCCGGCGGGGCAGATTTCCCACATGTGCTCTGATCGGCTGCCTGGTGCATCCGCAGTAAGTTAGATGCTTCCTGGACATGTCAAGCCCGAGGCCCGTGTGCCGGCCAGATGGTCCGCGTGTGCCCAGCAAATCCAACACGTCCAGGATGCGTTGGATTCGCTGCACATTCGTTGTCAAGCTGTGCAGCGCATGGGCACATATTTCTGTCCAGGAAATCTTGCACGGAAATATGGCAGCCCCATCCAAGGGGCTTACCTGTCTCCGAGTACCCTAACAAATGAGCACTGTCTTCGCCTGGGAGAGGGGCATGTGCCGTATTTCCCGTTTCGAGATGGGGATCTGAGCCGTGGAGTCGAACCAACTTGCATTAGGGTGCAACCGGAGGAGCAGATCTATTTTCCTGAGCTACAAGCACGCTCTCTCGGCACAGCAACATCTCCCTGCTTGGAGGCCCGGTGTACCCGCAGGTTTCAGGCTCTTTCCAATTATGGGTGATTTGAAATGAAAAAAGGGAAGGTTTATAGCTAGGGCTGAGTTCCAGTGAAATCCCGTTGCCTTTCAGGAACATGGATGTGGGTGATGGAGCTGGCTGCAGTCATATTTTTGGCCAAACAAGGCCACCGAAGAGCTCAAAGCGTGGATTTGGATATCCTTGCGTGGAGTGGAAGATCAATGCCTCGTCCCCACGGACTGTGCTGGAAAACGGTGACACTGATTATTCACAAAGCGCTCTCAACACGCAAAGTTAAATAGATGTAAAAGAGAAATTTTTTTCCCTTTAATCTGGGTGTTTACTTGTAACTGAAGCAGTTTATAAATCTCAGGCGGTGGTAGCGTGCGTGATCCTTAAGTTTTTTATGTCTTTGTAAGCAATTTGACCCAAGTCATACAGCGTGTCCGTGGCGTAGTCCAGCAGAGCCAAGCTCCTGGTTTTTCTCCTCTAGACAAGCACTTTCACTCCAGTTTTGTGTAGGAGCACCTTTCTCTTCCTCCCCTCCTTACCTTTCTCCGTCGTATTCCACAACTCTTGCTGCACCTTGTGCCAGAGATGAGAAAAGTCATTACGTTGCACGTGATGCCTCCTTTCCAGGGATGCTTTAATCATCCCATCGTGCTCTGGAGCTCTTCCTGTTGCTACTAATTTTAGTCTTGTGGTGGAAGTTGCAGCACGGTGTTTCGGGGTGGGATGGAGATGTGCCATCACCGCGACACACCTCGTTGCTCTTCATACTGCTCCGGCATCCTGCATGGCACAGCAGCCTGGATATCAGGCCTGTTTGGGGAAAAGCCTGAAGAGCCCATCTTGCAGCTTTTTTAGATGATTTGAGGTTGCTTGTGCAAGCCCAGGGATGGACGATGCCTCTCCAGAGGCTCAGCACTGACAGTGGGGACCTGCTTTTCCAAACAGCTCAGCTTTCATGCAGGCACCTAAATCAGGGCCAGGTTTTCCCGGAGCGTTCGCCTCCTGGATCTGCCTGTCTAGGCAGACTCCTGCGGGAGCGCTGAGCCGTTTTGAGTGAGCTGGTCCTCACTACTGCTGTGCAAAGAAGACCTTGTCAGCTGGCTGCAGTCAGCAAAGGGACTCTTGGTACAAAGAAGCAGGTGGCACTGTCAGGTCTTTGCATTTATGCTCTCTGCAATTCCAGATCCCTTTGGAAGCATCTCGCAGCTTGAAGAGGGGGCATTTGAGCATGGCTTCCCAAGGGAGGCAAAGTCACACCTGATCCCAGGGCTTGCATGTTGGTCTGAACCTGTTGACCAACCTCAACCAAGTTTGGCAGAGGGACGGAGGCCTCAGAGTTATTAAATTCCTTGATTTTTATGCAACATGATGTCTCTGTAGAGGAGAGCCCTGTAAGGCAGGCTGCAGCATACGCCCCGCCAGACAGAGGATCCACGTGGGATTCCTGCTCCACGTCCAGCGCTGCTGCACGTGCAGCTGATTCTTCACTGCTGCAAAGTCCCGCGGGCTCAGCCTCGCACCGCTGCACTCTGGATGCTGCTCTTGGTGCTGGAGGTTCGGGAGCGGGATGTGAAGGGCCGGCGTGTGCGAGGCAGAGCAGAGGAACCCAGCTGGCCTGGCTGGGGGAAACCACAGAGCCACAGGGACCTGCGAGCCCTCGGGATTTGGCTTTGCGTTGGGACTCGGAGCAGACGCAGCAGGTGAGAGAGAAGGGGAGGCTGAGGGAGAAGACGCTCTTTTTCATCTCTTCCTTCTCCTCCCTGGGCATTGCTGTTTAAGGGTCGCTTGAGTTGCGAGAGCCGTCTTTCTGCCCAGCCACTGTGAAACCCAGGCTCTCTTTGTCCAGCTCCGTCCTGCGTGGTTCCAGTCCAACGGCTCCGTCTAACATCGTCTCCCCTGCCGCAGGCTTTGCCGTCCTTGCAGGGGTGGGTTGTAGGCTGGTGTCGTGAGTGGCTGTGCCCCAGTCTGTGGGGTTTGCTTCATGGAGAGTGGGGAGACAGTGAGGGCATAGCTAAAACACAAAAATAAGAGCTCAGAAAAGCTAATTTGAGCACGTTAAAGGTTTCTTAGAATTCTCCTCGCCTCTGCCTTCCAGGGGTTAAGGATCCTGACAATACCTCTGATTGCCAGGTTTAAAAAAGGGGAAGAACAAGGGCTGTGTCCAGCCCAGGTGCAGCCACACGGCCTCAACCCATCTCGGTTTTGCCCCCAGTTACTCCCGAGGGCTCCGGAGTGTGCCAAGCTGCGCAAACCGCGCGATGAAGCAGAATCAGGGCCTGAGCCAATTTAACCCTTCTTCTTATCAGTCTAGACATCCTCATTATCCAGATAAATGTCTGATCCCTCACTGAATCCCGCTAAGCTCCTGCTTTACGGCGCTGAATGCAGAGGGCACTCGCCTAACCTGGGACTCCGCTTTGGGTGGGAGATCCTGCCCCCAGCCCTGGTTCCTGCGCTGGGAGCAGATCGCGGAGCGAGCATGTATTATTAAGAGTGCTTTACCAATTACAAGTCATTACTAATGCCTTTATTACTATTATTTAATAGATCGTGTTAATTATTATTATTAATTTGCTTTAAAAGACGTGTTTCCATAGCAACGGGGAGATGTGTGCTGCTTTTCAGGCACGTCAAGTGGACATGTTCCCGGTCTCCTCCCAAATGGGCTGACAGCCCACCGCAGGGCAGGGTGGCCTGGGAAGGAGCTGGGACTCGGTCATAGCTGTGCTGAGATCCCCGTGCGGAGCGGTACCCGCAGGGCCATCCGGAGAAGGTGGCAGCACTGTCTCTGTCACTGAAAGGTCCCTTGTGCCATTAAAAAGTTCCTGCTGGATGCAGACTTTGCGCCTGAATGTTGAGGATCCTCTAAGAGAGCGGAGTCGGTGCGATAACGTTTGTACGTGTGTGTGTGACCCAGGAATGAAGGCACCCGCTGTTAATTACTGCATTGCTGAGTGCCCTGGGCTCCAGGGCTTCCTGAGAAAGTGCCTTGTCTCCTCTTAGATTTTCCAGTCAGCTGCAGAAGGACGAGGACTTGGAAACCAGGCAGAAATCCAGTAGACTGGGCATTAGCAGACTGGGCATTAGCCGGCTGCGGGATGCTGAATCCCGGGCTGGTCCTGAAGAAGTCTGTGGTGAGACGGGAAGCTGCTGCCGAGACGCGGAGGAGGCTCCGAGCCTCTGTGTGTGCTGCGATGGTTCCTGGGGATGAAGGGCCATGCAGTGGCTGCTCAGATGCCACCTCCCCGGTCCCAGGTGGTGGACGGGCTCTGGTGCAGGTAAGCCTGTGGTGAAAGGGGAGCATGGGGGATGGTGCAGGCTCTTCGAGGGTGTATTCAAGGCATCACGTGTTTGCCGAGGCTTGGAAGGGAACCCAGGCATGCTGCTTCCTCCTGGCTTTGTGGATGAGGTTTAAACACCAAGTCCGTGGTTAAAGTTAGTCTCTGACTTGTCCAGTCCACGCCGTACCCAGCTGGCCTTCGCTCAATGCTTTGCTGCCATCATTCATCTCGTGCAAAGCAAGACCATCCCAGGAAGGAT
The DNA here is from genome assembly GCA_009819775.1 of Phoenicopterus ruber ruber. Taxonomy (NCBI): domain Eukaryota; kingdom Metazoa; phylum Chordata; class Aves; order Phoenicopteriformes; family Phoenicopteridae; genus Phoenicopterus; species Phoenicopterus ruber. The sequence continues at coordinate 2,087,650 of CM020242.1, forward strand.
GCGCTTCACACCGCAGCTTGTGCAGCCTGCTCTAGGTGAACCTGCTTTAGCAGGGGGGTTGGACTAGATGATCCCCAGAGGTCCCTTCCAACCCCTACCGTTCTGTGATTCTGTGATTCTGGGGGGCCGAGGGGCTGGAGGTGTGAGTGGGCGAGGAGTGGAGTCAACCTGTAGTTTGTTGGGGACCGCATACACCAGTGGTGGTGGAGATAACAGCGTGTCGGGGCTGTCAGCTCTGTCCTCTGGAGAGGAGTTTGCAGCAGAGGAGATGCAAGTGGCCAAGGGGACGCTCAGCTGGGAGCGGTAGGGCTGGGGCACGTTCAGCGAAAGCCCGTGCCCAGCGACAGCTCCGAAACAAGCTGGTGCACTAATTGGCACCTTTGCTGGCAGCCTGAACACAGGGCCTGGTGCTGGGGAGCCTGCGGGGACCACGGCTCCCATCTGCCCGACCTCGAGGGGTCCCTGCGGGGCTGGAGCGAGACGCGCTGTCGCCTCGTCCGTGCTGGGTGGAGGTGGCTGCGGCGGACGGGCGTCTGCTGGCCCCCGGGGTGGCACCGGGAGCACACGTGCTTCCCCACACCGACTGCGTCCCCGGCCTCTGCATCGTGCTGGCAGCTCATCAGCAATTGCATTTCCCCACCACTTTCTGTGTTGTCAGAGCAGTGGAAATCGGTCATCTTCATGGAGGTTACAGCCAGAGGCAGTTGCTTAATCCAGCAACTCCTAAACAGTGGTCTGAAAGCTGCAGCCTTAAGGGAAACCAGCAGTGACGGCCCAGGCGAGCAGCAACACTTAAAAGCACTTGCTGTAACGCTTAAAAGCACTTCTTCAGCAGCAGCATATCCTGCATCGCTCTGATTTACCCCAGCGCCTGCCTCTGCTCCGCTGGGACAGTGGGTTCCCCAGGGCTGGGGTGGGGGATAGCCCTGCTCAGCCCTACCGTCCCCTGGGGAAAGGAGCTCCCAGCAGCACTTCGGTTCCGGCTGCGCAGGGTCAGAAATGGGAACGGCAGGTGGCTGGGACAAAGCACCGTGTCACCCCCTTTGCCGGCCCGCGCAGTCCCTGGGGCTCGGGGGGCTCTGGCTGCCCCGCGTGCGGGTAAGTCAGGTGCAGGCAATTACGTCTAGACGGGACCCGCCGGGAGCACGGTGGCATAATGGTCCCGCGGGGACACCCGTGCAGCTCCGCGCTGCACAAAAGCTGCCTTAAGAGCCCACGCCTCCCCCTGCTCCTCAGAGAAGTGGAGAAACACAAAAGAGAGAGGCAGGAGGGGCTGGGAGCGGGTGGGAGAGAGGGAGGGAGAATCCCCCCATGCCCGGCAGCTAATCCCAGCTCCGCTCCGAGAGGGATCTCAAATAACAAACGTCCGTGGTCGAGGCCAGATGGATTTGATTTAATAACAAAGCAGGGGGGCTTGGGATCATTTCAGAGCCTGCCAAGGGGCTGGATCCTGTGCAAGCAGCAAAGGGCCACCTGATGTAAATCCAAGCTTGAGTTGCAGACAGCTCGGATGCTCCCCGAAATGCCGTGATTGCCTTGGCTGTGGGAATACCCTCCTGCCCCTCGGGAGCTCATGGGGTCCCAGCCACCCGCGGGGCACAGGGCCATGCCGAACGCACAAGGGCTGCGGGTTTCTCACGTGGACATGGCCAGGAGAAGGTGAAGGGGAGCGGGAGGCAATGCCTGAGGTTTCCACAGCACCCGGCTGCGATGTCAGTCTGTCGCCGGGGTCTTACCTCGGGCAGGGCTCAGCGCTGCCTCGGGCTCACACCGCTTTATGGGGTGGCCAGCAAGATGAGCAAGGGGCAGTCCTTGGCCCTGCTTTTGCAAAGCTCACTGCATCCCGTGATGGCTGAAGCCTCCCACCCCTTGATTTCAGCATCTCGGAGGCAAGGAGGTGGCTCAGGGCAGCGTCATCCCGTCCCTGTGACATGCCAAGGGAGGAGGCAGTGGGTCACAGCGATGCTGGTGCTGGGTTTTACCCTGCTCCAGCCTCAAATCCCGCCTTGGCTTTGCCTTGGAGAGAGTGAGCGGATGGGCTCGGCTTCCCCGCCTGGTGGGTGACTGCAGGGCGGTGGTTCTTGCATATGGCACAACTCAGCGCTTTGGCAAAGAGCCCCCCAGCTGGCTGAGCCCCCCTCCTGCCCTCGTGGGGCCCCGTCCTAGATCCAGTGTCGGGAGATGCAGGGGGGCTCCTCGGGCCATGCCTGACCCATCACCTTGCTTAGAGGCGCTGCGAGGTCGGCGTCAGCGGGGCAGATGCTCGGGGCAGTGTTGAGGTGTGGGGCTGGGGACCAGGCTGGCTGCAGGCAGCACCGAAAAGTCTTTTACTGGGCAATGCTCCCGCGGCAGGCAGGGTCGTGGCACAGCAGAGCAGCACCTCGCTGCCAGGCCGTCCCCACCGTGGTGTTTGCCACGTCTGCCAGTTGGTGCCTGGGCCAGGCAGCCTCCCTGGAGATCTTGTTTCTGGAAACCAGAGAAGCCTTGGCGCTGCCCCTGCCACCTCCCCGAGCAGCGGGGAGGTGCTGCTGTCAGCCCAACACCTGCAGCTCAGCCCGGCTGTCAGCCTGCTAACGATTCCCGTCCAGATCGCTTGGCACTCTGCCTTGGGAGCAATGAGATCCCAGCGCCAGCGATGTGCCGGCAAGAGCAGAGGGGTGTTTTGTGCTCGGGGGAGGATGCTGGGGCCGTGCAGCTGGGCTGGAAGGGCAGTGGGAGGCAGAGAGGACCATGGGTCCATCCCAGGAGCAGGGAGCCAGAGAGCCCGGCTCCATGTCCGGCATGCTCTGTGCAGAGAGGCCGGGATGCAGGAGCTATCATCGCTTGCATCCCAAGTCTCCAGTGGCCCATGCTGTCTTTTTGGTCCAACGCTATGAGTTTTTACCTGCACAGGGCACTGCGTTTGTCTTCATCCCCGTCCCACCCGCTCCTCGGTGGCACCACGTTAGCTTGCTCTCTGCAGGGGCTGCAGCTGGTTTCCGATTCCCGCTTTTACCCAGCAGCCTCGTTGGCAGCGTGTCCCGTCTCCTGGCCGCCTCACCGGGACTATCTGCTGTCCGGGAGCCTTCTTCCCCTCTCTCCTCCCTCTGCAGCATGCTGTTGGCAAACGGCCTGGGGTGGTTGCTGCCCGGGGAGAGGGAGGTGAGTGCTGTGCTGCCGTGCTGCCGTGCTGCCGTGCCGCTGCCGGGGTCAGGACACGGTTGTTTCTCCCCACACCAACATCAAGTGGAAACAAGGGGGAGCTCCCCACAACCCAGGGCTGCACTGAGTGCACAGGGACAAGCACTGCAGGCAGTGCAGACCCCTGCGAGGGATGTCTCCTCTCCCCGTCCCCTTTGCATCCCTTGGTAGGACGCCAGCCCATTATGGGAGCTCAGCACCATTTATTACCAGGCTCTGCTGTTCTAATGAGAAGCAGTTTCCCAGCCCTGGCGCCGTGCCTATAAAAATGAATCTGTGCCTGTGCTTTCGGTGCCATGTGCTTTGCAGCGAGAGCAGGGATCTGCGGAGCAGGGCGGCATGGGGCAGCGAGGGGGTGGCACCCCCGTGAGTGAGCACCCCCGACTGCTGGGAGCCTGAGAGCTCTGGAGGAGCTCTCAGCAGCCGGACGGTCCCCACGCCACCCGGGGTCTCCAGGCTGGGGACTTCTCAGAGACGAGTGACATCTCTGTCGTAAGTCCCGGCCTCCTCCAGAAGCCACTGGGTGAGGCTGGCTGCGACGCTGGCAGCCCCCAGAGCCCACCCGCCTTGGGGTCCCCGGGAGATGGGGAGAGGAGCCGCCGTGGACAGTGTTGTCCCAGGACTGGACTCGCCTCTTCTGTACTGCACACGTCAGACACGAGATGGTGCTGCCGTTCGCTCCTGTTCCCTGCCTGGGAAACCAGGACGCGCTGATCTGAGCCTTGGACCTTGTCTGGCTGGGAGAGCACCCTGCTGCTAAACACAGCCTCTCCTGGGGGACAGATCCAGCATCGCCCACGGCATGTGTGACCCTGCCATTGCTTCCTAGAGAGCTGGCGGCTCCCCTTGGCCGCCGCGTCTGCGGGTGCAGGCAGGCGGGTGCAGAGAGGCTGGGGGTTGCAGGGTCAGTGCAGTAAGAGATGGTTTTGTGCCGTTTCTTTGCCAGTGCAGAGCCCCACGGGCACGGCTGGCTGTGCCGGCCTCTCACTGCCAACGGGAAAGGAACCGGGATGGACCCGGCCGTGTGCCTGCAAAATCATGCGACTGGGCAGACCCCGGGTGTCGGCACTTGCTTGACAGTGCTGAGGACTGTGCAGAGCCTGCGGTGTGGCTGATGCTGTGTAATCACTAATACATGGCTCCATTTGTATTATGGTGGTTTCCAGCATCCTCGGACGAGAGTGGGGCTTGGCCTCGCACGGAGCCCTACCAGAGGGGATGTGTTACTGGACCTGTTGGTCACCAATGGAAGTGAGCTAATATCAGACACATCAGGACTGGAGGCAGCCTGGGCTGCAGTGATCACACACCGGTGGAGTTCGCAGTCCTGAGGGACATGGGACAGGTGAAGAGTAAAGTCAGGACCTTGAATTTTAGGAAAGCAAACTTCCAGCTCTTCAAGGAGTTAGTCAATAGGACCCCCTGGAAACTGCCCTCAGGGACAAGGGATTGCAACAGGGCTGGCAGGTCTTTCAGGATGCTTTCCACAGGGCGCAAGAGCTCTCAGTCCCCAGGTGTAAGAAATCAGGCCAGAGACCGGCATGGCTGAGTCGAGACCTGCTGGTCAAACTAAAGGGCAAGAAGGAAACGCACAGGCAGTGGAAGCAGGGACAGGGATCCTGGGAAGGGTATAGGGATGCTGCCTGGCTGTATAGGGATGGGGTCAGGAAGGCCAAGGTGTAGCTGGAGCTGAACTTGGCAAGGGATGCGAAGAATAACAAGAAGGGATTCTACAGGTCTGTCGGCCAGAAAAGGAAGCTCAAAGAAAGTGTACCCCCAGATGAACGCGACTGGCAAACTGGTAACAACGGACAAGAAGGCGGCTGAGGTACTCAACAACTTCTTTGCCTCGCTCTTCACCAGCCACCTCTCTTCCCACACCTCTCGAGTGGACGGACCATAAGATGGGGACATGGGAAGCAAAGTCCCTCCCACTGTAAGAGAAGATCAGGTTCATGGCCACCTGAGGAACCTGAACGTACATAAGTCTATGGGACCTGACGAGATGCATCCCAGAGTCCCAAGGGAATGGGCTGATGGAGTTGCCAAGCCACTCTCCATGATATTTGAAAACTTGTGGCAGTCGGGTGAAGTCCCTGGGGACTGGAAAAAGGGAAACATTGCACCCATTTTTAAAAAGGGTAGGAAGGAGGACCCTGGGAACTCCCGACCTGTCAGCCTCACCTCTGTGCCTGGGGAGATCATGGAACAGATCCTCCTAGAAGCTATGCTGAGGCACAGGGAGGACAAGGGAAGCGCTACGGATGTCGTCTGTCTGGACTTCTGTCCCTCATAACATCCTTTTGTCTAAACTGGAGAGATAGGGATTTGATGGGTGGACTGTTCAGTGGATGAGGAATTGGTTGGATGGTCGCATCCAGAGAGTAGTGGTCAACAGCTCAATGTCCGGATGGAGATCAGTGACAAGTGGTGTCCCTCAGGGGTCCGTACTGGGACCAGTACTGTTTAATGTCTTTATCAATGACATTGACAGTGGGATCGAGTGCACCCTCAGCAAGTTTGCAGTGACACCAAGCTGAGAGGTGCGGTGGACATGCCTGAGGGACGGGATGCCATCCAGAGGGACCTGGACAAGCTCGAGAGGTGGGCCTGGGCGAACCTCATGAGGTGCAACAAGGCCAAGTGCAGGGTCCTGCACCTGGGTTGGGGCAACCCCCGCTGTCAATAGAGGCTGGGGGATGAAGGGATGGAGAGCAGCCCTGCCGAGAAGGACTTGGGGGTGCTGGGGGGATGAAAAGCTGGACATGAGCCAGCAATGTGCACTCGCAGCCCAGAAAGCCACCCGTGCCCTGGGCTGCATCCCCAGCAGCGTGGCCAGCAGGGCGAGGGAGGGGATTCTGCCCCTCTGCTCCGCTCTGGGGAGACCCCCCTGCAGTGCTGCCTCCAGCTCTGGGCCTCAGCACAAGGACATGGACCTGCTGAAGCGGGGCCAGAGGAGGCCACGGAGATGATCCGAGGGCTGGAGCCCCTCTGCTGTGGGGACAGGCTGAGAGAGTTGGGGTTGTTCAGCCTGGAGAAGAGAAGGCTCTGGGGAGACCTTATTGCGGCCTTCCAGGACCTAAAGCGGGCTTATAGGAAAGATGGGGATTTAATAGGGCCTGTAGCGATAGGACAAGGGGTGATGGTTTTAAACTAAAAGGGGGTAGATTTAGACTAGACATAAGGAAGAAGTTTTTCACAGTGAGGGTGGTGAGGCCCTGGCACAGGTTGCCCAGAGAGGTGGGAGATGCCCCATCCCTGGAAACATTCCAGGTCAGGCTGGACGGGGCTCTGGGCAACCTGATCTAGTTGAGGATGTCCCTGCTCATGGCAGGGGGGTTGGACTAGATGGCCTTGAAAGGTCCCTTCCAACCCAAACTACTCTATGATTCTCTATACTTAAAGAGACCGTCTCTATCCAGAGAAACTCCCAGGTGAACAGCTAAGATGGGAAAGGGTTGGACGAAGGTGCTTACTCCAGTCTAGCACATGGAGAAACTGAGGCACAGACCTGTGCATCATGGATGGATGAGCTTCGAGGACTCCAGAGGTCCCTGGAGGGTGGAGGGGATGTTTTATGGGGTGGACTGAGCACTGCAGACCAGGCATGGCAGAGCTGAAAGGCCGGTGCGGGGGGTCCAGGCTTTGCACAGAGAAGTGCAAAGGTAGAAGCAGAGGCAACTGGAAAGGGAAACTCACCTGCAGCACGTGGATGGGGGACAATTTGGTGCTCTCTGTCTTCGTTGTCGGAGCCAAGGGTGTTTCCTGACTGTCTGTGAGTCATTCCCAGTGGGGTCTGTCTCTTGTGCAGTGGCTCCTGGGGCTCGTGTGTGTAACCAGCACCCTGTGCTCCTCCTGGGCGAGCTGGGGTGGCTGACACTCGGTGCATCGACAGCTGCCGTTGGGCCCCGCAGCCTCCATCCTCATGGCTCTCTGCGGTGGCTGGGGTCTCCACCGGTGCCGGCGTGGCCAGCACAGACCCCTTTCCTGGTACCACAGGCTCCATCCTGCCCGGTCCGACCCAACCCTCTGGTTTCAGCTCTGCGACCAGATCAAAGGCAGGGATCTCCCTGGCTTCCCCTGTCCCCAACGCCCTCTGTGAGTTCGAAACAGTGGCTGAACCACAGGGCTTGCAAAGTCCAACCCGTAGCCACGGGGCACTTGGCAACAGGCAAACAAACATCCCGGCGCTGAGCTCGGCCGCTGGGCTCCGTCACACCACAGCCCGTAATTAACAGTGAGGACGGAAAGGCCCGTTCGGCTGCTTGGGCTCTCCTGCCTGCAACAAAACCAAGACAAGGCACTTTTACATCATATTTTTCCTTTGATGTTAATCTATTCATTTCCAGCCTCCGCTGCCTTTTACGTCCAAACCCCATTAAGAAAACTCCCATTGCTCCTCCGCCCACGTACCCAGAGATGCTGCAGGATCAGCTCAGATTAGCAGCACCAGCAAACCTCCGCCGCGTGGGTGCTCCAGCTTCACCCCGCATTGCCGGCCCCTTGCAAACCATAGCCCGGGCACTCCCCGCTGCCATTTTGGGGGTTCCAGTCCCTTCCCCGGAGCCGATATGCAGAGCTTCCCCCCGCGGGGCAGATTTGTTCACTCCGCTTTGGGGAAAGACTTTTTTTCACCCATAGTGTAGACGAGAGCAGCCTCAGGGATGCTCTGACTCTGCGGGGTCTGGGCTGGAGCCAGCGGGTAGTAAATCCCGCGTGCCCCTCGCTCGGGCAGTCTGCGCCGTGCTCTGACCAGAGCTTCGTGCGACGCACTGCTCTCATTTCTGCAGCTGAGCTCGTTTCTTTTTCTCCTTTAACCCGCGGGACTGCCCCAGCACTTCCGTTTTGTGCTATTTTGAGTGCAAGTTTTTTTTTTAATTTCGCTTTTGCAGCACTACAGTGTGGTAAAGCCAGCCAGCCCACACCCCCCTCCTCTCCTGCCCCAGCAGAAAAGCCGAGCGGGGCTGGGAGGGAGAGGTGGTAGTAAACAGCAGGGAAACACCCCTGTTGCAGAAAGCTCGGTAAAGGGAAATGAATGAAAGGCGGCTGCTGACGCGCCCGTCTGGGCTCACGGTGTTTGGCCGGCACAGCTTTCCCCATTGATGGGTTACGGGGAGCGATGGTTTATCTCCAGGAAATACAGAGCGGTGCAGAGGAGGGAAGGTGCTCGGTAGAGCAGCTCCCACCGCCCAGGCCCTGGGCTCGGCTCCTGTCCCCCTGCGGTGCCACGGGAAGGCAGGTTCCCTCCCCAGGAGGGTGCAGCCCCGGCACTGAGGATTGTGCTGCTCCGAGCAGCAATCCGCTGTGGGAAGAACCCGGGGGACGTTCAACGTGCCAAGTGCGCGGGGAGTGTGAGTCAGGCCTCGGGACCGGGAGATAAATGACAATAAATGCTGTGTTTTTCCCTTCGGGTCTTGTTCTCTGAGCTTTTCAGTGTTACTTGGTCACACTTTAAGTTGCCGCCGCGGCAGCAAGCGTTGCAGATTTAGGAGGAAAGAACGGAAGAATTGAGATTTCTGTATCCCTGTGATTCAGAGCTGAAAGAAGCAAACACCGTATTTTGTATGAGACAACGTCTGGGATGTTTCTCACAGCGTGTAATGAAACCAAGGAGTTCATTGCTGTAGGATCCAGGGTGGCCAAAAGGACAAACAGGCTCAAGAAAGGGATGAGATGGTGTTTTTGGAGGACTAGTGAGTTTATGAAACATCTCTGGCATAAGAAGACCTCAGGCTGCTGGTAACTGGATGTGCTGGGGCTAGGTTTCCTTCTGCCAGTGTGTGAGATGGGTCATCCGCCTGCTCCCAAGTCGTCACGGATGCTGGCATCTGGAGACATGTCCCCTTCTCCAAGGAGCTGCCAAGAAGTGACAGAAGGAGCCATCCCCGGCTGTGAGACGGTGCCACCCGCCCAAGGAAACGGAGCTGCACGGGGACTGCCAGGGAGGTGGGGATGCTCTTTGGAAACACGGGATGCGTCCGCTCTGTCCCATCTGCGCCAAGGATGCCAGGAGTGCTATGGCCACAGCCAGCAGCCGTGTGTACAGAGGGATGTGCGGAGGCCGGCGTGCGCCGACGCTCACGGGCCATCCCTGGCCTCTCCCTGGTTCTCCCTTCTAAAGGCAGCAAGAAGGGATGTGACCATCTGCACATCCCGGCGTGCTCCAGGTGTTTGTCCTGGCACCGTCCCAGCGCATGTACCTTGTCCCTGTCCCCATCCCTTCCCCAGGGCTGCAGGAGTGAGTGAGCGATGCCCGAAGGCTGCTCTCTGGCCCTGCACAGCCCTCAGTAAAAGGTGGGTTTTAATCCCTGCAGCTGCCCGCAGAGCAGGAGCAAAGGTGCCAGGCTGGACGTTGTGTACGTGGGCAAAATGTAGAAGTAGGAGAGGTCACCTTAGAGGCAGGATTAGTTCATCCTGAAACCATCCCTGGAGATATTTGTCTTGTGGGATCCTAAAAGCCGCAAGCAACAGAGACCTTCGAGCACGTGGCGGTTTTACCGTAGGAGCAGCAACAGCCCCTGGCTGCTACTTCTTGGCCCCGCAGCCGTCCACCTCGGGGCTTCCCCAGGGACAAAGGAAAGGCACCGGGAGCAATGCCAACCTGGGAACGTTTGCCATGAGGCCACGTTTAGCGCTGGGCTGGCGTCGTGGAGGATGCTGGGGAAGCTGAGCCTGGCTTGGTGAGCCCTGGAGGCAGAATGGCTTTTATCCACCTTTCCTGCGGGCCTTTGGCATGGCAGCGGGGGGAGGCTGAGCACCACAAATGTCCTGGCTCTTCTCCAGCTCCATCCTGCACAAACATCCCCTTCGGCACCTCCGCTGCCCTGCAAGGAAGCTGGTGAGCTGCCGCCCTGTTGACACAGCCGGGGATTTCTCTGGCCTGGGATGAGGGCAGGCAGATCCGCATCCTGCCCGCGGTGTTGGCTGCCGGACCTGCCAGGGCTCGGAGGCTCCGGCGTTTTGCATGCCAGGGTGAGCTGGCGCAGACTCCACGGCCCTGCAAACCACATCCCTGCCTGCACATCCCTGGCCGTGCCGCAGGCTGCCCGCGGCTGGGCAAGAGGCAACACCATGGGAATATCCTCGGCCCAGCCCGAGTCGCGGCTGGAGGGGGCTCAGGAGGGAGCCCCCAGCCCAGGGCATTGCCACCACAGCCTGGTTGCAACCAGCCCATCCCTGCCTGGGAGCAGCGTAAGGGACATGGCTGCTTTAGACCTTTTTGTAACACAACTAGTCGGAGTGGCCAGAAATCACCGCTACCAGCTCTGGTTTTTTATTCGCAAAGCCTCTGGTCCCCTCGCTCTGCCCTGCCTCGAGGCACTGCACGTCTCCGGAGAGCACGCCCCGCGGGAGATCCCCCAGCTCCCCGCCGCGGCACAGATGACTCTGGTGCCGCCTGTGTGGGAAGCAGAGATTAATTTCCAGCAGTGGTAAGGTTCCCCTAATTTGCCCCAGGTGTCTGGGCAAAGCGCAAAGGGATTTTTAACTCCTTCAAGCCCCTCCTCGGATCGATGGGGGTGAGCCAGGCTCCTGCCAGTCGGCTGCAGGTACGGGTGCCGTTCCCGAGGTGGCATTAACGGGGCACATCCCGGGCTGGTGCGTGTGTGCGTGCCTCCGTCCTCTACCCACGCCAGCCTGGGCTGGTGCCAGCCCATTGTGTTCGCTTTTCCTGCGCGCGCCAAGTTCGTTGCTTGGGGAAAAAATGGTCATGAAAATGTGAGCGTGACCCCAACCCAGCAGCGCTGGGGGGGTGTGGGGAGCAGAAAATTGTGGCTTGCTCAGGATTTTACACTCGGAAACTTGCTGCTTTCAGTGAAATGGGATATTTCGGGTGGATGTATGCGTGGTCTACTGACTTTATGGAAAATAGGCTGATCCTGCTCCATAGGAACGACCCTCAGCAAAGCTGGGAAAGGGGCAGGAGGGCTCAGCATCCCATCCACCCCCCGATCCCCAACATACTTAACGTGCGAGTTGGATAACGGGCCACAAAGCAACGCGACGCCAAACCAGCTTTTCCTTTAAAACCCTCCCCCCCCGTGGGGAAGCCATGAGACGCATTTTCCGTTGGGCTGCCTGGAGCCGCTTGGCAGCCCAGCTGCAGCACCAGCGCTCCTGGGTTTGGCGAGAGTTTGGGGGAGCGCAGAGCGTGCTGCAAACCCCAGGGCATGCTCGCCCCTGCTCCAGCACTTCGGGTGTGCTGTCTCTGCTGCTGCACCCATGGGTTCCTGCACCCTTGGGTCCCTGCTGTCTTGCTAAAGCGGGATTCAGAGGCTGGATTTTAGGGATGCTTTTGCTTCTGAGAGTGAAGCACAGGACTTGCGGGGGGACACAGGCATCCCCTCGGTCGTTGCTGCGGGGCAGACGTAAGCAGACAGAGCTGTTCCCATCTCAGGAGCTCAAGCAGAGCAGCGGTGACTTGTTCCAGTGTCCTAGAGGGACACGGCAGGGACCCCGTGAGCCCGAGTCTGCACCCATGGAGCCCCATCCTCTCATTCGGTGTGTCTGTCTGTCCATCCGCTCTGCTTTAACACCTTGGCTGCTGATCACAGGGTGGTTCGCAGCTGCTCGTGCTTCCCGGGCTGTCCTGGGCAGAGGGGCTTGAACAGGATTCGTGCCAGAGCGGCTCCGTGGCTGCTCTCATTTCTACTGTTGGCATATCAGAGCACACCCATCAGCGCTGCCCCAGCTGCTGTTCGCTGCAAGTTTCAGCTCTCTCAATAAATACAACTGGTAAATCTATTAATTTTACAGCTCTAATTGATGTATTGCTGTAATTACCTTTTATAACAAGGCAATTAAACCCTATTAAAGATTATTAGCTAATTAAAACTCCTCTATACACACACCCCAACCCCCTTATGTGCACAGATTGTTGGTGGGGGGAACTGGAAGCCCATCGCAGTCAGGGCCTTGCAGGGCAGCACGATGCATGGCATGATGCGATGGGTTGGGATGCTGGACGGGGAGAGCAGGGTCCCATCCCTGCCTCTGCCACCGCCTCTCTCTTCATCCTTGGGCATGTCACTTACTGCCAGGGCTATAAGGGAGGGGGACTGCTGCGTACGCCCAACCCAGCGATTTTCAGCTGTCTGGGATCAGATGGGAAAAAACTAGGGCGCTGGGATCTTCTCCTCCTGGTAATAGGGTGGTTGGGGATGTAGGGTTAACGGTGCTATGTCTTGTTGGACAGAAGAGAGGGCTGGAAAGGGAAAATCCTCACTTGGAGATGGGGTGTGTCTGCTTTGGAAAGGAAATAGCTGGAGAAACGGCCCCGTGCTGGGGCCGGGAGCAAGGAGAGTGCGTCAGTTGGGGAGAGCACTTGGAAGGTGTCTGTGGGATCGGGGTGGCTCAGTCCTGGGTTGCTCTGTGCCTGCAAAAGCAGGTGACAAAAGCTCTGCACGGCCTGGGAAGTGAACCCCAGGGTCCTTGGAAAGAGCCGAAAAAAGAGGAAAGTTTTGGCTGAAAAGCAGTCCGCAGGGCTCCCGCCTGAGGCACTGCCTGGCCTGATGGCACGTCCCCTTCCCGCATCCCTCCGTGCTGGAGCAGCCGCATGGTGCGGGGGTCCCCAGAGCTGCAGCTCCTCTCACCGCCCCTGACCCCCAGAGCAGCTGCGCTTCATCGCTGCCCACGTGTGCACATGTAAGTTTGCAATGCGGCATTTGCAGGCACCCAATGTCTCCGGGCTTTTTTATGGGCCAAAGAGCTTTGGAGGCTGAAAGGGGTTTGAAATTCCAGGGATGTGACTGCTTTCTGCCTTCTGAGTCACACCGGAGAGGATACAGCCCGTGCTGAGAGCCTCTCCTCGAGCCACGCAGCCTCCCCGTCCATCCATCGCCCCTCTCCGGTCCCCCTCGCTCTGCCACAGCGGCATGGACGCCGCTCCAGCTCCCTGAGTGCTCATGGAAACTGCAAGAATTCACATTTGTGGGCTGAAGCATCGTGCCGTGCCCTGGCCCGCGCCATGCCGCAGTGGGGCTGGCTGCAGCAAGGAAGGGAGGCGCGGAGCGTAGCCTGTCCTCCCGGCTCGCCTGTGACGCAGCCCAGCTCATCTGGTTTAAATTAAACCCCTCCTGCCTTGCACAAGTGACAAGCGCCTCTTTGCCGGTCGTGAGCCAGCCGGACCCGGTGACCAGCTCACGGCTGTACCAGCGATGGGCTCCTCTGTCTCCCCGTGCGTGTGCTGGGTTGGGATCCTCCTGCCCTGGTCCGAGGCAGGGCTGAGAGCATCACCCCTGCACCCTTACTTGGGGCTGGTGGGGAAGACGGGGCAGCGCGGGGCTGTCTGCACCCAGGAGAAAGGGGGTTTGCACGGGTGCGGCGTGGGGGGCATCACCGTCCCATCCCGGAGGGGCTCTGCACGGAGCAACTAGTGCAAAGGAGCCTGAGTCTCACCCTCCCCGGGGCCTCTTTACCCCAGGTTGCCGACGCTGCCAAGGAGGATTGCAAGAGCTCTGCGGGCTCCCCAGCCAGCAGACTCCCTCCAGGCCCCCCGTGTTGTCCTGCTGCCCCCAGCCCAGGGGAAACCCCCAAACTCATCCCTCGGGGCAGCGAAGCATGGGACCAAGTGCCAGGGTCCTGTACACGGTAGGAGCTCCGTGGGGAGCGCAAGGAGCCAGGATGTGCCGGGGACTGCCAGAGCAGGGACAGGCTGGGCCGATGACCCTTAGCTGTGATTTTTAGCTATTGCCCAAACTGCTCCCTCCCTGCCTTTGCCCTGGCCACGGTTTCCCCCATTACGGCAAGGAAGCAAGGCAAGGAAGCTTTAACCCTGCTGTCCTTGTCCCAGGGGATGCTCTGAACCCTGGCGAACATCGCCTGCTTGGGGAGCACCTGGAGACGAAGGGCACAAAGCGCCTTCTTTCCCACCCCGGGGTTACTTTTTAAAACAAAACAAAGCTGTGGAGTGGAAGGAGGCTGTTTGCGTCCCACAGTGCCCCGCGGCTTGGCAGCCGCTGCGCCGGAGCCATCGGCCAGACCCCGCCTTCGGCAGCGAGGCTGCGCGGCACGGGTGTCCCGGGGGCCGCGAGTCCCCAGCCTGGCCCGCCGTGGTGCCAGGGCCACAGTCACCATCCCTGTCTGTGTCCCCTGCCTGCACTGCCAGGCCCCAGGGTCCTGCATGCTCTTGCCTCCCTTGGGGATGTGACGTGCATGGGGGTCCCCAGGGCTGCAGTGTCCCCCCCCAGGGAAGGGGATAAATTCATGAGGGGATGTGGGGGAGGAAAGGCAGCCCAGGACAGGCGAGGAGGAGGGAGGAAAAGGGGAATTCAGCTGCAAATGCAAAGGAGGCGAACTGAAAAAAGGAGTGGGGTAAGAGAGTAGACACTGGGGCTGGCAGGGAGATCAGCACTGAGTGGGTGACGGCACGGTCACCCCCTGCACGCAGCACCCAAGGGTGCCTCTGGGTGCAGAGAGGGCCCCCCAGCAGGCAGGGACGGGGAAGGGGGTGCTGAAGGAGGCTGAGGGAGCTGAGCACCCCAAATACCCCCCGAACCTCTCCCCATTGCAGTGCGCAGGCTACCCCAGCCCCCCCCCCAGCTCTGCCGCGGTGCTGGGGCGGCTTCCTGGCATCTCGGGCTGTTGCTTTTTGAAAGTTGGACCCTGGATTTTTGCTGTGGTCCCTCTCCCCACCCCGCTACTGTTCGTTGGCAGCAGTGACTCATCAGTGCTGGGAGAGGAGCGGGGATTAATCATTCATACAGCATGCGTGCACACGCGCGCGTGTGTGTGTGTGTTTGTGTGTTGCACTGGTTGCTGTGTGAGTCATTCCCAGCCCGCCTGGGGCAGGAGGAGCTGGGCCTGCCGGGGCTCGGGAAGCGGCACTTTCACCGTGTCTTTGGCCCTGCGTCTCGCCAGCCCCGGACCCCTCCGTCCGCAGGGGATGGCCGGGGCAGGTCATGCTTTGTGCACCGCTGCCCAGCTCTCGCCAGCGTCCCCCGCCGCGGGGTGCAGCTCCCTTTCCAGCTTTCCTCGCCGCAGAGCCCAACTTTGCACGCAGGAGCTCACGGAGGAGGAAGGTGGAGCCCCCATGACCACCACCCGCCGAGGTCCTAGCTCAGCCCCTCGTTTGTGGGGTGCAAAGGCATTGCTCGTCTGTTCCCCTTGCCGTTCCCAGTCCTCCCTCTCCCGTGCAGGAGGGATTGGCTTCGTGGTGGAAAGCACGGGGGGACAAAGTCCGAGGAGGGGACAACCCCCCCGTGGCAGCACTGAGGGGTGCCAGGAAGCCTGTGGCAGACCTGGAAGTCACAAGCTGCCAAGTCTGAGCAGCGCTTCGAGGGAGGCACCTTGCACCCTGCTGCAAGCTGGCCAGCAGCTGGGGAGACTGGGAATGGCTGGCACTGGGAGGCGGGGGAATGGGAAACAGCTGCTGCGGGGAGCTGGGGCGAGGGGAACTGGACTCAACTGGTGCTCCAAACTGGGGGAGTTACAAACTGAGCACAGCTGGCACGGGAAATCGGGAGAAAGGATAAAACTGGGCACAGGAAAGGGGGACAGCCAGTGCTGGGGAAACTGGGAAAATCCTCTGGTGCCCCAGGGCTCTATGGCTGAAATGCCTCAGGATTCTGGGGTACCCCAGGCAATGGTGTTTTGGGTGACCTGGGACACTGTATGTGAGTCCCCAGAGTTTGGGGTGCTCCAGGGTCCTGTGCAGCCTGGTGCTCCTGCATTCGGGGTATGCCAGGACCCCCCAGCACCCTGGGCTCAGCTGCCGAGATGCCGCCTGCCCTGTCCTGTGGGGCAGCGATGCCCTGGGGGTGCCTGGCCACGCCCCATTGCTGCAGCCCCTCTTGGGGTCCACTTTGCCCTTGCCATGTCCCCCCAGGCTGAAAGCCAGCCTCAGCTGGGGAAATTGCACTAGAAAAAGGGGGGCACGGGGTGTTTGCAAGGGGGTCACCCTGGGCCGCGTGCCCCAGAGCCGCCCTCCCCAGGCCCCTTTTCCCAGGGATGCTTTTCCAGCCGCTTCCAGGCAAGGACCTTGACTGATGTAAGCCGGTTGTCTCCACCCAGGTTTTGGATAACTCCACCCACCTCCTCCTCGTTGCAGCTCCTCCTCCCAGCACAGCCCAGCTGGGATATAAGCAAGTCACTCAGGCAGCCAGGAGCAGCCGAGACAGCTGGGTGGGTGGTGTGGGACCGTGAGCTGTGACCTGTGCCGTGTCCTCTGCCTCGACGCCGGACCCCATGGCGACTCCTTTGCAGAAGAGGAGCACCCGCAGTGGGGCTTTGGGGAGCCCCTTGTCCCCTGCCCGCATCACCCGCTTGCAGGAGAAGGAGGACCTGCAGGAGCTCAATGACCGCTTGGCCGTCTACATCGACAAGGTGCGCTCGCTGGAGCTGGAGAATGCCGGCTTGCGGCTCCGCATCACTGAATCGGAGGAGGTGGTGAGCCGTGAGGTCTCGGGCATCAAGGCTGCCTACGAGTCGGAGCTGGCGGATGCCCGCAAGACCTTGGATTCGGTGGCCAAGGAGAGAGCTCGGCTGCAGCTGGAGCTCAGCAAAGTCCAGGAGGAGCACAAGGAGCTGAAAGCCCGGTGAGTGCCCTGGGGACGGGGGGGACTGTGGTGGGACTGTCACTGTTGTCATGCTTGGCAGGGAGCCGGGAGGGAGGAACGAGCAATCTGGAGGAGGCAGGGAGAGGGGAAACCCGTGACCTGGCTGGGGCAGGAGTGTCTGTGGCAGGGACCGAGAGAGGAGGGAAGCACTCCCGGCATTCCTGCTCTCCCTCCAAGCGCCATCTTTGGCCAGGATGCCCTTGGAGAGGGGGATCCGGGAGCAGAGCTGTGAAAGCTCAGGGCTGGGGCTGAGCAGACGTGCCCTGGGCTCCTGGGCAGGGTCTGCGTGACGCGGGGCGCAAGCACTGGGCTGACGGCCCCTCCATCTTCATCATCCTGGAGCTATTCCTAAATGCGCTCCAGCGCAGACCGGGAAGCGGTGCCAGCCAGCTGGCTCTGTGCTGCCCACAGACCTCGCCTGCTCGTCCTATTTTCCTCTGTTGTCTTTGGCACTGGTTAAAGAACCTGCTCCAGTTTTGTTTGCCTTAACCCTCCCTGTGCCGAGCTGTCTCTGCTCCGCGGGGTCCCCTGCTTTGGGGCAAGCAATGCTCGGGCAACGCCTGCATCCCTTTCCCATCGGCTGGCTCTGGGTGATGTGCTCCGGGCCTCCTTTGAGGCTCAAATCCCTGCAGCCCCTTCCTGTCAGGTTTATATCCTTCTCTTCCCGACATCAGAAATGCCCACCTCGTTGCCACCTCCCTGCTGCTGGCGGGTGCCTCTGCCCTCCCCTCCTCGGGGCTGTGGCAGATGCCCAGTGCGGGTCCCCTGAGGACACAGGTCCCTGCACGGGGCTCCCTGGCCAGTGTCACACCGCTGGCCAGGCAGGGACTGGCTGCCGGGCTTCCCCGGGGCTCTGCCAGTCCATGCGGCGTTGGGACCGCGGCCCCGTTGTGCTCAGCTCCCTGAGTCCTGCTCCATGGAAGGAGCGAGTGGGTCGCTTTCCATCATCAGCTTTGGCGTGGGGCAGGATCTGGGCTGGGCAGTGGCGGGACAACCCCTTCTTCCTCCATTTGATCTTTTGCCTCTTATTCTGGATGCCTTGTTTTGAGTCTGTACCAAATGACGCTAAAATTAACTTCCTCAGAAGATGCCATAAATATTCAACCTACTGGGAAGGGAGTGAATGTGCAGCCTTTTACAGCTGTCTTTGAAAGCCATGCGGCGTTTTATATTTAGCTTTCTGTTTCCCGTGCGCTGCTGCGGCTCTGTCCCTAGATAAGGCGGCTTTGCTCATCCTGCTCGCTGCAAGGCAGATCCCTGCTCACCAGAGCCCAAGGATCTGGGAGCCGGCGAGACGAGGAGCCAAGCTGTCTAAAGGCTTTTGCTGCCTTATGCAAACCCAGAACTATCTTGGCCGTGATCTTTCAAGGGCTGGAAAAAATGCCCGGCCTGCAGCCGTCCCTGGCTGAGAGCTGGGTGCTCAGCCTGGAGCTGGCTGTGCTGCAGAACGATCACTGCAAAAAATGTGTTCAGCTTTTCCCTGCGATGGGCTGTGCTCCTGGAGCTTGCTGTGCTTGTTCCCCAACACCGACAGATTCCCCCTGAAAAAGTGCTTTGACTTGAGGGGATTCCCAAAGAGCGGCTCTCCGTTTGGAGGTGGCTTTCGGTGGGGTTTCAGACCGCCGTTTTCAGAGGACAGGCGGTGAGCATAGTTTCTGAACGAGAGAGATGTTTCAATGTGTTGAGTCGTCTCTTGAGTCACGGTTTGTGAAATGGAAGGGAGGCTCTGCTGTGGGAAGCCGGTGCTGTTCATTCCTGCCTCTGGTGTGCCCCTGCTTCCTTGGGTGGTGATATCGGGGCCACTTTCCAACCCTCAGAATCCTTGCAAAGGGGCTGCAGCTCATCTCCTGTCACTGGGGACCTTCTTGATGTGGCAGTTGCTCAGAGAGGGGCACAAATCAGCTGTCGAGCTGCGATGTTGCTCCTAGAGCTCAGTTTGGCCGGGTGCCCCAAATCTTTTGGGCACGGAGGAATGGGGCAGCCACGAGCCTGACCCTGCGGATGGGTCGGAGCGATTCACGAGGTCACGAAGGACCCGTTTGCCGCTCTCGTGGCAGGGCAGGCGGCGCGGGTGTTGCTCCGCTCTCCGCCATCCGGCTGGGCAGGGAGGTACTGGTCCTGCCGGCTCTGCTTGCCCACCCCGAGCCTTGTCCCGGGCTGTTCTGCTGACCTCAGTGCGGTGACATTTTGCTCGGCTAATAAGTAACTTGGGAGCTCTCCGCTCCCCTCGCTCTCCCTGTCAGCCCCGGGGGAAGCGCCGGGTATCTCCCGCGGGGCAGGCGGCTCTGGGGCCACGTTATCAGCACCCGCAGCATCGCCGCTGCCCGCAGCCGGGGTTGTCTCGCCTGCGCAGAAGGGAGGGCGGGGGGCTGGGGGTGTCGGGGAACATAGCGTGTCTGGCTGTGGGCATGGTGCCAGGTGCTGGTGGAGTCAGTGGGTGCTGGGCCTGCCCTGGGAGGGAGAGGAGCTGGGTGCTCCATCTGGGGTGGAGGAAGAGGTGCTGGCTGGAGAGGGACAGGGTGTGCAAACAGGAGACCGGCCTCACCAGCTGCTGATGCACTGGTGCAAGAGCTGCGTGGGTGGAGGAGGGTCTGGCCAGCCTGAGGCAGAGCTGGGTTGAGAGGTGCAGGCAGCTGCCTGCCCTGTGCCTCCCACCACCCCTCTCTTCCTAGCTGGCTGTTCTTCCCTTCGGGCTGGACCCTTCCCACTGCCTGTTCTTGATGCCAGCGCAGGAGGGGTTTCCCAAAGCACCCACCCTGGCTCCTTGCGCCAGGGAACCCTCATCCCTGTGCAGCCTGGCGCTGTCTGTGCCCCTGGACAAGGGACCCCTCTGGGCTCTGCTGCCTGGCCCTACGCCACACGTGTCCCCAGCCCCTGGGCTTCCCTGTCGGCTCCCCAGCCCTGTGTGGCTGCTGGCTGTGCCGGAGCCACATTTGAGGCGAAGCAGAGGGTGCGGCAAGGGTGGCTGGTGACTCGGGTGCTGGCAGTGCCTGGCATTGTCCCCTCTCAGAGCGTGGGGGGAGCCCAAACCAGCCTGACATCCAGGTGTCCCCAACCTGTGGTCCCCAAGGAGCAGCAGGCAAATGGTTTTGGAGGGCACAGGCTCCAGCACAGCACCAAGCCGCTGTGGAGAGATGCTCTGCGCCCTGGTCCTGCCCATTGTCCCCTCTCCATGAGCTGGCTCCTGACAGGCAAGGTGAAAACAGGAGCCACAGCCCTTGCCTCGCTCCACCGAGGATTCACCTTATCCCAGACCCTCGAGGCGGAGGTATTTGTCAGTGCAAGCCCCCGTTTGGGGGTGCAGGGGTGTATGGATGCGGCCCTTGGGCACCTCCGTCCCCAAGAGAGGAGCCCCGGGGGGGGTTCCCAGTGCCCAGCTCCTGCGGGTGAGAGGTGGCTGTGCTGTGGCCGGCTCCCTCCTCCGAAACAGGAACCAGGCCCTCGTTAGCAGGGCGGCTGATGAGTGATGGCTTCCTGAATTGCAGCCCCTAACCTGATTAAGTCTCTTCCTCCCCAGGCCCAGATCTTGTCCCTGGCCCTAATGAGGAAAAATCTCCTATTTTCCGAAGGAGAAGCTGGTTCAAGGGCAGAGCAAAGGAAGCACCAGCGAGGGTGCTGGGGAGGGCTGGGGTGGAACCCTGCAGCCCTTCTCCATCCCAGGTGGATTTTGCCCCATGTTGGGTTCAGCAAGGACCTTCTGGGAAGGAGCAGGTGAACAGGATTCGTTTACCAGAAAAAAAATAAATAAGGCACACACCCCCCCCGCCCCCGCGGGGCTGGGCGCTGCCTCCATGCCGCCCTTCGCAGCAATGCGCTTGTGCTGGAACATTGTGCGCAGGGGAGAAACCTCAGGCTCCTGGGCCGTTTCCTCCTCTCTCTCGTAGAAGCCCTGCCAGGGAAGGAACGGTTTGGCTCGGAGGAGGCTTTGCCCTTTTGGAGCAAACAAAGAACAGCTTGTGCAGCTGAGTGATGCTTTCGGGGAGCGGGTGACGCAGAGCTGGGGCTGGTCTGGGACCCCCATGCCCCTTGGGAACCCTCTTAAACACGCTGCCCCTGAGTCTCCAGTGCTCTGGACAGATTTATTTTCCCTGACATCCAGACCCGGCAGCTCGGGATGGCTGGGCACGCCTGCCCTCCCTGTGTGCGGCTGGGCTGAAAGGCTCCGTGGCAAAAGCCCTGTTGCTTCAAGGCTGAGGCTTTTGTTAGCCCCTGGCTATTTCTGTGCAGGAATATTTCTTGTCTGTGCAAATATCCAGCCTCCCTTTTTCCCAGCTCCCCAACCAGGACGATCTCGGGCGGAGGAAAAGACTCCGGCACTTTCATTTTGTGGCTCCGCTCTCATCCCTGGCTGTGTTTGCCGGCCATCCCTTTGCTGTGTGGTGTGTTCCTGGGGATGAGGGGAACGAGAGGAAATCCTGTTGCCCTAAACGTTTTTATTATGATAGGATCCACCCTGGCAAATTAAGGACCTTAACCTCAGAGCTGGGGGATTAAAGAGAAGCAATCGCAAGGGGAAACGGGGCTGATTTTGATGTGGGAACGCATCCATCCCCTGTACAGTGCCTAGCACAGCATGTCCCAGCCTGCCTCGGCCCTGTTTGCTGCCACAAGTGTTTCTCAGCATTGCGCGCGTCGCTTCAGTTATCTGAATCCCATTAAAACTTAAACTTCAGAGTGCTCGGCAGAAGCACGCGAAGAGGGCAGCACAGCCAGGGTGGGGCACGCCGAGCTCCTGCCAGCTCCTTCTTTTGCTAAATTCATGCCCTTTGGGGAGCAGCAGTTTCCTTCCTTGCTGCTGGCAGCTGGGATAGGAGGAAGCCACCGGAGCTCTGGTCCTGGCCAAAATTAGGGCTGGTGTGGAGGGGTCCCTGGGAAACATCGGCCCAGCACGTTGGGGATGGGCTGCTCCTGGGTAGAGCTGGGAATCGCCTCCTGCTCTCCTGCCACCGATTACGTTGCCCATTTCCCTGTCCCGCTCTCTTTGCAAGGCCCCTTGCTGAGCCTGTTCCTCTGTGACTGGCTCGGCACGTTCCCAAATGGCCGAGGCCAGCGCCATGTGAAACCCCTATCTGTCCACAGCCCCTCACCGGGGTGTTGGGGCTGTGTGCCCACCTGTCTCTGCTTCCCTTCCCCTCCCTGCTGAGGGCTCAATAGCCCCAGTGTGAAGCTGAACAACTGCTGGGGGCTGGCACGGCCCCCCGGCCCCACTCGGTGCGGTGGCAGCTGCAGCCCCGGGCACCAGCCCCTGATGCAGAGGCCGTTGCGTTACAGCCCGGCTCTCGGCTGTCCCGGTGAAGCCCCGTTTCAGTATGTGAAGGGTGTTGCAGCCCGTCTGTGAGTCCCATGGCACGATCTGGGGCTGTGGGTATGAAGGAGAGGCAGAGGGGGTGGAAGTTGGTTAATGAGGTGCATCGAACTGAGCTCACAGAGAAGCCACAAAACCAAACTGGGGTCAGAACACCTCTGTTCCTGTCCGACACTGAGTCAGCGTTGCCTGTTGTTTGAGCATAAATTAATTTCCTTTCCATACTGAAGGTGAAAGCAGCTGTGGCTGGTGTTATCCTTCAAGGTCTATCGCTGTCTCCCTGTATTTAGAGCCAGGAAGCGTGATGGCAATCAGGACCAAGTTCCCCAACGGTCGGGGAAACGTGCACGGTGAATGCCCCACCGTCTGTACTTTACCCTGCTTAATTACAGGGTTGCACCATTGCATGTGTTGGCACCGTGTCCTTGAAAGAGGTGATGGAGCCAGGGCTAGGAGCGAACAGTGGCTCTTTTGAAGCTTTTGAATTCTTGCATCGGGGCTGCGGGTGGCTCAGAAGCACCTCTGTAGGAGAGGGTCTCTGATAGCGGAGGTTCCTCAGCCCTCCTGGACAAAAGCCACCTCCAGCCACTTGCGCTGGCTCCTGCTTTCAACATCTGTCTCCTCCTGCCATCCAGCTCGGTGACCCCAGCCCTGGCCGAGCAAAGCTTGACGTCTCCCTGCCGCAGTGCTCGGCTGGAGGCTGAGCTCGGTAGTGCCAATTTGTTGGGGTTTTAATAACAGTTTAGGGACACGCTTTCTCCATTAAAGCCCCAGCTCTGAGTCATGTGAGCCCAAAAAAAGTCCAAGCTCTTGACATGGATGTGTAATGTGTGGGCTTCAACGGGGTGGGAGCCCGAAGGAGACTTGGCCCTAGCACTCACGGGCACCCCCAGCTGTTTTCCAGCACTGGGGGTGGCCAATTGCCCCATTGCAGCTCCCAGTTCCCACTCGGAAGAGCTGTTTGTCCCCCTCTCCTTGCAATAGTGGCCAAGCAGAGCTCTGGGCTTGCTGGGGGCTTTGGGGAGGGCTCTGGATCCAGCCCTGGAAGCATTCGCAGACCCTCTGCAGCCCAGTGGTGAAGCAGGGCATGAATGGTGGCAATAAAACCTCTGTGCCCCTCCCCATCTTTTTTTTAACACCCATCCCCTTTTGTGCAGCGGGGCAGGAGAAGGAGGATTGGAGACCTACACCAGGGCACGAGCAGGGAGATGAGTCACACTCAGCTGCGTGTCTTCGGCCGGAGCAGGGTGCGGCTGCCGCGGGGCCCTGCTTCGCTGCGTCTTTGGGAGGCTCCTGCCACTCCAGCAGTCACGCTCGCCTGCCCCTTCCTTCCTGGCGTGACGGGTGCTCGTGGATAACCCCCTCCCCAGCAGCATCTGTGGGGTGCAAGGATGCCCCTCCCCGCAAGGCACCATGCTGCACGTGCTCGCTCGCTCGCTCCCCCAGTCATCTCCCCACAGCCCCGCAGGCACTAGGAGAAATTAGGGAGAGTTTTGCAAGCCCGAGCCGTTGTGCCAGGGAGAGCAGGTTTGCTCCTTGGCATCATGCTTTTGCAGGCTGGGTTGCACCCAGAGCCCCCATTTGCAGGGCAGAGACACAAACCGGTAGCACGCGTGTCCCTACTAGCAAGCGGCGCCGCTTTTTGCAGCCCAGCCTTGGCTCTGTTGCTCCAGTGCAAAAAGCTGCTGGACTGGGGCTTGCCCTGTGGCGAGTGCCATGCGGGCACGTGGGGCCGAGCAGGAGGGAGGTAATGGGGAGGATGAAGCTTCTTGCAGCGGCCCCGTTTGAAGGGCACTTCTGTGCACGCAGCAACTTGCACTTTCTAGGGATGCCACGTCTGCAGTCCTCGCTGGTGGGGAAGTGGTTATTTCCTGCACGCGCGCCAAGCAGGTCTGGGCTTCATCCTGGCACAGCACGCGCTGGTAGGGAAAGCGGGCAGAGGTGTGCTGGGAGCATCTGCCGCACCAGCTGTACATGGCAGAGCATAGCAAAACTCCAGCATTTGTCTTCACCGCCGCTCATCCCTGCGCCAAGCTGCGCTTTCCCAATGGCACCGCATTCGGACCCGTCCCGGCAGCCACCCCGACAGAGGCGGTGCAGCCGGGAGCTCGCAGCGCCAGCGGTGACTCATGCCGGCAGCCGAAGCAGGCAAACAAGGCGGCTCCAGTGCAACCCACGCCGGCCTCGCTGCTGCTGCGTGCAAACAAACCTTGTGGCAGTGTAAACACCTCGCCTGCCTTTATCTGCGCTCTCGGAGCCGGGATAGCAAACCATTTCGTTCCCAGGGAGATGGGTGGCAGCTCGATCCAACAATCCCCCACTTTGTTCCTTAAGCAAATTTTGCTGGCCAGAAGCTTTGCGTATCTGGATTTATGGAAAATGGGGTGAGCTACTGCTGGAGAGGAAAAAGGAGACCTTGAGCTTGCTCCCTGTTTTCCCTCTCATGGGTCCTCTCCACCTTGTCCCATCTTGCCCAGGGACCCTGTTCCCAGCTGTGGATGGGTGCAATGCAGCAGGCACTGGCTGGGGTGCAGCTTTTTCCCCGCAGCGTGGCCAGGACAAGCGATGTCCCCCCTAAGCAGAGCAGCCTCCTCATTTGCTTTCCATCACCCCACTTAGGGGCTGCAAAGCTTTGCATTCAGAGCCACCGTCAGATCGTGCATGTGTGCAAAGGGAAAGGAGGTGACCGCCACATTTGCATGGTGGCAACGCGTTCCCTTGCTCCTGGGGCTGGGATTTGCATCCCTGCTCCTTCTCTACTGCCCCAAGTCCTGGCCGCGTCGCCAGCTGCTGGGTCCCGGCGAAACACCAGCTTACGGCTGGTTCCCCCCCCACCCCAACACTCCTCATCCCGAAGACGTGATTAATACGAGTGATTCAGCTCACTGTTTTTAACTACATTTCTAAGGCCTCCCCTCACCGTGTCAGATCCCTGAGGGAAACACTGGGAATCTGCGCTTTGTCTTCATCATTTAAGGCAGCGGTTTATAGGCTTTGTGTCTCACATTCATCAAGAGAAGGATGTATTAAAGTAAACCTGATGTTCTGGGATTTCTACGGAGGCGCAACACTAGGAGTCGTTTTAGGTGCCAAAAAAAATTACATACAAAACTTTCCCATTAAGTGTTAACCCAGTTACTGCAAAAACTGGAATTTGCCGTGTCAGAGTAAGATAGTCAAGACTGAGCAAAATCCCTTAAATTTCATTCCAAAATGTTATTGTTGTGTGAATATTTGGCCATTATATTAAAGATATGAAACTGCACTTGTCACCATCATCAGCGTTCACAGTATTGCAACAGATACTTTGCATTTCCTCGTTCTCTCCTCTTCCCGAAGGCAGACGTATGCACAATGCAGGCTTAAGCTTTAAACGGGCTTTTGTATTACACACAACACTACAAATTGTTAGTAAATTCTGGATTGGAAAAACAAGCTTTCTTTTTGTGCTTTTTCTACTGAAACCTTGTCCTTAAGAAGATGGAAAGGGAGCAAAGTGGAAGGTGGTGTAGTCACATATTTGAGCTATGTCTAAAAAAATTTTCTTTCCAGCACAATTCCAGTATTTTTTTAGAGAGTTCCTTTTTTCTGATGAAGGACGTTATTGCTTTGATCTATATTTAAGATGGTTTAAGTCCAGGCCACCAAGTGTCCTTTAGATGATAACCTGATTCAAAGTTCTATGGGAAGCCAGCAAAAGGCGTGTTCATAATACACAGTTTTGGGTCGTGCCGAGCTTGGGCTGGCGAGTGGGGACTGATCGGTCTTTGAGCCTGGGTTTCTGAGCAGTTGAGATGTTCAGGTTTTGAAAGTCTTTGGTGATTTTTATCAATGGAAAATGCAGTTTTTGCAGGCGAAGGACCAGCCCTCCCTCTGGAAATCCCCAGATCAGCTGATCCCCTTGAGACCTGCATAGACAAAACCATTGGCCAGGTTTTTTCCTGCAGACAAATTGCCAAGCTCTGCAGCAGCAGCTCGGGGGACAAACCTGGGGCCCGACCGGTTTCGCTAAATCAAGTTTCAGCCGGTGGCACTTGGCACGTAATCCCAGCCTGGAGGCCTGGGTCTCTGCTTGTTCCAGGTAACGCAGGGTTTTGGTGGCGAAGGGAATCCATAGGGAAATTCTGCCCTCGTTTTGCTCGCTCGTCCCCGAGGCTCAGCCCCGAGCGGTGCCAGGGTCTGCACGCTCCTGGCACTGGTGGCTTCCAGCAGCCGATGCTCACTTGCTTTTTCCCAGCTCTTTGCATCTGTCTGTGGCTTGCTGCAGCCTGGAAAAGCTAAAGGCAGCTGTGAAAGGGCGTTTCACAGGCAGCAAGACACTGGCAGACCCGGTGCAAAGTTGTTGTCCCTGTTCCATGCTGGGGCACGTGTCTGCGGAGAATAAATCCTGCCCCTTGTCTATGCAGATCTGTAGATGCAAACTTGATGCAAACCTCACCTGGGGTCCCCAAAAGCAGAGTGTGGGCAGTGGAAAGTGAAGTCCCGTCCGTTCCCCTATCAGCTCCACATGGGAGCTGGCAAACCCCCGTTTTCCAGCTATAAACCCCCTCCGGTAATACCATCCACCCTTCAAACCCACAGAGCCCTCCTGTTACTAGGGGGGACTCAGCCCAAACAGCAACGTCACTTGGTGATTTGGGATTTCCATTTCGAGCTGCTGGTGAAGGCTGGATGAGTCACCAGTGCTGGCGTGACAGCCCGGGACAGGGAGTGAGTGACACTGGGACTCCCCAGCCGGGCGGGGTGTGTGAGGCTTTTTAATATGCTATTTATTCTTTGAAATGGTGTTTCCAGCTTTTAAGCAGAGGGGGAAGCCCATCGGTCCACACTGTGGTCATGTGCATCGATTTGTTGCAGTGCTAATGAAGCCTAATTGCTTTTCCCTGTCATAAGAGGTGAGGCCGCGGGGAGGTGGTGCGTGGGCGCGGGGCGTTTGCTCTAGCGTACCCAGCGAAAGGCGAAAAGCTCCTGAAGGCTTCGTGGGGAGTATTTGTCGCTGATTCCTGGAGGTATCAGCTGTGATCAGGACTTTGTAGCCAAATTCCCAGCGAGGCTCCCGATGATGGGGTTTGTGGAGGGGCAGGAATGGCTAAGATTTTGGGAACCCCAGACTGAAGGGTCTGTTTGCATCCCTGTGAAATGCTCTTTTCGGGTTCCCAGTGAAGCAGCAGTTTTGGTTCATTTTTAGGATGCAAGGAAAGGCCAGATCCCAATTCCAGGAGGGGGAAGCCCAACTCTTAGGAGATGCCAACAAGCTGTTCTCGCTCCGCTGGGGCCACGCGGAGCTAAGCAAGCCCCTCGGCCCCAAGGACGAGTGTGCCAGGAGCGTGCGGCATGGCTGGCACCAACCCTGCCACCGGGAAGGGGCTTTGGCACAGCTGACGCTGGAGGGTGGGGGCTGTTTCCATGCATCCTTGAACACAGCCGGCACCGGCATTCCCTGGCTGCCATTTGGCAGGGGTTTTGGTGCCTAACAGGATGCTGGCTCCGTGCAGATGTTGTCCTTGCTATACATCACGCTGGCTATTTACAGCTCCCCTGCTAGGAGACCGGCTTATGTTTATCCTGGTGATTTGGCAAAGGCGCAGCGGCACAGATGAGTCAGGAGCTGGGAGAAGCTGCTTTGCCACATTCCCATTGCCCCACCGCAGAGGTTTTCCCAAGAATGCCTCTCCTCATGCTGTCCCTGCTGCTTGCCCTGTGGGGCCCTGGGAGAGGGGGAGTGATCCCTGGGATGAGGGAGACCGATCCCTGGGATAAGGGGAGCGATCCCTGGGACCAATCCCCGGTGCTGGAGGCAGCGCAGTGCAGAGCAGCAAGCCCAAGGTGGGGCAGAGCAGGTTTTCTGGGTCTTCCCAGCAATCAGATCCATCACAAACCTCCTTGGGCACGTGATGCCTCTCTTGCCTGTTTCCCAACCTGTAAATATGTTGTAAAGCCTTTTCTGGGACAGCGTTTCCCCAGTCTTGGGGCAGGGGAGCAGGCTGGTGTGTCACCTGGCAGCAAGGTGAGAAAGAAACCTGTGGTCCCTGGGGATTTGCAGACGTGCAAAAAGATTTATAGATGGGGCGTGAGCCTGTGAGCTCCCCTGACTTGGCACCTTGTCTGGGGTGCGGCGGCTGCGATTTGGAGGCAGGGAAGGAGGGCAACGCAAGTTTCTCCCACTGGCTCTGTCCCACCCCGTTGGTCTCCTTCCAGCGTGCGAAGCTCGGCGCTGCCCAAGTGCCGGCGTCCTGAACGGCAGCCGCTCTGCCCGCGGGAGCAGCCTCATGCTTCAGAAATGGCTCGTGATTAGTGCTTAGTAGTAGGGTGAAACCAAAGGAGGTTTCCTAAAATGCTTAGTGGGCTTTGGCTTCTCGGAGAGGGCTGGCACCTTTCCACCGGCCCGGCAGGGCATGTGCCCAAAGCTCCTCGCCTCCTGTGAGCCCCAACGGCTCTGGCCTGTCTCAGCTTTTCCAGAGGGAGAGCCCAGATCTGCCAGGTTTCTGGGCTGGGATTTTGGGGCAGAGCGAAGGGGAGCAGCAGCAGATCCCGAGCGCTGCTCTGCAGGGCTGTCCCCGCACCTTCTGCAGGGACTGTCCGCCCCAAGGGTCTTCAGCCCCGGCCCTCTTTGAAGCCATCGTGTCAGCTTTGCCGGCTCGTTTCTGCGTCTGTGCTGAGTACAGTCAGAGCAGGTCCAACTTTCCATTAACATTTGGATTTTCTGGCAGCTCAGCTGCAATTTTCTTTTTTTTTTTTTTCCCTCTCCTTCCTGCTTTTAAAAGCTAAAAATAAAGCGTCTTGAGGCCCCTTTTTCCCTCCATCTTTTCTCTTGAGACATTTGTTTCTTGAGGATTTGGTGCCTGTTGCGTTTTCTTCTCTTGGCTTTGATAAATGCTTGTTTTTACACCCGACTCTCCTGGCACAGAGGATCAAATCCTGTGGGATGCTGAGCCCATGTCCCCTGGCCGCAGGCATGCAGCCCTTCAGGGTGGGTCTGTGCTTCTCTTTTGGCCGGCAAAGGATTTGGGATCTTTTAGGCTCTCGCAGGCAGGAGGGGGAGAGCAGTGAAACCCTCCGGGGCGGAGGAGGAAGGTCCCCGATCGTCTCCTTGCCGAGGGAAGTGGGAGCGACGCAGCTGCCATGAAAGTTTTTATTTTTAGCCCAGCGCCAGCTGGAGCCCGGGAGGCTGCAGGGGAAATAAAAGCAGGACCCAACGGGAGGCGAGGGGAAAACCCAAACCCTGGCTGGGCTGGAACGGGGATCACACGGGCTTGCGTGGACCGGTGGGTGCAGGGGTCCCCAGCGCAGGAGAGGACTTGCACGCATGCTGAAACCTCGTCTGGAGGCTGCCGCGTTCAGGGTCAGGGCTGTGCTTTGAAGGAGCATGAGGGGAGATGCTGAGGTCCCAGAGAGCTGTGGCACGCAGACCTCCAGACTCGCCAGAGGAAAGGAGAGGCCAGGACTCGTCTCACCTCTCTCCAAGCCCAGCCCTGCGGCTGCCGCAGCCCAGCCGGTGAGCTCTGAGCTCCCGTCTCCGCTCCTCCGCAGTGGAACCCAGAGCTGCGCACAGGAGCCTTTTAAGGAAAAAGGATTTATCCTCGAGTCTTCTGGGATTTACCATGGGGCTTTCTAGGCATCGACGTGTTTTCCCCTGAGCCCTGGATCCCTCCAGTCCCTGGAGAGAACAAATTTGTCACTACTGCGGAGACACAAGTGTGACCATCTAGTCTCAGCTTTTCCCCTCCGTATTTCACTTATAAATGCTACCGGCGTCTCCTAAAGAGTCAGAGGCTTCAGGATGTGCCCAGCGCTGCACATGCCACAAACTCTATCCCAAAGAGCCAGTGGCCCCAGCTGTACCCAAGTCTCTGCACCGACACAGTGAGCAAAGAGCTACAGGAGCAAAATGCCAAGGGCAAGCTCTTCCCAGAGTTAAGCGGTGGTTAACTCGATCAAGGACAGCAGGATTAAACCCTGCCGGCAACGCCGGGGTGGCCGGGGAGCCAGCCACGCTGGCTGCAAGGGTGAGCTGCTGCCAAATGGGAAAACTTAGCTTCAAATGTTGCTTGCAATGAGCCGTGGAGGCTCCGGATCCGCTCCCAGATGGCATTTTTGTCCTATGAGTCACTGGTATGAAAGGAGTGGGTTGCATGAGAAGGACCCGCCGGCGTGGCGCTTGGGCAGCCGGCTCCGGCAAGCGGGACCATGGTTCCTCACAAAAGGGGGCTAATCGAGTACGGCAGGGCCTTGTGCGATGTGAATATCTCAGAACAACTTCTCTGTGCTGGCTCAGGTCAGAAAGCAGAAAGAAATGGAGGAAAATCTGCTGGTGGCTGAGCAAGGACCTTCCCACGTACGTGCAAGTCTGGGGACGCCAGTCCTTGCTCGTCCTGGGGTCCTGGTCCCTGTGGGCAGGAGGAGAGGAATCGAACCACCTCCTCGGTGTCTCGCTGCTGACGTTCCCCATCCCGCCCCAGGGCCGGATCCTGCAGCTGGGGCGGGCTGAGCGCCGTCTGTGCCCCAAGCCACTCCCTGGTATTTTTTACCCATGATCTAATGGCGTGGGCGCGTGCTCACCGCCCCAGGAATGTGCACCACGCGCCGGCGTGCAGCCAGTGCTCGCCCACGGCCGAGGGGGCACCGCAGCCGGCGCCGGTCCCCGGGCGCATCCTCCCTCCACGAGTCCTACACCCGGCTTTGAGGGAGGTGGGGTGACAATCTCTGTCGTGAGCCGACAGCGTGAGCCACCCCAGTGCCAACGGCCACTGGGCACTGCACAAAGAGCATCGGGTCTTTTCTTTTTATAGGGCCTACCAAAATAGAGTCGGGTTGTATTTTGGTGGTTTAGTCAGATCAAATTCCCTGGGCACACAGCGATGTGTCTGGGGTCTGCTGCCTGTGAGAAATGGCCTTGACCTGCTGTCAGAGAGCTTAAAAAGCAAGGGGGGATAATGGAGACACGGGATGGCGCGGGGGCTCTGAGGTTGCACAGCAATGCTGGAGGCTGGGAGACCCGTCTGCAGTCCTGTGCTGGGAGGCTGAGCCCGGCCCGGGGCCGTGGGGAGCTGGCATCAGTGCTCTGCACCCAAGTGACGGCAGCAGGCTGAGCTCGTGGTGAGGCATGTCCATGCCCGGGGCAGCCCCTGGCCCCAGCTCATCACTTGGTGCCCTCGTCTGCTCCGGGGAGAGGCACCAGCCTCGCAGCACTGGCAAGGTGTCACGGGTTTCTCTGCCCTGCGGAGAAGGGTTGGGCAACTCTGGCTACGGGGCAGCTTCTACGCCCTCCAGCACCCTCACTCCTCCCCAGCTGCCGCCGCACCGTGCAGCACTGTTCCACACCGTGCTGTGCCACGCCATGCTGTGCCGTGCTGCGCTGTGCCGCACCACGCTGCACTGTGCCATGCCACGCTGTGCTGTGCCGCGCCACGCTGCACTATGCCGCGCTGTGCCACGCCACGCCACACTGTGCCGCACTGTGCCACACCATGCTGCGCTGTGCCGCACCACGCTGCACCGTGCCATGCTGTGCCGCACCACGCCGCACTGTGCCGCACCACGCTGCGCTGTGCCACGCCGCGCTGTGCCACGCCACGCCACACTGTGCCACGCCACGCCGCGCTGTGCCACTCCGGCACCGGCCTGGCGCCTGCCTGATCCGCACTGACCTCTAGCGGGTGCAGCCGGGCCGCGGGGGTGCATACGGCACACGGGCAATACGCCCTGAGACACCTCCTGCTCACCCAGCTTTTTCCCAGCCCTTTCTGCTTCCCACTATCCAAACCAGTGCTGGATGCGCAGGGTGGCCGGGACCCGCCGGTCCCTTTGGCGGCTGGGTGTTAGGTACAACCCTGCAGCTCTTCTGGGGGTGATCAGCGGGGTGCGGGCATGATGCTCTGTGTGCTTGGGGTGGGGGTGCAGGGTGCAGTGCGTGGTTTCTCCCCACCGTGCTGCTCGCTTATGCCATCCGGTGCATTGCAGGAATGCCAAGAAGGAAGGGGAACTGCTGACCGCCCAGGCGCGCCTCAAGGATGTGGAGGCTTTGCTCAACTCCAAGGAGGCTGCGCTCTCCACAGCCCTGGGCGAGAAGAGGAACCTGGAGTGTGAAGTGCGGGACCTGAGGGCGCAGGTGGCCAAGGTAAGTGGTGGCAGCCCTGTCCCCAGCTGCCCCCAGTCCCCCACCTGCCTGGGGGCTGCCAGGTCCCCTCTGTGCCAGGGGACTGTGGGGCAGAGGCACAGCTGGGTGGTGGGTCCCCGGCCAGCGCCGGGTGCTGTGCCTGGATGGTCCCCAGGAGCTGGCTGCGATGGTCCTTCTCAATTCCCTGCAGCTGGAAAGCACCTTGAGCGAAGCCAAGAAGCAGCTGCAGGATGAGATGCTGCGCCGCGTGGATGCTGAGAACCGTCTGCAGACACTGAAGGAAGAACTCGAATTCCAGAAAAGCATTTACAGCGAGGTGAGCCACGATGTGCTTGGGATAACCCCCCTGTGCGTTGTGTCCCCATCCCTGAGCCAGTCCCACCCCGAGGTGACACCGTGTCCCCTGACCTGTCCCCAGGAGCTGCGGGAGACCAAGCGCCGCCACGAGACCCGACTGGTAGAGATCGACAATGGGCGGCAGCAGGAGTTTGAGAACAAGCTCTCCGAAGCCTTGCAGGAGCTGCGGAGGCAGCACGAGGCCCAGATCAGGCTTTACAAGGAGGAACTGGAGAAAACCTACGGGGCGAAGGTGAGCAGCACCCACGTGCTGCCGTCCTCTTCCCACCCTGCCCTGCGGAGTGACGGTGGGCAGAGGGTGCTGGGGATGCTAACCCACCCATCTTGTCCTCCAGCTGGAGAATGCCAAGCAGTCGGCCGAGAGGAACAGCAACATGGTGGGTGCTGCCCACGAGGAGCTGCAGCAAATCCGCATGCGCATCGACAGCCTCTCCTCTGAAGTCAGCCAGCTGCAGAAGAAGGTGAGTCAGCCTCTGGATGTCCATCCCCAGGGAAGGTCCCCTCCTGGGGAAACCCTCAGGTGCAGCAGCCACCCTCACCTTCTCTCCCCACACAGTTGGCTGCCAAGGAGGCGCAGCTACACGATTTGGAGGATACTCTGGCCAGGGAACGCGAGGCCAACCGGCGCCTGCTCTCCGACAAGGAGCGGGAGATGACCGAGATGCGGGCACGCATGCAGCAGCAGCTGGATGAGTACCAGGAGCTGCTGGGCATCAAGCTGGCTCTGGACATGGAGATCAACGCCTACCGCAAGCTGCTGGAGGGCGAGGAGGAGCGGTGAGCACGGGGCGCTGCACCCAATGGGCTATGTGGGTCCCAGCCCTCGTGTCCTCACTGGTTGCATCTCACCTTCTCCTTCTCCCCAGGCTGAGGCTGTCCCCCAGCCCTTCCTCCCACAAAGGTGGATCCCGTAGCCACATGTCCACCCCAGGCTCCTCCAAGAAGAGGAAGCTGGAGGACAGCGAGAGTCGGACCAGCTTCTCCCACCATGCCCGGACAAGCGGCCGCGTCGGCGTGGAGGAGGTGGACTTGGAGGGCAGATTTGTCCGTCTCAGGAACAAGTCCAACGAGGTGAGTTTGCCTTCGGGAAGGATCCCTGGGGGTGTGTAGTTCAGCCCCACTTCACCCCATGGGCAGGAGGTGAACCGGGACAAGCTGGGGAGGAACCGGGGGATCTCAGGGTTGCTGCTCTCTCTCTCGCAGGACCAGGCGATGGGGAACTGGCAGATCAAGCGGCAGAATGGAGACGATCCCCCCATCACCTACCGCTTCCCCCCAAAGTTCACCTTGAAAGCTGGCCAGGTGGTCACGGTGAGTCACTGCCCGGTGAAGGATCCAGCC
This sequence comes from Phoenicopterus ruber ruber, assembly GCA_009819775.1. Classification (NCBI taxonomy): domain Eukaryota; kingdom Metazoa; phylum Chordata; class Aves; order Phoenicopteriformes; family Phoenicopteridae; genus Phoenicopterus; species Phoenicopterus ruber. Next base: position 2,121,503 of record CM020242.1, read on the forward strand.
GAGATCCCAAACCCAGCCCGGCCATTGGTGATGCAGAGTGGCTGGAGCCAGGGCACAGGCGGCTTGACACGTGGCTTTTTTGGGGGGACAGACTCACGTCCCCGGGGTCTGGGCTCTGCAGCCCTGAGACGTTGCTTTTCTCTGTGCTTTTCTCCCTAGATCTGGGCCTCGGGGGCTGGGGCGACCCACAGCCCCCCCAGCAATATGGTGTGGAAAGCCCAGAGCAGCTGGGGCTCTGGGGACAGCCTGCGCACTGCCCTGATCAACTCCAACGGGGAGGTGAGAGCCCAGTGGCAGCACCGGGTCGGGGCATAGCGGGGTCGGCAGGCACCAAACCCCCCAACTCCTTTCCTGTTCCCCACAGGAGGTGGCCATGCGGAAACTGGTCCGCACTGTGATCATCAATGATGAAGATGAAGATGAGGATGAGGATGACGATAACATCCACCACCGCCATCACCACGTGAGTAATGCGCTGAGGAGGGTGCTGGTCCCAGGGGGGCTGTCACAGGGATGCCAGGAGAGCTTGGGCCCGGTCCCAGTCAGGATGGGAGGCAGCTCAGCATCACACAGGATCAGGCCTTATGGGAGAAGGAAGCAACCACACAGGAGAAGCCAACAGACCTCTGGCACCTGGAGAAGATTACTGCTTGCCAAAAAAGCTCTAGAGACCTTGCTGGAAGTCATTTCCAACCCTGAGCAACCTTGACCTGCTGCGAAACGGGCTGGAGGAGCCGGGAGGGAGGCTGAGCTGGTACCCCGCGTCGCTTGGAGGTGGAGGACAGGATGGTGGGAAGTTGATGGACGACGCTTCTCCGCGGCAGCTGCTCCATCCTCTCTGCTTCACGAGGGTGCTGGAACAAATCCAGAGGTGACTTTGACCTTCCTCTCAGCCCGTTGCTCCCCTCACAGAGCTGAAATATGCACCAGGAAAAGCAGCGGGCAGAGAGCAGGCAGTGGGCAGAGAGCAGGCAGCGTGCCAGGAGCAGAGCTGCAGCCGCTTCTCCCTGTATCAAAGAAAACATCCCTGGCTGCAGCCCAGGAGCCCCCGCCAGCCTGTCCCGCAGGGAGAGATCTGTCTTGCACGCGAGATGCCCGCAGGAATCATGCACGGAGAGATGCCGTCACCACCACACTGCGCCTCAACGCTGCCGAAAAATCTGCCGGATGCCGCTCCCCAGGGCTCTGTGTGACAGGAGCAGGATGGGGCGTCCATCATCCGCTTTCCTTTTGAGTTGCTCTGGATCTGAAGAGCCGTGCCGAGACAGATATTGATTATCCCTGGACGGAGTAACCAAGCTCCTGCGGGCCAGTGCTGCCCATTCATCTGGGGGGCTGAATCCTTTCCAAGAGCAAATTTGCCATTGGAAAGCAGCCTGTGCTCTCCCAGGCAGTGAGGAAGAGGATGCTCTTAGATAAGCACGAGGGAAGCACAGTTAAGATGTCTCCTGCGTGCTGAGAGCCCGGGGTGTGATCAGCCGCAGGGCTGGTGCCGCGCTCACCGGGGCGAGGACGGGGCAGCAGGGACAGTTCACCTGTCCGCAGCGAACCAGCCCCAGTAATTTGGGATTATAAATATTATTATAATAACAATAATATTTTATTATTTTTAAACCATGTGAGGGAGAGGATGGGTGGAGTGCGGACCCTCTTTGAAGACTAACTTGAAGAGCCCTCCTGGCTCACACCGGTGCTGCCGCAGTCCTCGGGGCGGGACGCTCAAGGCAGAAGATGCTCGGGCGAGTGCTCAAGGTCATTTTGTCTGTGTGTCCCTCCATCTAGGCTACCTGCAGCGGCTCTGGGGACCCCGCTGAATACAACCTCCGCTCACGCACAGTGGTCTGCAGCACGTGCGGTCAGCCGGCCGAGAAGTCGGGCAACCAGAACACTGGTATCAACACCGTGTCCTCAGGCTCGTCCACTTCCACTGTGACCGTCACCCGCAGCTACCGCAGCCTTGGCGACTCCGGCAGCATCGGCCTTGGGGACAGCCTGGTGACCGGGAGCTACCTCCTGGGGAACTCCAACCCTCGTAGGCAGGTTAGTGCCGTGCCCAGACCCTGGGTCCAGGCAGTCCCTGGGCTGCTGGGTCTCCACCCTGTCCCCGCATCGGCCTTTCTCGACACGCAGCGCTGCAGGGGGTCCCTTCCCCTCCCTCCTCTCCTCCTCTCTGCTTTTCCTCTTGCCCCAGGCACCTCCGGGCTTGCATAAGCCTCTTTAGAAGGGGAGTGTGGAGTCTGAGAGGGATGGGAAAAGGATGTGGCCATAGCATCTCCCCACCCCATCCCATGCTCAGCAGCCCCCGAGCATCCCTCATGCTCCGCAGCTCTCGTTCCACCGCCGCTGAGCGTTATTCATGCTGGTAATGTGAATATTTCACCACTTGAATATTCATACCCTCATATATTAGCGCTCATTCTCAAATTTTCTGACTTCGGTGCTATAAATACCCCAGCCAAGGGGTATTTATTATACCCCAAGGGCCAGGGCGGACGAGAGGCAGGGGCAGTTGCGGTCCGGGCACTGTGGGCATCTAGAGGGTCCCGCTTGGATATCGCTGCCCCCTTCGCAGCCCGAGCAAATGGATAGTAACACTGCTTTGTATTTAATTTCCTTCTTTTTCTTTCTTTCTCCCAGGCTCAGGCTGTGCCAAACTGCAGCATCATGTAACTCCGTGGCACCATTCCTGTGTTTCCTGGCCATCTCGAGCTAGTTTTTTCCCAAAGCAAAAGAAATTTTTTTTTCCTTTAAAAAAATGATATCAAAAACCAATGTTGGATTTTTTTGTTTTCTATAGCAGGAATTTTATATATATATATATAAAAAATGCTAAAAGATGCTTTGATTTTTTTTTTTTTTTTTGTAAAGAAAAAATCTATTTCTATAAAAAAAAAACAGACAAAAAAAAGCTTTTCAGCTTCAAAATTTTTTTAAAACTTCAGCCAAAGACACGGAGGAATTGTGTTTACCGAACAGCCGTGCAGGAAGAGATTGTAGTTTAATAGCTCTTTAGATTATACCTTTTTTGCCAAAGCTTTTTATATAGGATTAGGAAAAGCCAAGCCATCCCCATCAGAGCTGCGCACTCCTGCGCGTGCCGGGCGTTGCGCCGCGGCAGGAGCGGATCCGCGGAGGTGCTGGGCAGAGGCTGCGCTGAGAGCCCGGGTGCTGCTGCAGATCGCCCTGCCTGCGCCGGTGGGCGCGTGCCGTGGAGGGTTGCTGTCTCAAGCAGAGCACAGCGCCTTTGCAACCCTTTTTTTGTGGGGCAATCTGAACCCAAAATTCCCTTTTTTTTTTTTTCCCCCTCTTTTTTTGTTTTGTTTTGTTTTGTTTCACTGCAGTGCTGGCATGGGGGGCTCCTGGCAGCTTGCGGGCGATGCCCCACGTCTCTCCGTGGCCATGTGGGCATTACTCCCCTTACCAGCCCCCTGCCCACGTGCACTCACATCACTCGACGTACTGTATTTCCCATCCGAGGCACCTCTTTCCTTTTGGGTTTTCTTTTTTTTTTTAAGCAGCCGAGTTGTGCCTTAGCCGAGGCGGGGGCCACTCCGGAGCAGGGCTGGGAGCCCCGTGGGACCCCGCATGGCGTTGAGGGTAGATGGAGTAGGGGATGTGAAAACCCACCACAGCTGCATCCCGGGACCAGATGGATTTGGCAGATGGGGTGACGGACCTCACTTCCGCGGGCTTGGACCCAGCGGGACCCCCTCAGCCCCCCTCTTTGGGGGCTGCTGCATCCAGTGGGGTTCACCCCTGTTTTTCTCGGCTGTGGTTAGTCAGGCTCTTCTCCGGTGGTAGGAGATCAGGAGCCCATTTCAGGGCAGGATGAGGCCAAGGATGCTTAGTCCAGGACACGGCTGGTTTGCCAGGGAGGCACTGAGGAAGGCTCTTGTTTGAGTGAGGGGGATTTTGGGGTCCGGCACGGGCAGCTGCCCTCTCTGCAGGGGTCCATCTAGCCGTTGACGGAGATTTCAGCTTTTTGCCTTGATTGGGGGACACCTGCAGCACCCCCTGCCTCAGGTGCAGCCCGGGGGCAGGATCAGGTCCCCAGCACAAGCCCCCCACTCCACTGGGATCTGGTGAGACCGCATATGTATCTGCGCTTGCGAAGCTTCTGTATTACTGCCTGTATTTCCTTCCAGATTCAATACAGCTGAACCCTTCCCACCCGCTGTGCTGTCGTCATTGCCGTCGGGGGGGGGGGGCTTTGCTGCCCCCCAGCCTCGTGCTTGCCCTTGGCCTGGGGGGGGGTCTCTTTTAGCCCCACAGCCAGGGCTGGGGCTCAGCACCCTACCATGGGTGGGAGGAAAGCAGGGTGGCCCCGTGCACCCTGACTCACCCGGGGGGGCCTGGGGTGGGATGCTGAGAGGTGGGGCGGCCGGGGTCCTTGCAGGGCCAGGACCCCCCCCGGATCTGGCAGTGATGCAGAGAGGGGCCGGCGGGGAGGGGATGGAATTTGGGGAGGAGGCTCAGAGATTTCCTCCCCCCGGGGTTTTGGGGAGCAGACATTCCCCTGGATGGGATGGACTGGGGGGGGTGCAGCACCTGAGTGCAGGTTTGCTCCTACCATGGGGATGGCCCTGGCACCCCACGAAGGGGAGCCCCCTGCCCACCCCGGGGCTGTGCCAGGCGCTGGAGCGAGGCGGGAGGAGATGCCGGGGAGAAGGAGAGAGCTGTAAAGCCAGCGCGTAATCGGCTTTACCAGGCACAGCGCTGGGGAGCCGCGATGTGAGGGAGCACGGGCGGGTGGCCGGGGCGCAGGGACAGCCAGGTAGGTGCCCGGGGTGCCCATCCCGGGGGTACCTCCCACCCCGCTGCTCGGATGCCTGGGTCTCCCCAGCCGCGCGGGGTCACATCACCCTAGACTTGGGTGCAAGCAGGGCTGAGCCTCGCAAGGGCAGGGGTACTGAGGGGGCTCCGGGGCATCGTTGCCACCTTCCAGCTTTGGGCTGGCTTGTGGGGACCCAGCGAGGCACCCATCTTCCCTCCCAGGATGGGGGGATTACAGTGGGCGATCTCAGAGGTGGGTGCTCACAGGGTGGCCGGGGACACACTGGCTCCGGTGCCACCCCATCCCTGTGCCCCATTTGCCCCTGTCTCTCTGCCAGCTCAGGGATGCCAGCGCCACAACGCCAGGACGGGCACCCCACACAGCCAGCAATGCCGAGGAGTTGCGGCATGTCCCCTCTGTGTCGCATCTGACCCCGAGGTGGGAATCCAGCCTGACTCTGAGCCCCAAAAGTCATGAGGTTGTGCCCAAAATAGCAGGTTATTGAATGGCGGGGAGAAACCAACCCCGTGCTCCTGCCCAGCCATGCTGTGGGGAGAAGTTAGGTCAGGAGGCAAGGGGATGTGTCACGGGGCCTCCCCGCACACCCCCGCGGGACCGTGGCATCCTGGCACAGCAGGGCTGGGTCATGCTGGGGAAAGGCTGAGCTGGTGGCGCTGCTCCGTGCCCCTTCGCCACCCTCGGCGCCCCATGGCTCGCACGACCTATGGGGTCCCTGCACAGCCCCATGGGGACCTTGCACAGCCCCATGGGGACCACGTACAGCCCGTGGAGACCTTGCACAGTGCCATGGGGACCTTGCACACCCCTAACAGGGACCTCGCACAGCCCCTGGGGACCATGTGCAAGAGCGTCTGTGACAGAACTCCAGCCCTGCTCCAGCAGAAGCACCGAGTCAGGGTCAGGTTTCTCCAGCTCCTCCTGCAGTGCCGTGGGGCTGAGCCCGGCCCTGGGCTCCCCTGGGCAGCTGGCGAGAGGGAAATGGGAGCCCAGAGCAGGGGGCCATGGCCTAGCCTTGCTCACTTGTGCACTGAATGTCAGGGTCTCTGCGGAGGCACCCTGGGGTGCACGGCCAGGCAGGAGCATTGGGGTTTGGGCATAGCAAGCAAACACGGGGAGCACACGCTGGGGATCATCGGGCTTTTGGGGGGAAAAAATCTAGCACAAGGGAGCCTTGGAGCAAACACTGGGATGGGGCAGAGCCAGGACTGACCCCAACATCTGGCAGCCACTGGGGTTTACCAGGCTGGGGCATGGCCGAGTGTGTGCTGGGGGCCCCACGAGCCCCACGCTGGCCCCCTCCAGGCCCCTGCGTGCCCAGGGGGATTAAGGTCAGGCTGCCCCACTAATCCCAAAGGTGGTTTAAGATGTGAGCTTGTGCCCGCTGCCACCCCCCAAGGTTGCACCTTGAGGTGCTGCGCACTGCGGGACACCCGCAGGGCAGCCCTGGGGGGACCAGGCAGGGGTGGGGGGCCACAGCTCAGCCCTTGGGGTGGGAGGGAGCCAGGGCAGCTCTGCCTCCCTGCAGCAGACTTCGACTAAGCCCTCAGGGCCGGCAGGCACGAGGCACAAGCTCCTTACAGCTCCCAGGCAAAGGCTCCCAAGCTCCCGAGCCCCGTGGGAACCGGGGCAGCAGAAAGGGGGGAGCAGCCGGGGGGGGGGCACTTGGGTGCGGTCCCCAGCCCTGGGCAGGGCAGGTACCCCCAGCATGGGGTGGAAAGGGGCCCCTGGACAGGCGCATTCCCAGCTCACTGCTTTTGGGGGTGTTGATACCAGCACCCCAGCTTGTGCAAAGCAGCAGAGCTGGCACCTTTCCTGGGTGCCTTGTGCACGGTTGTGCAATTGCAGGCTGGGGACAAAGCGACTCACCCGAGGTCGTGCAGGGAAGGTGGTTGCAGAGGGAGGAAGCGGCGATGGCAGGAGATCCTGTTTCGGGGCTTGGTGCACCCCACTCCCACATGGCTGGGAAAGGGAAGGAGGGCAGTTTGCGAAGGAGAAGTGGGATCCACCGGCGCCAGCTGGGCCACGCTTCCCTACAAGGGAAGTTTTGAGGAGGGGAAGTGCCATCAACCAGAATTGGGTGCTGTGGGTGCTGTGGCAGTGTGAGGATACGTGTGGCCTGCTCGGGTCCGGATCCTGGCAGCTGCTGGTGGTGCCACGGCTGGGCCCTGAACCCCCTCTGGGACCCCCCAAAGCCAGGTAGTGCGGGCAGCCAGAGCCAGCACAGCTCATCAGGGACAGGTGAGTGGCGACAGGGGGCTGAGCCAGGGATGCAGAGGTGGGGGTGCAGGGATGCGGTGTGGATATGGGGGTGCAGAGATGGGGTGCAGGGATGCAGTACAGCTACAGGGATGCAGAGATGGGGGTGCAGGGACATGGTGCAAATAGGGAGGAGCAAAGATGGGGTGAAGGGACACGATGTAGTGATGGGGGCACAGGAAGGTGTCAGGGAGGTGTTGGATGGGGTACTTGTGGGTGCGCAGGGGTGTCTGTGCACATCTGTGAGGGCGTGGGGGGTGCCTGCGTGTGCACGTTCATGCGTGTGTGCAGGTCTGTGTGTGTCAGTGCCGGGCTGTGCGTGTCAGTGCCGGTGTGCACGCCGGCATGCACCCATCCGAGCCTATGCACGAGCGCAGGCTGCGCAGCCGTGTGTCCATCTGCCGGGCTTGTCTGCGTGGCCGTGCGCGGCCGCGCGTGGGGGTGAGGCCGGCCGAGGTAAGCCGTAGCCATGGCGACGTGAGCAGGAGCCGGCGGCCCCGCAGGGATGCTGCTCCCGCCAGGCCGCCCCGGCCGCCCGGGCGCGGCGGCTGCCACAGGTCGGTACCTCCGCACCGGGACCGGAACCGGGCTGGGCACGGGCTGGGGGTGCCGCCTCGGGGGCGTGAGGCAGAGCCGGGGCTGGCGACGGGCTTTGGGGAGCCCCCAGACAGCTCCGGTGCTGCCCGGCAGTGACAAAGGGGCTGAGGTCCCAAGCCCAGGGAGAGCTTCCCTGCATCCCCCACCTTGCATCCTTGCCTTTGCACCCCTCCCATATCACCCGTTCCTCCTCCCATGCCTCCTTTGCATCCCTCCGCACCCCCTCTACCCCCCAGTTCCCTCCTGGGCATCCTCGTGTCTCTTGCCTGCACTCCCCCACATCTGTCCCCACTCTTTGCATCCTACCCTTTGCATTCCCCACCCCTTGCATCCCTCCCCTATCTCCCCCTGCACCCCCCAGATTCTTCCCCTGCATCCTCCCATAGCCTTCCTGCATCCCCCCCCTTGCTTTCCATCTCCTCCACCCCCCCTCCTGGTGTGGATCTGGGGGGATCGAAGGAGCCTCCCCCAGTGTAAGCCAGGCTGCCCCAGCCCCTGACTTCTGCCTGGGTGTTGGAAGCATCCCCGCATCCCCCCATGCCACAGGGATGCTCCGGGGGGTGGGGGGAAAACATGGGCAGGGGGTTGGGGGTCAAGTGGCAGAGAAGGACTGCACTCTTCCCTGCTGCGCAGGGACCCCAGTTCCCACGTGTTCGGGAAACTGAGGCACGGGGAAAGTCTCGGCAGCCAGATCAGTGCCGATGTGGCCACCAGCTTCGCGTCTGCCCTGTGCCATCGCGACTCACCTTGCTGGGCACACGGGCTGGGTCTGGCTCTGTCCCGGGGCAGGTCAAACTGCTCTTTGCAAGGAGGATGTGTGTTTATTGGCAGCATAATATTCCCCAGCTTGGAGGGAATCTGAAGAGTGGATGGGACAGGGGACCAAGTACCATGGAGCTACAGCCATGGTGAACCCAAAAGCAGCAGGGAAAACTAAACCACCCCAAAGTTGTGAGGCCCTTGGGGACACTCGCTTCCACGTGCCAAATCCTACGCAGGGAGGCTGTAATGGCCCCCCCGCATGTCCCCAAGCCGCTTTGGCCAGGGGACCCAGAAAGGAGGAGGGACAGGTCTGTGACGGAGCTTTGACTCCCCATGCTGCTGGAGCAGCCTTGAGGCTGCTCTCGCTTCACACCCTGTATCAGAGCTGGCTCTCACTGGGGGGACACTCTCTGGGGGCTTTCCCCAGCCCTGCCACAGTCTCCCCGAGCCTTCAGCCTCACCAAGGAGCCTCCGCTCCCTTTCCCATCCCTCCTCCCCCTCCGCCGGCCCCGGTGGCTCTGGCCCAGGACAGAACAATGCGGCCGGTCCAAGCCTCCGTGCGGCCCCGTTTCTCAGCCAACCCTTCGCCAAGTGGGAAATCCGGGGCAGAGTAACCTAGTTTCTGTGCTTACAAGGAGCTTTCTGTCCTGGCCAAGCAAGGTGGCAGGGAGACTGCTGCCATCCCGGGGCTTGGTGTTCCAGCGAGTGGATGGTGGCACCAGGGGAGGCAGGTAAGGAGGCCTTGACAGGGCAGGATGCTCCTCAGCCTCGTCTGGAGTGGGTTGTTGGGGTACCTCAGACGTGGCTATGGTGTGGGGGGGACCCCAGGGCTTTGGCTTCGGTGGGTTTCTTGCCCACAGCCATCCCAGAGCAGCCTGGGGTGGAGGATGGAGGCTGCAAGGAGCCTGGCTGCTGGGACAGCTATGGGCTGTTTGTGGGGGTGATGCTCAGCCCCATGGGGCTGTTTGTGGGGGTGATGCTCAGTCCCAAGGGACTGTTTGCAGGGGTGATGTTCAGACCCGCTATCGATCCTCACAGTCAGCAGGAGACGCAACGTTGCTTTGTTCTCACCCAAAAAATTTTCCCAAAGCCAGGAAGGGAAGCTAGGCATCCAGGCACCCCATTTCCCCCCACGGCACCCCCTGGACACCCCAGTCAGAGGAGCAGAGCACCCCGGCTCCCATCCTGGCTTCCTCCACCAGGTTTCGCTGCCCTCCCCGCGGGGGCGCGCGCAGGCAAGGCAGGAGCAGGCGCCTGCTGCCCCAACCTGCTGAGGCTCGTCCTCTTCCAGCAGGACTTTCTGGTTCCCGCAGTCCCTGGCGGGGCCACGCTGGGCTGGGCTGGGCCGCAGCGAGCCCTGCCACGAGCTGGGCTGGGAGCCTGGCAGCGCGGCCAGACCTTGGCGGGGCACTGGGCATGGGCCCGGGGGGGTCTTCTGGCTGCAGCCCCCTGGGGCCAGGCGCCTGTCGGATGCCCATGCTCCAGGGGCGGAGGTGAGCCATCTCTGTCCTCGCCCGCCGGAGAGGTAATGCCGCTCGCTGGGGACACGGTGGCCGCCCACGAGGGGTTCCGGGGACCACATGGTTATTGAGGCATTGCTCTTTCCCCCTTGTTTCCGGCAAGAGCTGCAAAAAGAGCTGCAAAAGGGGGGTATCCCGTCCCCCCCTAATTTTGTGGACCCTTAGGCCACTGATGGAGTTGCACGGAGGGATCCCTGATGGGATGGGCACTGTGGGGCTCTGCGGGGGCAAAGGCAGGAGCATCTGGACACCCCTGTGCCAGGGGGGTTGCGGTGCAGGGAGAGAGCAGGGCATGGGGATGTCTCCGCCTGTACTGCAGGGGCGGTGGGAAGCTCTCGCCTATATTTAGGGGCCACATGCAGCTTGAGCCGCCAGGGCCCCGCAGCCCCCCCGCGCCAGCTGCTGGCTTCCCCCCTCTTGTTTCCGCTCTGTGACACACAGCCCCAGCAGCCCTTGCCCTAACCCTCCACAGGGATGGTGCTGCGACCCTCAAGGGGTGCAGCCCTGCCGCCTCCCGCCATGCCCGCAGCTGCCCTCCGCCTGCTCTGCGGTGTGGTGATGCCAGCCGCCATGCTCTGCGCTGAGCCCCTGCCCCGCGTCGCCTTCCCCAGCGGTGAGTACAGCACCGAGAGAGCAAAAGGGCCGGGGAGGGGATGGGGTTGGGTTGGGGGGGGGCAACATCGGCTTGAGAGAGCATCCATCCCTGGGGCTGAGCATCCAGCGTCAGGGACCCATGAGCTGCTCTCCATCGCAGCCTCCCCATTTTGTTACCCCTCTCGTTAGACCCGCGCAGGGCTGGGCCAGTGGCGCAGCAGCTACGGGGCTGGGTGCTGGTGGCAGCAGGGCGATGCAAAGGGCTACAGGGCCACTGCGAGGCTGGTTGGCACCCGAACACTTTTGGGAGAGGGAGCTGAGTACACCCCAGGGTGACGGCTCTAGCAGAGGGATTTTGGCACCCACCTGGCACCCAGGGATCTGCTCAGGGCCACCCTGGATGGAGAAAAAAGCTGCCTCCTGGGTGGGACAGGGCATCGCATCCTGCCTGCGTGTCCAGACAAATGGCAGGTGGCAAAGAAAGGGGTTTGGTGGTGCTGTGGGAGGTCTGTGCCCCCATGACACAGCTGCGCACTCCCGAGGCCCCTGCCTGTGCTGCCACTTCCCCTTCCCCACGCAGCCGTCCCGAGAATTACAAAATCTCCCTTCGCTTTTTCCCTGTTTCGGTGGCTGGCGAGGGTAAAGAAGAGGCCTGCGGCACCCAGCTGTGCTTAAAGGCACTGGGGGCACTTGTAACCACCCCCCAGGCTGGCACTTTGGGACGGTGCATCCCCCAAACGGAGCATCGCCCCATGGCCGCGGCTCCAGAGCATCGTGGGCAGAGCTTGCAGCCCAACGGGGGAAAATGCACCTCGTTTCTTACAGGAGAGCAAAGCGGTGTTGGAGAGGGAGGGATGCACGGGCTTTGCAGCCTGGGGACGTCCAGCTCTTGCAGCAGGACCCAGAGGGGACAGGGGGGAGGTGGGGACCTAGAAGGGGAAGTGGGGACGGCAATGGGGGGGTTGTGGGGGAAACAACGCACCCCATTTCCTATGTGGGAGGTGACACGAGCCGCAACGGCAGCTGCTGCTGCATCCGCCCTGGGTTGGTGGTGGTGCTGGTGCTGGGACGTGTGTGCGGGTCCCCTTGGTCCCCCATCACCCCCCTTTGCTCCTGCCAGGGGACCCCCGACGGACCCTGACCCATTTCAGCCAGGACAACGTCTCCCACTACGACATCCTTCTGCTGCACGAGAGCGAGGAGGAGCTGTACGTGGGGGCACGTGACCGGGTGCTGGCCCTCACCGTTGGCACCCCGGGCAGCATCCGTGCCAAAGCCTCGGTGAGCAGCAGCTGCTTTTGGGGAGGCCAGGGGGGTGCCCTCCGCTGTGCCTCAGTTTCCCCACTCAGGCTGGGCAGTCGTGGCCCGGTTTAGCAGCTGTGGATCATCTCCCTTCCCTCCGCAGATAGTGTGGGGACCCACGGCAGAGAAAATCTCTGAGTGTGCTTTTAAGAAGAAGAGCCAGGAGGTGAGACGGCACCATGGGGGGGCTCAGGGGGGCACCCATAGAGCTGCAGCGATGCTCAGCCCCCACCTCTGCTCCCCCCCCACCCCAGACCGAGTGCTTCAACTTCATCCGGGTCCTTGTGGCCTTGAACAAGACCCACCTCTACGTCTGCGGGACCTACGCCTTCAGCCCCGCGTGCACATACATTGTGAGTGTCCCCCGCCAAGGACGGGGAGGGGGGTGGCTCTCCGGCCATGTTGTGGCATTGCCATGAGGAGGCACAAAATCCTGGCCCAAGGAGCCCCAGTGGGATGGGGGATTTGAGCTAATTGCATCACGGGAAGTCCCCTGGGATTTGGGGTGCTGGGTGCCCCCTGCCACCGAGGTACATCTTTGCGTTTCATGCACTAAAGGAGCCCATGGTGTTTCTAACCACGGCTGCCAGTGGCTTTTCACCTGCCAGGTGGTAAACCTCTGATTTTGGGTGCCGGTTCCCTCAGGTGGCCCCAGGCAGCCTGCCCTGCCTCAGTTTCCCCACTTGCTGAGCGTGCAGTGACCACCACAGCTTCCCCACAGGCCAGAGGGAGTCCACAGCCATTTCTTGTAGATTTGGGGTTTGGTTTAATTCCATCGGCTGATTTTTCTCCCCTTTCCTACAGAACCTGGAGGACTTCACGCTGGTGTCCAGCGGCAGAGGACAGCCTTTCCTGGACGGGAAGGGCCAGTGCCCCTTTGACCCCCAGCACACCTACACGGCCCTGCTGGTGGGTGAGTACAGGGCCAGTGGCCCCCATGGCAGGGCACCCATCCCAGGGATGGGGTGAAGGGTGTTGGTGGAGGGGTCCCTGCCGCGGCTCACCCCCACCCCGTCCCCGAGCAGACGGCGAGCTCTACGCTGGCACCATGAACAACTTCCAGGGCAACGAGCCCATCATCTCCCGCTCGCTGGGCAGCCGGACCCTGCTCAAGACAGATGCCTTCCTCCGCTGGCTTTCGGGTGAGCAGAGAGACAGTCCTTGGGAGGACCCCCCCGGCCCCCCTCATCCTCCCCTTGCTGGGGGGTGCCTGCAGCAGCCCCCTGCCCTTGCTCCAGCTCCTCACCCACCTGCCCTGGCCATGCCCCGCAGCCGACGCCGCCTTCGTGGCCTCCTTCAGCATCCCTGGAGATGACAAGGTCTACTTCTTCTTCGAGGAGATGGCCGATGAGTTTGATTTCTTTGAGCGGCTTCTGGTGCCGCGAGTGGCCCGTGTCTGCAAGGTGGGTGCAGGGATGATGACGGGGGAGGATGACGGGGGACGATGGGGGTACCCAGCTCCTGTCGCCCCAGAGCTGAGCATCCTCCCGGCTCCCACAGAGCGATGTCGGGGGGGAAAAGGTGCTGCAGAAGAAGTGGACGACGTTCCTGAAGGCGCAGCTGGTGTGCTCACAACCCGGCCACTTCCCCTTCAACGTCATCCATCACGCCTTTGCCCTGCCCCGCCGCAACGGCGGTGCCGACTTCTACGCCGTCTTCACCTCGCAGTGGTGAGTCCTGGCACCCAGGGGTGCTGCGGGTGCGCTGGGGACCTGCGTCCTCCCCATGCCCACCTTGCTGTCCCCACAGGCAGGCAGGCAGGGCGGGCAGCGCAGCCGTCTGCGCCTACAGCCAGGAGGCTCTGGAGGAGGTCTTCAAGGGCAAGTACAAGGAGCTGAACAAGGAGAGCTCCCGCTGGACAGTCTACGGTGGCCCCGACATGAGTCCCCGGCCTGGCAGCGTGAGTGCTGCCCACCCGCGTTGCCTACCCAGGGACAAGACCCTCCCGGGGGATGATACTGGTCCCCATGGGGAGGGGTTTGTCTGTCCCAGTTTGCCCTCTGTGCTTGCACTGGGGTGAGATGGTGGTGGTGTTGCAAGCGGGATGGAAAAGGTGGGAGGGAGTCGCTTTGCACCCAAGTGATGCTGGCGTGGGGCAGCCTGGTGGCACATCCCATCGTGTCCCCCATGCCTCAGTTTCCCCATGCCAGCACCGACTCCTCTCTCCCTGCAGTGTTACACGGGTCCTTCCTCTGACAAAGCCCTCACCTTCATGAAGGACCATTTCCTCATGGATGGGAAGGTGTCACCCATCCAGGGGCGGCCGCTGCTGGTGAAGTCAGACGTCACATACACGCGCATCGCGGTGGATGAGACTCGTGGCGTCTCAGGGGACACCTATCGCATCATGTTCCTGGCCACGGGTAGGTTTACGTGGGGGTACACACAAGGCACCTGGTCACCCCTCCTACCCTTTCTCTTGCCCCCCCCAAAATACTGCTGACATTCCCTGTGCCCCTGCAGCGGAGGGTTTCCTGCACAAAGCGGTGGAGCTGCCTGGGGGTTCGCACATTGTGGAGAGCATCCAGCTTTTCAGGGCGCCGGAGCCGGTGAAGAACCTACTACTGGCCCCAGGGAAGGTAGGGGATGGGGATGACCCAGCAGCCCACCCCAAGCCCGGCACGGGGGGCAGGAGGGAGGCTCAGCCCTGTGCCTCTCTCTCCCCAGGGCATCCTCTACGTGGGCTACTCCGGTGGCGTCCTCCAAGTCCCGTTGGCCAACTGCAGCCTGCACCGGACCTGCGCCGAGTGCGTGCTGGCGCGGGACCCATACTGCGCCTGGCACAGCCTCGAGGGCTCCTGCCAGCCCACCCACGCCGCCAAGGACATGTGAGCCAGGGAGGCAGACGGACAAGGATGGGAAGGGGGATGCAAAGGGGGCCAGAACGCTGATGCCGCTCTCTTGGCTGCAGGAGTGGGTGGCTGCAGGACATCAAGGCAGGGAGCCCAGCCACCACGTGCCACCGCGGGAGGAGCACGGCCGTGCCCCAAGCCTGGGGGGCGCAGGGGGATCCTGCTGCAGAGAGTTGAGTATGGGGGCACAGCGGGACGAGGTGGGGTGCAGCAGGACGGGGGCTGGAGGGTGGAACGGGGCACATGGGGTGCACTGCATCACCCTGCTCTCCCCCTCCGCAGGGCTCAGCCACCCACTTAACGCCGTGGTCCGCCTGCCGTGCCCCCGCCACTCTGCCCTGGCCACCTACAGCTGGCAGCAGCCCGGTGGCCAGGGGGGCCGGGGGGACACGGTGCTGCTGCCTGACCACACACTGGTGGTCATCATGCAACCGGGGACCGCTGGCACCTACAAGTGCCAGGCCACCGAGAACGGCTACACCTGGACCGTGGCTCATTACCAGCTACTGGACCCCAGTGGGGCAGCCCCCCAGCAGGACGGGCTGGCTGAGGAGGGGCTGACCTGGGGGTCCTCAGCCCCCGGTACACCCCAGTCTTACTGGCCCCAGTTTGTCACCGTCACCGTGCTGCTGGCCGTGACGCTGGCGGCTGCTGCCTGCCTGGTCCTCCTGGCCTACCACGACCAGCTCAAAGCCAGGAGCAAGGTGCGGGGGTGCAGCGCGCCCCACGGCCCCCCAACCCAGCGTCAGGAGAAGGTACCCCTCAATGGGGGGACTGAGGAGCCCCCAGCACCCGGGGTCCCCACCGAGGAGGAGGAGGAGGAAGGCTCCCGCACTTGCTGCCTCCAGCTTGATGGGGACATTGATGCTGATAACAACAGGCTCCGCGTCCCAGCAGGAGACATGGCGTGATGCTGCCACTGGGTTGGGGGGACCGTGGGGGAGCAGCGGGGTGTGGAGGGGATAAGAATGTGAAGTGGTTTTTTTCTTGTTTTTAATTTAATACACGTTTTAACATAAGGTAACATTTTGGGGTAGTGGGGTGGGATGGGCCCCTGGGAGCAGCAGGGGGGGAGAGCAGGGGGGCGAGGGAAGGACATGGGGAGAGGGAAAGGATGTGGGCACAGAGGAGGGACGTGGCCACGGGGCAAGGACGTGGGGTGGGGCCAAGCAGAGTTGGCAGATGGCGACACTGCTGTCACCCCAGGAAAAACCCCTGGGATCCATAAAAGCTCCAAAATGGGGAAAGCCGAGCCTGGATGGGGCTGACCCCACGGGCACCCACCCTGCACTGCCAGGCCTCCCCACCACCCTGGGTGCTGGGGGGACACCACATCGCCCTGACCCCCGGACAGCCGAGGTGGTGGAGCCCCCCCTTCTCCCCAGCTGCCCCCCGGCATTGGCCCCTGCTGCTTTTTTTGACCATGTTGAGCCTTCTTTTTTTTAAGACGAACCAGCTGTAAATTTTCCTGCTCTTTGTACGTTTGATTTTTTTTATTAAAAAGGAAAAGCTACTGCGTTGTGCTGCTGGGTCCAAGGAGCAGCCCCGGGAGGGCAGTGCCAGGCCCCCCGACATCGGGCTTTCAGGGGTGCGTGGTGCGCATGCACATGTGCGCAACGGGGGGGGTGCAAGGCGTGCATGCACGGGCAGTATGTTTGTGGAATGTGCAGGCACCTGCGGGGTGAGGGTGCGCAAGGTGCCACGCGTGCGTGCACATGCAGTGCGCGTGTGTGCGCGTGGAATGTGCGTGCATGTGCAACGTGGGGGTGTGCAAAGGTGCGACGCGTGCACACACATGCAGCGTGCATGTGGAATGTGTGTGCATGTGCAATGTGGGGGTGTGCATGTGCAACGAGGGGCGAGGAGCCGGGGCTCGGGGGCTCGGCCTGTCCAAGGCACCCCCACCTCACAGGAAGGGGGAAACGGCCCTCTTACCCCTGCCCATCACTCCCTTCCTTTCGGTGCATCTCTGCTGTTTTCCTCACCTCGCCGTGCCCTCTGCCCTTCCAGCAGCCAGCACGTGAATTCTGCCCGCGAAACACAGGAGTCGCACCCAGTCCTTAAGGGCCGCTGGCCCTTTAAGAGCCATAATTCGGCGCTGTCCCTTTAAGGCGAGGGCGCAGGCGAGGCCTCCCGCTGTGCGCATGCGCGCTCCCTTCCCTGCGCGTCTTCCCGGGGCACAGCGGGCGGCCGTCCTCTTTACTGCGGCCGGAAGCGCGTGGTGTCTCTTCCGGAGCGGCGTCAGCCCTTCCCCAAGATGGCGCCGGTGCTCGGGCGCTGATTGCTCGGGCGGCGCGCGAGGCCCCGACGCGCTGCCGCCGCCGCCGCCGCCGCCGTTCACTTCCGGCCGGCGGCCGCCGAGGGGGGAGCGGCCATGGGGTGGCGGGACCGGCCGGCGGCGGGGCGGGGCGGGGGCCTCCCACGCGCCGGCCTGAGGTAAGGGGGTGGCGGAGGCCGGCCTTGGGGCGCGGGGCAGGAGGCTGGGGGGCGGGAGTGGGAGTGGGGGCTCGGTTGTGGGGCGGCAGGAGGAGGCCTGGCCTGGGCGAGTGGCGGCGCGGCAGGACGGTGGTGGCCCGGTTCGGGGCCGGCTGGAGGGGGGTTGGGGGTAGCAGTTGCTGGGCGGGGTTGGGAGGGTGCGATTGGGGGGCCTGCGGCGGGGGGGGCCTGCGGCAGGTGGGTGGTGGGGAGCACCCGGGGCCGGCTGCTGAAGGGGGGCGGCTGGCGGGCTGTGCTTCGGGGCGTGCGGGGAGGGGTTGGCGGGGCCGGTTTGGTGCGAGACCCGCTTGGCTGAGGAGGCGGGGGCCGCCATGGAGGAGCCCAGGGGCAGGCGGGGAAGGGGTCGGGGGTCCCCCACGCCTCCGGGGCTGCAGGAGCCAAAGTTGCGTGGGGGAGAGAGGGGGACGTGTCCGCGACATGAAACCACGGTGCTGGGCAAGGCTTCTTGTCTGCACGACTGTGGATCCGCTCAGTGACCTTGAGCGGGTGCCGTGCCAAACTTTGCACATGTTCGCTGCCTTTGGAGCGCACCGGAATTTTTTGGCTGGCCAAACCTAAGCGCTGATGGTGTTACCTATGAGGTAGCAGGGTGGCTGGCTGTGCCGGCTGCCCGGCGCGGGAGGTGCGGGAAGGCAGTGCGAGGCTGTGGGTGTGTTGGGAAGTGCTGGCCTTAGAGTGTCTCTGCCTCATCATTTACAGAGAGCCAGCTGCTGGCGGAGGAACTGCAGATCTTCAGTGAGGCTGGTTTTATATCCCCTTCCATCCTAGGGTAAATTTAAGGCGTGCAATGGTAAAGACTTTGAAAACAGAGCTGCCTACTTAGACCAGGTTTGGTGTAGTGTGGCACAGATAAAAGGCTTCAAATTTGAGAGACCTAGTGGATTTGTTTGATCTTGTGCTTTCCCACTTGAGAGCATCTCCACAGGCAACTGCGTGTAGCGGTTGGGGCTGGGAAAGGCGGCCTCGCTGCCTGCTTCTGGATGGTTCCCAGGCTGTCGTGCTAAGGCATTAGTATGCCGAGCAGGAGACAGCCTTGGCCAGGGGTACACAAAGGCCCTGTCTTTATTTGCCAAAGAATCATATTTAGATACAGCTGCCACAAAAACGGTTTGGAGAACGGATTGAGGGGGCTGCATTAAAAAGGGGATAAATTGTGGGGGCAGTTTGTACTCAGCTGCAGTTCAGAGGACTGAAGCTGTATCCTGTAGGTCACGCCGTAAACTAGCAAGAGAGCAGGAGCAGGTACAGCCTGCTTGGTAATCCTCTGCTTTAATTTCTAGGCAGAAATTCAAGAAATGCTTTTCTATTCATGGTGAGAAGTCACCATCTGTATAGATCTATTGAAGTGTAGTTTTGGCGTGGCAGCTGTTCAAGTGTTGTTCAAGTACAGAGTGGCTCTGTGACCTGGGAGGGAAGCTGGTGTACTTGTATTTCATTTTGGAGGGCAGGTCAGTTCTTTTGAGATTTAGCAATTACTTTTATATTGACCTTCCCCAAATTGCTTGAAAGATCATCAAAGAGTTGCTGAAACTGGATGTGACAGGATCGCTGCTCTAAGCAAGGCCCTAGGTTTAATTTCTGGAAGAATAAACGCTCTGAGCAAAACTCTCATCTTGGCAGAGCAAGAATTATGGCCGTGGTGGTCAAATGGAAGCATCCCTGGTGATGCCAGGGTGCCTTCCCTCCTCACCTCCCGGCAGGAGGAACTTATGGCTTTGATTGCTTGCAGGCCCCGCGATTAAAGTGACATTGGCTTTCTGTTTTAGATCCTGAATGAAAGTAGTTACTAGTAAGAGTCCAAAGAAAGTACAGTTATTTCCCCAAGGAGGTTATGGCTAAAATTCTAAAAAGAAAGCACTATAGCACATAAAACAAAATAAAAATCAAGGATACTTCTAAAATTATTAATTATTTGTTTTCCTTATTGCAGCAGTGAGGATTTTTTTTTAGCAGGTACACCTTCCACGTGGGAGCTCTCCCACATATGGTTCAGTTTTTGGGTGGCAGAGGAATTTGGAGTATGGACTAAACCCTCAGGCTTCACCAGGAAATTGCATTGTCTAGACTTTTTTTTTTTTCAGATATAAAATATTAAGCTAGTGGGACCCCTAACAAGAACAAAATAGTGTTTTTATAGGTGCTGTGTGCAGATAATTCCTGTGTAGAAAGCTTTATGCTGTTTAATTATGCCTGTATTAGTGAACCAATAATACTGTAATTATAATTAAAACAATACAACTTTTGTTTAGACAAGCCGTTGTGTTTGTTACGCGTTATCTGTCAAGTCAATTGACTGTAACAACGAAGTGGTGTTTTCTTTGTGTGAGGTAAAATAGGGTTTCCCACAGCCTCCCTGTTGGACCTGGATGCCCTTGGGTATTTTTAACTTCGCTGTCCATCAGCAGGAGCCATGGCAGCCTGTAACGCTGTTTGCTGATGTTAAGCAAATATTTTGTTGGCAGATAGGCAATGAAATGGTCTGTTAATAGCACACCCCACCCCCCATAATTTCATAATCGTGATTTTTTTCTCTGTGCCAGAGGTAAATAATTGCCAGTTGTTTTGTTATTGCATTTCTAACCAAATCGCTCTTGACTCTTTGAGCTCTTTTCATGAAACCTGCATTACACTGATAACGTAAAACGGCCCCCACATTGGTGTGTGGTGTTGACTGCAGCTCGTGTTAAATTTGCGTTCTCACTCGGTCCAGATTCAAAGTGAATCTCTTTTCAGACCTCTGCTTTTGGCACACTTGTTCCAGTTTCTGTGTTTGCGAGTGGAGCTACTCAGTATTGCTCTGCTTTCCAACAGTTCAGCTTGTGCCCGTGCACAGACTTCAAATACCCATTTGCCAGAGCCTGGAATAGAAGCTGCAGTCAAGCCCTTTCTAATAATTTAGCAGTCTGTTATTCCTGAAGACCCATAGGCTTTTTTTGATACGGAAAGAAAGTCCTTGTGGTCAGGGAAATAATCAGTTTCATGTTGGGTTCATTCTTTGAGACGCTCTTCTCTTTTCGCTTGTATATGCCTGGTCCTGCAAGGAGGTTAGCTTATTCCGAGCTTGGTTAATCATGCACCAAGTTACAGCCAAAAGGGAGACGAGTGGAATTACCCAGAGTCTTGTTGGTGACTGCCGGGACGCGGCTGCCTGCAGGATGAGACGCAGCAGCAGTGTGTCAGGGGCAGGAGCCAGGCTTGGGAAAGGTCTGCTGGAGGAGGCTAAACCGGGACCTCCCCTCCCCGTCCCTCAGCTCCTGGTACTCTGAATGCTGCCAAAATTGGAAGGATGGCAGGTTTGTGAGTGTTGTCATACCAGAAGCAGTTATGCGGTATTGGAAGTGAGGATGAACTTTGCTCGCCTTAGCTGAAAAGTGCGGTTAGGCACTGCTCAACTGAGAGATCCCTGGGCTGTGATTTTTAACCGTTTCTTTTCAGGGTCTTGGTCATCAGCGTGGAGACTCTACGTGGCTGTTTGCCTTGTTCTCCCATCGTTGCTCCTCTTTTCACAGCCTTCTCTTCCGCCTTCCCTAGCTTGCATCACCCTCCAGCTCTAGGGAGGTCGAAACCGAAATGCTCAGAGAAACGTGTCTGATTTGTGCAGGGAATCTGGGAACACAAATGGAGACTTGTCACTTCCTTCTTTGTGCAGAGCCTGGAGCTGAAAAGTGACATCCTGACATCTAGGAGCACCACAAACCCGGAATGACTGGGGAGAAGCTGCTTTGGTTGACAGTCCGTACTCCTGCGTGTTTGTTAAAAGGTAGTGCTTGCCGTTGGAGCAGCGCTCTTCCTCTGTGGGTCTCAAACTGCTTTGCAACGTCTGGCAAGCTTTGCTTTGCAGCAGAGCCGTCCGGACCATAGTGAGAGCTGCCATGTGTGCAGACTGCTGTTAGAGTTTAACAAATAGCTAGGGTTTAGCAATAGGTGACATCAGAAGGTGCTGCCATCAACCATGTGATGCAGCCCTGCTTCCTGAGGTTACAGTCCTGCCGCTCCGCAGCAGAATTGTTTAGGCAAGGGCTCTCTGTGTACTTCAGGAAAATCAGCAAAGTTAGGTGATGTAGGCTGCTTTAGCTAGCTGAGGTGCTTCATCATCCACTGAAAGTGTCTCTCGTTTCAGGTGCTAGCACTACCAATCTAGTCAGTCAAGATAGGAGGGCTGAGCCTGGACCTGCGCTGTGCTTTTGAGGTAGATTTGGGGCATACCACCTTTCCTACCCCACTCCGAGGAGTCATGGAGGACAAACGCAACATCCCCATCATTGAGTGGGAGCACCTGGACAAAAGGAAATTCTACGTGTTTGGGATTTGCATGACTATGATGATCCGGGTGAGCGTTTACCCTTTCACACTCATCCGGACACGGTTGCAGGTTCAGAAGGGCAAGAGCCTGTACAACGGGACTTTTGATGCCTTTGTGAAAATCCTGCGGACAGAAGGGACAGCTGGGCTCTACCGTGGCTTTTTGGTCAACACTTTCACCCTGATCTCTGGACAGTGCTATGTGACGACATATGAGCTCACTCGAAAGTATGTGTCACGCTACAACAACAACAATGCTGTGAAGTCTCTGGTGGCCGGTGGCTCAGCCTCCCTGGTGGCCCAGAGCATCACTGTGCCCATCGATGTGATCTCCCAGCATCTCATGATGCAGAGGAAGGGGGAAACCATGGGCAGGTTTAAGGTGCAGAACCAAGATGGCAAGCGGATGTTGGTCTTTGGCCAAACCAAGGACATCATTGTACAGATTTTCAAGGCCGATGGCTTTAGAGGCTTCTACAGGGGCTACGTGGCCTCGCTGCTCACCTATATTCCCAACAGTGCAGTCTGGTGGCCCTTCTACCACTTCTATGCCGGTAAGCAAAAGGAGACTTTGAATGTATCTTATCCCAGGAGACCTAGCAGCCCCTCAGATCGACTCTGAAACTGGACCCAGCGTGATCTGCTTTCTCTCTTCGGTTTGGGGTGGGAGCAGAACCTGTCTTGAAACAAATAGCTGGATTCTGCAGATGTGGGGTGGAAGGTTAACAGAGCAGCATTGTTTTAAATGCAGAGTTAAAGAATGAGGGTCTGAGTGCTAAAGGACTTAAAACTAGGTGGCTCTAGGCAAGAGGGACTTGATGCATCTACTTTAACTTTCTCTTCTGCTAATCCCAAATAATGCTTACTTTCTGCATGGAAGTGAGGAAGGCTGTTTTCTGGCATTGGGCAGAGTTTTGAAGCCACTGCGTAAGTATAATTCGTCTTTCAGTTCGCACAGACTCAGGAGTCTCATATATGGCAAAAAGACTTCCAGAGCCGCAAATCTCATAGCAAAACCAAACAACAGGCAGAGACAAAGGCCAAATCTTCTGTGGTTTTGTGTCTAAGATCATGCTTCAGTTTCCGTAGCTTTAAAACTGACACCGAGCCTTGTGATATAAAACTACATTTAACAGTATGTTCTTTCTCCTTATCTCAGCTCTGGTAATCCTCAGGGTGTTCCAAAATACTAAAGATACTGGCCAGCTAAGATTTATTTCCTCCCCCGCCCCGATAATCCTTTAGATTTCTGTTATGCAGCTTTGCATGTGGTTTTTAGACTAATATTTACTTAATAGCAATCTCGCTAAAAGTAATGATAATGAGAGGCTTAGGTTTCACTGTACTAGGCTTAAAGTATATCTTGGAAATCACCTGCTTTTGAAAATACAGGTGTCTCAAATGTGGGCGCATTCTGGTAACAATGGGGAGCATTGGTTATGGATCAGTGCTGCATTTAAATGGCAACAGCAGCTTGGGATGTTGGTCCAGTCTGAACTTTTTGGGAGCACTCCCTTCACTCTCCATGTCAACAATTTTTAATACCAAAAGCCACTGTATTAGTTGTAAGACTTCCATGCCAAAAAGGTTCAAAAGTGGACATGTAAGAACAAGCAAGTTGATACAGAGAGAAGGGAGCTTGTCTCTTTCAGGTGTTTGCTCTCTTTCCTAGTCTTCTGCAGTGGAAATCAAAATGATGCTAAACATG
Organism: Phoenicopterus ruber ruber; assembly: GCA_009819775.1. Taxonomy (NCBI): domain Eukaryota; kingdom Metazoa; phylum Chordata; class Aves; order Phoenicopteriformes; family Phoenicopteridae; genus Phoenicopterus; species Phoenicopterus ruber. The sequence continues at coordinate 2,144,687 of CM020242.1, forward strand.
AGCCCCAGTTGTCAATACGTCTCTACTTTGGCTGCCTTTTCTAGTTCTCTGTCCCTGGACAGTGTGCTGGTCTTGGCTGCCAGCAGCGGGGTCATTGAACCTTCCTCGGGGCTCAAAGTACGCTGCTGGCAGTGACTCAGATCGGTGTTCTGGGTCACGGACAGAGCAGCATCCTTCCCTCTTGCCAGATGGACACAACCACCACATTATCCAAAGAAACCAGGACTTTTGGACTTTGTTCCATACAACTTTAACCAATCAAAGTGTGGGAGATTCAAATCCCGTTTGCCAGGTAGTAGGAGCAGAATGAGGAAATCCCTCAGATGAGCAGTACGTTGCGCTTTCCTCCTTGAGATCCCACAGCGGGATACCGTGTGGATATCTCTTGGACAATGTGCTCATGACAGCTTTCTGGATCTGTGTGCATCTCTGCAGACAACTTCTGATAGCCTTGTCTAAAGGTTTCCCCCCTGCCTTTTAAAGGGGGGTGAATGTTTCCATGCAGTTTTGGGGACAAACCAGCTTATTCCACCCTGTTTGCCCAGCAGGTCTGAGAGCCTGTGTTTGAGCTGATTACAGGCTGTATGATGGAGCACTGAGCCGCTGGGGTGTTTATGGGCTTGCTCCCTGCACTTTCCTAACTTCCCGGTTGATGTAGAAAGCACCACTTAGACGTGCTGTGGGAGGAGGTGACGGGTTGTAAGTCAGGGATTCTGCTGACTGCAGATCAACCTAAATTAGCAAGTGGAGTGAAGGAACTGATAAGCAGCCACTCGTCTGAAACTTTACTCTCTCTCTCTCTCTCTCTCTCCCCCGTTCCCAGAACAGCTTTCTAGCTTGACTCCTAAAGACTGTCCACATCTCCTCCTGCAAGCTATATCGGGGCCACTGGCAGCTGCAACAGCTTCCACGCTCACCAACCCCATGGATGTCATCAGGGCTCGGGTTCAGGTAAGAGCTCAGCCTGCTCGGCGTGTCTGTCTGCCACAACAGCATGATGCAGGGGTGGGGTTCGTTCTCAGCTCTTTGATGTCTGTGGCTTCAGGTGAACGGCTCCCCTTCTCTCTCTGTTCATAGGCTGGTTTGTCCTAGATATCGCGCTGCTTAATTTGCACTCGGCATTAGTAGGCGGCAGCTCAGGTAGCAGTGCTGGCTTTGCCTACCTGGACTGCTTAAATGAGGTTCCCCAGCAGATGTGGCATCCTTCAGAAAAGCAGAGGTGCTTCCAGCAGTGTCCATTTTAGTGAGACTCAAGCTTGTCATGTTGATCCAGCCCCTTCTAGATGGGAGGAAGGAGGAGAAGGGTCTAAGAATCCCACTTACTGCTGCTTCTTTAGGACTTCTTGCTTTTTTTCCTCCCTCAGGGAGTTCTGGAGACTAGATCAAGGTTATTGGACTGGCTGATCTGTAGTCTCTAGAGTCTTTGGTTAGAGCAGAACCCCAGAACGGCTCAGCATGAAGTCTGGCAGCTCTCTGAATGTTTGTTCTTGCTTTGCAGGTGGAAGGCAAGAGCTCCATCATCCTCACCTTCAAACAGCTCCTGGCGGAGGAAGGTCCCTGGGGCCTGACTAAAGGCCTCTCTGCCCGCATCATCTCGGCCACTCCTTCCACCATTGTCATCGTGGTGGGGTATGAAACTCTGAAGAAGCTGAGCCTCCGCCCGGAGCTGGTGGATTCAAGACACTGGTAGAGGCAGCTGGTGGAAGAGAAACCTTCCTTTGAACCTTCTGAATTTGGACCGTCACGGTTGAAAGCTGGGGAGGAGAGGGGCAGTTACCATCTCCTTTGCCTCTAGCTGGTTTCACAGTACAAGGCAGAAGCAAGAGCAACTGCAACTCACCTCTGTAGATTTGCTTGTAATACAATGCTCTGCTGCTGTTTCTGCTTAAAACCATCAAAATGTGACCTTCGGCAATGCTGTTTGCCTGTGACAGTTCATTCAAGAGCAGCCAGGTGTGTGGACGCGTCCTGGCAAGTTCTTAATTCCCTTTTTTTAAATTAAAGACTTACTGGCTGAAGCAAAAAGCCAGTTTATTCTTTAAATTATTTTAATCTTTGCCAAACTTCTGAGGAGGGGAGTCTAACAGACTGCAGCAGAGCCCTCTGGTGGGTTGGGTGCTGATTGCAGTTGTGCTGTGGGAAGCTGGAAGAATAGAACAGACAAACTTCTCCAATTGCCCACATTTATTTCTAGAAGATGTGGGACGAGAGTAACCTGGAACCACTTAAGACCTTATTTACTGCGTTTTGAATAGATCTGTACATACCTTTTTTGTATGTTCTTGGAAGGTGTTTCCTATCTCTCATCCTTCAAGCAGCAAGCTGGCTGATAGGCAAGTTAGGAGTCGTGTTGGCTGTTTGTAATTAGCTGATGGCAATTTTGACACCTAACCTATGTTTTTAATCTGTTATTTAATTTTTTTTTTATTTTAGGGAAGCTTATTCTGATTTCTGGGGGACTGAGTGGTTGTTCTGTGGCCTTGTTCAATGTGAGTGTCAATACTGCATGTTCAGGGTGGCTGCTGCCACTTCCCACCTTTAGTTAGTTTAAGCACAAACAACTGCCGAGTTTGGAAGCGTCAGATTGCTGTGCTGCCAGCAGCCGAGATGAGAACCGAATGTGATTTGAGCTACAACTGGATGTGAGGTGGGGAAGAAAAAAAGCTTGTACTGGCTTTTGATCCAGTTCAAACCTGATTGGCATGTTCATATTGAAAAGAAGTAATGGTTCACTAATACTTTGTAAGTTTAAATCCTGCTTATCCTGTTTGGGAAGGGCAAGGATGATTCTTTGCACACTCTTGCTGGATCAAAATCTTCAGCTATGGTCTGTGTTTTTTACTAGATGAAAGCTTGCAATTGAGTGATGAAGCAAGAGGCTGCTCTTTGGGGAGGAGGAATGAAGGGGTTGTTTGACTTCACTCTGCTGGTCTCAGTATTTGAGCTTTGCCTCTCATGACACCAGCCCACGTGTGGTGCTCATCCCTGTTAGTTGTATGTCTGAGAGGTGAGAGATACGCCTCCAAATGTCAGATGTATCGCCACCTCTGTTCGTCTCACTGCCGTAACAAGGTTGTAGCCTTGATCCTGCTGAACTGTGGCTGCTGCCAGGCTCCTAGCTGTCTTTTCACCGGGGACTTGCTAAGCGTGGCTCTTGCCTTCATCCCGATGTCCGCAGTTCAGCCCACGCAGAGACTGGACGTGCCGCAGTTTCTGCTGGAGGTGGAACAACCACAGACAGATGCTGCTGAAGTTGGAGAGAGACTTTTATGTTTCAGGGCAGAACTTGATACAGTCCTCTTTAATGGGGTTGCAGATGAGTCATCAAAGGCCTTTTAATCCCGCCTTTGTTTTCTACAGCGTTAAATAAGGTGATGTATGCCGGAGCCCCTGGCAGAGCTGTTCACGCAGTGTGTTCTGCGACCTGCTCTTCTGTCACGGTTTTGGTGTTTAAAAGACGATGCCAATTGGCTCTTTCTGTAATAGCGGATTCTGCTCTAAAAAGTGGAACAGCAACATCACAAGATTGCAAGGAGATATCCCGAGCGTACGGTAGCCCTGTTCTCACACAAAGGCGGTAGTAATACCAATATTAAAAGAAACAATAATAATCACCCTCTGCTAATTACCAGAAGGGTAATTCTTGGCGTGTGTTGCAAAGGTGGTGGACAGCACAAATGCAGGGAGACACTCTTCAGCTTAATATTCCTCTTAACCAGCAAAGTTCTTGACAACTAATAAACTTCAGAGACCTTCAGTTTGACGCCTGAGTTTAAAAGCGAGTCGGTCTCGGTGAGCGCGCTTGCCCAGGGAGTCTGCCGGTTCCTGTCACTTCACAGCAATGCTTGCTTGGTTTTAATGCTTTGCCTTCTCAGCAGCGCTAGGAGGGACCTGACCAGTGGTGACTGCCTGAGAAAACAGTGATGGGGACTGCGCACAAAGCTGAACAAGCCGGAAAAAAACGGGCTAAAGCATGTGTAGTACCTGGGACCGTAATTAGTCGCAAGCCCACATCCTCCTCTACAAACCGTGGTTAGTTCTGGTGAGCTCCTACAAGCAGTGTCTTGACAAGGGAAAAATGTATGGGATCTGTTGCTTTTCCCTCTCTTCCTGTGCTGAGCTTGGATTATTCTTCTCCCTTTGCATTCTTCAGGCTTGATCGTTTTATTCCATTAAATGATCGAGATTATTAGGTCACGAGCAGGCTCGGTAGGGGCTTGCACAGGGATCTCCCGAGAGGGATGGCTTCTTATATTTATCACTCTGCTTCAGGGGCTATCTCGCTGTTTCCTGCAGTGACACGGCAGGTGAAGCGTTTCAGCCCCGTGTGGTTATTTATTTTTTAAAGCTTAAGCCATTCTGCCCTGTCCCGCGGCTGAGCCCTGTTCGGCCCCGCCCCCGTCCGCCGCGGGCCCGCCCCCTTGCACGGGGTTGTGCGCGCCCTTTCCCGCATGCGCAGTCAGGCTGGGCGGGCCCCGCGCAACCACCAATGGTAGCGGCGTCGCGCGGTGGCGGCGGCCAATCGGCGGCGGCGGCGGGGCCGTTGGGCGGCTGGACATGGCGGCGGCGCGGAGCGGCGCTGAGGAGGCCGCGGCGGGCGGCGATGACGACCCAGCCGTACCGGCGGCGCCGGGCCGCGCCCAGGTCTTCGCCACCGTGGTGGACACCTTCCTGGAGAAGCTGGTGGCAGCCGGGAGGTGAGGCGGGAGCGGGGTGTCGCCGGCGCGGGCCGCTGTGGGAGAGACGGAGCCCGGCCGAGCCCTGAGGCGAGGCGGCCCCGGCCCCGGCCCCTGGCAGTGACCCCCTGCCCCTCCGGTTTTGCAGCTACCAGAGGTTTGCAAACTGCTACCGCTGCTTCTACAAACTACAGCCCGAGATGACGAGGAGCATTTACGATCAGTTTATATCCCAGCTGCAGGCGTCCATCAAGGTGAAAGGGGAAGCAGACCCTTCGGGGCAGGGGCTCGGGGGCGCGCGTGCCTTCGGAGGGGCTTCGCGCCCTCGGTGCCAAAGCGCTGAGCACGTTAATGTTAAGGGTAGCAAATACGTTTCTGAAATGGCAAAACCAGAAAGCTAAGAGTAGTCCCCAGAGACTCTACCAGACATCTTTGTCTTCCCCAGAAAGAGCTGTAGAATCATTTAGGTTGGAAAAGACCCTTAAGATAATCGAGTCCCACCGTTAACCCAGCACTGCCAAGGCCACCACTAACCCATGTCCCCAAGCGCCACATCTACACATCTTTTAAATCCCTCCAGGGATGGTGACTCCTGTGGTCTGCCCTGGGCAGCCTGTGCCAGGGCCTGACAACCCTTCTGGTGAAGAAATCTTTCCTAATAACCAATTTAAACCTTCCCTGGTGCAACTTGAGGCCATTCCCAGTGATTCCTAGCCTTCATCCAGGGAAAAGCGAGGGCTCACAAGCAGAGTGATGCCTGTGTCTGTTCAGTTTGGGTCCTGCTGAATCCTTGTGGTGTCCTTCCCTCACAGGAGGAGATCCAGGAGGTAAAGGATGAAGGGAATCTGGAGGCGCTCTTTAATTCCCTGGATAAGATCGTGGAGGAGGCAAAGAACCAGGAAGAGCCCGCGTGGTATGGATAGTCTTGTGAGAGGCAGTCTGGGGAACGTGTGTGTGCAGGGGCATGTTCCTCCGAGGGCAAAAGTCTGTTCCTGTGTGATGTTTTGGTCCCGTTGACGTGTCCTGTAGGTCTTGTGCCACAAGGGAATTTTTTAAACATCATGTATCTTAACAGCAGCGTCAATGCATCTAAAATGTCCAAAAAGAAGTCTTAGCTATGCTTCTCTAGGTCGTGTATCTATGCTTCCTCAGTGCAAGGAGGAGGTTACTGCCGCTGAGACCACGGGGGAGGTAAACTCGGAATAATTCTGAATAATTCAAAAGGCTGATGGCACGTTTTAGCCACAGCTGCTGTTCTAATAGCAGAGCTCACACCAACGCTTCTGGTTAGGCTGCCTTGCTCAGGGACTCGGCAGGCACTGAAAGTTGTACCCGCGGCCTTTTCTTCACCCTTTCATCAAAAGCGTCGTAACGATTTCTTGTTTCTGTGTTTGGGGAAGTTAATTACATCCTGCCTGCCTCCGGGCCTCAGCTAACAGCAGAGTTTTGGGAAGGACTCCTCCTGTTCCTCCCCGTACGGCGCTAGGGGGCTGCGCAACGGGGTGCCCGTTAGACATGCACGTTCTAGCTGTCCTCGAGCAGCCGGTGCCAGAGGTAAATTGCTGGAGTCGCTGAGCTGATACGTTATGGCAGCAGCTCAGCTTCCAATAAAGGTGCGTGAGGCTAATTGCTGTGCAAGATTGTTGCTCTCTGGTTGCTTCACATCCCGGTTGTTCCCAGGCGTCCCAGCGGGATCCCAGAGGAGGACGTTCGCAGCGCTATGGTGCCATACCTCCTTAAGCACAGGTCGTACTTGCGGAAAGTCCTAAAGGAGAAGGAGGAAGAGAACCGGAAGGTAGCGGAGTCCGTGCTTGCGGGGAGGGACAGGATTGCAGAGCTGCAGCAGCTGATACAAGCTCGCAAACATGCCTGGCAGGTAAAAATAAACAAATAAAACCCCCTTCTCTTTGCAGCATCAGCCAGAAAGAAACATGGTTCTGGGGCTTGACTAGCAAATGGCTGCACTGGATTTAAGCCTTCCAGTTATCAAAGGAGCCAAGTACTGCTGGAACTGGCTTGGGCATTTTCATCGGAGGCCTTGGATGTTCTTCCCTGTGCACTGGGTGGGATGTTTCTGTGGGCAGGCGTGTGAGACTAGCGGGTTGTGTTCCATGCGTGCTGGGGATGGCAGCATGTAGGACGCTCTGGTTTCTATCAGCCTGCTTTGCGTCCTGAACCCTGGCATCTGGGGAGAAGAGCACTTTGCTGAGTTCAGTGGTGGTTGTTTTCCTTCCAGGCAATTAGTAAAGAGCAACGAGAACTCATCATGACATTCAAGGAGCCCCTGTGAGGACGTTGGGAGATTCTGCGCGTTCCGCAAGGGGGGTTTATCTTCGTCTCTGAAGCGCTGACAATGCGTTGGGAAGTAGGACTCTGCGTGGCAAACCGCACAAGCTCGCGTTCATCTTAGGCCAGAAGAAACTTGCAGTGGGACTGAAAAGCTGCTGGACTCACACAATTTCATCAAAGCTTGTGAAGAAATAAAAAAGAACACCTCTTTGGAAATAGACGGCGATTTCCTATTCACCGCTCAGCTCAAGAGGGAGGAGAATCATACAGATCTGATAGCCAGAGCACGTCTGTATGCTCACAGGCTTCTTTAGCGCTGTTACGGGTGTGGTGCTGGCTTACTAAACCCAAATTTGTGGGCTTGACGATATTTCAGATGCACATTAGAGAAAAATCGGTGCCTTACGCACAGGGGCTGTGCACAGGCCCGAGGAGCCAGGCAGCTGTAGCGCATGAAGCCTGCAGTTGGGTGCACGCTGCCGCAGCATTTTGTACAGCTCAAGCATAAATCCCCACATCAGACTCTTCTGCCGCATTTTTGCAGTGTTCATTTTCAGCATCCGTGTCTTTAAACAATTATCTGCCTGTCACCCATCAGAACAGACGTGTCGGCAGCCGCTTTATCACGTCAACTTCCTTGTTGCCATTATTCCTTTTTTTTTTTCCCCGTTATTTGCCAGCAGATATGTGCTGAGGAGGGTGCTTCTCCGAGGACCACAGCGTCCAGGGATGTGCCATTCGTGCGTGTGGAGATGAGCAGAGGTTAGAATGGCCCCGCTTTAATGCTTCAATAATGATTTAATGTTTTCCCGTGCAACCTCTGTGTTGACTCCTGCACCCAAACTTGGTTTTACCCATCTGGAGTTCTTTGCCACCTCGTCGGACGTTTGCCAGCCGCGGAAGCGGGGACTCGCTGCAGTCTGCCTTCCGGGGCGTTAGTGAAGCCCTGCAAGCGAGGTGTATCTTCAAAATGAAGACGAGATCCTTCCTCTGGGCTGGGCAGATAACGAGGAGAGTCTCACTGAGCCCAACGAGGACCGATTGCGAATCTATTATTTCCGACAGACGCCAGATCTGCCGAGGGCAGCAGGTTCTCTGGTTGCCTGTTGTCCTCCCTGCCTGTTGTGCTCTTCGGCTGTTAGTGCACGCCGTCCCGAGGAGCGGCTGTGCCCTGTGTGGTGGGGAAATACAAATTCTGAGAGCGGCGGTGGCGATTTCCACCAAGCACTGGCCTCTGTTTTCAATTAGAGGCAGCCAGAGCCTGCGATTGACTGACTTAGGCATATTTTCCTTCTGTTGTAAACAAGCCTTCCCTCACTGCATTATAATCTAAATAAATTGGAGCTGTTGTTCTCCCGGTCTTGGCTCCCGCTGTGTGCGCTTGGCCCGCGTACTCTATAGTTTATGGATTTCTTTGACAAAGACTCTGGCTTCAGCATTTCTCTCCTCCTCTGCCCCAAAGCCTCCGGTTCCGCTTTTCAGGACAGGGCTGGATTTATAGGATCTGAAAGTCTGGAAAGCGGTCAGGAGCCCGCAGAGGAATGTCACCCCAGGCGGCCCTGGGAGTCCCCGCGGCTTGGAGCCCCCCTGGAGTTAAAGGGGAGCAAACTGGAGTAGGAAATAAAAGGACGGAGGAACAAGAGATTCTGCTTCTCCAGCTGCTCTGCTCCCCTTCACCCCTGCTCAGCACCCACACCACACCAGCAGCACGCTTTTTGTTCTCGCAAAGCCCTGTTTTGGGGCTGAACCCCTTTCTGAGGTCCCGTTTCGGGGAACAGGCCTCGGGCCTGGCCCGCAGCGTCTGCCCGCGGGAAGTGGTGTGAGAGCTGCCTGGAGACGGGGGGGCGAGGGCGCACGGTCACGCGCTCCCCTGCATCACAGCATGATGCCGAGGAAGGAGCACGATGCTGAGGAAGGAGCATGCGCTGGGCCCTGAGGCAAAAAATTGGCCAACAAGTCCCCGTTGGCCCTGCATGGAGAGGAAAACCCCACGGGTTTTGGCTGGAAACTCTTCTAGCATGGCAGAAACCCTGCTGGGATCCGCCAGTGGGGACTGGGACAGACGGGTCAGTGACTGGGGAGAGCAGTGGGGGGTCCCAGCAGTGCCCACCTCCATCCCTGTTGGGGGCTGGGGGACAGGGTGCTGCCAGGCTGGCAGGGCTGGGCCCACCAGCAAACCTCCGCTGGCCCGGGGCCGTGTTTCCCCCCCCCGTGGGCTCTGGCCAGTCACGGGGGAACCGAGTTCACCCCAAACCACAATTGCCGCCTGTGCCGGTGGCTCCCGGCCCCGGCGGATGTGCTGGAAATAGCCCTGGCCGGGCCGCTGGGCCCCTCCTTGCCGGCAGTCGCAGCCCCCTATAAAGCCGCTTGGGGACCAGGGGCTGCACTGAGCACCAGCGCTCGTGTGGAGAGGCGCCATGAAGCCCCTCGTCCTGCTGACCCTCCTGGCCCTCCTCGCCCTTGGCCTCTGCCGCAGAGGTACGGGGTGTCCAGGGGAGTGGCGGGGACTGGGGCTGGGGGGGGGCCACACCCCAGGAAGGGCTCTGAGGGGAGCAAAGGGGCTTGGAGAAAGATTTGCTGAGCCTTGGGGTGCAGGCTGCAGGGCTGGAGCAGCGGGACAGGGACTGGGATTCCCCTTGCTGGGTTGAGGGGGGTCTGGGTGAGGGGCCAGAGTGGGGGGGTGGAATGGGAGCCCCAAAAGGAGGAGCAGGGTGAGGGCAGAGTCTGCCTGGGGCCTTCCCGAGCTCACCAGCCGCCCCCACTGCTCCGCACTGTCCCTCGCAGCTGCTGACCGCTCCATCAGCGCGGATGACTCGCCCAGCTCCGAAGGTGAGTGTCTGCGGCCAGGTTCGGCCTTGCCACCCTGGGACGGGGGGGACCCAGCCCTCCCTGACCCCCCGCTGTGTCCCCGCAGCCTTCGTCTCCAAACGTGCCAGTGCCGAGGTGGCGCGGAGGCACAAGAGGAATTACATCTATGACAGGTAGCACTTGACTCCCTTGTGCTGGGGACCAGCGCGGGTGACCCTGCAGGGGGCACACGGTCCCCACCCAATGAAATCCTGTTTTTGGGAGGGGCCCCACTGTCTGGGCCCCTCCCCAGGAGCCCCCCCGGGGCCAGGGAGCCTCCAACGTCCCCCGCATCCCTCGTCTGTCCCCAGCAGCGTCTATGGTGCTGTGTGGAACCCACTGGAAGCCAAGCGCGAGGTGTGCGAGCTCAACCCCGACTGCGATGAGCTGGCCGACCACATCGGCTTCCAGGAGGCGTACCGGCGCTTCTACGGCCCCGTCTAGCCCCCCCCCCCCGGCCCCCAGCCATGCTGCGGCCCTGCGGGTGCTGGCTCTGAGCCCAGAGCATCCCCCCACCCCCAGCAGCCCTCCTTTTACACCCCTTTCTGTTACCCGTGGAATTAAATAAATGCACAAATGGTGTTGCCAGCCCCTTCCTAGCCTGAGGGTGTGGGTTGGGTGTGAGACCGCAGCGCAAGTACCCCATGTCATCCCCGTGAGGCCTCTCCCTCCCTCTCCCAACACCCAAAGGCTCTGGCACAGAGCGGTGTCCATCACCATCCGGTGCCTGTCCCCAGCAATGATGAGCCCAGCGCTTGCACTACTGTTGTTCCAGTTTAATTTAAAGCTGCTTGTCCCAAGCATGGGATTATCGGGGGGCAGCGGGGCTGCGCCATGCACCCCACAGCCCTGTGCCCTTCCCAGTGGCAGGGTTTCCTTAGCAAACCACCCTTTCATTAAGGCTGGGGTTGGGGGGGGGAAGTGAGGGGAGATTGGGACCCTAGTCCCATGCATAGCACTCTGCCTGGCCATAGCTGTGGCATCCCATCCCTTCCTGCACACCCAGCACACGCGCGCGCGCACACACACACGCCGTACTCATGCCGGGGGCTGCTGGGCTCTGTCTCTCCTGTTCCCCCTGAACCACCTGCAACGTCGCTGCTGGATCCCCACATGGGGCAACAGCTCTCCCCTGCCCCAAATTCATCTCCAGTACAGCCCTGGCCACAGCTCCTGAGGTCTCATGGCACAGGACCCACCCCCCTCCAGCCCACACTGCCCGGCTCAGCCAGGGCACTGCAGCCAACTCCATGCCAGGCAGTGACCCCCGGCTCCCACCAAGCACGGCCTTTGCCAGCCCTCTGCACCCTCACCTCGAGCCCAAATCCCTCAGCTCTGCCTCCAGCCCTGCTTCCCAGAGCCCTTGGCTGCCCCCCGGTACCTGACACCGAGCAACGGCTGTGCTGCAGCGGGGCCATGCACACTGCAGCGGGACCATGCGTGCTGCGGCAGGGCCATGTGTGCTGCAGCGGGGCCATGCGTGCTGCAGCAAGGCTGTGCGTGCTGCAGTGCAGCAATGCATGCTGCGGTGGGGCCGTGTACACGGTGTCAGAGCTGTGCACACTGCAACAGGGACGCGCCCAGTGTGCTGGAGCTGCACACATCGAATCAGGGCCACCAGTACCGCACCACAGCCCTGCTGGGCTGTGACAGTGCTGGCTACAGGCACGAGAGAGAGACACACACACACACACACACAGGTCCCCAGGGTTACAGACACACATCGGTCCCCAGGGTTACTGCACTGAACTTGCTTGGGAAATGGGGTGATCCATGGGTTCAGGGGGTCCTACACCCTGGGACTGAGGCTGGGTGCCGCCATGTGGGCTGCTACATGGGTTAGGTGCAGCGTAAGTGTGCTACAGAGCCCTCCCCGCAGTGATGAGTATGATTAACCACATTTAAAAGGTGGGGAAACTGAGGCACGGGGGTGGGGGGTGGGGGGAGCTTGGCTGGCTGCAGAGGAACCAGGTCAGAGTGGGGGGATGCCTCATCTTATGACACCCCAAGACACCCCACAGCAGGACCCAGGCTTCTGACACCCCCCCCACCCCCCCACCCCCCCCCTTCTCGCCACACTTGGGCGGGGGGGGGGAGCTCTGGGGGTGCCAGGACGTCTGGGTCCCACAGCCTCCGCAGCCCAGCCACTCACCCCGCAGTGTCAAGGGTCCCTACAGCGCCCAGCCTCGGTGGGGATACTGGGGGGGCTGACAGAGCTGCCAGGCGCCCTGGACAGGGCAGCGGTGAAGGCACCGATGATGGCAGCATTGCCCAAGAGGGCCAGTCCGGCAGTGCCAAAGGTGCCGGGGAGCCCCGGGGCAGGGAGGCGGCCCTGCAGCCAGGTCCGGCGCGAGCACACGTCACAGAGGATAGCTTCCAGCTGGAAGTGGGTGCCCAGCACAGCGCAGATGTGGAAGAGCTGGTGGCTGTGCCCTGCCGGGGTGAGAGGCCAATGTCACCCCTGGGTGCTGGGGCTCCTTGCCCAAGCTCCTTGCTGCAAGGGGTTGCTTTGGGGGCAGGGGGCTGGAGCTGCAGCACTGGGAGGCACCGGGGGCTGCTGCTCACCGATGTAGTCGAAGCAGCCAGGCGCCAGGCGCTCAGGCAGGTGAGATGCGAAGAGGAAGCCGGTGAGCAGCGCGAAGAGGAGGTGGTAGCAGTAGCCAGCCACAGCCTCGTTCCAGGCGCAGTTGCTCCAGAAGCAGAAGAGGAGCTGTGGAGAGGCAGGTGAGTAATGGGGGGACACCACCCCTGGGATCCCCATGGTGGGCAGCTGACCCCCTGCCCTGGGACACCCTGACTCACCCGGTAGAAGAGCGGGATGTTGTCGTAGAGGAAGGGGTACACAAAAGCCGCAGTCCGCAGCACCTTGCTCAGCCGGGGATGGTCCAGCTCAGGGAAGCTGTGAAGGGGGAACAGGTGGGGGGACATGGACCCCGGTCAGCGAGCACCCTGCAAGCAGCTTGGCTTTGGGCCAGACCCACTGCCTGAGCAGGGGGACCCCCCCCAGAGACACTCTGCAGGACCCCAAAGCTGAGAAGGAGGAAACCTCCAGCCCCAGTTTCCATCCAGCTGCAGCGCTGGCACTTTTACCCAAAACATACCGGGAGTAGCAGGAGAGGCCAGTGCAGACAAAGGAGTTAAAAGCAGCCGCGGGGACAAAGTAATGGTGCAAAACGCCGCTGACCCAGTGGTCTGGCATTGCATAGGCACCATAGGCAAATGCACAGCCTGCAAGAGAAATGCAGCATCACGCGGCCGGTGGCTCCTTGTCCCTGCCCCCTCCCTGTCCCTGTGCCAGTCCCTCTCTGCAGGGCTCACCCAGGCTGTAGAGGCTGAGGGCTCCATAGTCGCAGAAGTAGCAGATGTGGCGGGCACGCGCCGACATGGAGCTGAAGGTGTGGGCGCAGCTGGAGGCGAAGGGGTAGAGACAGACGAGCAGCAGGTAGATGAGCAGGGGCCAGTGGTAGGGCTCCTGGCAGAAGTCCAGGGAGGACGAGAGCACGAGGACGCGCCAGACGAAATACCTGCAGGCATAGCGTGTATCGGGGTGAGCTTCATCCCCGTCCCCAGCTCCATCCCCGTCCCCATCTCCATCCCCTCCTCATCCCCATCCTTGTCCCCATCCCCACACCTGTGTCTGTCCCCATTCCTGTCTCCATCCTTTCATCATTCCCGTCCTTGTCCCTGTTCCCATGCCCATCTCCATCCCCATTCCTGTCTCTATCCCGCATCTCCACGCCCATTGCCATTCCTGTTCACATCCTCATCTCTGTCCCTGTCCCCATCCCCACCAGGTCGGTAGGAAGTGTGTCCAGATGTTGATGGTCTCGTTAGTCATCTGGAAGGAGCTGAGGACGCAGTCAAGGGCTGAGCTCTTGGGGTGCCGGTACCCTGACATGATCCCATCCTCCCAGAAGATCTGTGGGGACAGCGGGGCCAGTCAGGGGACACACTGGGGGGAGTGGGGCAGTCCCAGAGAGCTGCTCTGGCCTTGTAGTGGGTGGGGAAACTGAGGCAGGATGGGCTGGGAGTGTCTCGCCAGCTGAAGCAAGGTTGGGTGGGGAGCCCGGGTGATTTTCCACCTTGGATGAGGGAACTGTGGGGGAGAAACCTGGGGCAGAGCCCCACCATCACCTGGCCACACGTACCCGAGGCACCTGATGCACCCTGAAGATCTGTGGCAGCTTTATGGTCAGCATGGCGGGGCCGAGGCGCTCAGGGCTGGATGTGTCGGGGTGCCAGGCTGCAGCCCACGTCCTGCGGAGATGGGACAGAACCCACTGGGTGATGGGATGGGGCTACACGAGCCAGGACAGCTGCCCTCCCAGGTGGGCTCTCGGCTCGGGTCCGTGGCTTTTTCCAGGGACGCAATCAGCAAAGCCTGCTGCCCGTTTGACTCTTCCAGAGAGGCACAGTGGGGGGCTGTCTGAGCAGGATCAGGTCCCCCAGGATGGGGCGAGTACGATGGGGCTGTGGGTGGGGGCTAGCAGCAGTCAGGGGGGCTGCAGCAAGAGTCTGATCCTGCCCTTGTCCCCTGCCCCACTGTATCCGCCCTCCCCGTGGAGGCTCCCAACCCTGTTTACCTGCTCTGGGGATGTCCCTAGTAGACGCAGGCTTACAAGCAGGCGAGCACAGAGGGGGAAAAGCCCTGTGGATGCCCCGCGGGCCCCCCCCGAGCCCTGGCCCAGCCAGAGAGGCTGTGTTACGTGGGGGTCCGGGTGAAGCAGGAAGGGTTTCCCCGGGGGGGGGACTGAGGCACAGCACGGGGAAAGCGGCCCAGCAGGACAAGGGAAGCCCTGAGTTTCCCCACCCGCCCCTCTAGCCCAAAACTCACCCAGTGGTTTTAGAAGGGGGAGGGAAAAGAAAAAAAAACCCGCAGCATCCGGAGACACCTCCCACCGTCCTGCGTGGAGCAGGAGAGCGGATCTGGCGATGAGCGCTGGTGGGGCAGGGGGTGCTGCTGTGCCGGGTGCCCCCTGCTCCTCGCCACCACGAGCCGGGGGTCTCGGCCCCACCACTGCCGCTCGCTGCCCTTCTCCCTGGCCGCATTCCTGGGCCGCGGCGGTGGAAAGTGGCCAAAGGGTCCCTCCCCGGCAGCTCCCGCTCATTGGCGGAAGGGGCAGCCGAGGCCTCTGCGGGGGCTCAAAAGGAGCTTTGTGCCGGACACGCTGCCTGCCCTGCCACGGCCTCGCTGCCTACTTGGGCTGAAATACCCCTGGATGCAAGACCCCTCACCATGCATGGGGGGGTTTGCTGGAGGGACATCTGTGCCTCCGTCAGTGGCGGGACTCTTGGAAAGTGGCTGCGGGCATCAGACTTTAAATACCGCTGAGCTTTTCAGCTGGGGGAGCCGGGGCAGGCGATGGAGCCGGGTGCAAGGTCCATGCAGGGACCCCACAGCAAACACCCACCCAGTTACACTGTGGAGTCCTGCAAGTGCTGCGGATGAGATGTGAGAGATGGTGAGAGGTGGACAATGCAAAAACAAGTTTGGGAAAACATCCCCAACTGACCTGATGGGTCCCGCTGGCACACGGAGGGCTGGAGGTGGCTCCGGCTCAGTCCATGGGATTAAATGCCCGCAGAGGCACCCACGCTGTGCTTGGATGCAGCCACTGTTCAGGAGGTGGAGGGTTGAGCTGTCAGTGGGATCGACGCTTTCAAAGTCCCCATCTCTGGGGCTTTATTTATCCCTGGAGGGCTCATGTTCCTGGCACAGCCGTGGGCACCGGGCACAGCGCAGGGAGCCGCAGCGCCCCAGGACAAGCAGCCCAAATCCACCACGCTCAGTAGGAAGAGCTGCAGGCGCGGGGCCGATCTGCATGCAGGGCTCTGGTGCACCGGCAGCCCTGGCCAAGGGGAAGCTGCGTTTCTCCGGCCGGCGTTGCCAGGAGGCCGGTGGGAGGGTTTGGGGTCCCATTGCCTGCCTGCAAAGGGACCTGCTCTATCTATCCAGGGATGCAGGCCCTGGTGCTGAAAAGCCCCTCCAAAATAACCTGCATGACGCAGAGCAAACCCTGGGTGGGGGGACCTATTGGGGGCAGGGAAACCCCATCTGTGGGCAGGGAGAAGTGGGAAGGGGAGGCACAGTGAGGGAGAGGAACGGCTTGTGAGCGGGAGGCTCCTGCGGCTTTCTGAGGACTTGGTACCCCAATGAGCAGGACCAGGAGTCTCAGCTCTTGATCAGGCTTTGTCCTGCTTCAATTTTCCAGGAGCAAACCCCTCAGTTCATCTCCAGCGCGAGGGCTGTGGGCCAGACCCACCCCAATGGGGCCCCCCTTGCAGCAACACGCTGCCTACACCAACCATAAATGGAGGCACAGAGTTTCTTAACGGGGCAGGGAGCAGCCCCCAAGGCTACTAACACTGGGCAGCGTCTTGGCACAGCCCTCTCGAGCTGCAAGAGGCATTTCCAGCCCCTTTGAGGGGACAGAGCTGGCAGTGACAGGTCCCCTTCGTGCCACCGCAGGCAGCAGCGTTGGGATGCAGGGCACATCTTGCCCCGCGGGAAGAAGTCGCCCACGGCTTATTCTCCCACTAGGGACCGAAAGCCAGATTTGCCTTTTCACAACTTCCCTCTCCGACCTTCCCACTGCTGGCAGCCTCCAAAGAACTGGAGAGGGAGAGTAAATTATATTGGTGCCTGCCTTGATGCTTTCCACTAGCAGAGCAAATGAAGGAGCTTTGGTGTGAATAAATACAGGGAATGGAAGACTTTAAAATAACAGCGGTTATTTTTGCTAATGTTGCTGGGGTTGGGGATGCTCCTGTGGGCAGCAACGCGCAGAGTCCTGGCAAGAGGACGAACTCCCCCTGAACCACAAAGGCAGGCAGCAAAGGGGAAAGGAACAAAGAAATACTATTCTTTGTTATAGGGATAAGGAAGGGACCCACCTACATTTCATCCCATCAAATCAAAAGCAAACCATGGTTATGCCTTCCGTCACCCGAGTCAAACAACATTCAAAGGGGTTGGGAATGGCAAAGCTATTTCTTGTGACAAGCAGAAAGTTTTGGTCAGCAAAGTGCACGTTTGAGGGTGGATTCATGTATCAAAAATGTACCCGTCTCTGGGGCCGCGTAGGAGGAACATGGGCTAGGAATCACCACAAAACAAGAGCTACAAACATCTTGTGTTTTATTAAGCTAGTCAATGTGTTCAGATCACAGTCAGACGCATGCCGTGAGAGCCCCCGAGCTCCTCCTCGTCCCAGCTGGGGTCCGACAGCCGTCCCATCGGTCCCCCAGCGAGAGCTATCTAAGCACAAATCCACAGGCTGGGCTTTTTTTTTTTTTTTTTGTGCTACAAAAGGAGGATTGAGGGAGAGATGATTGTCTCTCGCCTCAAACCAAGCAACAGTCCTCTCCCTGACAGCAGACAGAGGCAGGACCAGAGACACAGGGATCCTCTGCCAACCCTCCTGCCTTTCTCCATTCTCACAGCCACCCCCTTTTCTGCCCCAGCCAGACTGGCTAGCTCTGCTAGACATTGAGAAGGGGGGAAAAAAAAAAATCCAAGATGCAAGTGAAAATCTAAGGCATTGCAGGTGGCATCAAGCCGAGCAAGGATGGAAGCAGAAGGAAGAGTCGCTTGGCACAGCCCATGAAACCAAGCCCAAGTCCAACAAGCACCCAAGTGACTGTGTCCACCCACCACGGCATGGGGACAGCCCCTGTGCTGCTCCACAGGCAACCCAGCGAGCCTCAGCCACCAGAAACCCGCGCTCTCCCAGCACAAGGTCACCCCAGAAACTGCCGAGAGCTCAACATGGTGGTAATGAAAAGAAAATCAAACCCAAGAAACACACAAAAACACATTAAAACCAATGCTTTCAGCCCACAAGATTGTTTTTCTTTTTGCTCTCCTTCCCAGCACAGCGGGCATTACAGGACTAGCTTGGAGCCGGTCTTAGCAAGCTTTGAGTTGGTACAGAAATAGCACCATATGGATTAGCAGTGGACCAGAGCTGGCTTTCACACGGCTCAGCCATTGCACGACGCCAGCTTGGCGAGTCGGTTTGCGGCTCTCTCAAGCTGGCATCAATACACTGTGGTGAGCTCTCGGGAAACCCCAGCCACAGCGCACAGGAGCCAGGGGCAGAGCAGCAAGCCAGGACACATGGAGCCTCCCCACTGACCTTCAAGTTTTCTTTAGCCCTGGAGAGGTGCTTAGCATCAGCAACCAACACAACAGGCCAGGGAAACTGGCCTCTTGCTTTTGGCTTCGCCGTTGGGATTTGGAAGCGATGCACTAAATCCCGCGTGGGGTAAACTGGCACAGGCCCTTGGACGTAGCAGATCTGTGTCAATTTGTACCCAGGGAGGAGACTCCAACTCATCGTGAGTGCTGGGATTGGGGCTAAGGAGTGTCTTCCTTGACCCTAATCTTAAAGACGTCAAGTTGAGCCTCCATTAGAAGGCAACGCTTGCCAGAGGACACAGCTTGCCACCTTCCCTGAGGCCACTTTGCAGCTACGCTGTTCCGCAGCTTTGAAGTCTCCCACTTTTTCAGCTTCGTCTATCTCTGACTGGGGACATACATCCAAAAAAAAAAAAAAAATTCATCAGGTCCTCAATCACAGTTGCATGTTCTGGAGAGGGAGCAGGGTGGCACAGGGATCTCTCAGGTGCCTTTTTTAAAAGGTTACTATCCCTCCCCACTCAGCCCAGAAGTACCATGTACTGAAAGATGCCACTGGGCAGTTATTAAGATTCCCCATTGAAGGACTAAGGCCTTTTCCTCCTCTCCAGGTGTGCAAAATTTCAGGGTAGTATTAAAACAACCCCTCAGGAGACCAGGGCAGTTACTGAGGGATGGTTATGAGGAAGGTAAGGCAACAGCCCTGCTGCCTTTTGGGAAGCAGCCCTCTGATTTTGCCGTGTGGCCCCTAAAAGGGCTCACTGCAGCTCAGCAACGCCTTGTTACAGAAATGTCGTTTATTTACTTCTGTTCTTAAACTGCCTTCCGTGTCCGTGTTCTGATTCGGGACACGGGTGGACCGTGTTAGCCCTTCTTCTGCACTGGACTGTGACCCCTTGCTCCCACCCCATTCTGTGACAGCACCAACCTCATCGGCTGCCCTGACCCCGCAGCACTTGGCTCCCAGCTCTCGTCCTGCACCGCTGGCAGCGTGGGGAGCTCTATGAACCAAGACACTTGTGATCAGCACGACAGGCATTCCCTTGCAGTCACTGCTTTATTTGCATTGGTCTTTTCTCCCCTCAAGATCCAGCTGTGGCCAAGGGAACACCTGGCCCAGAGCAAAGCTGAGGAATGCCTCCAGCTCCTCACTATTTTGATTTCAGCAGAGCAATGCTCTTTTCTTTACCAACCCCAAGTGCGCGCTCTGCGCTACGTAGCCAGAAGGGAATGACAATTAGGCCTCTCAGGACTACAAACACGGCCAGGCTTCAGCTCGAGCAGACCTCCAGAAGGAAGTTGCAGACTGCAGACCCTTCTGATGTGCTCTGCAGCAAGGAGGTGGATGGTTTTCTTAAGTAGCAGGAAAAAAAAGCACAGTCCACCAGCTACCCATCCCACTGAGCCAGGCTTCCACTGAACAAAGAGTGTACTTCAGCATAACTAAGCAGCATTTTCCAAGGCAACCGAGGGGCAGAAAGGAAGGTGACTGCTCTCCACCACGTTGCTCTGGCTCATACACTGAAGGACAAGTCCCACAAGGTGATTCTCTTTTCCTACCCCATCAAACAAAAATAATGAGCTAGACAAACAAACGGCTTCAAATAAAAACACTGGTAGCACTGGAAGAAAGAGTGACTGACAAGCTTCACAGCCCATCTTAGATCTCTAAGAACACCCAAGATGAGCCAGAGTCTTTGACCTGCTGTTCTGCTTATGCTGTTTCCTTGGCTTAGGCTAGAAAAGCACCGCGAGTTTCAGGAGAAGCTGCAAAAGGAAAAACCTGTAGGGAAACCCTGCCACTCTACCCTCTCCACCTGCCTTTCAGACCACAAGGTGTGGACCTTGTAGGGCCAGCTCCAGCTGTAACTTAAAGCTCGGCATTTCTCTCTTCTGTGCTACAAGGCTGCATGCTGCAAAGGAACTGAAACTGGAATAGAAATGAATCCTCTGGGACTTGTGCTGGTTTTTTTAGTTTTTACCTGAAAACAAGGAACAT
Source organism: Phoenicopterus ruber ruber (assembly GCA_009819775.1). Lineage (NCBI taxonomy): Eukaryota > Metazoa > Chordata > Aves > Phoenicopteriformes > Phoenicopteridae > Phoenicopterus > Phoenicopterus ruber. Next base: position 2,164,638 of record CM020242.1, read on the forward strand.
CCTGCCACTCCAGTACAACGCATCATGCTAGGAAGTCTGCACAGATTGGAATATGTCACTTGTCTTTCCATATTATGCCCCTTTTGTAGCAGCTTCTGGCTGGCCCACGTGAAAAACACGCAAATGCAGAAGACTAGTGGTTTTTACTTGCATAGCTGCTGTTAGTTCATGTGGATGGAGACACCTGTTTCTTGAGTACATTGACGCAGATGAACTACAAAGAGGCCGTTCAGCCTATCTCCCGCTGCTCAGCTGTCCTGGGGGCAACCCGTTTCTTCATTTCCAAGCATCGGTATGTGACAGGATGTCAGACACAGGTTGCTTGAGATGCTGTCAGGATGGAGGTCTGAAAGGTCCCTCGCAGGTCACATGGGGAATCAGCTCTTCCAGCATCCATCCAGGTAGCATCGTCCCTTCTTTTTGGGATGCTGAAAACACTGAATGGTTTTTGTGAGCTCAGTCCTGGGCAGTGGCGGTCACTGCGCTGCCTTTGCCTGCCCTGGAGGGATGTGAGGGATACAAACAGTCGAGTTCTGCCACCCTCTCTAGCATGGCACAGCAGCAGTGGCGTGTTGGAACAACCAGCAGAAGAGATAATGGCTTTGAGATCCTCCTTCCTCCTCCACACCTCATTGCAAGGCTTAGGGCCGGGGGGGGGGGGGGGGAGAAGAAAAGGAAAAAGAAAAGAAAAGAAAAGAAAAAAAAGAGGCATTGGGTCCTTCGGAGATGTCTGCTCCATCCCAGGGTCACAGCACTCAAGCCAAGCAGTTGAGCCTTATCGGTGTTTAAATCCCACACGGCTCTTCTCTCTCCTCCAGCAACTCTGCTGGATTCCACTCCTTTTCTCCAAGGTCTAATGCTGGAAGCAAAGAAGCGGGAGGGACTGGGGAAGGAGGAACAGAGTCCTTTTCACCTCTCTCAAGCAGCCCGGCCAGTCTCTTGTTGCTCATGAAGCATGCAGCTTGTAAGGAGAGCAAGGATGTGCATCAAGCCCATCGGGGCACTTCAGACTGCTCTCTCCTTGCAGGCCAACATCCCTTTGCACTGAGCCCGCTCCATGGGGGACAGGGAAAGGAAATAAATATGCTTGTTCAAAGAAAAAAAAAAATTATATTAAGAGCTTTCCCCCCCTTTTAAATAGCATAATTGATTTCCTTTTCTCTCTGACATTGGAAGAGTATCCAGAACCCCAAAGGAACTCCACTTTTTCTTTTTTTAATATTATTTATATATATAAAAACTAAGAATTAAAAGGGAAAAAAAGCCTTGAAAAATAATTAATTCAAAAGAGGGGGGGAAGGAAAAAAAAAAAAAAAAAAAAGAATAGCTGCTTTCCTGTCACCAGATTGCCAAGAGCTAAACACTCTTTGGATCTTCTTTTCCAAGCTAGGAGGGCTCCATTTCTGCCACGCTGGTTTGGTTTCATTTAAGTCAAGTCCACGCTTTAGAAGCTGCCTGCCCATTTCAGATGACCAAGCAAGCTTTGGGGAGGAATGAGGGGGGAATGAATGACTGCCCGTCTCTCGCCCATCTCTGCCGACTGGGAGAAGGGCAGAGCTCTGCCTCGGCCGTGCCGAGGTGCCTCTCTCTTCTCAGAGCAGTTGGCGCCGTCGGAGATGTACAGCCGTCTGGTTGGGATACAGGTGGAGGGTGTCTGTGTGCGTGTCTGAATTGGATTTTTTTTTTTTTTTTTTGGTAGATATTTTGTTATTGTTGCTGCTGCTGCTTCTTCGTGTCTAAGTGTCGCCCGGATTTTTGTTTCCTTCGTTCAGACGCTGCACGTTCCGAGAGGGGGAGAGAAAGGTACACCAACCTGATGCCTTTCTGAACATCAGCCCATCTCTTTCCACTGCTTGTAGAACTCCAGCACATTTTTTATTTCTACGCTGGCATTGGCGGCTGCCTGGATGGCAGACTACAAGCAAACAGAGACAAAACAGGTTATTTTTTTCTTGCCCTGTCAAGAGGGCTGCCCTTCACAACTTGGAGATTCTCAGGCAGAGTTTGTCACTGCTAAAAGGCCCAATTCTCCTTCATGTTGAAGTTGCTCTGGCATGAGAGGCCTGCACAGACATGCAAATCACTTCTCCCACCTCCCCCTGGATACTTTGCAGCACAAAAGCAGGACAAATCAAGGGGCCTTCAAGGAAATAAGAACCAAGACTTGGTTCCCACATTTGGGAAATCCAGGACAGTTATTACCCAAGGCAGAAAACATTAAAAAAAAACCCCCACCCTCTTGCCAGTCAATCAGATTTTAATCTTGCTGGAAAGCAGAAAGGCTCAGCTCAGCCAGCCAAAGAGCTACTGACCTGCATGGGTGCTGAGAACGTGCTTGGGTCCTCCAGCTGAAAGCCCGTGATGATGGTGACCATTCCTGTGGTGTCGTCCTCTCCGCTTCCTTGGGACACTGTCAGTTGTTTGCAACTGTCCAGTATTTTATAGAGATTCCTGCCACACAGATGCAAGAAAAGAGAAACGGAGGGGAAAGTCAGAGGGAAGATTACTTGTTTGTGCAAACAGTTTCATATATGCTCAGGAGGACATGTGGAAAGCAGGACTGTTTTTCCGTTGCCTGTTGAGGGCTTTTCTGAGACCCTTCTTAGCACCAAGTGTCTGGTGCTATGTGAGATGTGCAGATGCATGCCCTAACACTCTCTCTAGGGCATTTTATAATTACTCACATAGGGCACCAAATCAAGCAAGCTGCATGATGGGTCCCAGGGCTAACACCTCTCCCCAAAGCCACATGCCTGCTGGGAATCAGGCTCAGACATCTCCAGATGCTGTAATCTTACCAGGCATCTAAATCTTGTCTCTTCAATTTATGCCTCTCAAAGCTCTTCCCCACATCTTTCTGGCAACGAATGTACCTAAGGAAAGATCAGAGTTACTGAGCTCACACGGAGACCGTCACACATGAAGTCAATGCTCTACAGCAGGTCCCCCAGGTGCTGCAGGACCCTTTCGCAATGCTGGCTTTTATCAACCAAAATAACACCTAAAGGCTTGCCCAAGGAATCCCCTGTGAGATTCCTTAGATCACCTCCCCCGTCTTATCATCATCGCTATGTGGAGTTCACAATACCGGAAGCGTTTCAAAGGCCACCCGCCCTGACACAGGCCTTGAAGATGCAGTTTGTCTTCACAGAAGCACAGCTGTTTGTCCTTCCACAGCTAACCTAGGCAATAATGCAGTACAGCTCTTCCAGCACTCCCAGTGCATCAGTAAAAGGTACTGCTCAGTTTTATACACTGCTAAAGAGATGCAACTCCCTCCATTCCTCAGAAGCAGCTACATTTCATGGCCAAGCAGCAACTACAAGCGCATCTGGAGAATCAGCTGCCAAATCTGTTACTTCACCACCTTCCCTCTTGCCAAGTGCGTTCCTGAGGCCTGGCTTTCCCTTGGCCCACTCTTCTCTCTGCTCACAGCCTGCTCCCACCATTGACATCTTCCTCCACCCCAAAATACACCCATTCCAAAACCAAGGACAAATCGTATCACTCTCCCACTCTCACCTGTTTCCCTTTTTAAATTCTGCCTCCAGATACCGGATGCTGTCCCGAGCACCTGCGTTCTCCTTTTTCAGGAAGTCTAAGCCATCAATCACTAACAGGAAAAAAAAAAAAAAAAGAAGCAAAAACATCTGGCTTACAGCTATACTTCTGCAAACTAATCCAGATGTGTCAAGAATTCCTCATTCCACTGAACTGTCTCTGATGCACGGCAGCAGCGGCTGTCACAGGAGGCAGATGAAGTAGAGGGTGAAGAGGGCCTCTCTCTTTCCAGCTGTTCTTCGATATACTATGTTAGATTCCAAGCATGGGCCACACATAAAACAGGCCCCAAAAATGACATGTGGAAACAGTGTTTCAGCTGCTGCAGCCGAAGTAAAGGACAACAGCAGCAGGAGAGAAAACCACCTTGGCCCACAGGGCTTGCTTCCTAGCAAGGAGGGAACGAGGGGCAGGCAGGCTCGGTTATCTGACATGAAGAGGAGTCCCCATACCTGTTCGAGGGATGATGATTATGAACCTCCCACTGGTGGCCAGCTGCTTGACAACAGCCAGGTGCTGGCAGAGGGCCTGGGTGTCCGGGACAAGATAAGGAGACATGGCTGACTGCGCTTTGGGCTGCTGGAGACTTCCCTCCAGCTGAGAAACCTCCAGCTGAAAGAAAACACACACGTGCAGAGACACTTGTCTCACATTTATGCTGAAACAAACGATCAAACAGGGCAAGACTCGCCCTGCAAAGCTCCATCAGGCCCTTCCACAAGAACACAAGTCCTATGAGGAGCGGCTGAGGGAACTGGGGTTGTTTAGCCTGGAGAAAAGGAGGCTGAGGGGAGACCTTATTGCTCTCTACAACTCCTTGAAAGGAGGTTGGAGCCAGGTGGGGGTCGGTCTCTTCTCCCTAGTAACAGGCGACAGTAGAAGAGGAAACGGCCTCAAGTTGTGCCAGGGGAGGTTTAGATTGGATATTCGTAAAACTTTCTTCAACGAAAGGGTTGTCGGGCATTGGAACAGGCTGCCCAGGGAAGTGGTGGAGTCACCATCCCTGGAGGGATTCAAAAGATGTTTAGATGTGGCGCTAAGGGATATGATTTAGTGGTGGACTTGGTAGTGATAGGTTAACGGTTGGACTCAATGATCTTGGAGGTCTCTTCCAACCAGAACGATTCTATGATTCTATGATTCCAACCTCCCAGCACACGGAGCAGAGGGCTGGGAGCAGTCAGTGTGTCAGAGGGAGGTGATGGTGCCACTCTGCACTGCACTGGTACAGCCCCACCTCGAGTACTGTGTGCAGTTTTGGGCACCTCAGTATAAGAAGGACATCAAACTATTAGAGTGTGTCCAGAGGAGCGTGACCAAGATGGTGAAGGGTCCCAAGGGCAAGACTTATGAGGAGTGGCTGAGGTCCCTGGGTTTGTTCAGCTTGGAGAAGAGAAGGCCGAGGGGGGACCTCATCGCAGTCTACACTTTCCTAAAGGGGGGCGGCGAAGGGGGGGTGCTGATCTCCTCTCTCTGGTGACCAGTGATAGGACATGAGGAAATGGAATGAGGCTGCGTCAGGGGAAGTTCAGAGTGGACATTAGGAAAAGGTTCTTCACTGGGAGGGTGGTGAGTCCCTGGAACAGGCTCCCCAGGGAAGTGGTCACAGCATCAAGCCTGTCAGAGTTCAAGGAGCGTCTGGACGACACTCTTAGGCATACAGTTTAGTTTTAAGTAGCCCTGCAAGGAGCAGGGAGTTGGACTCGATGATCCTTATGGGTCCCTTCCAACTCCAGATATTCCATGATTCTGTCTTTGCAGAGCAGACTTACTGCCTTTGTGTGGGATGGGAGCAGAGAGCTCCCCCTTCCCTTCCTAGTTTCAGACACTTCAGCCACTACCCTGCCAGTTTTCAGGCTGGAAACAACATCTCCTACCTGCAGTCGAAGCTGAGCCATATCTCTCATTAGCCTGTTCCGACGAGCTTCTTCTGCAGCCTAGTTACAAAAACAAACTTCCATATCAATTAGCAGGAAATGCACAAGCCGACACTAGCACATGCTTCCAGAAACAGGGTGAAAAGAAAAGGGGACACCTGAGTAGCTTTAGGGATGGTAACAGGAGCAAAACTTTCATCTCCCACCAAAGATCTGTGATTATAGTTACAATCTAATAGTAATCTACAGGAAATTGTGCCAAGTACAGAGAATTAGCCCACCTCTGCCAACTCACCATGTGAAACTGGGCTTGGGCCTGGTGTAGCAAGTTGTCTTGCTCTGACTGTGCTATGCTGATGAAGATCCCAAGCTCTGAGTTGAACTGCAGGATGCTGCCTTGCAAGTGGGTAATGAAGTGGCCAAAGCTCCGAATGCAGCAAATCCGAACAACAGACTGCAAAGAAGCAGACAGGCAATCACCAGCCATGTCTCCCCATGGGGGTTGTAGCCTGAGCCAGCTCCCACCCTGCAGCTCACGCTTTTGGAAAAGGCAGAAACTGTTATTAAAAAAAATCCAAAGGAAACATCTCTGATAGAAATGTGCTTAAGAAGACACAGACACATGGAGAGGGCTGCAAGAAAGCCCACAGTAGGCCACAAAGCTTAGAAGTGCTTGCAGTCTGGGCCTCCCCAACTCAAGAAAAACCTCAGAAAACATCAACTGGCTCTCCTCCGTAAATCTCTGCTCAAGCCCTCAGTGCTGGGAAAAGGAATCAAATAAAACAACAATCTCTGTCTGATTTTGGGGCAGGCACTACTCTTGGCTGGGCAGCAAAAGGCGAGATTGCTGTACTTTACTCCAGCTGTCCCGGCAGCTAGAGATGACATTCAAGACCTCAGGTGGCAGGACTGTGATTTAACAAATATGGGTCCCACGTCACAGGTCGGAGCAGTGCCCTCAAATCGAGGCAGAAGATGTTAATGTATTCCCCATCCCAAAGGAAGCAGACTGGTCTAGCAAGGCGAGACAGGAGAATACCAGTTGCCTTTTTCTGCTCACCTCCACTACCCAGAAAGGATCACCTTGGCCCTTTGTGCTTGGGAAAACAGACAGAAGTGCTCTACGAGGGCACAGAGTGCCACACAAAGTGAGATTTCACCAACTTTTGCATTTACTAGAGAAGGATCACAGGAAGTATCCTGCAGCTCCAACCATTCTATGATTCTATAACAACTCTTCGGCCCAGACAGGGAGGTCAGGAGACTTCATGCAGCAAAACTGTCAACATGTGACCGTGCTTCCTTTCACGATTCTGACAGGGAAGGGAAGGCAAGGCAAGGCAAGGCAAGGCAAGGCAAGGCAATTTTTTTAATGCTGATTTTTGGATAGACAGATGACCGCAGCAACCACCAACATGAACGCATCTCAGACTCAAAAGTTTGAATCAGTTTGGGGTCTTTTCTGGCAAGAAAGAACTAGATCTTCATCTGCACAGCTAAAACAGGCTGCACCTCCAGAAAGGGAAATGCAGCTCGTGCCAAGATTCAGGATTTACCCTGACTCACCTCCTCAAGTGCTGAGAAAATGGGCCGGTCCTGCTCAAAGTTAAACCTCTTGTGTGCATTTTTCAGAGGGGGAAGATTTCGCAGGGCCACATCTTCTGGGAGCAGCAAGTTGGCTTTCAGGTCTGGGAGCTCAGCGCCACTCAGAATGTCCTTGACTTCATTACACAGGGCCAGCCCTGGAGAGGATGGAGGGGAAGCACAGCAATATATGGTGACTGAAACAATTGATGTGGGGACAAAGAGGAAAACTGCTTTAAGGCACACAATCTGTAATGATCAAGGGCAGAGGTTTTAAATTACATGTGTACTGTGAGTGTGTGTTGGAGGAGGAACAAAAAGGCCACCCACAATATAGAGTAACTGTCCCAAACAACCTGCTGAGGTGCACCACTTCAGAAAAACTGTAGTTTGGAGGGTTAGCTTTCCCATTTGTTCCAAGAGACAAGCATCCCTGTTTAAACTATGCTTCTCATGACCCATGGCGATCTTTAGGTTGAGGTACAGGGCACATCACGAGCATTTGGAGCTTCAAAACTAGCTTCCACAATTGCCATGACAAAATCGTACCCTTACTTATGGTCTTGACAGTTAATTCCAATCACGCTGGCCACACAAGGACTTCACGCACACAAGCGCGCGTGTTTCATCATATTATCGGCCATATATAATGCATTAATAGAGCTAAACTCTACGGGACAGAATTTAACTGGAATAGTGTTTAAACACAAACCCAACGTGTGTGATGTCGCTTCCCATTGTGCTTATAAGCAAACTGCTACTGGCAAATCTTTCACCCTGGGATCTATCACACACCATGGAAATCACTGATGACTAGGCTTGCCAAAACATTACATTGCCACTTCCTTCTCCAGTACCTGATTCCTGCAGGTCCGCAGCAGAAGGCAGAAGGTTCAGGAGCACAGACAGCCTGTTCCACAGGCTCTGAGAGCTCTGCAGGAACAAAACCACAAAAGGCCATAGAAAATGTCAAGACAGATGTATGTAATAACCATGCTGCTTGGGCTTTCCAGCATCTTTCACAGGCCTCAGAATGCTTTACAAAGAGTAAACTTCACTAGACTTCTTAGGTCAAGATTATCTGAATTCAGCTGGTAGGGTATTTGACATCACCAGGACTAGGATGGCAGTTTCAATACGCCTTTAGCATCCCAGCCCAGGGCGACTGAACAGACCCAGCCTTGGACTGAACACCGAGCACAGTTCCCACCTGAGCACACATGATGATGAGGTCTGTGTTTGTCCTCAGCCAGTCCAGGAACACCTTGACAGTGAGAAGCAGCCCTTCGTTGGTCACAATCTCTAGCTTCTCCTGAAGGGATCGCTCATTCCTGCAGGATTTGTTACTTGAAATGCTCTCCTCAGAGTCGGACACATCATCTGGAAAATGAAGGGAAGAGCAGGATAGCAGGCATTAAACTCCCGGAGAAGCCAAGCCCTACGGGTATGAGAAAGCGCTGGGTTGGAAAGAATTGAGTTGAACTTCCTAGTGCCTCCACACATCCTCACAAAACCAGTTCCCCATCCCCTGTGCTGTTGGTAGGAGTGTATCACTGTTGCATTTTAGTCTTTGTTGGGATAAGATTGTCAGACTTACGCAGGGAGATTTTAGCAAATGCCTTAACCCCTGCAACAGCCTCTGAGACACTTGCTAACAGAGCAAGGGGAAGCAGCATGTGCCAGCACAAGGACCATATCATTTACTGCAGAGAACAGAGCCAGAAATCACTGGTTTGGGTCAACGTGCACCAATCTTTGGGCTACGCAAGAGAAGAAAATGGGAGGGCTAGCCGGGGCCCGGGAGAATTTAAATATTGAATATGCTTTGCAATCTTGTAATACTACAGACTTGAGAATCTCAAAGCCACTTCCAAAGAAGTTGCATGCTAGCTACATGAGTGACCTGAGATCAAGGTAGCAGCAAGCTGGGAATCAATAACGCATTTTGCTACAGTTTCTTATTTTAATTGCATGGTCATTTCTGCCATTCATTATCATTCAATAAACCCTCAGAATCAAAACGGAGGAAATAATTTATTCAGAAACCATCCCTGATAAGAGTGTTAAGGCCATTAAATAGCTCAACTTTTGAAACAGCACAGCTGAGGCAAGGAGAGCTCAAAGCTGAAGAGCACATGGGTTAATTCAACCTTTCATTTTCTACATCTATAAAGGTATCATGGCCACACTATTCAAACACATTCCTGAAGCTGCAACATCTTTGTAACCCATTGAAGGAAAATGTTAAACAGACCAAAAATAATTTGTTTCTTCCTTTACCCCCATCTCTTTCAAGTGGCTATGAAGCAATGCCGGGAGCCAGCAAACATTAACATGATCTAATACTCCCCCTTCAAATCCTGGCCCAGGCAAAGCCGTGCCAGTGCTGCAGGCCCACTGAATTTGGCAGCACAATGCAAAAATGTTTCCTTGCTCCAGGGAAGCTGGGAGGAATGACAAACAAGACCGAACAGGCCCATGTGGTTTTATCTGAAATACAAACAACTCCCTGTAGTGCATCAGATCTCCCTTTCAAGCTGTTTTTTCCCAGAATGTTACTCAGTTGCATAAGGTGGATGGTAAGAGAGACGCTGCAGCTCCACCTGCCGTGCATCTGCAGTTTGGTTCAGCCCTGAGCACTCAGCAAGGCAGCATTCAGAGGGTCACAGAAAGAGGCCCTCAACTCCTCTCGCATGCACCTAGGTCACATCTTACAGACAAGCTCTTGCGAGAGCTTTGCAGAGTCGATAATCTGACATCTCATGGAGAACTTCCTGGACTGAATCTGCACTGGCCATCACCAGGAGCACTAGTAAGTGTCTGATTACAGAGATTTCACATGGGAAAAAGGAATATAATCCCAATTTTTAATACCTGCTGGAATTGTCCCCTGTATTATCAGAGCTGCTCAACATTTAGCCTGTTGAGCAGAACAACAGATAACATTGTCTGGCTGCAGGTGTTACCTTTGCTCAATGCACATATTCCTGGATGTCAGGCAATAAGAGTAAAGCTCCTCCTTCAGGAAACACCCAACCCAAGACCTGCCCAGTACTTGGGCAACCTGCTCCTCCAAACCTGGCCAAAGGAGAACTTGCACCATGAGAAGGGGTGGATTTTAGCAAACAGACTGCTACAGCTTGCCATTTTCTACACAGAACTGCAACAACAAATATTTTGAACGAGGTCGCTGATCCTTACCTTGCTCTGCCAAGCTGGGCTTCTCCAGATCTCCATTGACACACGGCTTGCTTTCTATTCCATCCTTCAAGATGGGTGGTTCACTGTTCGGTTTCAGAAGGATGTTGCTGAAAGTGGGAGCCAAGCGAAAGCAGCGTTTGGTCTGAAACAGCTGAGTGGACATGGCCTGGAGATTACTGGCTATGCTTGCGTCATTAGTGCTCAGGGAAGCTGGCCCATTGACTGCTTGATCCAGAGCCTCAATTTTAGAGATGCTTGGGTTCTTGGAGTCCCCCAGCCCACTGCCATCCACACAGTTTTTTAAGGCCTCTTTGGGCCCGCTTTTGCCTCGGACGCTTCCCTCCTCACCCGGCTCATCCTCCATGTCCTCCAAGTCGGACCGAGATTCTTGGCTGTTCATGTCAGAGTCCATTTCCACATCAAAAGCAGCTTCTGCTTCCACGTCACTCTTCTCTGAGCCACTTTCTGAGCCATCACTACCCTTTGTGGAGCCCTGGCTGGAGTCCGAGTCAAAGCCCTCGCTCAGGTCACTCTCATCCACCTTCTGAGGGTGGCGGCGGCGACGCAAACAGGAGAGGCGGGAGTATTTCTTGCTTTTCTTGCAGTCATTCTTCCGTTGTTCCTCACTGGGCTGATGATTGGCCACGTCAGTTTCAGCTTCCTTGTCAATCGAGTTCAATGGCTCCCGTGGCTCCTGGTCATCTGCAGGCATTTAAAATGAGACCACAAGTTAAGAAAGTCCTGATGCGTCACACAAGCTGCTTGCCAGCCCTGAGCCCGGGGAACCAGTAGTGCAAATTTCAGGCATCACTTCTATTAGTGTCTTTAACCAGAGAACAAGTAATAGCAACCCTAGAAGAATGACTCACTTTCTAAAAGGCGTCCAGAAACACTTGGGAAGCCTGGATTCCTACTGCCCAAGCTGTGCTGCTCCGTTATCAGGCAGCCTCAGTGCTGAATACTGCCAGATCAGTATAAAATACACAGTTGAATCTTAAATCTTTTCCCCAGCTTTGTACAGTCTGAGAGCCAAGTGACCCACCAAGCAGGGCAAGGGCATGTGCCAGTCAGCTTCACTAAACCAGCCACTCCACCCTGTAACTAGACTGAGTTGACCTAATCCCTTCCTTGACCAACATGCTCACAGCCTTTCCAGCAGCACTGACAGCTTCAAAACCCACACAGGGGAGGAGTCCTTCACTGTTGCTTTTGACCAGGAAAACTCTAGTCTTGTGTTCTGTGAAATATTACATACTGACTGTTGGCAGGGGAAAGATTCAGCGGTTTTATTCTCTGCTCAACAGGATCCCCCTGAAAACTAAACATCTGGTCTTGTCTGAACAGAAATGAGGCGTGCTGAGCAGGGCCTGCCTCCCTTAGACACTGCTCTGTCCAGGTGTTTCACCTGAGATCATCTCCTCAGTGGAGGAGAAAAGAGTCCAGTAAATAACAACAAATAGAGAGACAGAAAATAAGGAGCACAGATTGGGGTAAATAGATGATGAATGAACTGCCAAGAGATACAGAAAGATAACTCCTTACAACAGGGAAAGCAACATTTTCATCCTGTGATGATTCTGATACTCACAGAGAGCATCTAAGTGGAGACTGTCTCAGCAAATTACCCACCTTTGGGGATTTCAGCCCAGCAGTCAAAGATCAAGATGTTTCTCACACCCCTCAGGCACTACACTACAAAACCCATGCCCAGGAGATTTAGGAAAGAAAAGCAAAAGACAGCCCTATAGGCAGGCAACTGGGGAGACCCAGCTTATATTGTCTCTGTCCTCTTACCTGTGCCATCACTCTGAAAGGCTGGGACTGGATTTTCCCCTTCTTCTAGCTCTGCCTGCAGGCGAATATTGACGTGATTTATCAGATGAGAGAAGAGGGCCAGCGTGAAAGCGATGGCTGCACTGTACTGCTTTGAACCTGCAACAAGACAGCGTAATAAGGTGGAGGAGGGTGACCACTAGTCCAAAACACGAATGCCAGTTAAGACTCATCTTCAGCCTAACTGGACTGCTGAATGTTAATCACTAAATTTCTGAACGGCTGAATAAAGGACTAGTTACCTGCCCTCTTGAGGCTGTGAACACTCATGAGGCAGATGATCACCATCCGAAAGATCAGGAGATCAGGAAGGAAGGAGTAGCCACTCTCATACTCTTCTTCATCTTCACTACTTGAGCTCAGGTTAGGAGGAGAAGGCAGGTAGAACAAGCACAGGTTGAAATCTTCCAGCACAGACTGGCAGAGAGATGTCAGCTCAGAATCCAGAGAGCTTAACAAGAGGAAAAAATAAACAAGAATTATTATTCAAGATTCAAGCTCCTGGCAATGTCTGCATGGAAACTGAACCAAAACTGGCAGTTAGGCCATCCTTTAGCACTAGACAGGATGAAGCACCAGGGAATACACTGCAGGCAACAACAGCTCTGGAAAGCAAGTGAGATGAATCAGATTAGTTTAGCAGCTTTGGAGAGGAAAACATAAAGGCAAATGATAACTAGAGCACCTCCCTGCAAAGAGATGGGTCACCAAAAAAGATATGACGTTTTCCCTGGGAGCTCAGGCAGTACCATTCAGATACACAGGGCACCTCAATGCTACAGGTAGCAAAAGTTTTGGATCCACTGCTCAGTTAAAGGATTACATTGCAGCGCACAAACTGGGGACTCAACTTCTCCTCCTCTCATGGCTCTAACTTGCAGCTCCGTAAGAATATTCCAAAATCCTCTGTAGCTATTAGCTACTTCAAAGGAAGCACCCACGGTATTCAGTATAATGGGCTATGGGAGTCTCCTAGTTACAAAATAAACCCATTTGCAAAACATCTAGCAAATCCTTTTCAGGAGGCAACATGCTTGGGAAATTGAAGTAATTTCCAATTTTCTTAAGCACTAAATATGTGTTAAGCAGATGTTAAATGAGCCTTGAAGTTCCACTCGGGTATAAGTCAATATTTGAAAGCTAACCCCATACTGGGCTGCATTAGAATCATAGAATTGTTTAGGTTGGAAAAGACCTTTAAGATCATCAAGTCCAACCGTTAACCCAGCACTGCCAAGGCCACCACTAAACCATGTCCCTAAGCACCACATCTACACGTCTTTTCGATCCCTCCAGGGATGGTGACTCCACCACTGCCCTGGGCAGCCTGTTCCAGTGCTTGACAACCCTTTTGGTGAAGAAATGTTTCCTAATATCCAACCTAAACCTCCCCTGACGCAACTTGAGGCCGTTTCCTCTTGTCCTGTTGCCTGTCACTTGGGAGAACAGACCGACCTCCACCTGGCTCCAACCTCCTTTCAGGGAGTTGTAGAGAGCGTGAAGGTCTCCCCTCAGCCTCCTTTTCTCCAGGCTGAACAACCCCAGTTCCCGCAGCCACTCCTCATAAGACTTGTGCTTTAGACCCTTCACCAGCTTCACTGCCCTTCTTTGGACATGTGTTGCCCTTCTTCGGACAAGGGCACAGCCAGCAGGTTGAGGAAAATGATTATTCCTCTGTATTTGGCACTCACGAGATGACATCTGGAGTACTGCATCCAGTCTTGAGGTCCCCAGTACAAAGAAACCCAAACAAACAGAAAGACACTGACAAATTGGACTTAGTCCAGCAGAGGACTGTCAAGGGGAATAGAGAACATGATGTGTGAGAAGAGGCAAACAGAATCAAGTTTGTTCAGCTTGAAAAAGAGAAGGCTCAGGGAGTATAATCTTCTGTTTTCAGATGCCAAATAGGTGGTTATAGAGGACTGAGTAAGACTCTTCTCAATGGTGCACAGCAAAAGGAAGGGAAGTGATGTGCACAAGCTGCAGAAAAGAACAATGAGACTAAATGCACAGAAAAAAAAATTCCACAGTGAAGGTGGTCAAACACTGGCAGGGGGACCAGACTGGTGTGGAATCTCTGTCCTTAGATCCATTCAAAACCCAGCTGGATGAGGCTCTGAGCAACCTCATCCGACTTCACATTTGAATCTACCTTTACAGTGCATCCTACCTTTGGGGGAGGACTGGACCCCTAGAAGGTCCCTTCCAACCTAAACTATTCCATGATGAGTTTAACTGTAGCCTGTGTATAAGCCCTTTAAAACGCCTGCTCTATTCCAAGCAGTAAGAGGTTAATTTACAATCACCTGAAAACCTCCCAGCAGAGACAGTGAAAATCCAAGAAAAGAAAAAAAAAATCACAGCTGTACAAAGCTTTCCATTTATTTTAACATCAACAGGTTATGCTATTTGTTTCCTTGAACAAGGTTTTTGGTTACCGATTTCCAAATGCAATGAACAGCTCTGCACACATACAGGCGGCGACTGTTTGCCGTCCTATCAGCCTAAATCCAGTGCTTGCCAAGAAAAAGCATTTGATGACTGAACAAGGCAAGAAAACACCAAAGGCATACTACAGCACAGAGATGAGCTGCGAGGCTCAAGTTCAACATTCACTCAGCTACTGGCTTGATTTAGCCAGAGTCGCAAAGTATTTAAGCCTTTGGTATTTCAGCCTCCCTTGGAAGACAATCTTCACACTCCCTGCAAGGTTAGATGACTAAAGTCTTGGACCTTTTGGCAGAAAGCCTCAGCACAGGCACTGTTACCCTGCAGGGAACAGTCTCTTCCAATTCTGAATGCCTGCTACTGTGAGTTATCAACAGAAGATATAATCTGCCGTAACCTTACCTGCTCTTTGGCTGCAAAAGACTCTGCAGGTACATAAAGCTCACCAGCAACCTCTTAATGTCTTTGCCTCTAAAAAGATTGAGAAGAAAACACTGTAAAGCAGGTACCCCATCACAGAGATGGACTAGACTAACAGAGCTCTATAAATAGGTGAAACAGGTCTCAATTGAAAACTACATTCTGATGAAACTGGAGAAAAAAAGACAGCTTATATACTTTTAATTTTCACCAATATGCTTCAACCCTCATGAACAGTCACCAGCTCCAGGGGAGAATGAGAAATCTCTCACCTCAAACTCTACACCTCGCCAGAATTTAGCTTTTCTCCTGAAATTATGACCTGAGAGATCACGAATGGGATCTAGACTGGGGCTTTCAAAATTCTAGGAACAGTCATTGCCCTGAACAGGCCACCTGCCAGTTCCCACTTCCCAGAAAGACACTACTCTCAACCCAGAGGACGACACTGGTGGCACTGGAAACCCTCAGCCTGCACCCCTCTCCTTTTCTTTTCTCTTACCGTTTCTTGCTTGGAGACAACCTCCTGGTTTCACATTTCTTCAACTGGTGATACATTTTGGCTGCTTTGTCATACAGCCGCTTCAGGTTCCCATAGGCACCTTCAAAGGACACTTCAGACTGGATACTGAGATACCAAAACAGAACACATCAAAAGTTACTTTGCCACAAGGTTGCTCACATTTTATGGCTTTAATTCACTAGAAAGTTCTTCAGGCATCTAAGCACAAAGACAGGTACCTAGTGCTTTTGTTTGAACATGCTGGACCTCTAACTCCCACTGATGTCTGCAAACCCCACTCCAAGCTGCACCACAGCTCCATCTGCAATGTTTACACACATTTTCAAATTTGTGCCTTAAGGTCATGTTCAGGTAACTGAATTCCACCCACCTCACTGTGCGGGGTGCCTCACTCAGCACCTCCACTCCCCTTCAAACCTGGCCCTCTAACACAGGCAGAGGGTCTCAGATGAAACCCTGCCCTCCAAGTGCAGCCCTGCACATGTATTTTTGTGACCAGGATGATGGCTCAGTTTGAGCAAGGCTCGTTCTTACTCTCGGTCCTGCTCAAGGGTGAAATAACCCATCTCTCTTCCTCACTCCCTTGAAAAGAGTCACAAGTCCAAAAGTAAAGGAGAAAAGAATCTGGCACCAGCAACCACAGTGCACCGATTCTCTGTCCAGAAAGCCAAGATCCTCACAGACACTCACCAGCGTAAGTAGCAATAGGTAGCTTCCACATTGTAGTATTTGCTCCCTGCCAATGTCCCCAGCTGGTTAAAGGGCATGCCTGTCATGAAAGAGAGGGGCAATGGAATTAACTTACAATTCTCCAATGGCCCTGCTAGAAAGCAGATTCTTTCCTTCTCACTACATTTCCACATAGGAGGGAAGCCAGGAGACGTAAACAATAGTAAAGCTGCAGTACAAAGGTCAGGACTACTCGATCCTTTTGCCACCTAGGGTTTTTTTTCTGTTTTATAGTGCTTTTAGATCCTCCCCACCTTCCTGCCAGTTATCTACATAAGAAAGCAGAGCAAACAATGCCTCTGTATTAATAATGCCATGGCCTTGACTCTGTTATGCTGTATTCCTCTCATCAGCATTTAAGAGTTCTGTTCCAGCTCACTGTGGTACATAAATGTTGGTATTTAGGATCAGCCTGTGAAACAACTCAGTGAGAACTCTGTAAAGACAGCACAGAGAAAACATTTTTCTGGAACCGCACACTTTTTAAGACAAGACAGGCTCTCAACTCTTGCCACAATGTCTTCTCATAAGGCAGTCACTTCCGAAGGAGAAAGCAGCATGTGAGACTTTTTTGCAGGGGTGAAAAGAGGGAGATGACCAATAATGCTTTGCTTCTGGCAACGGACAGCTGGATCTTCCCTCAGCCAGACAAGCACAACTTTACCACACCCATGGAAGTCTGAACTTCTCAGTGGTTATCAGATGAGTAAGTTGAGGTCATTGGCGAAGAGCACCTTTGCTTTAACTCCTCTCTTTGGCTTGCCAGCAAGAGAGAGATTCTCAAAGAAGGAAGTAATTTTAACTGGAGAATAAAATCACTCCTCTCTCCGCAGCAGTATATAAACCTGAACAGAGCAGTATCACAGAGTATTGTTTTTAGGCTGCGGCAACATGATTTTAACAACTAAAAATTCATGGTAACTCACTCACCAATTTGTGGTGCAACAGAAAGAGCTTGATAGTAAAACCGCTCCGCCAGCAACTCTGTGTCCACACCTGCCAGTTCGTTCTGATAGCGAGCTGAAAGAAAACCACACACTGCACATCAGAAACCAGAAGGCAGTGTCTTCTCTTCCCTTCTGCAGAGGAGCACGGTTTCCCTACAGATTAAAAATACCACAAAACTAGAAATACTGGCCAAGTCAACAAATCCATCGAAGAACTGCTCTTGGTAAAACACAGAAACGTACAGGGTTTGCCAGGCCCGTTTGAAGCACTTTAACTGCACTACTCCGCACATCACAATCCCTGCCACTTCAAGCAAAGGGAATATCCCTCACCACTTGTGGCAGCATGTAAGCAAAAGGAAGAAATTCTTCTGCTCCATGTGTTAAAGGCCGATTCATTTATCCTTGAAATAACTCAGAGTTGTGCTCCATTCTCCAGTACCTCAAACAGACTATATTCTACTACAGCAGAGTGTGAAATCTAAAGCACGTCAGCTGACCTAATAAAAATACCTGGCTGTGGCTAGACTGGACTTTTTTTTTTTTTCTTTTTAATTGGCAATAGTAGGCATTTTGGAAACCTTAGGTGAAAGCACTGTGAAGAGGTGAGCACATTTCTCTCCCACCAGTCAGGTAAGTCATTCTTCCTACCCCCATAAGACATTTATTTGCAATGCCACTTTTAGGCTGATTCATGCACAACCATAATGCCAAACAGCTTTCAAGAGCTTGAAGGCTGCTGCGTGTCAAGCACATTTACCCGCGCCACACTTCAAATAGCTGTTTTTCCACACAGTTACATGTTTTCTCACTGCCTTCACTCCCACACGTTCACAATCAAGTAAGAAGCTGACACACTTACCACACACTTCAGGAGGTCGTGACTGTGGGATAGACACGTCTGCTATAAAAAGGATGACACGCAGCCAGACACAATGACAAAGAACCTGGGGCTTTGTGGTGGCCTACCACTCCGGACTGACTCACAGTATTGCTTAACAAATCTGATTTTCAGTCACACTTGTGCTGATGACAGTGGCTCCGCAAGGCAACCTTAAAGCAAGTCTGAACTGAGAATTCAGGCCACTTTGAGTTTCCTTCACACTGTCCAAACAACATAAATAAAATGTGGGTCTGTTCAGCCTGAGGAAGAGAAGACTGAGAGGGGACCTCATCAATGCTTATCAGTATCTCAAGGGCGGGTGTCAAGAGGACGGGGCCAGACTCTTTTCAGTGGTGCCCAGTGCCAGGACAAGGGGCAACGGGCACAAACTGCAACACAGGAAGTTCCATCTGAATATGAGGAAAAAATTCTTTACTGTGAGGGTGACAGAGCACTGGAACAGGCTGCCCAGGGAGGTTGTGGAGTCTCCTTCTCTGGAGATACTCAAACCCTGCCTGGATGCAGTCCTGTGCAGCCTGCTCTAGGTGAACCTGCTTTAGCAGGGGGGTTGGACTAGATGATCTCCAGAGGCCCCTTCCAACCCCTACCGTTCTGTGATTCTGTGAAAAGCCAAGGCTTCCATTCTTACACAGCCATGGATACAGCCATTTATCAACAGCAAACTCCTCATCTACTTGCCCAAACACAAAGCTTCTGCAATTTGTAGCGGTTTAGTTATCCACAAGGATCTCAGCTTATACCAGTCATTGACAAATGTATCCGAGGGAAACCAGTGTCTGCAAGTAACAATGGCTGATGACTAACAACGATGGACTCAGCACTGTATAGGCACCATCTTTTTAATGTATTAAAGGTTGCCCTGAAAGCCGATACTGTTCTTACCTAGATCTCCCAGATAAACCAGACATCTGTGACATGCCATCTGTGCCCACTCCATCTCCTTCTCCGATGCAGACACAGGTTTCTTGCAGCCTACATGAGAAATACGAAATTGCACACACTATTGGGTAAAGACTGCTGGAAAGACAAATGAGCAGCCTATGCCTCTGCCCAAGGCACCCAACGTTTCACCAGATGAAAACAAAGACTGCATGGTCAGACCATACTTGGTTGCTGTCTGTGGCATCTTATAGACCAGGACTGGTTCACTCTTGTTTTCAAAATGTGGAAAATAAGTGTAGAAAATACATGTAGACACTGATGCTCACCCACTCCCCCTTCAATTCCCTGCTGATTAGGGGCAGTGCATGTCACTGCATCACTAACAGTCACTGAAATGACTGTCACTCATACTTTGTCTCCAAGGTATGCCACAGAGAGCTGGTTCCATTTGCACTCAGATGAGAGGACAAAGGCCAATTCCTGTCTACAAGACATGTGATCATGTTAACATAGCATCGAGCACAAGCTAATAAGGCCTGCTGAAAGGCTGATTTTGTTAGCATGGCTAACGAGGCCTTTGGATAGGAGCTGACGCAAATCCCTGGAAGCCAGAACAAAGTCTGAGCACACTTGCACCTGGTAGTGGCATGCAATGTGGATGTACCCTTCCTGACATTGAAGATGGAAACAACCTCATTGTCTCAAGACTGGGATCTAGATTTAGGACTGGCCAACCAAAAAGGGAGGAAGAGAAGTAAAACAAGGAAAAATCAGGACAGCAAATCTGTGTCGTAGACAGGGCAGTTAGGGAGAACTGCCTCCAAACAAAAAAAAGCCGTTCAGGCAGCGGAAAGTGTCAAAAGCGACAGGAGAAGGCTCCAGCCAGCTGATCTGAACTAACTTAAGCCATCAAACATGACTCATTTCCTGGGAGGGGCTGCCGCTGGCAAGCCCATGCTTCCCTTCTCCCCATCAGCACCTTCTCCCGCGCCAGCGGGGCCATGGTTCAGCTGGAGATCAGGAGGCAAAGGCTACCATGTTCACCCTTCCTCTCCACAGAGCATTTACTGCCACCAGCAGACCAGTGTCGTGGATTCAGTCTAGGCGCAGTCTTCCTGTTGCCAAGGTCTCCCACCTTCTGGAGGAGAAAAGTCCCTCAAGCAGGAATCCCAAAGGAAGATTTCTGAGACCAGACCAGCCTGCAGTCTGAGCTGCTTCCCTCTTGGCTCAGTTTAAAAGGGTGGAAGTGAAATCTGGAGGCTTAAGTGATGAGTGAGGAATGGTTCCCACTTGGTACTAACAGGCCTTGTATGAGTTACATTATACAAACACATGGCCTTCAAAGCTGTGTCCATGTACACTATTGGACCTCTCCTCCCTTTCTTTTTTGTTTGAATCCTCTTGCTCCCTTTTATATAACCACCAAGTTGTCTCCATCCTAATTTGTAGTTCATACAGGATTCTTACACATCCATCTTTTCTGGATACGTAAGGTTATATCTCTATTATCCAGTTACATACTCGTCTGCTGCATCCTTTTAATTAAAGAGCCTAAACACATTAAGAAACCTGAATAAGGGGAGCCTTTCAAATGCAATCACGCACCACAGGGTACAAACCCACCTGGAATGCGCATTTCGAGAATTTATTAATTCTGCAGTACTGAGATACATTTCTCAAAGCAACAGTTGCCAGGGACATCTGCCTTTTAAACCAACATTTCAAAGCCGATCATGATACAATCATCTCCCAGAACTAAGAATAGGATAGCAGCAACTAAAACGTTCTATTGCTAAAGACATATTAACTTCTCTTATGCCAGTTTCTGCCATCCTCCCCCCTGTCAGCTTTAAGAACGTCAATTAAACCCTTGCTAATACAGTTCACAAAACATACAGAGGCTCCATTTCTCACCTGGACCCACCCGAACAGAAACACTTTAAGTGTGGCCTTAAGGCCACTGAGCACAACCCAGGAGCAAATGCGAACAAACTATTACAAGGTAATCGAGGACGTGAATGCATATGCAGCCTTGAGCTGTTTCAAGACTGTAAACACTCTTATTCTTCCTCCCCTAATAGGTAAGATACCTCAAATTACCCTGCATCTAAGGGCACGCACAGAGGTGGTTACCGGAGACAGCTAACATACCTTACTGTGTTACAGGAGCTTCCTCGTGTTCACAGTCCAAGATTCAATAGCAGTTTCAAAGCTACACACAGTACAACTACGAAATATGTGAAGGGAGTACAGACAGAAAGGGCACCAAGAGGAGGAATAATATCTTACATCTAGTGAATAGGACGTCCTGACAAAAATCTGTTGATTTTAAGTACCTGTTCCACCAATGGCCTGTTTGTCTGCTTTAATGAAGCTTTTAAAAACATTCTGTACAGCCAGAAGTGCTCTTCAATTTTCCATAAAGATCTGCCATCACCTAACACTTACTAAAGAATTTTCTAATAGCATTTTCTTCCTGTTAGAAACCCTTCTTTCTGCCCTAGTTTACTATTAAAAAACCCAACAAAACAGTGCCATGGAAGAGAGCGGGGCAGTCAGTCTGTTCTAAACAGATAACTGGCTAATCAGAAAGAAAAAAGAAATAATCCCTTGAATGACGAAACAGAGACGGAGTAGTGCAAGGGGAAGCCACCTGCCTAGGATTCAGGCCTTGTCCCCGAGTCCAACACACTGAGCACTAACCTATTAGAGGGTCAGTTACGTGCGTCCAGTCAATACAGCACTGCAGCTCCAGCTGATAGTGAGACTGAATGTAGAGGAGAAGGTGCTGGTAAAATCCTATGCCAGCAACTAAGTGAGTCCGGTACGCACACTCCAGAGTGCTACGGCTGTGAATGTGCTGGAGGGAAGAAAAATGAGGATATGTTAACGCAGTTCGGGTAACATTTTAGGCTGGCCACTCAAGTTATACCAAGTATGAAGCAAGATAGTGGTAGCTCAGCTGTAATTGGTTTTGCACAGCTCTGTACCTTCTCTTGCTCAACAATGTTGCATCTAGTGGTATTTACTAAGGGTCGACATCAAGAAGGAGAAACACTTGCCGCAACAACAAATAAAATCAAGGTGTCTAGTTAGAGCACACCTTTAATACATTCAGACAATCGGATCACCAGGAGAGAGTTCATGGCATTAGAAAACACAAGTGTGAATACTGTGAGTATTTTCCAGTGAGCAACTCTAGTAAAAACAATCCGCACTGACAAAGCCTCTTAAGAGCATTGTTCTACATGGAGATACAGGTCTTTTGAAGATGGGAAGACAAAAATTAAGCAAATTGTGTTGAAATATCCTCTGCAACGGCAGCTCTCTCAGCAGATCATTAGAGGTTACCTGCCCACAGCTAGACAAAGAGTGTACGTCAGCTCCATGACTAAAATTCAGGAGTGCCTGGTTTCCTGCCCTGTGTTCAGACCACAACTTCTCCAAGCAAACGAAGCTTTCAGCTTGGTCTCAACTCATTGCACAGCCCAACACTTTCTCATGCCAGAGCCATAGATACCTGCCTTTTTATTTGTTTTAATGAGCTGGATAACTTCATAGTAAACTTTTCTCCAGAGCAGTTCTTCTGCTTTTCTTCCATAATCCACTGGATGCAAGAACATCAGCTTCACACACAGCTCCCGCAGCCTGACACAGACAGCAGAGAATTCACATTTAGCTACAGCAGCTTCAAATACAGCTGCCACAACATAAGCATGGAAGAGGAAAATCTGAATTCATTACGATGGATGAGCTAGGCCATCTGGTGATGGTACAGCCTGTATCACTCCCACACAAGAGCATCTGGAAAAGCCATACACCTAACCAGTCACCTTGGCTCAGCTGGCCATCAGTAACTTCTAAATTGCAGTGATGTCAAGAATTGTCTTGACAGCTCAAAAAATTAGTAAGAAAAATCATCCCTGCTAGGCACCCTCTGAACCTGATACAAGATTTCACACGCATCTAAGAAATTTCTTAACCACACAGTTTTTTAAAGATAATTACAAGGCAGGCATTCGTGAAGACGACTTACTCGTATTACCATAGCACCCAGGAAAGCCTCCAGCCATGGCCAGTATGGTTAGGTGCTGTTCAAATACAGATCTGAAATCTAACCTCTGCTTCAAAAACCTGGAGGGATCCCAGGTCAATAGGCGCACTACAAATTGAATACACCATGAAACCACAGATTCAAAACCTCCACATGTTGCTTCACATGGATTTTCCCCTGCCAAATATAAAAAACAAGTGCCCTGCCCAACTTACTTGTTCCTCAAGCTGATGTTCTCCGGCTTGAACACTTCTTGATACGCTGCCTTGTTACCAAGGATGAGATCCAAGCGATGAACGGCCTCTACCACTGCTCTGCAAGGTAACACAGAAAGAAGAGTTTCAGGATAGCAAGTTATCTGGGATTATTTCATGAGATCTGGAATGTCTGCACAGATCCAGACTAGCCTAGTTAACTCCATTATTAGCAAGCCACATTATACCACACCATATTAATTGATTTCCTTTCTGCACTCTATTTTAAAAAGCTTATGGAAAAAAGAAAAAAGCAGAGTTACATACACTGTAATGATTTTGCTGCAAATCAGCTGTTTCATCACCAGTTACCACTGCCTGTCTGGTCAAAAATGTCAATTATTTCTACAGTAGCAAAGTCAGAAATGTCTTTGGATACGTTAGCAACTTTTAACTTCAGCAATTAAATCATGCTATACATACACTCAGATTAATTTAAACATCTTAAACTCTATGATTAAAAAATGGACTGATTTCTAACAATGACTGTTTTGATAGGGCAAGAGTCAAACCTCCACCAATTCCTGTTTCCTTACCAACTTGTCTATGAAGGAATGCAACTCACATCATTCTCATTTGCCAAAACTTCCTGATCTTCGTTACAGTGATTCATTGATTAAAGCCCTTAAAGACCTCTCAATGATAGGTAACAGAGATATTCAAAATCAGCCTAAAATAGAAAATTTGTTACGAGATTTTTCCCCTGAAAGCCAGCTAAAAGGCAGACCAAGCAACCTCCAAGCATCTGAGTCATGCAAAAAAACACTTTTGTGAATCACTGCCCAAGACTCTCCTCCTGGAGGAGGAATGCCACATCGTGTGTAAAATCTCAAGCACTCGAGAGAGTTTGTAGCTGCGAACAAATCAGGCTACAATTCCAGAACATTGCAGTGAAATAAAATCAGGGACTTAGAGAAGCATTAGTGCTGACAGAAAGTACCCTCATCAATATCTCATGGACAGTTCGATAAAGCAAAATCGACCAGCCATGTTAACCCTCCCTACGAGGAGAGATCATCTCTCAACCTCTGCCTTTGTTAAGCCTGTATTTGAGGTCAATAAACTGACTCCTGAAGTTAACTTTTCCCAGCTGTTGACTCCACATATTCCTCTAAGAAATATGTCCTCCAAGCCATTAGCTATCAAACTCCGCAGGTACTTGTTCTTCCCCTCAACTTCACATCTATCTACCTATCATTCCTCGTTTGCTCTAATACCTTTACTGCTCCTGCTGCTCAGCCGGCCGCACATGGAGAGCTGTTTGAAGAAGCCGAAGACAAGCAAGATGCATTGTAAATACAGAATGACACAAACCTGATCAGAGCAAACTTCTGCAAAACAGAACAGTTAGATGCTGCTACCAGCCTGTTCCCCTCCCCGAAATCTCCCTCATCTGCAGAACGCAAACTCCCTCATCACACTCACGGCACAATGCAACGACTGAACCTTCTCTTCGCACACGTGCACAAACGGTTGCCAGATTGAATACAGGGCACTCACATGGCACTCGCAAGCAAGAGCATGCAAAACCATATGCTAAGGAGGTAGGCTGAAACCACCAGCACTTCCTTGAAAACTACTGATATTACCGTGAGGTAACTGATGGTTTCATACACCAGCCCCTTACTAGCAAGGCAAATTTCCTTCACAAACCCACCACACCTAAAGGAACCTCCCTGAAAAAAACCCAGAACATTCAGGAGCTCAAAGAGAAAACGTCCCATCTCATGCTATGTCACGGGAAGCCTGTCATCCAAGGATAACTGGAAGCCTCATTTGTTTTCAATAAACAACAGAACCTGACAGAAGAGAAGCACAGGGGAGAGGACTGTCTTACATAATGGCTTGGGACATCAAAACACCAGAGTTGAACCAACTTCTTCCTAAACAATCGTGAAGAAAACCAAGAATAGAGTAAGAATCACACACAAAATCTGCTACTAACCTTGATATCCACAGCCACTTCTGCTCACTAGCATCTTTCTCACATGGCCTGAAGACCCTCTGCAAACTCTAACAGCCTAAGACCCTCAACAGCAAGTAAGGCGAGTAAAATGCTTTTTGGTTTACAGGTAAAAGGCAGTAAGCATGAAGCATTCATCCAAGCTCACAGTGTATCAGGGTGGGGAGAAAAAAAACAAACAAGACACCTCCTGGCCATTTAGTTTCCCCAAAATAGATCTCCACAAAGCAGCAGGCAATAAACATATCCTTACTGCAACCTGTGATTAATGTCCTGTCACTGTATCTCTCAAAGACCCTCTGCAGTGAGCACTGCAGCAGGAAACGAACAGTGTGGCTCACGGGGAACTGATTTGTTTCCTATGCAGAAGGGTGACCAGAAGAAAGGGGAACTGCTGATTCATTTGATTCCCAGAGAGAAGTATAGGAGATCTGTGATCTATTCCCAAAATAGGCAGTCTCCACATCTTCAAAACAGCTATAAAAATGCTTTCGCTGTGCACCGAATGGGCAGCTGCTGCATGTCTGATACAAGCTCACATGTCACTGACACCTCAAGGTGGGAAATGCTTTCATGGTGACTACAAGCAGTTGACACCTGCATCCAGGGACGTGGTCAGCGCTTAGGGTGGGATGTCACACATGCAGGTGTGAACCCACGTGTCCAAATCCTCGCATGCAAGTTAACCGTATTCAGAGGCTCAACACTGACTCCTCCTGCGACTTATTTAATTCAGATTCCTTCATGGGCACTAGGTCCAGGTTCTCTCACTGCTCAGTAGCTCACATGTCAAACAAGCCTCTATTTTTTTTTATATCTAAAAAAGGTGTCACAAAACCTCATCTAAGAATCCTCCCGACTTCAGCAGTGACAGAAACACATCTTGATACTGTGCAGCACGACACCCATGAAATGACATGAATTACTCAAAAAGCCATTGCCAGAACCCCCTTTCCAAGTTGCAAGCAAACAGCCAGCTATTTGGCTGCCAACAGTATCAGTGGGTAAGAAATGTGATCAAGCAGTTAAGGAAAGCCTACTCACATGCACCAGGACTCAAACGCCTGCCAAATATGAAGTACAGAAAAGTTTCCTTCCAGGGACTACCTGAGCAGCAACATTGGAGGGTATTTCACCTTCCCCTCGAGCACAGGAGGGATGGCATCCCGGAGGGCATCTCCCATACGACCCTGTTTCCTACAACAGTCAGGGATGGGCACACGAAGACACTGGTTGCTTCTGCTACTTTTTATGGGTTCATAAAGAAACAGAGAGTTGGTGACGTGAAAGCAGCAAGGTTTATCTTTTAGGATGTGGGTTCCTGAGCCCTAAGGCAAGACCCCACGCTAAAATGTCTTATCAGCACGAGCTCCATGGTGCTGCTGGAGGAGGCGGAGGCAGGAGTAAAGAAGAATCTGTGACAGGTAGTGATGACCTGCAAGGATCCTATGTCTGCAGTGGTGAGGAAAGGGGACACGGTGAGGACAAAAAGGTACGGGACCCAGCTTCACTTCAAAAATGTTAGGAAACATTAAAACAAGTGCTGTAGACCATGCACTGATTAAAATGCAACTTAGCATTTGTGCCTTGGGTGGCTCAAGACCATGGGCTGAATTATACTGAGTAGTTAAGAGGCGAAATTTTGTCCCAGTACCCGTTTTTATACCTGCTGGGTTTAAACGTTGCTTTCAGACAGCACATCAGAACCACAGAGGAGGCAAATCAGTTGCCAGTCTATTAAAAGAACTAAGTACAGTGCATCGTGCCAAGCAGGGTGGAAATGGTCCAACGTAAAGTCCTCTTCGGCCACACAGAAACTGATCTATCACTTTCCTTCTGTGCCACTAACATTCTGGGATGGGGCAAGACGGCAGGGAGAATTATTTGTCCTCTCTATGTTTCTTTATTTAATACATCAGTAAGAGCCACAGTCTCTGAGGAGTCAGACATTTCTCAGGGAGAAGAACTGCAGCCATTCATTTGTATTCTGGCATGTGTCAGTACACAAATAATACTGCCCAGAACAAGGCTGGCAGACAAGAATAGTAACGCAAAGCCAATGAGCTAATGGTTACCCAGAATCCAGAAAAGAAATCTGGAAAATAAATCCGGTCACCCTATGCTAAAACATACATTGTAAAACAGCATCCAGGATAATCCAGTTGCCACATTCTGAGGTGAAATTTGGGGATTATCAGTCCAGGAAGAGTTAAATGGAAAAGATCAAAGACCATTTTACAAACAGCGATGGGCAATCTCATCTCCAAAAGGATGCTCCAATGGCCAACATACTTGCCAAGGACTGCGGAGACCTGAGCTCAACTCCCACTGCTCTCACAAGCAGACACAAAGCTGATCCCACACGAGCACAGTTTATAGCTGGGACTGTGACATTCAAACATCTGTGATTCAAAGGCACTGTTTAATCCGATGGCCAAAAGTTTCCAGAGACAGTCAGCCATCACACAAAGTACAATGGGATTCTTAGAGGACAGGAAGTTACCGCTTCATCTAACTGAACTTCAGGCTGAAATAGAGAAGAATTGACAAGAGACTGTTAAGGTAGAAAGCTTGCTAAGAGAGCTATCAGCTATGTTGCAAGAAAATTTGTGGCCATTGCAGATATTATAAACCCTGCACTAAAATCACAATACCTACTTCCAGCTAAAAAAAGAGCCATCTCTACAGGAGTGTGGTTTTCTTCTGCTGCTGTAAAAATGCTATAAACCAACCACACATCTTATTCTGCCATAAACATTTAAACAGAAAACAACCGCTTCCTTGCCTTGATGACCGATCCCATGTCTGGTCAAGGGACGTTCACCCATGAGCTCCAGCGGCACAGCGAGGTACCACTTGTCAGGTGAGCCAAGAAGCACGCACATTCCTGGTCCACTGTGGCGTGAAGTAAAACACATCTTAGGCCATGATGAAGGTGGTTTAAACAAAATGCATTCTATTTTGCAAGCAGGAGCACATACATCCTCTCCAACCCTGTCCACCACACCTCAGGTGGCAGTGGGCAAGGTGTTACGCTGCACTAGTTCAACTACTAGCAGATGTGGGAAGCCACCCCTCAGATCAAATAGGGTATCTCAACGTGACAGCAGATACAGAGCTCCACAGCCCTGGAGGCGCTTCCAGCGCGACAACACAGCCCACACCTCAGGTAATCCAAGCCATTGTGTTTTACCACTGACCTTGCCATAAGAAAAAGCAATGCACCTAATATAACTTCAAAGTGCAGGGAACGTGCTTGTATGAAGCGCATCATGGAAACAAACAGATTCTAGTAACTACCACTCAAACCTGCTATTAGCGCTTTGGACTTCTGGGCAAAGATCTTGCCAGATTTCTCAGAGGGAGGCAAGCCTTGCTCTATTCTGGAGGAGCAAAGTGAGGTTCCACAAGATGAAAGGATATGCCCAATGTCCACTGAGCAAGTCAGCAAGACAAAAAGAAAATGGACCCTGACATAAAATCCATCTCTTGCCTTCACCATTTTGCTCATCTTCGAAACCACGCTGCCACTGCTGAAACTCCACTATGAATCTGCTTTACTGATGGAGAAACTGAAACAGAAGGGGACAACTTCTGGGCCACATTCACAAAACAAGTCATCAGCAGAGCAGAGGCCAGGCACCTCAGCGCTGACAGTGTGGCACCTCATCCCTGCTGGGCTGAGCTGACCAAGGCCATCATTATTTCCTGAATCTTGTCTTCTTATGCTACTTCCAATGCACAGTGCAGAGATGTGAGCGAGAGAGTAGTACAAGGGAGTGTTTTATTGGGAAGATCTGCAGCTAGAGCAGTCTTGCCCTCCATACAGCTGGAAAGTGCCCTGGCTCAAGCTCCTGCTCATCACACCCTCTTCTCTAGCCCTTCCCACGCAATCCTTGTCTACTGCCAATGCCAGGGACCCCCTCTCCAGCCCCCCTCATCTTGCCCTTATTCCTCTGCATCCCCACGCTTCTTTCCCTCTCAGCCCCCATCATCTCCTACTCCACCTCCCCGAATCCTGCATAACTCCTTCCTCCATCCCCCATGTCCTGACCCATCTCCCTGGGTGCCCCATGCCCCCTTTCCCCTCATCCCCTTCTTACCGTCCCACCTGCCTTCTTCCCCCCATCTCTCCACTGTCTTCCAGTCTTGCCTGGATCCCCCACAGCTCCCTCCCCTACCACCCTTTGTTTTCACTTGTGTCCCCTGGACCCCCCATACCCTTTTTTCACCCAGTGCCACTCCCCACACCATGTATCGCTCATCTCCTCTGGATCCCACGCAACCCCTTTCCCTCTGTTCCCTTCCCCCCAGTCTTCCCTAAATCCCCCCCTTCTCCTTTCCCTTAGCACTGCCCACTTCCCCTGAATTCCCTCCAGTTTTCTTCAACTCAATCTTCCCTAAATTCCACCATCACCTTCCCATGTTTCCCCCAATGTTCCCTAAATCCCACCATCTCCTTCCCCCTGGTTCCTCCCCCCATCTTTCCTGAACATCCTTCAATCCCCTTCCCCCTGGTTCCCCCCAACCTCCCTGGGATTCCTCCCCTCTCCAGGGTCCCCTCCAATCTCCCTTGGAACTCCCTCCCCATCACCTTCCCCCTCTTAATCCCCAGTCTTTCCTCGATTCTGCCATCTCCTTCCCCGCGCCCTCTAAATCTTCCCTGATTAATTCCCCCATCACCTTCCCCTCAGTCTTCCCTAAATCCCCCCAGTCCCCTTTGCCTCGGTCCTGCCCAGTCTCCTTCTCCCTTGCCATCCCCAGTCTCCTCTGGATCCTCTCCATCTCCTTTCTTCCATCCTGGTCTCCCTAAGCTCCCCTGGTTCCCCTCCCCATCCCCCGGGCCCCCCAGTATCCCCCCGATCGCCCCCAGCCCCCTTCGCACTGGCCCTCCCCAGCCTCCTCCGGACCCCGCCCCATCTCCTACCCTCCCTTTGGTCCCCCTAGTTTCCCCTGGCCCCCCTCATCTCCTTTCCCCGGTCCCCTCATCTCCCCTGACCCCTTCATCTCCCCCCTGGTCCCTCATCCTCATCCTCATCCTCCCCCGCCCCCGATGCCCCTCTCCTCACCGGTACAGCCGCTTGGTGTGCAGCACCTTGGCCTCCGGCTCGCCGCTCTCGCCGGTGGCCCCGCCGCCCTGGCTCATGGCGCCCGGCGAGGGCAAGGCCCGGCCCGGCCCGCTGCCCTCTCAGCACCGGCCGCACCGCCCCGCCGCCGCCCCCCGCCGCCACCGCCCCCGGCCCCGCTCTGCCGCCATGGCTGCTCCGCTGCCCCCTGCCCCGCGCCGCTCTCGCGAGACTTAACGCGAGACCGGAGAGCGGCGGGCAAACATGGCGGCGGCGGGGCCGGCCTCACCTCGCGAGAGTTACCCTCTCGCCGCACCAGCACTTACTGCTGGCAACATGGCGGCTGCGCGGCGTCATCTCGCGAGAGTTCCCCTTCCCCCTCACCCCCACACACACGCGGCCGCCGCGCCAGCACTTAGTGCTGGCAAATATGGCGGCCGCGCCGGCGTCAGCCAACGAGATTTATCGGTCGCCCTTCGCGCCGGACCAGGGCAGCGGCGCTGGCGGCCGGAGCCGGGCCTGAGGGCTCGCCCCCCCCCCCCCCCCGCCCCCCCCGCCCCGGGAGGCACCAAGCGCCGGTTCCCATAGTGGGCCTGGTGGGTCCTCCCTATGGCTGCTCCTGCCAGGCCCATGGCGGGAAATGAGGGGGGCCAGGGGAAACTAGGGGGACCAGAGGGAGGGAAGGAGATGGGGCTGGTCCAAAGGAGTCTGGGGAGGGCCAGCGCGAAGGGGGTTAGGGGGCGATCTGGGGGGCTCGGGGGAAGGGGAGGGGAACCAGTGAAGTTGGTGCCTCGGGGCCGCCGGGACCCCTGGGTGCTCAAGCAGGGGCCGCCCTCCACGGTTGTAGGGGCCATGGGGGGCCCAGCCGGATGGAATGGCGGGAGGAGTCCCTCCCCAGTCCTGGGAATCCCTTCATGCCACCGTGTAGCATGAAAGCCAGCTTTGGTCACGGTGCTGCTGGCTGGGGCAGGGGGTCCCCAGGGCCCCCTCTCCCTTTGGTGCTTGGCTGCTCTCACCCCTTGGCACAGCCACGGCTCTCGCAGGAAGAGCCTGGAGAGAGATCCAGGCCAGTTCTGGCTCTGCCATGCCAGACAAGCCCTGGGCCTTCTTGTGCACCAGGCCCTGCTGCCAGCCCTCCCAGCACAGAAACCCCCTGGAAGGGGGACGCGCTGCCCTGTGCTTGCCCCTACGTGGAGGCTGCCCCACGCCAGGAGGGGCCTGCTGGGGACACGGCCCCGGGCATGGGATGGGATCGGGCGCTGGCAGAGGGGCCGCCCGCAGGCTCGGTGCCGCGGCAGGCGAGGCTGCTGCGCCTGCCCCTTTTGGCCCGGCCCCACCTTAGCTGGTTAAACAGGTTTGAAGTCCAGACAGTGGAGACGCTGGAAGCATTTCGCAGGCTCCCAGCACAGCTGCCGCCGCTGCGTGGCCCCCAGCCCCATGGCCCCCCACCTCTCTCCAAGTAAGTCTCGCAGCAAGGGGAGCCTGGGACAATGAGCGAGTGGGGCTGGGAGAGGGGAGATGGAGGTGTGCAAGACACGGGGACCTGCTTTAGCCATGCTCCCTTGTGTGGATCTTGGGTGAAGCCCCGCGCCACTCTGTGCCTCAGTTTCCCCATGCCTGTGGCCAGGCCAGGGCTCTTTCTGAGGGTGCAGGAATGAATGTGCCCAGAAGGGAGAAACAGATTTTCACTGCAGGAGGCTCCCATCCCCCAGCCAGCAACACCCGGGACGGGCTAAGAGACAAGGATCCCCTGCTAAAAGGGAATGATGTGGGTTTTCTGCCTGGATCTCCTGCTCCCCCGTAGGAAGCAGCACCCAGCAGCCTCCTGTGCCCGCCCCAGATCGGCCTAAGCCCCAAGAGGCAGCAAATCTGGCTCATCCTGGCTTTAGCTGTGGTTCCTAGATGCAGCCTGGCCAGCTCTCCCCAAGTATCGGGGCTTGGCTGACGCTGGCATGGGATGGAGCTGCAGGCGGACCCAGCTGCAGCTGCGCGGCAGCGTCCCAATCCCCCAAGTCACATAGCTCATGCCCAGCCAGAACCCCCGGGGTGTTTTGCCAGGTGGGGAAGCGATTCCCAGGCTGCCCCTGTTTTGCAGCCAGACCTGCACGCCCAGGACTCCCCAGGCGCCCGGCTCTGGGCGACGGTGCCCACACGCGTGGTACCACAATGCCCTGATCCCACTGTCGTGGCCTGGGCACACTGGCAGGGCGTGAGAGCATGGGGACGCTGGGCTCTGCTTTCTCCGAATGGTGCAAGGGCAGGCAGGTGATGGGGACTCCAGGAGTGGCGGCTGCCAATTCGTACCCCATGTTGTAACTGGGGCTGCGTGCATGACCCTAAACCGCTCATTTCTGCTGTCTTTTTGTCTGTCTCCTTTCTCCTGGCGCAGGGTGAAGCCAGAAGGGACCTGAACCTAGTCCCCTCTCGACACCTCAAAACGCAGGAGAGTTTCTCGCCAGTCCGCAGCTGCATCCCCAGCAGTACTGAGCCAGCCACTCTCATGGCAGCTGCTGACCCCATCCTGCCCCCTGAGGAGGTGGCTTTGCTGGAGCTGGGGAAGGTGGCCCTGGCCACCCCCCTGGACAAGGTGCCACCAGCCCCGGATGAACACCCGGGGGACCCTGACGCCACCCTGCCTTGGGACCGGTGCCAGCACAGTGCCCGGGGCCAGCTGGAGCCCGTGGAGACAAAGAGGCGCTCAAGTCCTGCAGGAGGTCATGAAGACCCCGAGGAGGCTGCTCTCACCTGCCCCCCAGCTGAGGCCGAAGACGAGGAAGCCCCCGGGCTGCCTGTGATGGCGGCCCATGTCTCTGTGCCCATCGATCCGCAGTGCATTGAGCAGACACCCGGCAAGCAGAAGAAGCAACCTGCCCCACAGCCCCAGGAGGAGGGCAAGGGGGGCTACGTCCCCCACGGTGACAGACCCGACAGCCTCCGCCAGAAGCAGGTCTTCCTTCCCATCGGCCCCTTGCGCTACAGGGACCCACTGGGCTTTGAGGGGCGAGTGGCCAAGCCACCAACCGAGGGGCTGCGGCACCCATGCGCCAGGGACTGCGGCACCAGCAACCTCAAGGCTGTGGCCTCGGTGGTGGGGGCCCTGCTCCTCTGCCCCTGCTTCATCTACGGGGCCTACGTCTTCCTGCCTTTTGACGCCCCACTGCTGCCCACCATCAGCGCCCGCCTGGTCTACACACTCCGCTGCGCCGCCTTTGCCACGTTCCCCATCGTTCTGGGTGAGCCACGGGGTCAGTGTACAAACCCCTTCAGCCCCACCACTGGGCTGTGGTAGCCTCGGGGGAGCAGGGGCTGCGGGGAGTGGGGAGTGGAGCCGGGGCTGAGCTCTTTGCAGCTCCATTGCTCCCACCAGGAGCAGTAGGCTGAGTTTTCCTACCCTCTTCCCACCCTGTTGTGTCTCTCTCTGGTCCTCCCCCAGCCCTTGGGCTCCAACACGGTTTCACCGAGCGCCTGCTCAGCTCCTCTCTCTGCCCCCCAGGGATGATCGTCAGTGGCATCTCCCGCCTCTGCTCCTCCGCACTGGAGCCCTTCGGGGAGCTGCAGCGGGAGGTGGAGATCCACCGCACCTATGTCTCCCAGTCCGTCCACCTCTTCATCCTCTACTTCTTCAACATGGCTGTGCTGGCCACCTACCTCCCACAGGAGGCCCTCAAGCTCATCCCCCTGCTCACGGGGCTTTTTGCCATCTCCCGGTAAGTGGCTCCTTTACCCCACCTGGGCTGCGGCAGTGCCCAGGGTGCAAACGGGGTCTGTCAGTGCTGGCAAACACCGTGCCTTGGTGCAAGCTCCCACTCCAGCAGCGCCTCACCCGGCCAAGGACAGCCAGGAAAGCCGGCACAGGGGAAGGGTTGCTCCATCCCTCATCCCCCTTCTCACAGCGCCTGTGCCTGGCAAACCCTTGCTGGGGGCAGAACCTCCGATTGAAACTGGGTGCCAGCCCCAGGGCATTGCCCTTGCTGAGCCCACACCTCTCTGCCCTCTCCAGGTTGATTTACTGGCTGTCATACGCCATCGGGCGCTCCTTCCGTGCCTTCGGCTTCAGCATGACCTTCCTGCCACTCCTGGCCATGCTGCTCTGGAACCTTTACAGCATGTTTGTCCTGGAGCCTGAAAACCTCCTTGCTGTGGCAGCGCCAAAGCCTGAGGACCGCTCCCAGGACAGTGGGGCCAAACTGCGGTACTGGGGGTGAGGGAGGCCCCAGGGAGACGGGGTGCCTGGACCCCGCAGGGCAGAGGGGTTGAGCTCTCCTTGCTGCCCTGCCTTGTGGGCCCTGAGGATGGAGGGGTGCAGGCAGATCTGGCTGGGGCCCTCCTCCCTGCCCAGACCTGGCAAGGTCTTGCTGAGTGCCTGGGGTCGGTAGAGCTAAGCTGTAAAACCCTCTGCACTGGGAGTTTCCTGCAGGAGGGCAAACAGGCCACAGAGCAAGATGCAGTGAGCCCTGTTCCATGAGAGTGGGTTGGGGTGGGATTTGCCTAATCTCCTGCTGGAGCTGGCTTTGCCCAATAAAGCTCTTCACCAAGTGGCTCTGTAACTGGTTTGGGGAGGGTGGGTTAAATTCCCCTGGGAATCACTGCTGCCAGGACTCACAGCTTTGCCCACAGGATGCCATCATCCAGCCCCAAAATGATGTTTCCGAGAGGGGAAAATACGACATTGCCCCAAACCGTCCATCTCCTAGCACTGCAACAGCACCCCAGCCCGGCATCCTGGTCCTGGATCCCTGCGTGGCGGTGTGGCCAGTCCCACCCAGCTTGTCCTTCCTCTTACTCATGGGGCAGGTTCAGCACCTGGCTCACAAACCAGCCGGCTGGGTAGGAGGGAGGGAGCCCTGCCCCAAGGAGGGATGCAGGGAGAAGCTGGGATGGGCAAGATGGCACCAGGCTTGCCGCTGCCTAGGGCTGGGGATGGCTGATCATCCCCAGGACGGGCACCCCGCCTGCACCCCTCAGGGCACTGGGCCCCACCTCGGAGTCCTTTGCAGACGCAAAGGGACCCCTGGGAGTCCAGCCCCATGCAAGATTGATTGTCTCAGTTCTCTGATTCTCAGGCATAACCCAAACCAGTTCAAAATCCACCAAACAAAGGGAAAACCCCTCCATCTCTAGATCTGCCGAGTGTTCAGCTTGTCCAGCCTCCCATCCCCGAGTGCTGTACTGTGGAAGCAGTTCACCCACTGCAGCCCAGCCGAGCCAGGGAACAGTCTGACTCTTTCAAATGCTCTTCTGGGCAGGGACACGGCCCATGGCCTGGGCTCATGCTGACCCCACTGCTCGTAGGCAAAACCACCCCAGAGCACCGCACACTGCTGTGGGGCATGAGTCAGCCCAGGGGCAGAGAGCCTCCCTCCTCACAGAGGCGCGGTTTCGTACCTTCGCTCCTGCTGCGCTCCAGCACCCTTTAATTCCTGAAAGGTCTGAGAGCTGTTCTCACACTCGCCTGTAGTGCAGTGTTTCCACAGGAAACCGCTATTAGAAATCACTTTATTTGGTCAAAGACAAGTCAGCGAAGGAGAACATGAAAACCCAGCACACCCCCAAGTAATGAGGTGCCTCTGCAAACACTGAGCAGCCACAGACCACGCTTGCCCCATGGCTACAAGCACCCTGGATAGCACCGTCGAGAGCAAGGCTGGATCAAACCTTTACGGGCTGACAGGACATACCTGAGCTCAAGCAGCTGCTGCAAAGCTGCACTGCGTTTCCCTCTTGTGCCAGCAGCCCTCACCGAGACCAGCACAGCAGAAGGTACCTGTTTGAAGTGGGGACTGAGGAGTCCGTGAGCCCCCGCTGGGTTGAGGGAGGCTGTTCTGGGATGCCCCCAGCACAGCAAGAAGCAGCAAGTCACCATGCATGCTGCCAGGAGTGGTACTGGTCCCCAGCCCTGTCCTCCAGCCCTGCTCCTGGCCTGGAGCCACCCGAGCAACCCTGGAAGTGGCACAGGACAGGGCACAGCCAGTCCCAGACGTTGCTTGGCTGCAGACGTGACAACAGTGGTTTTATCCCTTGGGAGAAGGAGCATCTTTTCACAGCTCAAGGCAACCCTGACCAGCTCCCCCCAGTCACTTCCCTTGGCTGGATGGATCAGGAAAAAACAGGAAGAAGTGTAATCAGATGCAGGATCTGGGCAGTAGGAGGGAGCAGGACAGAGGGATATGTGACACAGGCAACTGCTGCTAACGTTGCCCTGGTCCCCTCCAAGCCTGCACTGCAGGGATGGAGGGGAGCACCAAGAGAAGGTTGCAGGCACTGGAGCCCCTGCAGCAGCCGCAGTTGCTTCCTGGCAACAAGGAAGATCCTGGGGGTCTCTCCAGGGACCGTCCCACTCAATTGATGGGCTCGTAGTCAGAGTAACGTTTCCTCTGGGTGAAGAGGACCATGCAGCTGCCCACCAGGAGCATCACCATAGGGGTGCCCAGTGCCACGGCCATGATGGAGATGACCAGGGGGGAGAAGGTGTCCTTGGGGGACTGCCCGAAGCCCAGCAGCGCTGACCTGCAGGAGGGGATGAGAAAAATCAGCCACGGAGATGGGGATCAGCTCCGTCCCACGGGTGGAATATCTGGGGCTTTCTACCCCAAGATTCCTTGGCAGGATCCCACACAGGGCAGGAAAGAGTCTTCCAGACTGCGGGAGGGGTGAGGGAGCGCGTCAATAAACCGCAAAACTCCTTCTACAGGATAACAGGAAAACACAGACTCTCAAAAGGAAATTGTTATTAAACAGAGAAACCCTCTAACTTAGCAGTTCCCCAAACTGCAAGTTGTTAGTGACTGGGAGAGCATCATTTCACACACAACGGACCCCACTCACCAGCTAAGGTAGCGCTTCTCCTGGTAAGCCTTTCCATCCTCTCCCCCGAAAGAGATGTTGATGGCGCTGACGGTGTAGGTGCTGCCTACGCCCTCCCCAAAGTAGGCGTGGACAATGCTGGACATGGGCAGGGTCCAGTTGGCTGCTTGCAGGCCGCGAGACTGGCACTGGATGCTGTCCTGGCGCCTGGGGGTCCGGGAGCTGTAGGCTGTCGCCTTCCACTGCAGGAAGCTGAGCGCAGAGCTGTCATTTTGGGACTCAGCTACCAGGGAGAGTGTCTGGTAGAGGGAGAGCAACGGGCGGTGAATTGAGGGCAGGAGAGGGTCTTCGTGCCAGGGTGAGCCATAGTGGGGAGCCCAGGCTGCTTGCCCCAGACCCCCCACACCCTTGTTCCTGCAGCAGGGGATGTCCCCAAGCCTGGTGCTCACTCTGCTCTCACCTCGAAGATGGTGGGGGTGTACTCATCGTCGATGGAGCGTGCCGAGCGCAGCTTCTGCACTACCCCTGTTTCCTCCACTGTGGCCATCTCCAGCACAAAGCGGGAGCTGTTGCCCCGCGGAGCCACCCCAGCCAGGACAAACTCCACTTTAGAGCTGTTTGCCGTGTGCAGGAGGCTGGGCAAGGGGCCATCACGGCCACTGGCCTCATAGGCTGTCACCTACAGGGGACATGAGTCAGAGGGACAGCATGATCACTGGCTGGGACACCAAGGAGCAACATTCCCTCTCCAGAAGGTGCGTTGGACATGGTATTTACTGTGTTCTCCCTATAGCATCCCAGCGCAGTATATACCCCCTTCTCTGCCCCGGGGACTCACCCGAAATGCCAGGCTGCCATTGGAGAAGCTGCCACTGGGGTCAGTGGCTGGGATGCCCGTGAACTCGGCTGTCAGGGCTGTGTGGTTCAGGGTGTGATTGATGCTGTCCCAGGAAAAGCCAGACAGGTCGTACGTGGGGTAGAAGAGCTCTTCCAGCGTTTTGGCCTCGCTGTACTCAAACACCTAGGGAGAAGGTAGGGGAGAGGGGCCGGGAGCCACTAGCAGGTGCTGTGGACACCACCGCTTTGTGCTATGGTCCACGGGCTGCCGTGCACCAGGCTGCCACTGTCACCAGGGAGAGGAAGGAGACCAAAAAGGAGTGGCCTTGGCCAAACTTCTCAAGGCGCAATCACAGCTCAAGCCAGAGACAACCAGGGTAGGGCACACAAGGGGCCATTTCGCTGCAGCTGGGAAAGCTGCTGACTGACCTGCTCTGCCCCAAGCAACCCCCCACCACCCCCTCCACCGTGGGGCAGCTCTCCCGGAGCAGGGCCACCTTCCTCAGCGGTACCTTGGTGAAGACAATGGCAGTGGAGTAGACAACACTGCTGGGAGGGTCGATCCAGATGGCGCCAGCAGGAGCAGGCGAGAGCAGCTGGGTCCAGTTGATGTGCAGGGTGCTGCTCCTGCTCTCCGTAGCCACCAGCAGCACCGCAGGAGCCCCGATGCTGCTCCAGACATAGTGCAGGGTGTCATTGGGCCCCACTGCCCGCACGTGCAGCAGGTTGACGGAGGAGTTGGCCCAGCCTGGGTTGTACTGCATGGACACCTGCCGAGGAAGGAGAGGGCTCAGGGGGCTCAGTCCTGCCTGATTCCAAAGCCGCAGCTCCTGGGGCGGGTGTCCCTGGTCTGGTTAGACAAGGGCACATGAGCTGCCCCAGCGTCCCTGTGAGCTCTGCAGGCAACGAAACCCCGTCACGGCCCAAGTGTTGCTAAACAAGCTCGGTCAGCATTTCACATCCGGCGGTTTCGGAACGGCTTTCCGGCAGCGAGCCACTTCCCTGCCTGCAGCCACGGTGCTCCCACGGGATCAGGACACAGTGGGGAGATGAGGGACGGGTGGCACCGGGATGCGTGCCAGCAGGACAGGGGCAGGCAGTGCAGGGTCCCCTGACACGGGTGACCCACAGTGCCCTTGGTGGCAGGACGGGGCGAGGGGCAGGTTCCCTCCCACTCCGGCCTGAACCCCGAGGGTGGGCTGTGCTTGGCGTGGGGCAGGGACACCCGAGGAAGCCCCGGCCCTCCCCAGACCCCGCACGTCTGAGCCACGGCAATCGGCATCACCGGGGTCGGGCGGGATCTCGGGAGGGCTCCAGCCCAGCCCCCTGCTCCGAGCAGGATCAGGCCCCCAAGGCTTCCCCCCGGGCGCGCTGCGGGGGAAGGGGGGGTCACACGGGGAGCGGCCCGGTCCCACACACGGGTCGCAACGCCGAGGGAGCGGGACGAGCCCCAGAGCGGAGGCTGGAGAGGGCGGCGGGCGCTCCGAGACCCGCTGCCCCCCAACACCGCCCGTCCCTCCCGCCGCGGCGGCCCCGCTCACCTGCCGCCCGGCGGCCCCGGCGCCGCCCGCGCCCCCCCGCCGCCGGCCGCCGCCAGCAGCGCCGCCAGCAGCAACATGCCCGCCGCGATGGAGCGCTCCCCCCGCACGTGACCGGCAGGCACCGCCCCCCCGCCCTGCCCTTAAGGGGCCGCGCGGGAGACTCTTAAAGGAGCCACCGCCCTCCAGGAAGAATTTGGGGGTTGAGAGAAGAGCGTGACAGCAGATGCGGGAGGGCCCGGCCCCCCACGGACGGAGTCAGGCCCGCGCTATTAACCTGGCCCGAGCTCCCTGGGGAGGGTTTCACCTGCAGTAAACGCACAGACTACAGTGACACGTTTTATTTTTGAGGCAAAAGAGGAAGGAAAAGTTACAGTACAGAGACTTAAATTAAACATCAGTATCTCCTCCCACAGCCAGGGCACTTGCATGACACACCAACCCTCTCCCCACATTCGTGGTGGACTTTTTCCCCCCATCCCTCCCACAGACTTTGGACAAACTTTTCCCCAGCTCAGCCTCAGGACAGGGTCGCTTCATTGAGCTCTTCCCACAGTTGAGTCTGAGGTGCCTGGTTCTTCCTCCCCTTATTCCTGGGCTGCCTCTGGCGCGGCAGGCTGCTTGCTTTGATCGTCGCCCTTCTTTTTGTGCCCCGAAACAATGTCGTCAATGCGGAGGAGGAGAACTGCAGTCTGGGGAGAAATGCCATACCCAGGTCTAGTCAGGAGCTCATCACAAAGAATAAAATCCAACCTTTCGCACCTAAGAACCCTCTGCCTTCGATTAAACTACTCTCTCAGCACAGCAAGCTGCAACACAGCACCGTGGAAAGGACACGGTGCCCAGGACAGGCAGGTGGGAGTGGGCAGCGGCTCCGGCAGTGGGCAGGGACACCCAGTGGAAAGGGGGACAGCTGCTATTTCTAGCTGACTGACAAGAAGGGGACACAGCATCCCTTCAGGGAACTGCCTTTGGTCTAACACTGGTGAGCCAATGCTCAAATGTGATCTTTTAACGAGGGGAGGGCAGCTTGTGCAAGGCCGGTCAGACGATCAAAGGGCAGAAGCTCCCGGGGCCACTAATCGGATTCCAGCACATTGAGAAATGCGGTGCCAGCAGTCACGGCTCTGGCTGTCGCTCGGAGCAGCCCACCCTCGGGAGACTAACTAAGGCGGGATGGAACATGACAAATTGTAGCCACAGCATCAAAAATCAGCCCCTCAGAAAGCCCAATTACGGGTGCTGCGTCCCTCCTCATCACACCTCCTGCGTTAGCGAGCTGAAACGCTGGCACGCACCACGCTCTGTCTGCAGCACCTACACAAACATCCAAGTGTACAAGGAGTAACATTACCCTCACCTACGAGAGACGCTGCAGAGGCTCTTGAGTTCTGCTCCCTCTCTCCTTACCTCTACCGCCGTTTTGTAGGTCTGCAGTTTGACTGCTAAAGGCTCCCAGATCCCCAGGTCCTTCATATCAACTAAAGCTCCGCTCTCACCGTTCACTCCCCACGTCTGGCTGCCTTCCTGAGTGTGTTTTGCCTGTAAGCAGAACGACAGGTCACCACCCACGGAGTAAGACAACAAATTCACCTTCCGGAAACCCAAACTGACCATGGGGCAAAAGAGGAGAAGGTCATGAGAATTTTCTCAATTTTGGAGTCTATACAAGAACATATTACCGAGCACCACTTGAAACAATTATATCAGAAGTTAGACTTGGAGATATTCTCTCTCATGCCATCCCATCTAACCTCAATGATTTTGATTTTGTTCAGCCT
Organism: Phoenicopterus ruber ruber; assembly: GCA_009819775.1. Taxonomy (NCBI): domain Eukaryota; kingdom Metazoa; phylum Chordata; class Aves; order Phoenicopteriformes; family Phoenicopteridae; genus Phoenicopterus; species Phoenicopterus ruber. The sequence continues at coordinate 2,205,847 of CM020242.1, forward strand.
CAGGGTTTCCGTGTTTTGTTTTTAAACTCCGCTACCTCAAAGAAGCTATTTAATTCCATTTTCACACTTTCACATTTTGGCACAAAACTTCAGTAAAAAATGTTTGCAGCCCAGCTAATGCAAAAAAACCCCAGTAACAGTCTTTCAATCACCCTCAAAGGATAGGTTACTTCCACAAAGGTTTCCTTTAATGTAAAAGCCTACTACAACTACTAAAAAGCTGCCCCCACAAAGGCACTGCTGTGGAAGGATGACGGATCTGAGGGGGAGGACGCAGCAGGAAGGGACTGAATCCCTTCAGGAGGTGCCACGCCACACGCCTTACCCTGAGGGAGGTCAGCACACGGATGGTACTAGCGCCACAGTTCTGGATCAGCGTTCGGGGAATGACTTCCAGAGCCTGGGCTACTGCACGGTAGGGCCACTGCTCCACACCCGTCATGCCTTTGGACTTCTCCGTCAGCGCATGGGAAACGGCCATTTCGGTGGCTCCCCCTCCTGGCACCAGCTGCGGGTCGATGAGGACATTGCGACACACCTGCATGGCATCCTGAAGGTTTCGCTCTACCTCCTGCGACAGGCATAAAACCACAGGTCATTGATTGCATGGCACCAGCTCCAAGTACAGCCCACAGGCTGCTGGGCTGGCTCCTCTGCAGCCTGCAAGTTTGCCTTCACAAGACGGCAATTCTCTGTCGCTCCAGAGCCCAGAAGGAACTTGCGCTTGCTTCGCTCGCACACAACAGCTGCTCAAAAGGAAAGCAGTGACTTACTGACACCAAAAAGGTGTCCAGGACATGTATTAACTTACTGCTAGGATTTCCTTGCTGGCTCCACGCAGGATGATAGTGCAAGCCTTGGGGTCTTTGCAATCAGTGATGAAGGCAAAATACTCATCTCCTATTTTTTTAACTTCAAAGAGCCTGGCTCCAGTTCCCACGTCCTCCTCCCGCAGCTCATCTGTGCGACTCACAATGCGAGCTCCGCAGGCCCTAGCGCGCAAACCACAGTCAAGTCAGATGCTCACAAATAAGAACTGGGGTGAGAGAAGAACGAGAACTCCACGTCACAGAGAGCAGGAACTGGCTCCAGCGAGGAGACAGTGTTTACCTGGCGATCCTGTTGTTGTCTGTCTTTCTCACTCTGCGGATCGCTGTGATGTTGGCTTTCATCAGGTAGTGTTGGGCCAAGTCTGAAATCAGGTTTCATTTGATTATCATTATTTGACTGATCATCAATTTTATTGATGAATCAGCGGTATCATGACAAACTTTATGTGTCTTTAAAGTAAGAAGGGTTATGGAAAGAAAAAGCTAACTGTCGCTTCTTAAACCAAGCTGCAAGGCCAAATTACAGTGCAGTTTTCCACGGTTTGCTAGACTCCTCCTCGCTTAGGTTCTGATATCATTTCCAAATGCTGGAGAAGCAAAATATTATTCTAATTGTCCGTGTTCACAAGGCAACCTCAAGAAGCAACTTCAATGCCTGCAATGTAGAACTATTTGCTAGAAAGCTAAAAAAGAAAGCAAACCAAAAGAAAACAGAGTCATGTTCAAAATCAGGTTTGGGGTTTTTTTTGGGGGGTGGGGGGGTGGGGGGGGGTGTTTTTCTTCTTTTTTTTAGATTACTGAACACTGCATTTAACAGAACATGAACCTCATTAAGACGAATTTACAACAAAGAAGGATCACAAGTGTTATTACCAGAAATTCCTTTTTCTGTGATGACCAGATCTGGCTTGACTCTCATCAGATCCTCACAAATCTGCTGAATGTACTCTTCCTCCATCTGCAGGATGCGGGCAAAGTCTTCCTCCCGCGTTATTTCAATATCAGTCTGCGCAGAAAGAGGTGTAAATATCTTACTGTATTCCCCCTTCACCGAGTTAAACACAGATGCCCTGGCTTGAGTGATCTTAACTCCTCCAATATCGCCCGGGGAAGAGTTAAGTAGAACTACATAATGAAAAACACCAATCAAATAAACTGTGGCGCTGTGTCAGCTTAACATTAGTGTTAATTAAAACACAAATATTTCTTTGACTCTTGACCATCATTTAGATACACAAATCACTGTAGCTGCTTCAGTGAGTAAAAGCACTGTAGCCTCAGTTATATTTTTCTACTTTTTTCTCCAGGGTACTGACTCCACAGCAGAATTAGCTTATATGAAAGGCAGAACGCGAAGAGAGCCTTTTGCCACTCATGCTATCTGGATCTGTTCCCTTTACTAGTCTTAAATCAAAAGTTGCAGACACCTCTAACAGGACTTGCTTTACCTGGCTCTCGCCTTTCTTGTACTCTAGTGAACAATCCAGAAGGACAATGCGTGGATTCTTAATAAGGCGCCGCATCCTGGGATGAGTTACATCTTTATTCACCATGATTCCACGCAAAACACATGAGTCTTCACTAAAGCCACCTGGAATCTGACAGACACAAGAAAGGGAGAAAATAAGGCGAGTGAGTCCACTCTATGAAAACCTGTAGATCTATGCTCCTGAAACTATCCATCCCGCGTACTGAAAACGGAAAACTCTCCCGAGTAACTGTGATGCATCCAGGTCACAATCTGAGTTAATTCTAAGAGCACGCTGACTTAGATTAAGCAAAAAGCTGTGGAAGAACTCAAGAAACTGCTCACATCCTATTGCCTGGCAACATGCGTTTGGAGGATGGAAATGGAAACAACTTAAAACGATCTTTTTGACAAGTATGTTAAAAAAGTTTAAATAACCGCCCCCATAAACCAGCAAGGCTGACAGCACTGACTGAAATATCTTCAAGAGTTATGTTTGTAGGCTGCAGATCAGCAGCACAAACTTCTTCCCACTGCATCCTAGGAACAACTAGTTCAGAATGAGAAAGGGGCACACAGATAAGAAATGGTTCAGCACATACTCACCTTTTCTACTTTTGCATATTTTTTAATATCAATTTCCTTTCTGCCATTTTCTTCAAACTCCACAGTTTTAACAGCATCAAGAGCAATGCTACAGGCTAAGTCAGACCAGCGGTTTATTGCCTTCGTATTTATAGCACTCTTTATTATCTTAAGCATCATCTCTTTGTTGTTCACGTCCACTGGAGTGCTGAGAAAAAGGAAAAACCAAACAGTAAACTGAGCATCACTCCAAGCTACAATCTATTCATAACCCCACTGAGTCCCTCTCTAATTATATGAAGTTAAATCTTACCAACATGCTTCCCTGAAGAATCATCTTTAAGCAGTATGGGAACCCCATATCCCTTCTCTCTAACTCCCACCAGCCCATACTTACCCAATTTTCTTTAGGATACTGATCATGTCATCCAGAGCCTTACGATAAGCCCCAATGATCACAGTTGGGTGCATCTGCTGTTCAAGGAAGTGTTCGGCAACAGAGAGCATCTCCCCAGCTAAAAAAAAAAAAAAACACCCATCAAAATTCCCCAGGTAAGTTATTATAACAATCAACAGTCAAGACATGAGAACAGCATACCAGAAAAAAAAGTATCTGCTATCCACACAGAGCGCTCTAACATCTGTACCTTTCTTTATACTTAACTGTGCTTATCTTGGGGAAAGAACACACCTTTCTGAAGCACAGAGCTGATCACCTAAGGGTCTAACGAAACTAGCATTCTCTTCATGGTAACAAAAATGGATCAATTTTAGGGTTGCTAAATAACGACTATCTGTCTCATTAAGGCATAGTTACTGGGCTCTGATGAGCAAAAAGGCAAACTTCAGCCTTAACCCTTTATAAAAAAACCATCTTATTCACTCTCCTTACCAAGGATAATGACAGATGTGGTCCCATCTCCAACTTCCTCATCTTGAGTGCGGCTGATCTCAATCATTGATTTGGCAGCGGGATGCTGGACTTGAATCTGTACAGGAGCAAGAGGTATGCTTTTGGTCCAGAATACTAAAGCTGAAACTCACTGCATCACTCAATGGAACAAATACCACACCTTTTGAACAATCAAAGGCATTCTGCCCAACTATAGCAAAGATTTTTCTTCCTTTTGAGACCAAAAATAAGCCTTTGCATTTCACAATATTGTGTCTTCCACAGTTTTTCACGTATTACAATTTTTGTGATGTTATTTCAACAGCACTTGCACCCAGAAAGATGACAACGATTTACCAGTCTAATTATTTGGCACGGTAAAAGCAAACATCTGCTCATAAGGTTTTGATGCAAGTGATTATAGCTACAATTACCATAGAATTTATACCAGTCTTGTAAAACCTCCATGAAAACTTACCATCCTGGGATCAAACCTACTTTTCTGAGGAGGAAGAGTGTTTGCTGGAAATATTTAATTCCTCCTCAGTAAGCACCCTTCTTGGTGCTGCTGTTTAGTACTTGCTGGCTCTCAAGACAAAAGATGAAATAACATAGTTCCATTGGCAGTTATGTAACTGTATCCTGAAAGATTTTGACTCGTGTGTTAAGCAAGACAATCCTTTAGGAGAAACTTACTTCTCTAAGAATAGCATTGCCATCGTTGGTCATCACAATCCCACCCATGGGGTCCAAAAGCATCTGCAACCGAAAGAGAAGCAGTATTTGCACTGACCTTTAGTACGTGTAGTGTTTCTAGTCAGTATGCAGCACAGGTATTTCAGCAAAAGTTCTTACCTTCATCATAGCTCTTGGTCCCAAACACGTTCGGATAATGTCAGCAATAGTCTAGGAGGAACAAAAGAAATTAGGCAATACAGGAGGGCATCAAAAAGTCTGGGGAAAAACCCCATAGTCTATATGAAACAAGCAGCCACTGCAAAATTCAAGTGACCCAATGACCCTACAGCTGCTTAGATGCAGCAGAAGTTAAGAACTGTGTGGGAAGGAGAACATGGGGATTATAAGAGCACTGGCACCACACTAAGTTATTATCTAAATCATATGTCATATTTAGCACAGAAAGGGGTTTTGGTGGGCTAAACCCCTCCATGTTCAGTTACACTGCACCTATCGTTTTAACACTGAAAATTCATTTTCTATGCTGCTTCTACTCTGGATTCATACAGACTAGACAAAACATGCTTCAGATCCAGTTTTCCCTCTTAAATACATATATATACACATGTTCACACGCATACACACATAAAAAAAGGAATAAAAATAGCCTGACATCTGAACATGTTACCTTAGCAGCTGTGATGTTTCCAGTCTGGACTTTTCTTCCAGACTCACGTTTCACATTCTGACCTAAAGTACATAGAAAAAAATAAAATATTAAAGCACAAACAAAACTTTAATCTGCTCTTACTAAGAAGTCCAAGACTGAAACAGTGGTACTGACAACGCAGCAAAGATACCCTCTCAGTCACGCACACTTGATATACGACCAGTTCTAAATTAAGAGTTTACAATATAAATATCACAGCCACTATAAGAAAGCATATTCATAGACGAGCATCAGTGAAAAACAACACTCCTTATTATAACATAATTCCTGATTAGCATCATAATTCAGCCAAGACAGAACTTTGCAACCCTGAAATATAACCTATTCCCCCAAGAAAATCAAACAGCAGCGACTCACTAGAATCTGCAAAGCCTACAAACTGCTGCACGGAGGTTTCCAGTCAAAAAAAAGTTACAGTTGCTCACGCACAGCAAGTAGAACACTGGTTTAAAATTACGTTTTACACATCAGTGTTGCTCAGCCTTTGGCACATTAGGTGAGCGGCCACTGCTGTACCACAGGCTCACAACCATATCTGGGGACTAGCTGTCAAAAGGGGCTGCCCTAGAGAATCCCTAGGCTTAGTGCTGCTTTTCTTTTACCACAAGCCTAGACTGGATGAGCACAGATTTACTTCAGGAGCGGATGTTTGTGCATATAGATTTATAAGACAAAACAAAAGAAAGGAACGGTAAAAGCAGCACCAAGAATAAGGTAAGCACGCTTACAGCAAAGGGGACCTGGGCTACAACAGCCTGCCTCTGGGGTTAACGGCAGAGCAGATGGAGAGATGAGAATGAGAAATCCAAGCAGAAAGAAGCACCCAGGAAAGTCTCATACTGGACGGTGGTCAGAGAATCCAAGTGCAAGGGGTTCAAATGGGACAGCACAAAGTAACGTGATGAGAAACGCACAAGAAGAAAACAGCTGAGAGAAGCCGAGATCTGCCAGGAAAGGTTTAACGAGGAGCGGGGGCTCCGATGCCCCGAGACCTCCCGCGTAGGGAGCAACGCGGGGCCACGGGCGGAGGGGCGGCACAGCCCATCAGGGCTAGGCAGAGCCTGAGAGAACTGAGGACAGACCGTAACGGGGGAGCTCAGGGCGTGCCGGGGGCGGGAGCCGGGGCCCAGCGGAACCCCCCGGAGGACAGGCGGCCCCCAGCCCTGCTGGGGGTCTGTGAGGGAGCGCCCGGCCGCGAGGGGGAATCAACATGGCGGCGGGGAAGGTGAGAAGAGAAGGGAAGGGGGACCCGACCCCTCCCCTCGCCTCGCCCTCCACCCCCGGAGGCCGGCGGCCACACTCACTGAGCACGAGGACAGGGCGCGGGCCCATCATCGCGGCGGCGGCGGCTGCTCGACCCCGGCACCCGGCGCGGAACCTTCTGGAGAGAGCAAGCGCGAGGCGGCCGCTCTAAGAACTGCCGCTTCACCGTGCCGCGACACCCTACCCTGCCTCCCGCCCACAACGACCAATCCCACTCCGCACCGCCGGCCCGGCGCCCAATAAAGAGGCGGTGCTCCTCCTCCCCGGCGCTCACAGCAGGTTTGGTTGAGAAGCGACGCCCCAGCGCATGGGGCCGCGGCGCGTTGGGCGGAGCCGCGTGGCACTGCGCATGTGCGGACTGCCGGCGCCGAGCGTACGGACGATGCGGGGGGGAGGGCTCACTGCACATACGCAGAGGGGGAGGAGGACCAACCTTTGGGCAGTCGCATGGGTGACACTCTCCTGCCGCACTCTCCTTTGCATCTGGAAGGCATCGGAGCAGGATAAGACTGCTCCGTAGGCGAGCTGGGAGGCAGATCGGCGTCTCTGAGAACGGCGTGTGGAAGGGAAGTCCTCAGCGTCCACCCCCCTTCTCTCAGCGCTGTGGTCTCGCCCATCCCGCGCCGCGGCGCACCACGGGAGCGGCAGGCTGCCGCGAGGCATGCTGGGAGCGGTAGTTCCGGAGGGGCCGGTATGGGGCTGCGCGCTTCCGAGGAGGCGGCCTTCTCTGCCGCGGCTCGGCCACACCGCGGCCCCGCGGCCCCTTCGGCGTCTCAGTGGCTGAAGCGGAGCTGCCTGGTGGGACCTGAGAGCCTCCCAATGCCCCGGAGGCTCTGGTGTCCCCTCAGAGCAGAGCTCCTCGGCCTGCAGCTGTGAGGCATCCCCACAGCAGCCATTTCTGTCACGTTGTGCTTCCTCAGGCCCGTCCAGTTGTTCACTGCTAACTACAGCGAAAGTGGGCACAAACCCAGTTCTGTTTACCTTTTCACAGCCTGTGTGCCTAGAAAAGTTTCCAGCTTTTCTGACTTTTTTTCCCCTCAAATTGCTTTGCTGAATAACAAGGTTTTGTCTTCATAGTTACCTGCTCTCTTCCAGCTCACATGGACCCACCAACTGTTAGCCAGGAAGAAAAATACACAGAAAAAGTAGGTTAACCTACTTAATCTCTGATAGCCAACTGCAGTTTGAAATTCAAGCCTCTTTTTTTGTCAAAAGCCCTAAGTGTCTTAAGCCAAGGACAGGTATTTTATTGGTGGTTGGGTGATGGGGTCTTAGTTTATCCTGGCACTGCAGCAAACCCTGCTGAGGAGTGGGAGAGGAGCCCCAGCCTATGGTTACACTGCCCCAGCAGTGGGTGGCCAACATTGACTTAAGCTCTGTGATGCTTCCCATAGTCTGCAGCTTGGATAAGCTCTGCCTGGTTCAGCAGGGAAAGAAAAAAGTGGATGTATGCAGAACTGTTGTCAAAGTTTGGGAGTGGGGAACTTTGATAAAAGAAAGAGTATGAGGTGGTATATGGAGCCAGCGGTTGGGAGCCTGGAGGGGTGGATCTGTGGGCCGTTCATTTGTGTGCATGAGGAGGAATATGTGTACAGAGGCGTGGATTTGCAGCCCTGCTACCCCCAGAGGTCTGCAGGCAACTGCCTGGGAAACATGGGACCAGGTGACCTCTGAAGGCTTTCTCCAGTGCTGAAAATTGCGCCCAGTGGCTTTCTGTTTTGCTCCTGGTTTTGCAACAGGGAGGTCAGGACATTTCCTAATCTGTCAGATACAGAAGGGCGGAGCCTCTCTGGTGTGGGGTTTGTTAAGCAGAGCGTCCCTAATACACGAAGGTATAGTTTTGGGGTCTGTGCACGAGGAGGGGCATCCCACCTGATGTTTGAGGAATTTAACTCTGATCTTCCTCCTCGTTCTCGTCCTCTTCTCTCTTACGGCTTTACAGAGCCTCTATGCAGTTGGAAGCACTGGTGAGCTGGGCAGAGCTGCTGGCCATCCTTGTCCTAGGCGTGCTGCTGCTCCTTGTTGAAGTGTTCTTCCGAGCCATGGTAGTCATCGGGCTTCTGCTCTATGTGCTTGTCACTAACTGAAGGCAAAGTGGGGAGGGCACCTCTTTTCCCTCCTCGTTCCCAGAGCTCTTCAAGAAGGAGACAAGAGGAGAATCCCACCGCCCTCAAGAACAGATGGAGAGAACCGTGAGCAGTAGTTGGAGGAAGAGGGGAGGTATGGCCTTTTTCTGGCTTCCTATGTTACATCCTTGCTTGGCAGCTGCTTTAGCTTCTCTCCCAAAGCACTAACTTCAGCAATGGGGCTCCAGCAAGCCCAAATCACAGCTTCAGGCCTTCTCCCTAAGGGGAAACCAAGTCCTGGCAAGGTGTATTCCCTCAGCCGCACCTTCCAGGTGCAAGCCTGTCCTGCCATGTATCAAAACCCTGGTGTCCCTGCCACCCTGGGACCTGCCGTGCTCGGGGTGGCTCCGTGGTGGGGCTTGGGGCCTTCCCCTGGGGCTGTGGGGCCTGGGTTGGGGCAGCACTCTGTGTTCTCCCGCGCAGGGTTTATAACTAGTATTTTTGGACTAAAAGCTGGTGTTTTGCAGATGCTTCTAGGAAGGTGGTTCAACCCTTTTCCCCCTGAGGGAAGCCCCAGAGCAGGAGGCAGGGCAGCGCAGGCAGTGTGCTCTGCGCAGGCGTGGTGTCCTCACTCGCGGGTAAGACTATGTACTGGGTTTGCGTGGCGAGGTTTTGGTAGCGGGGGGGCGGCAGGGAGAGGGGGCCTAGAGGGGCCTAGAAGCTAGAAGCTTCCCCCATGTCTGATAGAGCCAATGCCAGCCAGCTCCAAGATGGACCCACCACCAGCCAAGGCTGAGCCCATCAGTGATGGTGGTAGCGCCTCTGGGATAACATAGTTAAGAAGGGCAAAAAAAACGTGCTGGGGGAATATATAGCAGCAGAGAGAAGAGTGAGATGTGAGAGACACAACTCTGCAGACCCCAGGGTCAGTGGGGAAGGAAGGGAGGAGGTGCTCCAGGCGCCGGAGCAGAGATTCGCCGGCAGCCCGTGGTGCAGCCCGTGGTGCAGCCCGTGGTGCAGCCCATGATGAGGCAGGCTGTCCCCTGCCCCCATGGAGGCCCACGAGGGAGCAGATCCCCACCTGCACCCGGGGAGGACCCCATGCTGGAGCAGTTGGTGAAGAACTGCAGCCCGTGGGAAGGACTCACGTTGGAGAAGTCCGTGGAGGACTGTCTCCCGTGGGAGGGACCCCACGCTGGAGCAGAGGAGGAGTGTGAGGAGTCCTCCCCCTGCGGAGGAAGGAGCGGCAGAGACAACGTGTGATGAATTGACCCCAACCCCCATTCCCCGTCCCCCTGCGCCGCTCGGGGGGAGGAGGGAGAGAAATCGGGAGTGAAGCTGAGCCTGGGAAGAAGGGAGGGGTGGGGGGAAGGGGTTTTTAAGATTCGGTTTTATTTCTCACTACCCGACTCTGCTTTGATTGGCAATAAATTAAATTATTTTTTCCCCAAGTCGAGTCTGTTTTGCCCGTAACAGTAACGGCTGAGTGCTCTCCCTGTCCTTATCTCACCCCACGAGCCTGTCGTTGTGTTTCCTCTCCCCTGCCCAGCTGAGGAGGGCAGTGACAGAGCGGCTTTGGCGGGCACCGGGCCGCCAGCCAGGGCCGACCCACCACAGACTACATTTCCCAGCGGGCACCGGGCCGCCGCTCAGCCGCCATGTTGTTGCCGTCTGCGGTTATTTCCGCTCCCTCTGCGCTGACTCGGTCTTCCGCAGGGCGCCGCCGGGCAGAGATGGTGAGGGCCCCGGGGCCTAGGGGTGGTCGTCGAGCAGGGGGCTCCGTGGGGAGGGATTGGCGGGCGGGAAGGATCCGTGAAGGGAGGAACTGGAACGGGGAGGCCGAGGCCGAGGCCGTGGCCGTGGTGTGTCTAGGGGCGGAGAGGGGTTCCTGGGCTGGGGGAGGTTTGTGGAGGGGGAGTCCTGGGAGGGGACTGGGGGGGTCGGGTGGGAGAGAGTGTCTTGGAGGTGGGTTTTGAGGGGATGCGAGGGGCCAGCCAGGGTCTGCTGCTGAAGCTATCGGAGTAGTTTGCAGGGGAAGCGGGGGTGTCACCGAGCGAGGGGAGAGCGTTGGTGCCTGGGTCTCTCCGGCAGGCAGTAGTCCGTGAAACCAGGCGGTTCTTTGTTTTGGAGGGAGCAATAGCTCTGAGCTTACCCTTGGGTCTCTGGGCTGTGTGGGTGTGTAGGAGCAGCCTAGGGTGGAAATGCTGGCGTGAAGACTGTAGCAGGGGAGTACCGAGGGGAAAGAAGGGTCCTCTGGTGTAGAGAGTGGAGGCTCTGACACGCGAGCAGTTTTTGCGTTGAAAAGCACTAAGAAGTAATGACCGTGTGGTCTCCTTGTCCTCCTAGCAGGGCAGCTCCAGAGATGATGGGCTCGGGGAAACTGGGACACGTGGCCTGAAGCAGGGACTTCTGGGGACCAAAAGGCTGCTGGAGGGAGATGGTAGTACCTCAGCGGCTGGGAGTATGAAAGAATAACAAATGTTGGAAATGAGGAGCTAGTTCTTTCTGAGAAGAACAGAGAATTTGATGGGGAGAACTAACTCTGCTGTGTAAGACAGTGCTGAAAGCTGCCATGCTTCACAATGGCAATTAACTGTTAATTGCCAAAACTGGTGGCACCGTTAATTGTGAGAGCTTTTGCTCCGAAAGTTACTAGAAGAGGCTTTGTCATCTGAGACCTTTGCCAATTACTGAGGTGTGGTAAAGGAGAGTGATGCTTGCAGGGGCTTGAAAAGGGAGAAAACTGTCATCTTTTCTTCCATGCCTGCTGATCTGTGCCACTTCTTACATCCTTACAGGAAAGCGTACAGGTATTTCAGGGGCAGTTGCACGCTTGTGTGGAGCCAGGGTCATTTTCTGCCAACTCTGTGATAATCCTTTATTGATATTGCCGTGAAGTATACAGCTGTTCATGTCTTACTACACACGAATGCCTGAATTGTCTTGTTTAGTTGTCCTGTTTGTGTTCTTTTTGCAATTAAATTATCAATGACATTTCATTTTCTTTTGCTTCTAGATGAAGCTCCTGGTTCTTGCTGTGTTTGCCCTGTTTTACGTGGCGCACTGTGAGGAAGGTGCCAGGCTCCTGGCCTCCAAATCTCTATTAAACAGATATGCAGTGGAGGGCAAGGACTTGACTTTGCAATACAACATATACAACGTAGGCTCCAGGTAAGCCTTGTCCAGGCTTCTAATACTGACCAGGAGCAAGTGTTGTGTGTGTGTACGTGCAGAGTATGATACTATTTCTAGGCTCCATGATGTGCTGTTACCTTTGCTCCCTCTAACTCTGAGCTTACTGCCAGTGCTTGAAGGTTTGACCCTGCAATTTGCCTTTTTCTTCCTGTTCCATTGTCCCTGCTTTCATTGTTTTCCCGCTTTCACCTTGCAGCTGCTCTAGCTGTTGGTCCAGCATGGTGTGGTTACTTTTGTGTCTTGTGACATGCATGCATGCAGCCTCCCTTTCTTGGCTTTGGGAGCTCTTTTTCACATCCAGTTCCCTGTCTTTTTGGCAGCTTCACTCAGCTTTGCCTTCCTTTTTCTGCAGTCTCCCTGTAATACACCTTGACTCTCCTCCCCATCTTCTCTTGGTGCCTTTTCATGTTTCAAAAATCAGTTCTTCCAGCTGCTGAATTGTTGGGATGGAACAGTCATCCCTCTTTGGTGCAGTCCCCTGTGAGTGGAATGCCAAGTCTAAGACTCTCTTTTCATCCCTTTCTTTGTTGCATTTAGTGCTGCTTTAGATGTGGAGCTGTCGGATGATTCTTTCCCCCCAGAAGATTTTGGCATTGTCTCTGGGATGCTCAACGTCAAGTGGGACAGGATCGCTCCGTATCTTTTCATGTTTTGAAATTTCTCCTAACACTCCTCCTTACCCTTAAGCATCCTGTAGCTCCTATCTTCATTCGTTGTCACTGAAATTCCAGCATGCCAGACCCAGGGCAGGGTATTGAATGCCAACCTCTGTTCTCCTGGAAGGTGCTGTGTACAAAATGTTCCTTGCAAACAGGGCCAGGTTGCTCTGCAATTCATCTGCCTGGGAAGGAGGAGCAGCTGGATCAGCCCTGGCTCGGTCTGGATGTCTGTAACTACAGAGGACTCGCATCTGTCAGCAGCACTGACTTTTTCCACCTGGGTCGAGGCTCTTTACCTGTCATCTCCTCACTTTTCTTCCTTTGAGGAAATGCAACTGTTCTCCTTAACTTACGGTGCTCAGAGCGAGTAATGTGTCCCACACTGTGGTTCTGCGGCCTCTCAAAGCTGGTTACTTCAACTTCACCTCTGCTACCATCACATACCTGGCACAGGAGGGTGGACAGGTTGTGGTGAGTTGACTATTTATAGGATCCTTGCCCAAACTGGACAGCAGATCCGCCTGACTGTGCTCTTTGAGCTGCTTGTTAGGGGATGATGCATGTCCCTGCGCTCTTATCCTGCATATGCTCTGTTGCAAGAAGGAAAGGTGGCAAATACTATCTTTTCCCCCCTGCATTTTCCAGGTTGGTTTCACTAGTGCTCCTGGGCAGGGAGGAATCTTGGCTCAGCGTGAATTTGACAGGAGGTTCTCCCCTCACTTTGTAAGTACCTTTCAATTGGGGATTGAAATTGCACTGCAGCAACTGTGCAACCCAGCATGGTGGCTTTTTGCCAGTTTGTGGTGTGTTTGGTTTCCACTACAGTCACCTGGAAAACTCTGACATGGATTGCAATTAATCCGTATCAGTTGTCCAGAAGAGTTATCACAGAAAAAGCAAAGAGTTTTCATACCAGCTACCTCTGTGAAGGAACTGGCACTGTGAGACTTGTGCCAGAAGCTTTCAGAGTAGAAGATCTGATGGTTGTAACACTCATCTGTATGTGATTTGTTTTGACTTCTTTCTAACAATTTCTCTTAGCTGGACTGGGCAGCTTTTGGTGTGATGACCCTGCCCTCCATCGGGATCCCGCTGCTGCTGTGGTACTCGAGCAAGAGAAAGTACGACACCCCCAAGACCAAAAAGAACTGAGCAAAGTTAGATGCCACCAGCACCCCAGAGCTCGGGAAAGAACAAACATTAACCCACCCAGAACAGCAGGTGTGTGGGATCAGCAACAGTCACCCCTGCGAAGCGCTGCCTGGGCTATGCTTCAGCCCTGTTGGCAAGAGGGAATCCGTCACTTCAATAGCAGTGATGTGTTGTCTTCTATGTTTTAAAAAAGAAACAAACAAAAAAAACGCCAATCGAAAATCCCCAAAGCCCACAGCCAAACCCCCTTGGCTGCATATTTGGAGCAGAGACCCCTCGCCCCGTTGCAGGCGTAGTGCCAGTGCATCTGTGGTATGAATGTGTTAACACCCAGAGGATCTTGTTTGTGGGGGGTGCAGCTCTGCAGTGATTCTGGCATCTGTGCTGCCTCCCAGACTCGATTCAGCCTAATAGCTCTGTGCTTGCAGTCTTCTCAAATGTATTCAATCTCAGGGCCCCTCTCCTCCAAGTGCCACCTGCCTTGCTGAAGCATCTGTGGGAAGGAGCTCTACCTAGTGACAAAACCAGACCTCCTTTTGATAGAGGCTTTGTTGCTAGGTGGGGCATGGGAGGCCCCCGTTGATGCTTGTTCTCCAGGAAGCCCCATTGTATTTTGGTGAGCAGTTAATGGCTGTGTTTCTGTTTTTTCTGGTTGCTCTGTTAAGGGTTGAGGTACTGAGGATTTTGTAATAAAATGAACACCCTGAAAGAAGCCTGCCTTTCTTTTACCAGGAAGTCCTGGAGGCACCTTGCTGCCTTCAGAAGCAGCTAACGGGCATACAGTCAGTAAAATCGCTACATTATCAATAAAATAAATGGAAGAAGGAAAGAAGGGGAAAGGGGAGCAGAGCATAATTTACTTTGCCAGGTTTGTTCCTCTGCTCCTGGGAGGCCTGGTACCTTGCACCAGCTTTCCTGACAGCCCCAAGCCCTAGCGTGAGATTTCTCTTCACAGCTGTAAATAAATGCTGGTGTGGCTGCATGTTGGGCAATGATTTGTGCTTTTCCTATGGTGGTGGCACACTGAGGACTTGCCCCAGGGGACCTGCAAGCGGCGAGAGGTGGCTGATTTCTGCCCTGAGCTTTGGACAGGGAGGCAGTGGCTGTTTGCGGGCTCTGGCACTGTGTGACCCAGTCTGGCCAGTGGTTGGACCCCACTCAACAGCATGGTGGTGACAGCTGAGAAATCCTGGGCCGTGCTGGAGCAATCGCTGTGCCTTTGTGACCAGAACAATGTTTCCAAGCCAGGCTTCCTCACCCTAACCTTTGCTGCTGCTGGCTGCACCCTCTGTTCCACCTGGCGAAGGCCTCAGGGTGCTCTAGAGCACAGCAGGGAACGGCTGGGCATTGGCAAAGCCCCATGAAGGCCCAAGGGAATTCTGGAGGGTGGCCAGGCCCTGGAAAAACCTGGCGAAGGCCCTGGAAGACATTGGAGGGCCGCAGTGCAGCACCCAGCCACGGCAGAGCCCAGTGAGGGCCCCAGTGAAACTAGAGGGAAGCA
This sequence comes from Phoenicopterus ruber ruber, assembly GCA_009819775.1. Taxonomy (NCBI): domain Eukaryota; kingdom Metazoa; phylum Chordata; class Aves; order Phoenicopteriformes; family Phoenicopteridae; genus Phoenicopterus; species Phoenicopterus ruber. The sequence continues at coordinate 2,220,866 of CM020242.1, forward strand.
GGGCACTGCTGCTTTCTATAGTATCCAAGTGGCTTCGCCAGGTTTTCCCGAAGCCCGTGTGGGCCCTGCTGCATTCCACAGAGCCCCTTGGCATTTGCTGGGCTTTTCTAACACCTGGGTGGGGCCCTGCTTCTGTCTGGAGTGCACGGGGGGGGTTCTGTGGGACCTGGACTCTGGCAAGGGTGAGGGTCAGGGTAAGGATTAGGTGGTAGAGCAAGCACAGAGAATGAGTGTGTGGGGGATTGTGGAGGGGCTGCCAAGGGAAGGTAAGGGCCAGCAACAGCTTTCAGTGCTGGCACCTTCTGTGTAGGAGCCCTAGGTGGTGGGTGTGTGTTCTGGAGCTGGGCTCTGGCGAGAATGAGGGGGTAGGTGAGGTTCTGCACTTGCTCTTACCACCCAACCCTCACCGTCACCTACTCCCTCACTGGAGCCCAGCTCCAAAATTGAAAATGTCCAGTGACTGTTCCTACACAGAAGGTGCCAGCTCTGAAAGCTATTGCTGGCCCTCACCTTCCCTTGGCAACCCTTCCACAGCACCACCAACACTGGGGCTCTGTGCTTGTTTAGCTAACCTAGTATTTCCCTCTCTCTCTCCCCCCCTCCCTCTGGGTGGGGGCAACCCCCGGTATCAACACAGGCTGGGGGATGTAGGGATGGAGAGCAGCCCTGCCGAGAAGGACTTGGGGGTGCTGGGGGATGAAAAGCTGGACACGAGCCGGCACTGCGCGCTTGCAGCCCAGAAAGCCAACTGTATCCTGGGCTGCATCCCCAGCAGCGTGGCCAGCAGGGCGAGGGAGGGGATTCTGCCCCTCTGCTCCGCTCTGGGGAGACCCCCCTGCAGTGCTGCCTCCAGCTCTGGGGCCTCAGCACAAGTGTGGTGGTTTAACCCCAGCTGGTAACCGAATACCACGCAGCCCCTTGCTCACTCCCCCCCTCCCCAGTGGGGTGGGGAGGAGAATCGGAGAAAGAAAGGAAAACTTGCGGGTTGAGATAAAAACAGTTCACCAGGACAGCAAAGAAAAAGATAAAAATATATTAATATTAATAATGATAAGAAGAATATATAAGGATAATAGAATATATAAAACGAATGATGCACAATTTCTCACCACCCAATGACCGATACAGCCTGTCCCAAGCAGCAGTCAGGGAACAGGAATATTCCCCCACAGCTATCCCAGAACAGCAAGTTCCAGAGAGAGCGAGCGAGGGAACAAACAGCTGAACAAACAAAACAAAAAGGCCTGAACAAATGAAAAAAAGGAAAAAAAAAAAAAAAAAAAGGGACTGGTCCACCGGCCAACCCTCACTTATACTGGGCATGCCACCTCTGGTATGGAATACGTGCTTTGGCCAGTTTGGGTCAACTGTACTGGCTATACCCCTCCCAAGTTTTTGCACCTGCACATTAGCAAAACCTGGGAAGCCGGAAGATGTCCTTGATCGCTTAACAGCAACTAATAACATCAGTGTATTATCAACATTCTTCACATACTAAATCCAAAACACAGGAGCTGCTGGAAAGAAAAATAGCTCTGTCCTGGCCAAAACCAGGACAACAGGAAAGACATGGACCTGTTGGAGCAAGTCCAGAAGAGGCCACAAAGATGACCAGAGGGGTGGAACACCTCACCTGTGAAGACAGGCTGAGAGAGTTGGGCTTGTTCAGCCTGGAGAAGAGAAGGCTCCGGGGAGACCTTATTGCGGCCTTCTGGTACTTATAAGACAGATGGGGACAGACTTTTTAGCAGGGCCTGTAGCGATAGGGCAAGGGGTGATGGTTTTGAACTAAAAGAGGGGAGATTTAGACCAGATATAAGGAAGAAATCGTTTATGCTGAGGGTGGTGAAGCACTGGCACAGGTTGCCCAGAGGTGGGAGATGCCCCATCCCTGGAAACATTCAAGGTCAGGCTGGACGGGGCTCTGGGCAACCTGATCTGGTTGAAGATGTCCCTGCTCGTAGCGGGGCGGTCGGACTAGATGGTCTTTGAAGGTCCCTTCCCACCCAAACTGTTCCATGATGCTATGGACAGCTAGTTGGATGGATGGACAGAGTGTCAGGGTGGGTGGCTCTAGGGAAGGACACATGGAAGGACAGATGGATGGGTGGATGGACACCGACTCTGGGAAGGGATGGACAGCTGGCAGTGGATGGCTGGAGCATCCAGGGGCGGATGGATGCAGGGAGGAGCAGACAGATGGTGTGGAGGAGGACCCCCCCCCCGCCAGGGACCCTCAGCATCCCCCAGGGACCCCCCAAACACCCCCCCCAGGGGCCAGCATCCCTTGCCAGGGCCTCTCAACTGCCCCCCTCCCTGCCCCCAGGATCTCTGAGGGAGCCTGAGCTGCTGGAGTGGAAACTGAGGCACATGGGGGGGACACATGATGACAACAGGGTGACACCCCCCCCCCGCATCTCACTGCCTGTGGGAGGGGGCAGAAAGAGTGCAAAAGGGGTGGGCAAAAGAGGGGGGTGTAAATAGGGGTTAAAAATGAGTGCAAAACAGGCATGCAAAAAGGGAGGGTGTAAAAAAGGGGGGGCAAAAGGAGGGGCAAGAAGAGGGGAGGCTGCAAAAATGGGGGGTAGAAAGAAGGGGTGCGGGCGGGGTTAAAATGGGAACGCAAAAAGAAGGGTGCAGCCATGAGACCAGGGCAGCCCACCCTGCCCAGCCCCCCCACCCCTCAGTTTCCCCGCTCATGATCTTGGGGGACACAGGGGGCATGGGGACACCACGGGGGATGTAGGGACATGGGGGGGGACATTAGGACATCCTGAGGGACACCCTGGGGGGGGGGGGCATGGGGACACCATGGGGGTTGTAGGGACATGGGGGACACCCCGGGGGTGGAGACACCATGGGGGATGGAGGGCCATGGAGGGGCATGGGGATGCCCTGGGATCATGGCAATATGTGGGGGACATGCGAATGTAGGGGATATGGGGGGGGCATAGGAACACCCCAGGGGACACAGGGTCATGCGTGCCCACTCGCCCCCTGCCCCGGATGCCTGGGTCCCCTTCCTGGCCCTGTGGTGAAGTGGGGAGTCAGTGCTGAGTGGGGGCTGCCCCAGACATCTGGGTCCCTGCAGTGACCGAGGCACACCCTGATACACAAACACACCGTGTCACACCCAGGCCCTGACACACCCCAACACCGCAAACACCCCAACACCCAGCCCCACACCGCGACACACCCTGGGGCCTGCAGCGGGGGAGAATGGGGCCCCATGGGGAAACTGAGGCACGGGGAGGACACCCACACACAATGGGGACACTGAGGCACTCAGAGGCGACACCATAGCACCTTTATTGCCTCCCTCATCCCAGGGCGGGGGGTGTTACTCGTCGTGGCCAGGGGGTGGGGGGGCCACGGCGGCCCCCAGGGTCACCTGGGCGAGATATGCGGTATCAAAGCAGTTGCGCCGCTCAGGGTCCCCCTGCGAGCAGCAGCCCTGGGGATCGCGCCAGGCATCCCGCGGGGTGGCGCAGAGGGTGGCAATGCCCTGGGACAGCTGTGGACAATATGGGGGGGGGGGTGTCAGGGTGGCTGTGGGGGTCTCCCAGAGCCCCTGGACCCCCCTCCCGGACCCCCACCAGCACTCACCTGTTCCTGGGCACAAGCACTTCGCTCCTCAGGGGGCAGTGGGCAGCACGCAGCTGTCATGGCCCCCAGCAGCTCTGGCACCGGCCGCCTGCAGGACACAGACATGGGGGTCACCTCTGGGGTGGGGGGGCACAGGGGGGCCCGGATACCTGTGTCCCCTGAGATGGAGGGTCCTCAACACCTGGGTCCCCTCCCTGATGAGGGGTCATGGGGGAGATCGGGGGTCTGGATGCCTCGGTCCCCTCTGAGATGCAGGGGCTTACAGGGGCGGGGGGGGGGTTGCTGGATGCCTGGGTCCCCTCTGAGATGAGGGATCCCGGACACCTCGGTCCCCTCCCTGATGGGGCATCCTGGGGGATGGGGGTCCCAGATGCCTGGGTCCCCTCTGACGGGGGGGGCCATGGGGGATGGAGGGTCCCTCCCTGCTGGGGGTGGGCGCACACTCGCACTCCTGGGTTCCTCCCGGGCCCCTGCGGTACCGCCCGCAGCCGCTGGGGGGCGCCCCCGCGTCGCGGATCCCTCCCGCGGGTGGGGTGCCCGGACGCCGGGTCCCGCGGGGACGGGGGACACCCACCTCTTGGTGAGCAGGCGGGTGGGCGCGCAGAGGGAGCGGAGCAGCGCCGGGCCGGGCCGGGCCAGGCTCACGTTGTGCAGCTCCCGGTCGTAGGCGGGGTGGGGGGCGGCGGCGGCGAAGCAGCGGCCCCGGGCGCGGCTCCCCCCGCGCTGGCAGCAGCGGTGCTGCCCCGTCTTCACCGCCGACTCCTCCCGGCAGAACCGCTCCAGCCCCTTCTGCCACTGCGGAGGGTGGGATCAGTCGCGGCACCCGGATGCCTGGGTCCCTCCCGGACGCTTGGGTGTCCCTTCCTGTATTCCTGGGTCCCTCCCTGGTTTCTAAATGCCTGGATCCCTTCCTGGATACCTGGGTCCCTCCCCAGACGCCTAGGTCCCCTCCCTAGACACATGGGTCCCCTCTCCAGACACCTGGGTCCCCTCCCTGAGTGCCCAGGACCCAACCTGGACACCTGGGTCCCTGCCCACACATCTGGGCCACCTCCCCGGACGCCTGGGTCCCTCCTTGCCCACTGGGTCCCCGCATCTCCACACTCACAGCATTGCGGGCACAGGTGAGGCTCCCATTGCGGCAGCAGCGGCCGTAGTCACGCTCCAGGCGCAGGCGGAGGCGGACGCGGGGGCCAGAGGGGCCAGTGGGGCCGGGGCGCAGCCCCCGCAACCCGCAGATGTTGCCCATGTTGGCGGCTGTGGGCTCGCCAGGGGGGAAGGGTGGCTCGCCAGTGGGGTCCCAGGCGGTGACAACAACGGCAGCGGCCTCGGCAGTGGCAGCAGCGACGATGGCATCAAGGCCCTGGGTGAAGCAGCGGCGGCGTGCCGTGCCATGCCGGTGGCAGCAGTGGAACTGCCGCGTCTTCACCCCAAATTCATCAGTGCAGAATCCGTCCAGCACTTCCGTCCACTGCAAGACAGTGGGGTCAGACCCCCACTCCGTGTGTCACCCCCCCGGTTGTCCCCATGCCCCCCCTCCCAGGACTCACGGCACGGCGGGCGCAGGGCAGTGGGGTGTTGTGGCTGCAGCAGGCATTGAGGCGGGGCCGGAAGGCGTCGAGCGCAGCCGCCTGCCGGCGCAGGTGTGCGAAGGCAGTGGGAGGCAGCGGGGGGGTCGGAGGAGGCAGGGGGGGCTGGCGGCAGTGGCGGGTGATGGTGGCAGCCATGGGCCAAGCAGGGGGGAAGCCATCCAGGGTGCTGGCCCAGGCAGGGGGGGCCCGCGGGAAGGGCATGGCGCCCGTCTCTGCTGCCAGGATGTCGGGGAGCAGCAGCAGGTCCTGCTCCTTCTGCAGCACTGAAAGAGGGGGTGTGGGGAGGCGGCGGGGGTGTCCCCACTGCCCTGACCCCAGGTGACACTTGTCCCTATGGGGTCCCCCATCCCCATTTGCCCCCTGTCCCCGTGCCCCACCCACATCGCGGTGTCCCCCCATCCCCAACCCTCACTGTCCCACATGTCACCCCCACCTCGTGTCCTGTCCCCCCCCTCCATGTCCCCATGCCCCTGTATCCCCAACCCTGGCTGTCCCCATGTCCCCCCCTCATCCTCCATGTCCCCCCCATCCCAAGGTGTCCCCTCTGTGTCCCCCCGCCCATGTCCTCATGCCCCCCCCATCCCCAACACTCCCTGTCCCCATGTTCCCCCCATCCATGTCCTCACCCCTGGGTGTCCCCCTATGCCCAACCCTGGCTGTTCCCATGGCCCCCCATCCCCATCCCTGAGTGTCTCCCTTCCTGTCATGTGTCCCCCCCGTGCCCCCTGTCCCTGCCCTCACGCTGCTCGATGTGGGGGTGCTGCAGGTCCAGGCTCTCCTGTGCCACATGCTGGCGTTGCTCCAATGCCACCACTGTCATCAAGGGGAGGAGGAGCAGATACAGGGGGTCAGTGGGGGTACCCCTACCCAGAGAGGGGGCAAGTGGGGACCCCCCGATCCTGTGGGTTTGGAGCCCCACAAAGGGGAGGGGACCCAGGCATCCGAGGAGGGGACCCAGGCATTCAGGAGGGGACCCAGGTGTTTGGGAAGGGGACCCCGGCATCTGGGCTGGGCCCCCGGTGTCCAGGGAGGAGACCCAGATGTTTGGGAAGGGGACCCAGGTATGCAGGGAGGGGACCCAGGTATGTGGGCAGGGACCTAGGCATCCGGGGAGGGGACCCGGGCGTTTGGGAAGGGGACCCAGGCATCCGGGGAGGGGAACCCAGGCAGGCAGGTGGGGACCCAGGTGGCCGGGAAGGTGGCCCAAATGTGTGGGCAGGGACCCAGGTGTCCCGGTTGGGATACAGGCATTCGGGAAGGGGACCCAGGCGTCCGGGGAGGGGACCTAGACATTTGGGAAAGGATCCAGATGTGTGGGCAGGGACCCAGGTGTTCAGGAAGAGAACCCAGGTGTCTGGGAGGGGACCCAGGCATCCGGGGAAGGGACCCAGGCATGCGAGTGGGGACCCAGGTGTCCGGGGGGGGGGACCCAGCCGTGCAGGGGAGACCCTCGCATGGGTCGGGGCCGCGGGACTCACCAGCGGCGCTGAGGAGGAGGAGTAGGCCGAGGGCGGCCATGGCGTCAGGCGCTGTGGGGCCACCGCCGGCTCCGCCGCCTTATGAAGGGCCGGGCCGGGCGCGGGGCCGTATCCTGCGGGGCTGAGTCATGGCCTGACGTCGCGGCGGGGCCGGGGGGGCCGGGGGACTGTGGGTGCTGGGCAGCATCCCGCACCCCTGAACAGGGCCACGGTCACGACCCTGACCCCAACCGCCCTGGCCAGGCCGGGGGTGGTTGGGGACACCGTAGTGGTCCTGTCCCCACCCTGGTAGCCCTGTGTGTCCCCCTCCGTGTGGCCCCAGACCCCCCCCCCCCGGTGGCCCCCCCTCAGAGGGACCCCTGCGTCACAGCAGGGGGAAGCAGCCGGATTTTTGTGGTTTTTTGCCTTGTTTTGGGGCCTGCCCCGCCCGGTGAGTCACCCCCAGCGCTGGCAGGAGCCAGAGGGGAGACAGGGGGGCACCCATGGAGGAAACCCCCCCAGGGGGGCTCAGGTCCTGTCCCCCACCCCACGCCCGGGGACCCTGCTGTGTGGGGCAGCAGTGGCAGGAGGGTGTCATAGCCTCAGTCATCTCTCTTCACCCCAGGACCTGGGGTGGGGTCCCTGGGGGGTCCCAGCCCCCCCCCAGCATGGCCACATCCTGCCCGGGGCTGAGCCCAAACTTTTGGGCAGGTGCCCGGGGAGGGGGGAACGGCCCCACACCCCCCCCCCCCCCCCGATTGCCCAACACCCAGCCGCGACGTGACGTGGGTTTGCGCAACACAACCCCCACCCCACCCCCACCCCCCCCCGCGGGGGGACCCAGACATCCGGGTGGGAAAATCCCAGGCGGGAAGGACCCAGGCGTCCGGGCTGGGGGCAGGGGGGAATGCAGACCTAGGTGTCTGGGGTGGGGGGACCCAGGCGTCCTGTCCCCCCCAGGACACCTCAGGGGGTGCTGCCAGCACCAAGTGGTCCGGGAGATGCACCGAGCTGCCCTGGTCGCAGCTGCTGCCACAGCCTGGCACAGTTTCCCAGCACTTTAATGGATGTCAGAGGACGGGGGGACACTTGGGGGACACACACGGGGGGGTCAGAAGCGCTCCTCAGCGTTGGGGACGCGGGCGTCCCGCAGCTCCCGCAGCCGCTGCAGCACCTGGTGCAGGTCACGCTCCCCCAGCTGCCGGTTGTCCCGTGCCCGGACGCTGACGGTGCCGCGTGCCTGCTCCCGCCGGCCCACCACTGCGGGGGGGGCGGGTGGGTGGGTGGGGGGTCCCATGTCCCCCCATCCCTCCTCCTGTCCCCGCTATGCTGCACATGCACCCCCCCCTGGGCACACCCCCCCCCCCGTGTTGGCCACACCCACCCACCCAGGCGTGTGCCCACGCACGAGTGTACCCACACGTGCCCCCACGTGAGCACTCACAGCCCCCCCCCCCTCCAGGGGCAGGGGGGCCAGTGGATCCCAGGGGGAGTCCCAGGGGATCCCGGGGGGTCCCAAGGGGGGGGCTCAGGAGGGTCTCTTGGGGGTCTACAGGGAGAGTCCCAGGGGGGTCCCAAGGGGGGTCCTGGGGAGGCCAGGGGGTTGCAGGGGATCCTGGGGGGGTCCCAAGGAGGGGGTCTCAGGAGGATCTACAGGGGGAGGCCTATGGGGTCCCAAGGGGGATCCTAGGGGGGTCCCAGAAGGTCACAGGGGATCCCAGGGGGGTCTCAAGGAGGGGTCTCAGGATCTCAGGGCAAGTCTCAGGAGGGGTCCCAAGAAAGTCTTCAGGAGGAGCTCCAGGGGTGTGTCAAGAGGGGTCCCAAGGGGGTCCCAAGGGGGGGGTCCCAGGGGGTCCCCGTGCTCCCCCCCCCCCCAGCTCCCGGGTTCTGGTGGGGGACATTAGGTGCTGCTGACTCAGCGCAGTGGGTCCCGCGGTCCCCCCCCTTACCCAGCTGGAAGTTGTAGTGGGCGAGCTGGGCCCGGCGGATCTTCCGGGCCAGGGTGGCCCCCGCGTCCCCGTCTAGGTCAGCCACCACACCGCCCCCCCGCAGCACGGCCTGCACCTGCCCCACGGCGTCAGCAGGGGGGCACGAGGGCATATGGGGGATGGCGGGGGGCACAGGGTTTGGGGGGGCGTGGAGGGATAGGGGGACATGGGGGGGGGGGGGGGGGCACAGAGGGATGTGGCAGGACATGGGAGGATGCAGGGGACACAGAGGGATGGGGGGACATGGGGGGGGACGTGGGGACATGGGAGGATGCAGGGGGACTCAGGGGATGAGGGGACATGAGACGGAACATGGGGGGGTGGAGGGGGACGTGGCGGGGGCACACTCACCTCTCGGGCATAGTCCTCAACTTCAGGCGCCTGCGGGATGATCATCACCTGCAGCGGGGACAGCCAGAGGGGCCTGGGGGGTGACATCAGGGGGTGTCATGGGGGGCTGACATGAGGGGGTGACATGGGGATGGGGTGTCCCAGGGACTGGGGAGCGCCCCCAGGGATTGAGGGGGTGTCCTCAGGATGGGGGTGCCCCAAGGATGGGGGTGTTCCAAGATGTGGCACCCTGAGATGGGCGTGTCCTTGGAGATGAGGGTGCCCTTGGGATTGGGGGCTGTCCCCGGGATGGGGGTCCCCCAAGAATGGGGGTGTCCCCAGGGGTTGGGGGGGTGTCCTGGGGATTGGGGGGGTGCCCCAGGAGTGCTCCCAAGACTGGGGGGTGCCCCAAAATGGGGGTGCCCTGGGACAGGGGTGATGCTGGGGATGAGGGGGCACCGGGGACTAGGGGGGGGTATCCCCAGGATGGGGGTGTCCCAGGGATTGGGAGGCTGTGCCCAGGGATTGGGGGTGCCCTGAGGATTGGGGGTGTCCCCAAGACTGGGGGTGTCCCAGGGATTGAGGGGTGCCCCTTTTACAGCCCCAAGGTGAGAGATCTTTTGGGGGGGGGGTGTGCCCAAAGGGTGTCCCCCCTCTCACCATCGGCCGCCGCAGCTCTCGGCCAGCACAGCCACCATGCGCTCGACAGAGCCCAGCACTGCCCGGTGGATCAGCACTGGCCGTGCCGTCCCCCCTGTCGCACTGGGGGGGAGGGGGGGGACACCAGGGGTCAGGGGGGTGCAGGAGGACCCCCACCCCCCCAGCCCAAACCTGACCCCCCTTCCAGCCCCAATTCTGCCAACTTCAGCCCAACTCTGACCCCCCCCCCAGCCCCATTTCTGTTCCCCCCTGGCCCAATCCTGACACTCCCCCTAAGCCCCAACCTGTTGGCCCAATCCTGCCCCCCCCCACCCCATTGGCCCAATGCTACCCACCCCCCCAGCCCTAATCCTGCCCCTACCCACCCCCAAGCCCCAGTCCTCACCCCCTGGCCCAATCCTGCCCCCCCCAAAGCCCCAACCCTCCCTGTTGGCCCAATCCTGCCCCCCCCACCCCATTGGCCCAATGCTACCCACCCCCCCCCGCCCTAATCCTGCCCCTCTCCGCCCCCAAGCCCCAATCCTCACCCCCCAGCCCCAATCCTGCCCCCCCCATACCTGGCATACTCCAGCCCGAACCTCTCTGGCATCTGGAAATCCAGCTGGATGGTGCCGCATTGATGCTGCCGCCCCAGTGCATCCCGGATCCGGATATCAATCTATTGGGAATAATGGCTGAGGGGGGGGGGGGGGTCCCAAAGGGTCCCGGTTTGCCCCCTCCACCCCTGAAATCTCTCACCTTGGGGCCGTAAAAGGCGCCATCACCCGGACTCAGCTCCCAGGTCTGCCCAAAGGCACGGAGGCTTCGCTCCAGCTGCTGTGGGGACAGATGGGGGGTCAGGGCGGCGACAGAGGGGATGATGGAAGGGATGTCACACAGGGGACATGATGCAGGGAATGCAACATGGGACACGACACAAGGGACATGACACAGGATGATGTACAGGCACGATGCAGGGGACACGATACACAGGCATGATGCAGGGGACATGACACAGGGGCATGACGTATGGGCGCGATGGAACGGACATAGCGCAGGGTATGTGACGTGGGCGTGAAGCACAGGCACAACACAACTGACACAATGCAGGGATGCAACACGGGACGCGATGTGCAGGCACGATGCAGGGGATGCGATGCAGGGGACAACGTATGGGCACAACGCAGGGGACATGCAGAGGATGTGAGCCAGGCACGACATACAGGTGTGATGCAGGGGACGCGATGCAGGGGTGTGACACAGGGAAACAATGCAGGGGCCGCGCTGCACAGATACAGCACACGGACATGACGGCAAAGCCAGGAGGCGACACGTGGGACACGCTGCACGGGATGCAATGGTACCGCTGGGAGGTGATGCACACGGCACCGCATGGGACGTGACACGGGGGACGTGACTGCAGAGCTGGGAGGTGACGCGCAGGACGTGGGGGCGAAGCTGGGACATGATGGACAGGACACAGCACAAGGGACATGCCGCGTGGGCCACCAGGGCACAAGTGATGGCCAGGACCTGGGGACACAGCGGGGAAGGGACCTGACACGGGGACACGCCAGCAAAGCTGGGACACGATGCTTGGGGCACGTTGCAGTGGACATTATGGCCAAGCTGGGACACAGCACATGGGATGTGGGGACAAAGCTAGGACACAGTGCAGGGGACACAGGGACAAAGCTGGGACATGGTACACGGGACACAAGGACAAAACTGTGATGCGATGCCCAGGACACGTTGCAGGGGACATTATGGCCAAGCTGGGACACGGCACATGGGGCACAATGCGGGGGACACACCAGCAAGGCAGGAGGTGACGCATGGGGCATGCCCCAAGGGACGTGATGCAGGGAGACACGGTGGCAAAGTCGGGACACGATGCTGGGGATAGTGCCCACGGCAGGGCTATGCTCCGGCCCTGTCCCCATCCCACCTGCTCGGCGTGGTCCCAGGTCTTGGGGTCCCCCAGGAAGCCGGGGGGGCGGGTGGCCAGGGCCAGGCGGAAGGAGAAGCCCAGCACAGCGTAGACCGTCCGCACGAAGTCCAGGCAGGCGTTGATCTCACCCTCCAGCTGGGGACGAGGCATCAGCAGGGGGTGTGACACAGTGTAGGGGACACCGAGGGACAGGTGGGGACACCCACCTGCTCCATCGTGCAGAAGATGTGGGCATCATCCTGCTGGAAGCGCCGCACCCGGGTCAGCCCTGTCAAGGTGCCGGGAGGCTCGTTGCGGTGCAGCACGCCAAAATCAGCCAGGCGCAATGGCAGCTCCCGCCATGATCGCGGCCGGTGGGCAAACATCAGGCTGCGGATGGACAGACAGACAGTCAGACACATTCTCAGCCCTCCCCTGCACGCCCCCCCCTCCACATCTCCCCGCTCACCAGTGTGCTGGGCAGTTCATGGGTTTGAGGGAGAGGGTCTCGGTGCCAGTGGTGAAGGAGAACATATGGGTGCTGTAGTGCTGCCAGTGCCCTGAGACCTCCCAGAGCTCTGGGCTGAACACGTTGGGGGTCACCACCTCGCAGAAGCCCCTCGCCCGGTACTCGCTCTGCAGGGACGAGGACAGGGATGTCAGCCCAGCCCCATGGCGCCCATCCCAGGGGGCTACGGGTGCTCCAGGGCATGGGAGGGATGGGGAACTACAGCCATGGGTGCTGCGGGTATGGGGTAGGGCAGGGACCAGGGGTGCAACAGGGTCAGGGTGTGGTGGGGATGAGGTGCAGAGCAGTGCTGGGTGTGCAACAGGTTGCACGTACAGGGTCACAGTGCAACGGGGTCTGGGTGCAGTGGGGTGCACAGCAGGGTCACGGTGCAACAGGGTCTGGGTGTGACGGGGATGGGGTGCAGTGGGGTGCACGGTGGGGCTGAGGTGTGGGTGCAATAGGGCCAGGGTGCAACTGAGTCTGGGTGCAGCGGGGTCAGGGTGCAGGTGCAGCGGGGCTGGGGTGCAACAGGGTGCAATATGGGGCCACAATACAAGGGGGTCTGGGTGCAGTGGGGATGGGGTGCAGTGGGGTGCACAGGCAGGGCCAGGGTGCACAGCAGGGGAGCAAAGGCAGACCCCGATTTCCGCCCCCACCCCCAGCAGAGGCAACGGTGACATCCCTGGGGGCAGGGGGGGCTGTGGGGCCGTACCCTGATAAAGTCGATGAGGGCGTTGTAGATGTGGGCGCCACGGGGCAGGAAGAAGCAGCTGCCAGGGCTGAGCTTGTGGAAGAAGAAAAGCTCCTGCTCCTGCGGGGCGGGGGGCCAGGCATTACTGGGGGGTCACTGATGACCCCCCGTAACGCCTCCCCCACCCCCCTGCGTGGGGCTTACCCGACCGATGCGGCGATGATCCCGCAGGGCGGCCTCGTCCTGCGCCTGCTGCCAGGCGGCCAAATCCTGGGCGCTGGGGAAGGCGACAGCGGTGACACGCTGCAGCGACTGGCGGCCCCCAGCCCCTTGCCACAACGCGGCCGAGCTCTGCCATGGTGTGTGGGGGGAAATCAGTGGGGCCCGGATGCCTGGGTCCCCCCCGCCCCACATCTAAACCTACCGTCAGGACTCGGAGGGCTCCGATCAGCCCCGTGTGCCGGAGGAGGGGGCCGCGGCAGAGCTGGAGCAGGGGGCCACACCTGCAGGGACAGATGGACGTGGGGATGGATGTGTGGACCTCACCCCCCCATCCCTGCCCAGATGCACCCCCGCACCCCAGAGCCCCCCACACTCACCTATAGACGGTGGCCGTAGGGGACGTCACCTCCTCCTTGATGTGCTGCAGCTGGAAGCTGTTGTGCTGGGGGGGACACAGAGGTGGGTGACAGTGGCACAGGTGACACTGAGGGAAGTGACACCAAGGGGAGGGTAACACTGAGGGGAGGGGCACATCGGGGGAGGGGGGGCAACAGTGGTACAAGTGACATTGAGAGAGGTGACACCAAGGGGGGGGGTAACACTGAGCGGGGGGGACACATCAAGGCAGGTGACACTGGCACAGGTGACACAGAGGGAGGTGACACTGTGCGGGGGGTGAGGACCAAGGTAGGTGACAGTGGCATGGGTGACACCGAGGGGCGGTGACACCAGCTCCCGTTAGCATCACCCTGGTCCATAACCCCAACCAGGAGGGTCCCGTTGTCCCCAGGCTGGGCTCCCTTGCCCCATCCCGGGATGGGGAGGGGACGCGCCACGGATCTCACCTTGAAGAGCTCAGCCAGCTGCTGGCAGGTGGCCTCGAGGCGCTCGAAGCGGTGCCCGGCGCGGGCAAAAGCTGCGCAAGCATCCTCCAGCGCCGGCAGCTCGCTGCGCTGCACCGTCCTGCGGGCGTGGGGACGGGCTGGGGACGCTGTGCCCCACGGGGCACCCGTGTGTGGTCCCCCCCCTCCTTACCTGTCCCCCATGTGGACATCGCAGAAGAAGCCATCCTCGGTGGCCTGGGCACTGCAGAGTGTGGCCCTGTAAAACTGCTCCATCACCACCCCCAGCACGCAGGCGCCGGACCACCAGAAAGCCTGGGGGGTACACGGGGGGGACATGCTGTCAGGGGAGCAGGGTGTGGGGTGCGGGTCCGGCCCCGTGTCCCGCAGGACTCACCGTCCGTCCCTCCGGCGTCGAGAAGTCAAGGAGCTCCAGGTCAGCGTCGCTCTCCAGAGGCCGGTCGAGGTCCTGGAGGGTCCCGTTCACCCGGGCCACCAGCGCCGCCTCTGCCAGGCCCCCTCTGCGGGGACACCAGGGGAACACCGTGGGGACCCTGGGGACCCCGTGGGGACACTGTGGAGACCCCAGGGGGACAATGGGGACCCCGTGGACACTGTAGGGACACCATGGGGACCCTAGGGGAACAATAGGGACCCCGCGGACACTGTGGAGACCCTGGGGAACCCCATGGGGACAACGGGGACACCGTGGGGACCTTGGCTGTCCCCAGCTGGGGAGGGGAGGGATGGAGCCTGCACATACCCCAGCTGCGCGGCCACCTGGAAGGGGGTGGTCTGCAGGGCCCGGCCGGGCAGGTGGGCCCCCCCGGGCAGGGCGATGCGGATGGGGGTCCCCAGGGGGAGGCGGCCGCCCCCGGCCCCGGCCCCGGCTCCGGGTCCGGGTCCGGGTCCGGCTCCATCCCGCTGCTCCTGCGCCGCCCGCAGCTGCTGGAAGAGCCGGAGGCGCTCGGAGAGGTGGGTGTCTGGCCCGGAGACCTGGGGACGGGGGGGTCAGAGGTCAACGTGGGGTCACCGTGGGGTCAGGACGCCTGGGTCCCCCCGCCCCATAGTGTCACGTGGTCACCGTGGGGTCAGGACACCTGGGGCCCCTTCGGAGCGCGAGAGTGCCGGTGGGTAGGGGCGGGCAGGGGGGGAGGAGAGGGGGAGGGGTGGGGGAGGGGCGGGACGCCGGGGTCCCGGGGGGGGGGTGGGCGGGCCCGAGCGCACCCAGTGTCGGCGTGGGGCTCCCGCGAAGAGCAGCCGCCCCCCGGCGCGGGCGGACGGCATGGCGGGAGGCTCCGCCCCTTCCGCCGCCGGCCGGACGCCAGGGGCCCCTGCGGGGGCGGGGCCGAGGGTGCAGTCCCCGCTCAGAGGCGGGGCCAGACACGGGTCATCCCCCCCCGGGGCGGGGCCGGGCGCTTGGGTCCCACCTCCTCCGTGTGGCGGGAGCGGCCCGTGCGGCCTCAGCCTCGTCCTCGCCCGGCCCCCCCCGCGGACGCCGCGTTAGACTCGCCCGCCCGTGGGTAAGCCCCGCGGTCCCGGCGCGGCGGGACGGAACCACGGACGGGTGGGGGGGGGGACGACGGGACGGGACACGGGATCCCCTCACGGCGGGTCCTCGCGCCTCAGGGCCCGCGGCGCTCCCACAGCCCCAGGTGACTGGAGGGGAACGGGGGTTTAGCCAGCACCGACCGCCGCCCAGGCCCCCCAGCCTCGGTGCGAGGCCCGGCCGGCTCCACGGGGCTTCGAGAGGGGAAGGAGAAGCCCCCGCGGGCCATGGCCGGGGGCCCCCTCAGGGCTGAGGTGACGAGATCCCCCCGAGCGCATGCGACAAAGAAAGGATCCGCCACCTGCTTGTTTTTGTAATTTTTATGTAGATATTTAACCCTACACCTTTATCAAACATATATGATGGATTCTAGCAACTAAAAAAAAAAAAAAAAAAAACAAAAACAACAAAAAAAAAAAATAAAACAAGTAAAATAACAACTACAAATAAAAGCCGCCGGCGCGGCTGCAGGGCGGCCCTGGGCGGGGGGCAGCGCCCTGAGCCCCCCCGCGGGCTCCGTCTGCGCATTTTGAACAATCCAAGAGATGGAATTAAAAAGTGATTATTATATACACACACGTAGAAAGTCAACAGTGTTCCCGGGGGGGGGGGGGGGACGGGACACGGGGGACAAATAATCCAAAATAAACCAAAAACCAACCAACAAACGACAGATTTTTCCCGAGGCAGGTGAGCTGGAGGGGGGGGGGGACAGGCAGGGGGGCCCCCTCTTGCTCCCAGGGTGCCGGGAGCCAAACAGTCCGGCCAGTGGCCACAGAGATCATCATAGGGTGGTGGTTTTTTTTTTTTTTCCTTTTTGCCTATTTTTGGTGGTTTTTGCCAGTGGGAGGGGGAGCGGCGACCGTCGCTGCAGAGGAAGGCACAGGAGGGGGGGCCATCTCAGCCACCGCTTGGACCCTTCACTCCTCCCTGCAGCAGCAATTTGGTAATCGGCTAAAAAACAACATCCCAACAGCACGCTTCATCTTTTGGGTTTTTAGGGGAGGTGTTTTTGTGTGTGGGGGGGTTTGTTTTTTTTTTTAACTTTTTAAACTACTACTGGAGGTTTTTATTTCAACAGCAATGCTGCTTCTTTTTGTTAAAACATTTTCTTTTTTTCCTACTCTCTCACCAACTGGGTGGGCTTGGGAAATGAACAACCAAAAAAAAAAAATACAGAACATTTAATTTAGGAGGTGGTTATGGGGCTCTCAAGGGAAAGAAAAGAAGAAAAAAAAAAAAAAAAAAAAGGAAAAACCAAGTGAAAGCGCTACTCCGCTTCTCTCTACAGCGTCCAGATGCCTTTGCTCGGGAGCTGGGCGTCTGCTTCAGTACCTGGGGGGGAAGAAGGGGCGTTTCGGGGCAAAGAAGGGTGACCCCCTCCCAAAGGGCGGCCGGGGCCTTTTCAGGCTATGGAAGGGGTCTCTGCTTACAAAGGGCTCTCGTGGCCTGAAGTCAGCCCGGGGGGTCCTGACCAGCACCCCGCCGCGGCTCCCGCCATCCCTGTGAGCGGGGGGGCCCAGGCCGTGGGCCGCCCCCAGCTGCTCCCTGGAGAGGGGGGTCAGACCCACCGTCTCGCGGGTGCGGGACAGGGGGGCTGCGGCGTGGTCCCGCTGTTGGGCCTGGGCCACCGGCTCCCGGGGTCCGGCATGCACAGCGAAATGCTCCTTCATTGTCCCTTGGTGGATCGTACCATGCTCCTTGGGGAAGGCGCCGGCGCTGTGCTCCACCGCCATGGGGGGCGGCGCGGGGAAGGGGACGCCACCGTGTTCCCCAGCCGGCGGCGGCTGGGCGGGGAAGGGGACACCGGCGTGCTCCCCGGGAACAGGGGGTGGTGGGGGCGTTGGGAAGGGGACCCCAGCGTGCTCCACAGAGGGAGGTGGGGGGACACCGTGGGGCAGCGAGAGCGGAGAGGAGGTTTCCTTCGAGAAGGGGTTAGCGTGATCCACCGATGGCATGCGGGGAGGGACCGAGTGATCCCTCGGGAACAGGCTGCTGTGGTCCTTGGGGGGGGCGGCCGGGGGCCCAGCTGGTGGACCCACCGGGTCCCGCTGGAAGGGAGTCCCGTGCTCGATGGAAGGTGGCGCGAGGGGCGGCGGCGGCGGCATGTGGTGCTCGAAAGCAGGGCTGAAGTTATTCGTTCGGAAGTTGTTGACGCTCTCCTGGAAGGGCGGCACGTGCTCCTTGTACGGTGCCGGGAAGCCCCCCATGCCGGGCAGCTCTGACGTGCCCGAGGGCCCGTTATCGAAGGCGCTCCCGCCACTGCTTATCTCAAACCACCCCGCTGCTCGGCTCGCCTCTCGCCCGTGTCCTCTACTCCCCTTCCCCAGAACCCGGATGGACTCCACGGTCTGGATGGGCTCTCCTGACATCCCCCTGCTCGAGGCGTTGTGGTAACCCAGCGTTTCAATGGGGGCCCCTTTCTCCTCGGTGCTGTCGGGCAAGTCCAAGCAGGACGAGGAGACCCTGGTCTCTATGCGGTAGTGCTCCTCCTGCGGCTGCGGCTCTCCCTTGGGAGCTCCGGCTGGGCCGTGGCTGGACAAGCTCACCCCCTCGCCAGAGCTGCTTTTGGAAATCTGGCCAAAATGTTTCTCCTCGGAGGGCTTACGGGAGGCGTTTTTGAGCATGTTCTTGAACTCGATGGTCGACGTGGCGGAAATGGAAGAACCCAACGATTTCTCCACGCTTGCCGCAGGCGCTCGGCCCGCGGGGCTGGAGAGGGCGTTCTGAGAAGAGAAAAGCGAGCGGTGGGGAATTGAGTGGGGTGAGTCCGGGTATTGCTTCTGCGAGAGACCAGAGTGCACCACTGATTTTGGTAAGTTGTTGTGATTGGAGTCCGGTGCGAAAAACACATCGTTCTTGCTGGGCGAAGGGGAGCCATCCGAGGTGGAGTCATTTCCCCTGAGGCCGTAGCTCCCGTACATCCCCGGAGACGACACCAGTGGGTCACAGCTCTCGCTCTGATCAAGAATAGACCTCATTGACTGAGGAAAGGATGACTTCACGCCAAACTCCTGCGATCTTTGACCGTAGCTGGACAGGACTGGCTGGTACTCTGCAGCTTCGGAGAGTTTACTTGATTTCAAGATAGACTTGGCAGGCTTCTTCTCCAGGTTTAGCATGGCCGATGGTGGTGGCCCAGAGTAATCGAAGTCACGGTAATCTTCATCTTCCTGAAAAGAGGTGTCTGGGTAAAACTTCTCCTGGGAGGAGTCCATTAAAGAGGAGGCTATGTCCATGCTGTCTGCAGGCTGCTTGTAGAGGCCGGCCGGAGACTCTCTGCCAAGGCCGAAGGGCCGGTAGGTGTGCACGGAATTGGAAAGTTCTTGGGGATATCCATCGTCCCGGCTCTGAAGAGGTGACCTCGTGCTGCTGGGAGTAGAAGAACCAGGACTCATGATTTTTGACAGCAGGGAGATAGTGTCGACATTGCTCGAGGTCGGCTTATCCATCATCTCGTCCTGGGTGGGCGTCCCGCTTCGCTCATCGCGCACTGGTGTTCCATCCACATTGTCCATGGAAGTGCTGGTAGGACCACGCTGGAAGTCAGATGCGTGACTTTCCGTTGCAATGCTGGACCCTAAGCTGCTGAGAATTGGAATATTCAAGTTCAGACCACTGAAGCCGGGATTTCCCTTCAGGAAATTGTGTATCTTCATCTCCAGGCTCGGAGAAGGGGGTTCCGATTCCAGCTTCGCTTTTGAAATTTCGGAGGATTGACCCAGTGAGGTTTCTGTTGGCAAAAGGGAAGAAGGGCTGGTAGGGTGGGAACTGGAAAATCCCAGGGAATTGGTTGGCGGCTTAAAACTAGAGCTTGACAGTCCCGGGGTATGTCCAACAGGAGCCTTATTAACTGAAGTTGAGGAAACCTCAGCAGTAGATGAGTTTGGAGAATAACCAAAACTTTTGGATATAAAGGACTGAGTATTGGAAGGAATATTCCTCCCCTTCACGCAAGGAACAGTCGTGTTGGCTGGCGATGTTGAAGTGCTCTGCGACGCAGTTTCGCTTGACTGAACGGTATTTCCAGCAACACTCTGAAGTAAGGATGACAAACCTGGAAAAAAAGAACGCTGCGTTCAGATATGCAGGTAAGAGGCAAGTCAACTGGAGCCGCTGTCAAGGGAAGGGTTTCGGTATTTGTACCACAGATGTCATTCCTTAAAACAACTTCATGTTTTAGCCGGGAAAATGACTGGATTTTGCTGCATTAATACTGATGTTAGCACCCACCGAGGGGCAAACTTTTGCCAGAGGCTCAGATTGATCTGTAAATATAAATTACAACATACATCTGAGTAAGCTGGGCAATAACTCATCCTAGCTTTGTAGCCAGGTGTAAAAAACATTGCATTATGGACCAGGGTTACACATGCATGGTACAGAAGCAGAAGCAGCACCTCTGGGAAGTTTTCTGCTCTAAAAAAGCGCTCTCAGAAGCACAGGGAAACCACAAAGACCTCTCTTGGTCCCCTGTCCCATTCAACGCCCTTCCACGAAGTGTTCCGGATAAGCGCGCTTCAGTCACGGCAAAAACACAAAGATGTACAGAAAAGTAGTAAAACTCACTGGTCCCTAACACGTACGCTACCTGAGAAAAAGTCATCCGCATTTGTGAAAGACATTAATACATCCCAAATAATTTATTTTTGCTTTAGGGTAAGCACAGCAGCACGTTTCAGCACGGCCGCTGCCATCAAATACACAGTTAGCCATTCCCTCAAAACCCACTCCGGTACCTTGCAATGCTGGTGCAGTCTGAGTCTGGGTTTTGGAGAGAGCAGACAAAATACTCTCAGGAGTTATTTCAACTTTGGACAGAATATTTGCTAACGGATTTGAAGGAGCAGATGGAGTCCCCATGACAGGAGTCTTCAGGCCACTAGTAAGAGCTGTTGGGCTTGTCGGGGTTCCCGGCGAAGGTCTCGAGGCGGGACTGACACCTAGGACGGAAGCACACACCACTCACGTACGTCGCTTCGTTAACGGAAGCTTTCTTTGGCTCAAGTCTTCCACAAATACAACTGCAGCAGAGCTCCACTGAGCGTGAGCACGGAGAGGCTCACGAAGCCGACAGTCGTGTGTCAGAGAGACTGAGCCAGATCTTTTAAGTAGTAACTCATTCATGTTTATTTTGGGACAGTTAAAGCTTTAACAGATTACAAACCAAAACTCCATTGTTAGCTCTGTTAACCAAACACCTGGGCTAGTACCGCTTCAGCACTCACCTGTGTTTTTCATTACAGAAGTTAAACTGCTAAGAATGGAGCTGATCTTTGCCAGGTCCACGTTGGCCAGGTTGGGCAACGCAAGCGCTGGCGACGGAGGGATGGGCGCTGCGCTCACCGCCTTCGGCGCTGGAGGAGTCGGAGGAGTCTGGGCAGGCGTTGTCACCGTCACCGAAGTTGTGCCTGCTGCAGCTGTAGATGGCACCGCTTTGGGGACGCTTTCGGTCTTTGCGGGTGCCGAAGCTGGAGCAGCCTGCTTCTCCTTCCTCTCTTCCACTGCATCAGGGAGGGGGAGAACAAGACCAGAACCGTCACTTCGTCCCCGAAGAATTACTTAGGGTACAGGATTTTCAATGGGATCCTAATCATTAGGCACATTAGGTCTGATTCCCATAGGCTATGTAAAAACGTATTCCATGAGTGGTTTGGGAGATAGGAACAATCACAGCAGGACTGGGACCTCCCTGCTGGTGTCAGGGGACTGGGGCTGGAGATCGAAACCCAACAGCACCAATCCGCAGCCCAACAAGGGCTCTGTGCACCCTCCACATCCCAAACAAGGCTCGAAAGGGCTGTTTTGTCTCGATGTAATTTCTACACGACAACTACTCTGCTGCTCCCGCAGAACTTACCAATAATTTTAGACGTATCATCCTCCACGTCAGAGAGTTCCATATCTTCCACATCCCGATTATCCGTCACAGGCTCCGGAGATACCACCTTGCGGCTTCCGACCACTGGAGACCGGGAGTTATCCTCCTCCCCCATCCCCTGGAAAGGGGACTCAGAGCCCGTCGGAGATGGGGCGTCCATACTTGGAGAAGGGACAGGAGACTCCTCTGGATCAGGGAGCGTTGCTTTCAACTGGTCTAGCTTTTTCTTTAGATTGCTCACTCTATTAGCAAATGTTTTATAAGCCTGAGAAAGAAAGGACATATCTTTTATAGGAAGAGAGCACGCCTCAATCACTTCCCTAACAAAGCAGCACATGGCCTTAGAAAACCATTTCCAGTTACCTGTACCCTGCAGTAAGAACTCAGCTTTTCAGTGTGACTTGCAGAGCAATGACCACAAAAGAAGGGGAAGGTAAAACCTTTTTCCAGTGACTTAAAAAAATTTTCAGAAAATGTTTGTGGGTTTTTTTTTTTTTTTAAATAACAAATACGCTGCCTGTTTTGGGTTTTTTTTGGTAGGGTTGGTTGTTTTTACAATGCTTTACTGAATTCTTTGTTCATCTAGTTTGCCTATTGATCACAACTTGTGCAGTTTCCAGAATTTAGGATTTGTTAGACTAACTGTAATTTTGCCCCCGTTTAGAAATCCAGAGGGGCTACAAAATTCCAGCAACATACAAGAATTGAGCTTCTGACCCATGGATTTTTGTAGCATCTCCTTTTCTTGCCCGACATCTCAACTCCGCTCTCTTTTGAAACCATTTCTACAACCATCACGCCAAACTTCTTCATTTGTCAATAGAGAGACAATGAATTTTCTAGCTTAGAAACACAGGTGGATGTTCATCCACCTGAGGAGGATCGAGGAAAAGCGTACTTACATTTGCTACCACCTTGACTTCCTTATACTGCGCTTCGTAAAATATACCGGCGTTCTCCAGGGCTTCAGTGAGGGAGGGGCCATTTTTCACTTGCTTGTCTAAGCCATTTACAAACTCTTCCAGCTTTGAACTTGCTTCTTCAAACTCCTTGGAGAACTTCTTTCCTCCTGTTTTGTCTGCAAGGAGGTAAAAACCACACAAATAAGCTGCCATCCACCAAATCAGCTCTCAGAAGCACATCCTCAATAGCAGCAACGGGGAAGTTCGGACAACGGACACTGCATTGCGCCGTACACTCCCCAGACCGCCCCATTTCATCCATCGGTAGCGACAAAGCCCTGCCCTGTGCACGCGAAGCATACTGGGAGCAGCGCTCCTGTGTCATGCCGAATGGGCCGCGTACAGCACGTGGGGCGATACCGGCACCATGGCATGGGAGCATGCTGCAGCATCTCCAAATTCACCCATGTCACCTCTTGCGTGTGTGAGGAGTTCTACCGCATGAGAAACGGTATCATATCCGTTAAAAAAAGAGGCCAAGTTGCTAGCAGTCTATATTGGTTTTCAACTAGTTATTAGTGATAAATAAGTTCAAGACACAGAAGTGTAAAATTTTACTCTTTCAGCTACCCAGAGGGCATACTTTCATTTTGGAAGAGGCAAAATTGAGTTTTATTTTTCCTTCGTTACCATATTCCAAGGGTTCCTAATGTCATTGGGGTTCACATCTACGAGTTACCACAACTGTAAATGACCATTTTCAAAGACTGCAGTCACAGATCACCATGCACAGCTAGAGCTATTTGCAGTTTCACCATTAAATTTCCTGTTAATATGGCTCAACATAACTCAGTTCATTCACCCCTAATACACGCTGCTTGCTATCAGACTCACAGTTGGCATTCTCAAACTGTAGCCATTGATGGATGCCTTAATTAACTTAAAATATTAAATATCAAATAATTTAAGGCGTTTTGAACACATTAGGAACAATGCATTTTTAACAATATACGAGGGCGTGTTTGAATAGTACAAAATACATCTTCATCACTTCTGCTTTGTTTGAGCTCTGTATCAGCGGGTTTCTATGAACAGGTTCAAATTAACAAAGGTTTTAGGCTCCTGCTTGGTGGTTCTTAACTGTACTTTGAAATTTTGGCATTTTACAGACAGTCTGATCTCTGGTCTAAGGCTCAACAGAACCGAGGAGTTCCTACAACTGTTAGGATACGTATTTGTGCCTCCTTCAATTACGTTGGGTTTTGTACATTATACGCTGTCTTTACCTTTTAAGCATTTAAGCGTTTCAGTGCTGCACACGTCCACTCTCATAGTGGAAAGCTGCTTCTCTTTCAGTTCTATCTGGTCTTCCGAGCGCTTATATAACAGCAATTCATCAATGAGAGACTGTGGCTGGAAAAAAATCAAACAAGAAAAGCACCCTCATCACATTCCGTGGAAGAGAAGCTCTACTGCGCAGAGCTAACAGCACAGACCTCCTTCAGCGACAAACAACGCTCCGGTTCAAGACCATTTCCCAATGATAGCTGAGGGAGAAACAAACCGTGCAAATCTCTGGATTTTTAACCTCAAGTCAAACAGACCAGCAGACTCGGGCTCAGGCAGGGGCTGTAATTCTAAAAGTCTCCTGGCTATGATGGTTAAGAGCAAGGACAGGCCTTTTTTATTTTCTTTTTCTCTACTAGCACCCATGCATTTCATTAACACACCGCACTCCTTTGGGGGACCTAATTTAGATAAATTTCTTGCCACCAAATCCTCAGCCACCCTGAACTCCTCCTTCACTAGGATGACCTGACCATACGCCTTGCTCAGCGCCCTCTGTAACAGCCAGCCCCTCGAAGTGCAGGACCCGTGGACTTCCCAAGAGGCAAACTGCTCTCTTGTACCAGGTTACCCCAAATGTTCCCGCGGGGAGCCTCCGCACCACTCTGAATGCTTTCCAGCTACCTCGTTGTCCCTAACAGCACACAGAAGGGGTGGCAGCCCTAACAAAACTCACAACTGAAGTTTCCAGCAGGCATTATATGCCAAGGAACAAAAAGACACTGAACACTAGAGCTTCACATCAAGCTTATGCTGCTGGCAGACGTAAGCTACACAAAAGCTACAGCCCAAGGACGGAGGTTAGTGCCACAGACTATTTCCACTTGCAGACTTACTCTGAATTCGGCAACAATCTTGGACTTCAAAGCAGCTTTCGGGTTTGTGGATGCTGTTGGAATAAAGAAAAAGCATAAAGAAACCAAGGAACTACACCCCAACTAAAAGTAAGTCACAAAAGGCAGTTCTAATAAAAAATATTCTAACATAATTCAACAAAAGACTCGCAGGCTGTTGTTACTCGTTACATTTTCCTCTCCACACAGACATCCCTTAACGCTCTGGGCTTTCCGTTAGCTAAACAGGACACGGTCATGTGCAGCTAGATTGTGACTGAGGTCAACAAATTATACTATTGCTTTTTTCTTTTTTTTTTTTTTTTTTTAACGTGCTGTAAAAATTTACTGCACATACCGTTTCCAGCTCTAGCATTGGGAAGACAAGTCCCTGCAAGGGTTGATCTAACAGCCTAATCTGATGAGTTTATACCTCTCTACAAGGCAGGTAACGTTATTTCCTAAGTGCCAGACTTAGAGCTGACGCACACAGCCCCGCATTTCCTTCGGACAGCGTCTCCCTTCGGTACTTACTAGGCCTAACCATGCTCTCAACCTTAAATACTCTCAACACCTCTATTCTGACATCTTATTAACAGAGTGGGGGGAACGAATCCCACTGTCAAGAGACACTAAATCCACTGGTTTCTGGACAAAACAGAAGAAATACCCAATAAGAAGCAAAATGCTAAACCCTTCATCCATGCTGAAAATAGCACATTTTTGCTTGGGAAAGCAGCTTGTGATGTTAAGCCAAGTAATAAACGCTTCCAAACTCTTTTGTTAACCTTCTGATCTCAGCACTTGTACAGGCGGGTGCACACTACAGCTTACACCTAACGTTCCACCATCTCACTTTATGGACCATTCAAGGCTTTAGCATATAACAAGATTAATAAAATTGGTATATTATAAATGCATTTCCTGCTAGACTGCACTCCCGGTACTGTTGGACGGAGAAGTTTATTATCTGCACTGCCAGCTTGCAATTTTCTTTTATCCTAGCACCTAGTCTGCTGTTGAAGATGTGTTCCTGAGCACGAAGGTACTGTCCACCTCCTGCTGCCGAAGTACACGGTTCTGTCTCTCTTCTCTCCATCTCTGAATAGTCTAATGCCAGTTTCCAAGAGGTTCCACCAGCTCTTTCCTCTCCTGTTCATAACCTCCGCTCTCAAAGATTTTTTTTTTTTCCCATACTTCATTCCTTTAAAAAGTGGTTCTCTAGGAACAACTCCTTTGTGCTTTACATATTAGTATGTAAGGAGCTTTACAGGCCTGGAAGATGCATGCTGGCTCATGTTTTAGTCCAGGTACTTTGCCCAGTTTGGGCTAGCCTTTCTTCTGTTCCTCAAGAAGGCAATTTCTATATTAGTTCAGAGAGTTCACATTGTTTCCTTACTTTGCGATTTCTTCCACGGCTTATTCGGTTGTTTGTTCAGAGTTTCTTTCAGCTGCTTCTGAGTTTTGAAAGTGGTACCTGGAAAACATTTCATTTTTTGCAGTCTGGCATTATGGGATTCCTCTAAGAATCTGGTTTTGGTGCCATATGGTTGCATGGTAAAAGAGTGAACAGAATTTTGTTTTAAAATACCTAGACCAACTTCCTTAGATGAGCTGCTGGATGCCCAAGAGAACCTAAGTTTACTCAGGAATACAGCAACCTGTGGGATGGTCTTCCATTTTTAAATCAAGTTTCTGTTTGCCCTTATACTAAGACAATTCAAAAATCGCAGTAATGACCAGAGTAAAAAGGAAAAACACAAGGCATCTAAAAATAAAACCATACCACTCGGCTCTTTAGGTAGGTTTTTATGAAATCAGCATTCAACAGGCAAGTAATGCCAGTCAGGAAAATAGCCACAACACCTAATTTACCAGTAAGCTGAAATATTTTTGTTTCCAGGTTACAAAAATTAGACATTTCAGAACATACACATAAACTTCACTTCTCAACATGCAACGCCCAGCTAAAGCCTTTTCACGTGCCAAAGCCTGAACCCGAGACACTGTGTTTCTCCTGCCATGACGATGACTGGCTCTCAAAACCACACGTGAGGATTTCCTGAAGCACCTTTAGCTCTTAATGATGTAACCAAGTAAAGCAGAAACATGGACTAATTTCCTTCAAGTATTTGAGTATCGGCTAATTTCTGGTTTTAGCTGACTACGTGTGTTTCCAGTTAACATTAGCCAGTTTTTAAGCAGAGTTCTTTCTTAAGTACTCGAGGACACTTTACCCTCTAGCTTTGCTTCCAGCCTCTTTCCTACACCACAAATATTAGTAAAAACAACTTATTGCTAAAACAGACTAGGAAAGGAAGGAAGCCGCCTCTGTTCCTCGCCCCACCGTGGCAGCTGAGAGTCAGCTCGCGCTCAAAGGGACATGAGCCCTCTACCAGGGCACCGTGTCCCTACCAAAGGGACATGAGCCCTCTACCAGGGCACCGTGTCCAGGGCTTGTAGGACCACTTTACCTTCACGTTCTGTTTACTGTCAGCTGGAACAACTCCAGCTTACGTGAAAGGATTCAGAGCTGTCTTTAGAAAGGAACAAAAAAGGCGAAGCAGATGAATTCAGTGCTGCTCATGTACAACACCTCGCTACTTTAAAGCCTGCACTAGGTGTAAATGCAGAAAGAACAGATATGCACAATAAACTCATTTTACTCAGTGATTCCAGACATTTTCTTTAACCTCACCAAGCTCACGCGTTAGTTTGTAAGGGAAGAAATGCAAAAGGTAAGTAACTTACTCAGAGCTTCTTTCAGTGCCAAAATGGTTTCCTCGGGGTACACATTTCTGTCCTCCCAGATCTTGAAGATTCTTTCAATAGATTTGGAAACGGATGGATCCCTGAAAAAGAAGAGCATAGTGGGTTTCCTTTACCCCCACACTGTAACTTCTCGTGATTCTAGAATGGGTAATAATGTAAATAATTATGTGTTTAAATCAAAACTTTAAAAGACCCTTCAGATCAGGAAGTTCTCTGTCCAGGTGACGACTTTAGTTCTCCTGCAAGAGGTCCCAGTGAGACCAAGGCAGCAAGTCCACACATTTGAAGTTAAGCATACACACACCTCCATATCACAACGGACCGGGGCCACGGGTATGACTTTTTTGGGTAAAATTAGGAGGTTATGAGTGATAGGAACACCAATAGGATTTCTCTGAAGTCTTTCTTCATGGGGAAAAAAAATGTTGTTACTCTTTCAAAGCAGCTTTCTATACGGATGCTCCAGGAAAAAAGTGATTATTCAGGGGGGAATAAAACATCACTCTCTTCACAGAGAAGAGTAACAACTTCAGAGAGAAATGACTGTATAGCACGTGATCAGTGGTGTTGAACTTCATCAAGACGACAAGCTCTCCCCCTCATCCCTGTTCACACATCCCCTCTGTACCTAGCAGCATCAGTCCTGGGAGTTAAGCAATGTCATCTGTAAGAATCTCCAAAGAAAGAAAGAAAAGGAGATGGTCTGGTGTCAAATAGTGCATCTCGTCCAGGTGCTTCTGTTTCAAGGAAAAAATTGACAAATAAAACATCTGTAAGCAACCACTCTCAAAGCGTGTTCTCCCTACACCCCCGAGTCAACACAAGGGTGCAGACCCAAGGGACAGCTCTTGGGATAAGAGAGGAAAAACGCATGACCAGACCAGTCGTCACCCTGCTCATCACCCAAACGAAGAGCGCTTCCTACAAAGCAACCTGAATTAAAGTTCACACACCCCAAATGTAGCACTCCGAGGGCAGCACGCGAGCCTGAACCCTGCCAACAACCAGAAGCCACTGCCCCAGAGGACTCGAGCTTGGAATAATAAACTCTAATTGGAAAGTGGAGCTGCCACTGCCGCTCCCTGTGGGAGCTGGGTGGCAGCTGGCACCGCGGCAGGGCTCCAAACCCAGAGCGAAGGAGCTGCTCCACACCCGCAGGCAGTGGGTGCTCTGCCGGGCAGAGCTATGGAAGGAAGGGTGCTTCGCAGAACCGCCTGGGTCGGGAGGCACCTTTTTAAAGACCACCTGAGCAGCCGTCCGACTCGACTTCGAGCCCCACTGCGTTCATGTTCCAGCTCAGCACCCCAAGAAAGAGCGACGTGTTTTCTGGCCACTTTTACTGCTTTTTAAACCCACTGGAAGAAGGCTGGTCACCGAGATTCTGCCATGGAGTGATGCTGCCGTCCCTGGCCACGCAAAGCTTTGCAGAGGGACAGACAGAATGACTCCGCCTGTCAGGGCCAGCGAGGTGCACACAGACAAAAATCTTCCATCGGGGTCCATAAAGGGTAGCCAAGTCACACCCCCATGGTACACAAACACTGAAAGACGGAAGCAGCAAATTCACAGAACTTTTATCCATTTAATCATTTCTATGCCAACATCTGGAACAGGACCAGGCTTAGTAAGCCTGTTGGGGCTATCAAAGGAGCGGTAACTTGCAATTCTTGCTGTAGCTTTTCCTTCTCTCTTTTGCTTTGGTAGCTGATACTCCCATCATTTTTTCTCCCTCCTCCTCATTGTTGGCATCTATTAATGGTATTTTCAACTTTCTCTTCTAGCAACTTACATTTCAATATAAGCTAATGAGCAGTCCAACTTTAACCTTTTCCCTGCCTCACGCTACATTCAACCATCTGCCACTTCAAACTCCAGAGACACACAAACCAGCAACATCACTTTACTACTAAGGAGTTGCTTTGTATTTTTACTATGTCCTGCCCCTTAAAGACCATCTGGTTTGAGGAAGATTCAGAAACCAAAACGGAGGGCAAGCAAGGCAACCTGCTTCGCAGGGATGTAACAACAGGATGGGGCTCGCCCCACCTGGACACATGCCAGCGCAAGATCGTTTTGTCCAACATTACTCTAATAAATTAAAGTCTCCAATTTCCAGCAGAGCACAAAATCACATCTCAGAATGTGTTACCCTGAAGAGAAATAACATTTTAGCAGCACAGGAGCCAGAGAGAAGCTCACAGAAGCCAGGGAGGGATTAGACTGGCATCTGTGACTCTTGTTCTTACGGTGTTCAACCACAGGCAGATCCCTGGAGACCACAAAGACCTCCTCCTCCTCCTCCTCCTCTTCCTCCCTGTCTTGTTGCACCCCTCCTCATTGCGAGCACTCCCCTCAGCCTGCCACCATCCCCCTCAGCAGTAGCACAAGCCACTGCTGTCTGCACACAAGCAGGAGGAGGCAGGGGAGGGCAGAGCTACAGGGCATGCATGTATTGGTGCAAGACTTGCCCCTCACACTGCTTCACGTGATAATTTTACTCAAATGAGACCCTCACGCAAATTAAAAGCCAGCTCTACATCTGTTCTAGCACACTCCTTGTAGAGAAGCTCAAACCCACACAGTTGTTCAAACAAAATCCTTGAAATTCTGCTGATGTTTCTAGAGTTTGAGATATTAGAAGAAAAATTCACATTTTTTGAGACATTCAACCTTCCAGCACACTGTTACTTACTTCACTAATGAAGCAGCTTCAGGAAGCACTTCTGCAAACGTATCACGAAAGACAATCGCATTTTTTCTCTTGCAGTTCTGTATGACGTCATTGGCCAAGTAAAAAAGGTTCAGTCGATGAGGAAAGGCAGCTAAAGACAGAAAGAAAATTCAGATTCATCATCAGGTAGAAGTAGTCACGTCAGCCGCATTTCGATAACAACATTTAAGTGCCTGCTTTTGGGGGGGTTTTCAGCATTTCCGTCAACGGCGCGTCCAAGGGCAAGTCCAACTGTCAAAACTGGGGACTAGAGAGGAAGACTTCAATTTACAAATCATTTCCAGATCTTCCAAAAGCTAAATGTTTGGTAACACCAAGCCTTGACTCTGACTTGGGCTTAGAAAATTCACAAAAAGCTGTTGACCCTGCATCATTTCTATGATACCCATGCAGCAAGAGGAACCGTACAGCCAGAAAGATCAGCACCACCCGTGGGAAGAGGCCAAACACAAAACGGCATGAACGTCTGCAGGGGAAAAAATCCAAGTGTGCCAGGGCGCGTGTGGTCCGGTCTCCGAAGCTCCAGCATCATCCCATTTGGCTACCGACTCAGTACAATCTACCGTTTAATGGTTTAGAGGCCACTTACTCGTATTTTCTAAGAATCATCATGTATAAATGTCCCTTTTTTAACTGTAATGGCTTAAAATGGTGTCTAAGATTGGCAGCTTTATCGGGGAGGTTTTACCAGGCACGATCTACATCCATAGCTATCCAGAGGGCACTTATTACAGACAGAGACTTTCTCCATATCCCTTTAAATGCCTCCTATTAATAAACCAGTGTTTATTAATATGTTTAATAAGCACTGCTGGTTCCTCAAACACGGCTGCCGGGACAGCCCTTTCCGACGTGCGATTTAACGCCAGCCAGGCACCAGCTTTTGTGTGGCACACAAAGGACCCCGGGTCCCCGTCCCTTCTCCTCCAGAGATCCATTTCTCCAAAAACACCTCCCTTGCCCCTGCTGAGCCGGCACTGACCTTCGCACCCAGACCTCCCACCCACAGCCTTACTCCAAACAGCGCACCTCTGATCTTCCTTATATTCAGCTCCAAACGTAATTATTTCATCAAACCTCTTCTTCAGTCGGCCAGTAACAGTGCTTGTAGCGCAGTAAGCTCATCCACATGCTAATTAGCTTCTTCACTTAATTTAACGACACAATATGAGGATTTAAATATAGGAATGGTGACAATAGACAGTTTTGTTTCACGTGCCCGTGAGCTCTATCAGGCTCCCACCTTCCCCGCGTTACACCTCCCTCCAGCTGCACCCCAGCTGCATTAGTAATCAGAGGTTTTTATCTACAAATCCCTTAATTCTCTGTCCTGCTTCATCTTCCAGTTGTCCCTACCTCGGCAGAGCCTCTTATCGCGGTGTAGCTGCTCTCGCAGCTCTCCTGGTCTCCGAGTTTCCCGTTGGGAAGCATCACCCCTGGTCCAGAGCCCTTGGTGGGAACTTACCCTTCCCAACACCGCTCCTGCATTCACGACCTGTCACAGAGAAACCCCAAACCACCCACCACAGCAACTCAGTCTCCAGCAGCTCCACGATCTCCTCCTGCTCAAAGCCAACCAGAAATAAAGCCAAGAATTTCACAAAATTCATTCGTGCCTTAGACCACGCCTAAGGAAAAGCCACTACACGAGCATTTTCCAGCCAACCATAAGCTCACACGTTTTTACTGGAAACTAATTGGAGAAGAGGCAGGCGATAAAATTTAACAATGTTCCCCTCTGATGTGGAGAAGAGGGTCAGTGGCCACCAACCGACTTCTGGCAAGGAGTCCAGCAAAGTAGGATCGTAGCCACAGAAACAGGGGGTTAGTTCATTTTTAGCATACCAAATGCAATTATCTAAAAGCGTTATTATAAGGCAGAGAATCCCTGCTCACGAATGATACAGTGTGCTCACATATGGGAAGCTGGGCACGAAACACTGGTGCTTTCCAGGACTCCTCTCTGTATACAACTCTTGCCCGTGCTCTCGCACGCCTTTCCTGCAGAAGGGCTTGATCCCAGACAAGGAATCGGCACCAAGCAAGCAGACCTGGGTCCAGCACCCACCTAGCACAGGAGTCCCGGCACACAGCGAGCTTGCTTTAAAAGCTCATGCCAGGAACATTTTGACTGTATGAGCTCTACACTGACCTACCATTATTAAGGGATAATTTAGCAAGTTGTTTGTTCAAAACCAAGATCTTTCACAGAAGGCAGCCTCTTCGGTTGATGTTGTGAAGTGAAGAGCCTCCAAGAGCCCCTACAAGCAGCACCAATTCTTCTTGCTCATTGCTGGCACCCGCCGAACGTCACTACAGACAGGTGGGTGAGCAAGAAGCATCATCCAACCCCAAGCCCTGCAGCACCCAAGGAACAGCACAACATGCCAAGAGGCAGCCAGCCCCCGGGACGTCCCTGCTCCTCACAATCCGGCCCCTCCACTGTCCCTGCCCGCAGCAGCCACCAGGACAGACAGCCAAAGGTACAAGATCCGAGCCAGGCATCTTCTTGCTGAAGATATTTTTCATCATTCCCATCAGGCTACTTCAACACCGCTCCAGCAGCTGCCGTGTCAAGGAGCCTAGACTCCCATGTCCCAGAATAAGCTTTTATAGCAACAAACACGACAAGCCCAAGGATTTCTTACCAGAAACTGTTATTTACAACCTTCACCCTCAATGTGCTTACACGGCAGATCGGGATTTGTTTGTTTGAGTGAGAAGCAGAGCGAGGAGCACTCTGCTCTGCCCGGAGGGCTGGAAATCCAACCAGAGTGGTGCTGCACTCGCCTGGCTTCCCAAAACGATTCAGAGCCAGCATTCCCCAAAACACCAGCCTTAATAATCTATCAGATCATCATCCCATCAAAATGGGTTTTCTGTGATTTAATTAAAACTCAGCACTCCACTGCCAATTCACACACTGGTTACTGGATGCTTTTTCTATCCTGGCGATGTTATCCACCAGCAGAGATAACGCTGATTTCAGATCTTATGACATAACACACAACAGATATTGAAGATATATAAACCTTTGATTTAAACAATTCAATGTATAAACAGCCTTCAAATACTGCAGAAAAACCCAGAGCTAACTTCAAGACAAAGGCCATAACGAAGGAGTACAGCTTGCACCATCACCTCCGCCACCGTTTCCACAAGGCTGAACGCAGACCTCAGCCAAGGCAGAATTAATTTAGCTCCTCGATTTAGAGCTAATATTTATGAAACAAGATTCACCCACATTGCACAGTAGGAAAAATCCATGCCAGACCAAAACCTAGGCTCCGGACAAGGTGCACAAAGAAAACCAAGCGCCTTTGGGTCCAAAATGCACTTTGTACAAGGTGTTTCAACCATGTTATGCAACTGGCCATATGTGACGGGTGAATGGCTTCTTAATTACTCTTAAGACTGTCTCAGCTTAAACTGGAGAGGAAATATAGACAAGAAACAGGAAATTTTATAACTGAGCCCACCCCAGCTTTTTGCTTAGCTCCGGGATGGCCACCTGCTCCACTGACCAACATCTCCAGGCAGTCGGCACACAATGTGTCCAATTTAACTCTCATTTAAGAGCTGCTTGCGTGGACGCAACTGACAAGACAACCCTCCTGCAAGAAAGCTCTCGATTCCCAACAGAACCTTCCCAGAGGTACAGTTATCGCAGCATTACCTCGCAGAAACATTTATGTCACAAAGCTCTTGGCCAACAACCGCAGCTCGCGCTCAGGACAAGCCTTGACCCGGGAAGGGAGATGCCCATGCCAACAGCAACGTATTTAAATACTAGCACTACTTTTTTTTTTTTCTGAAAAAAACACAAATTCTTTGTCCAAATAGCCACATACCTCTTCGGTTAAACTGGACATTTCACATCAGCTGAAACAAACACCTAACAGCAAAGTGCAGAAAAATCCATCAAGATACAGTAAAATGCAGATGCTAGGAAATACCCACAGCAAAATGTGGCTGTTTCCTCTCAAGAGCATGCAGGGGGAGACGGACTAACTACCTCCCCGGGGCAGGAGCATCCACAAGACCACCAATATTCGGGCAAAATCCATTCACAGCCTGAGGCAGGAGCACCAACTGCCCCACAGGCCAACCCAACGCCTACGTACTCTGATTTATAGAGGATAAAGAATAAAAGGCCTTTTTTTTTTCCCCCCACACTTGACATTTTCTACAAGCCTCCTGCAAGAAACCACCCTCAGCCCAATGCTGGCATCACTGGAGAGATGCTGGGCAGGAACTGCCCTACTCAAGGGTTTCACACTTAATGAATGTGAAATTCACACTTAATGCGCATCTAAGAGATACAAAGGCACTTCTCCCCCTGATTAAACGCAGGCACCTTCATCTTCACCCGGGCAGAGCACCAAGATACAGCCCCCAATCCCACCACATCCATCCTTCGCAAGGAGCTCCCTGAAAAAAAGCAGCTTTTACACGTTCTTAGAAGCTTTAGAGTTAAAATATTTGAAAGCTGGAAAAGGAACCCAAAAGGAAGCTGTACTCGCCGTTGTTATAACCACTGAACTCTTCTGGTTGGGACCATGACTTCCCACTGTGTGAGAACATGGAGCGGCTGCAAGATCCTTGGGCCAGAGAATGAAGCGTACCACAAAGGGAAAAGCAGGAAAAAAAAACCCACATAAGTGGGAAGTAACCAAATAATCAGGGGTCAGGCCACAGCAGCATCACAGCCGCTGTCAAGGGTTGTTTTAGCTGGTACCTCAGATAAGATGCTTAAGGAGGAACTTGGACAAACACAAGGGGTGTTGAGGGGAGATCCTCACAAGGGCTGCGCAAGGAAAGCCTTTAAAGCACTCGTACCAAACTAAAACAAGAAGTCCAGGCTGGTACCAAGGGCTCAGGGGCAAGAGCCAACAGCCCAGCAGCGGAGGTGAGCCGGCAGGGCAGGAACAGAGCATCAAGTGCCCTGCAAGTGGGAACAATTAAATTACTTTCAATGAACTTAGGAAGGAGGGAAGGAGTAACAGAGGAGCGCAAGGGAGAAGGAAGGGCCAGTGCCAAAGCAGCGTCTCCAGGAGCTGAAAGACAAATGTCAGCCACGGAGAAGCGGCAGGAGTCCAGGGAAGAGTCTCTGCTCCACAAGCCAGCAGGACGGGAGCTATAGGACAATAAACATGAGGGAGTTGCGCTGGCACGAAGGCTCCGTGCTCCCGGCGAGCGGCTGGGCAAAGTGAGGACCTGCCCCAAGGTACAGGCAGGGAACAAGGAGCTGTGTTGTGCTGAGCCTGACCTACAGCCAGATGTTCACTGAGGTCCTAGAGAGGAGCCAGAACAGCAGCTGTGACAAGAGACGCCAAGTCCACAGGAGTCTGCACATCCCGAGGAGAGACAGGAGCTGGATTTTGTTCAGAGGGGGCATGCTCAGAATGAGAGGGAGAAGAGGACCGAGGACGGTCCCACAGGACTCCCCTGGTGACAAGCGCTGTCAGAGGGAAGAGGATTTCCAGGAGAAGTGGGCAATGACAGCGAGGCAGGATGGACCAGGGCGAGCTTCTCCTCACCAGCAGGTCAGTACAGACCAGAGAACAGCCCTTGGGCTCTTACCTTACTCTCTTTAATCACACGGTGTATGG
Source organism: Phoenicopterus ruber ruber (assembly GCA_009819775.1). NCBI lineage: Eukaryota > Metazoa > Chordata > Aves > Phoenicopteriformes > Phoenicopteridae > Phoenicopterus > Phoenicopterus ruber. The sequence goes on from CM020242.1 coordinate 2,256,301, forward strand.
ATAAGAAAAAACGTAAACCAAAATTTGGAGGAAGAGGACCCTCCGCATTTTGCAGAAGGGCCTCGATAAAGAAAACAAACTATCCCAAACTTTACAAAAGATTTAGCACAAACTGGAGCGATGCTTTGGGATGGGAACGTTATCTTCGTGTTACTGCGAAGCTTACTTTAACTCCTGCGACAACAAGCAAAACCTTCACACGGCAGCAAGATAGCAGAGATAATGCCGCCTTGTTTAGACTCGTGAAAACATTAACTTTCCCACTCTTGGGTCACCACTGCGTTGCCCACAGGCGCTTGCCAAATCTGAGCGTTGGCACCCAATACTTACTTGTGCCCACAACAGGCTGCTTTGCCCGTAGAAGGTGACAGTGACAGTCCCTCGCCCCCACGATGCCAAAGGCATCTTTCCCCCCAGCTCTCAAAAAACGTTTTAGAAGATCCCGTGCAAGCACACACAGAATTCAGGAGGTTGAAGGTGCCACCATTCAGGTGCAGCCATGCAATTTCTGTTTTTCTAAGTGTGACAAGGTGATGCTAAGCAGAAACCCTGCCCAGGGGCCACGCAACACCGACAGATTTCCGAGCGATTAGAGAACCTCAGATTTCAGTTCATTGCCTGATGTCGGGTCCGAAAACTCTGGCACTGACACGTAAGCTGCACCCCATCTCCTTCCCCCCTGCGGACCGCCAACCGCAGCCAGTGGCAGCCGACAGCCTCCTGCCCCACGCACGATCCTCACCCCGACAGGCACCGGGCAAAGTCAGACGAGGGTACGGGGAGGCGGACGAGCACCTGCCCGAGCGCAAGGGACGGTCCCCCCGGTCCCGGCCCCCCCCCGCCCCGGCGCCCCGCACTCACAGCGGCGCAGCCACTTCATCCAGTGGTAGACGATGGTGCTGTGGTGCCGCTTGTTCTCCAGGCACCAGGAGGAGAGGCCCTGGATGGACTCCATCGTGTTGGTCACCGCCTGCAGCTTCCTGTCGAGCGAGGCCTCCAGCGCGCCGGCCGAGGAGGAGGAGGCGGCGGCCGAGGAGGAGGAGGCCCGGCCGCCGCCTCCACCGCCCGCCGCCATCTTCCCGCCCTGCTCGCCCAGCCGGGCCGCGCGGACGGCGGCGGCGCGGCGCTCCCCGCTCCGCTCTCGGCCCGGCGGGGCCTGGGCGGCGGCGCCTCAGCGGGCGGCGGGGCCCGCCGCGGCGGGGCGGGGAATGCGGCGGCCCGCTGCGCCGGACCAAGGAGAGGCGGCGGGCGGCGGCGCCGCCCCGAGGGCGATCGTTCGGCCACGGCCCGTCGGGCCCGTCCCGCTGCCCCGGGCGGCGGCTAGGAGCGGCGGCGGCGGCGTGGTCACCGGCCGGCCCCCCCCGCGCGCAGCGCCCGCCCCCCCGCCGCCATTTTGTGCCGGGCTCCCTCACACGGGCCGCCGCAGCGCCCCCCGCCCCTCCGCGCCTGCGCCGCCGACTCGCCGCGCCTGCGCCTGCCCGCCCAGCCCCGCCGCGCCTGCGCTATGCGCCCCGCCCCTTTGCGCGCGCCCCACGGCCCCGCGCGCCTGCGCCGTGCCCTCGCCGTGCAAGATGGCGGCCGCCTCCGGCCGTGGCGGGGAGGGGCGGCGTCGGGCCTGGTCACGACACCGGGGCTGGAAAACAGCTTCGGCTTTAAAAAAAACAGTTTATGATGTAAGCAAAGGAGGGGGAGACGGCTCCTGCCACCGCCAGACCCCCAGGGGCAACCTGTGCCCCCTGGTTCCCACAATGACACCATTGACAGCACCCCCTCTCCTCACCCACCCCCCTCTTTCCACAGACAGCAAAGCCTCCACCATCACCCCCCAGCCCCTATTGATCCAGAAAATAAGCATAACTGTGATTTGTTTTTAAAAAATATGTCTTTAATCGCTGTGCTGAGGAGAGCAAGGGGAGGAGGGGGCTGTCCGAAATCCGGCGGGGGGGTTGTGGTGCGAGGAGGGGGGCAGCAGCAGCCCCCTCACCTCAGTCTGTGGACTCCAGCACGGACTCACTGAGGGCCAGGTCCCAGTAGTGCTCCGCGCCGTGCTTCTTAAAGTGCTCCCGTGCCATGTTCTCCGTGGGGCACTGCTTAAATTTCATTTCACCAAAGCTGCGGTCCTTCGCTGTGCCCTGGGAGGAGAAAAGGGATGCTTTCTGACCCATCTCCGGGGGAAAGTCAGGGCAAGCACAGCTCCGAGTGACTTGGGGAACCCGGGAATAAACATTTTCCAGGCTGAGGTGTGACTAGGGGGAATGCTGCAGAAGCACCGTGCGGGGGAGACGCTTCCAGTGCTGCTACAGCTCAAATGCTACGGAAAGAGTCAGAGTAGCAGGTTTGTGTCCAATCCAAAGCCTCAGAACATCGTTTCTGCCTCAGCTGCTGTCAGACAGGGCTCACCTCCCTCCAGCCTAAAGCCCCTCATATTGAACTACTCCCACGACTCACCTCCCAAACCAGAGAGCATTTGTTTGTTTTCTTAACGGACTCCTCGTCGGACTCATCATCATCTGAAAAAAAAAAAAAAACAAAACCAAACCACCAATAAAGCAAATTTTAGTCCTGAAGGCAGAGGAAGAGCTGCTTTACCACCCCTCCACAGTTTTCCACTTACCCTCTCCCTTTGTGTTCGATGTTTGCTCGTCCCATTTTATTCGATGAAGCATAAGACGTTTGAATTTCTTCTGTGCTTTCGGGCCTGGGGAAGAATTGAGACTCAACGTTCACAAAAAGTCCTTCAACCTTCAGTTTTTAGGAGGTTCTAAAAAGCAGCAGAAGCCAAACGACGCCCACAAACAGTTCCCAGCGCGCCCAGCCAAGCAGGCACAGCGAGTAAAGGGCAGCCAGGCTAACACAGTGCTAACACCCCTGGGGTGGCCAAGCCTTTCCCGCATCCTTTGGCACAGCACTCAGCTCTCGGCCACCTCAGGATTTCCTCCTGCCAAACAGGCTCTTCAACACCTCACAAAATTACTTAGAGCTGTGCAAACCGCGCCAGATCGAGAGCTGAGGCTCTCCTCACTCTAAGCATCTGCTCAGAGAGCATCAAGGATTCAAATCGAGTGCTTTTCCCTTCAACATCGAATGCGCTGGGTTTTTTAACTGGATTACAGTGTGCTATTCAGTCAGCGCTAACCCCATTAGAGCCATAATTAAGGGAGTTTCAAATGGCCTCCTTTTCCTTGTCCTTCCATAACCCTCAGTCAACAATTTTCACAGTAATTTTTGCTAGAGGCAAGCTTTTCAACACTGTGCTGTGACCAAAAGCCTGCCTTGGGAGTCCTCACCTCCTTCTACCACGACCACGTTGACATCTTTGTGTAAAACCACCACGCCTGTTAAGTACAGCTGGCCAGCATTTGCCTCGATTTTGAATTTTTTTGCTGGATTGCTCAAATTTCTGACCCTAAGGATAGGATAAAAAAAACAAAAACAAGAAACGTTTTGTGGAAAAACAGAACTATTATCACCAGCTGTAAGAGCTCCCTACCCTGCCTCGACTGGGTCCAGCATTTCCTCCTCCAGCTCCTCAGGGCCTTTACCCACACCCCAAAATAACACGCGTTTGTTACTGGACTGCTCAGAGAGGCTGCGTCCACCCCTTCCCATTCTCATTTCATTTAGATCTTGAAAGTTTCCCAATTTCTGGACATCAATGTACCAGGTTAGCTCCGACAGCTGGGACAGGCTCTCCCCATCAGAAACTTCAATCCCAGCTGAAATGCTCCAAACCTGACACGTGTTTTTAGTGCTCGGCTGTACAGGAGGAGTTCAGGACAAAGTTAACGGGACAGTGTGATTGCTACAGGCCGGGATTCTTTAATGCTTGATGGAAACCTCACGAGCGGGTGCACAGTCCTGCTGCTGGAGGCTGGTCCTCTCTGTCAGCACCTTTCTATAGAGCATTTGTCAGGTGTATTTCAAAAGAGACATATGGTGAACCACTGCCAAGAGCACCCAGCCCAGCACTCACCTGTACACAGCTATGTGAACTCCCTGTGAAACATCTTCTTTCAGCTTTTTAACCTTCTTCGCTTTTCGCTGTTCTGCTGTGAGCTTTCTCGCAGCATTTGCTTCTTCGTGAGCTCTGCATGCAAAGAGAGACGCAGCAATAAACAAAATGCAACCTACGGTGTACGCGTTACAGCATCGAAACGGATCCTTCTCTTCCTAAGCACAGAGTATGTTCCACAGATCCCAAAGCAACTGCAACTCCTGCCCAGATTTCTGCCTGCACCTGCCTGAATTAAAAGCATGTGGGCTTTTTTAATCCAGTCACCAGTTCAATTCATCCGCAGTCTCTTCTCTGAAAAGATTCATTAGTTACAACTGCAACAGTGATGATCATCGTGGTAAACTCATTTAATATAGGGCACGAGGCCAGTCGCCAGTGGCAAGAGCTGATCACCAGGGCCCAGCTCCCCCTGGGCCTCAGGGGGTCGTTCAAGGCAGCTGAAATAGGCTACAAGAGCAAGACGCAGAAAAACACACTGCTTCTGCTTTGTTCCATCAGTTCAAGGATTTCGTTCTCTACAAACAAATGCAGCACCAGCACTAAATCCATCTAAAAATGACCAAAAAAAAATGGTACAACGTGCCACCTACTTCTGCCTCTTCGCCATCTGCGCTCTAACGTGAGCTTCGACTTTTGTCGGGTCCTGAACAGCTTCCGTCCCCAGCACTCGCATCAAGTTTGAAATTCTTACTGCAAGGGAAATGGGAGAGGAGCTGTGAGAGGCTCCTGCTGGACACCGGTTTGCCATAATGGTAAAGCACAGAAACACCAGGCACGCTTGCAGGCTCATAAACCGACTGTACGGGTAGGTATCGGATCACACCAACACACAGATCCGTGCAATCCGTTAGAGGTGGTGCTGCTTGCAGCATTCCCAGCCACGTCCACGCCTGTCCCAGGCCGCTGGTTTGACAGCTAAGGGCCTGCATTAGCCGGAGCTCTGCTCGCAGCTTGCCCACCGCAGTCGTCGTTTACCTTTGGGCTCCGGTGGTGGCATCAGGCCCAGCCTGACTTTCTCTTGCAGCTCCTTCTGGGCTTCTCTCCGAGTCTGTCGCCGTAATTTCTTCTGCTCTTTCTTAGTTAAATAAACACCCAGGGTCACTGGTGTGTCACTGTCCACTGGGAAGAGAAATGAGGCAAGATAAACATAAACCAGCTTTTGAAGAAGCAAGAGAAAACACTGCCTGCAACCGTTACACTCGTACCACGCTCCGTTAGATCCACGCTTTATCAGCAAACCCGACCTCTGCAGCGCTGCAGGCTGTTTGCACCAAACACAGAACCAGGAAAATGGGGTTTGGCTATTTTGGGATTTTACTGAAAAGTAAAATGCTCTGTGGTTATTTTATGTCCCTTCCTCAGGGCAAGAAGGTCAAAACCAACCTGCCAGAGATGAGGAGCTCGTGTCTGCAGGGCTACACCACCTAGGCCATCAATAGGTAAGCAAGCTACTGGTAACCGCGACAGGTTTTATATTAAGTTTCCAAAAACAATTTATCTTTGCAGAGCTTTCAGACTTATCTTTGCATGATTTCTTCTCCTCACAGAGACAAGAGACACTGGGCTGCAGTGCTACAAGTGGGGGCTTGCATGCTGGTTCACCTCACGAAGCGCCAGCCGCTCGGAGTATTTTGTGTTTAGCTTAACAGCAAAGTCGACCAAAACTGGGGCAGTACCTGGTGGATTGAGCTGCGCTGGGTGCTCCACAAGGTTTGTGATCCCGAAGTACTCGTCTCTCTTTGAAGACGTTCCACCTTTTCTAGAAAGGAAAGAGTTGGGCGTCATTGCAAAACTCCCAACCTGAATTCCTGTGTTCTCTTAAACACAAGCCACGGAAAAAAAGAAATATAACACTTCCCTTGGGCCAGCTGTGGCAGGTACGTGACACACACAAATCCCTACCCAAATCAGCGATCAGAGCTTGATGTGCTGAAGGAGACACGCAGTGACGTAGTATTAATGTGTAGGTATCTCCTCAGTGGAATATCCACCCGCATTTCATGGTTAGGAGGCAGGCTTCCCACAACTCTACCGTGAACGAGACTTGTACAGAACACTCATGCTTGAAAAAACCAAAACACACCACCAACTTTGGGCCAAAAAAAGCTCTCTAACTCTGCCGCAGTCACCGTCTCAGTCGCTGGAGAAATGCTGCCTCCAACAAGGGAGAAGGGGCAGCTGCCTACCACCAGCCCCAAGAGAGACTTTGGGAGCAAACCTGGTGCCCACCTGGATCTCGGACACGAGGGTCTGGCCCGATTTACCCACGTGCTCAACAGACCCCCGAGAAGCTCCCCAAGTTTCCTCCTGCAGCAGAACGATCACAACCTGGCAAGTAAAATACTTACAAGTCAAGGCCGTTAGGGATGATGTAGGAGTCCCACCACTCTATCTCCGGGATCTCCCCCTCCTTCAGCTCCTTCTTAGGGGTAATAAGAGCCAACTTGGTGGAAGTGTGTATCCCTGTCTTCCTGGCCGCCTGCGAGATCTCTGCCTGCAGTTTTTCTAGTTGAGCCTGAGAACAAGGAGAGGAAAATGGCACATAAAGGTCATTCCAAAATAGCACAACCTTCAGGAAAAGCACAATACGTATGCACCTGCTGATTTATTTTTCTTAAACAATCTGAAGCAGACCGCAGAAGAAACCACACAGCACGTGACGGTGGAGAGCTTTTGCAGCAGTTCACAAATCTGCCAAAAATCTGGTCTTATTACTGAGCCTTCCAGGACCATGGAATGATCCCAAAGGAATGTCTCCCTAGGCATCGTATCCCGGGACTTTTCTGTCTAATGAAGCTCTTCTCTCCCCTTCTTCCCAAGAACTTGGGCATTTTACTAAGATTCCTTTAAATCTCCACTTCTTGGGTGATCGCTTCTGTGGAAAGAACACTCGGCCAGAAAATGATCTATTCTCTTTGGAAATTTTCAATCTTTTGTCAGAAAATAGATTTTGTCTTTCATCAAGCAAAGCCAGCTGTAAGAAAATGCTTTCCACACACACGTTCTAATGTGGATGCCTGCCTTTCCAACAAAAACAATGCTGACAGAAAAGTTTTGGGTGACACTGAAAAGCTTCTTACTCAAAGCCAACACAGCATCCCTTCACATCCCAGGAGAGGAGAATCAACTCCCATCCCGAACCGAACCCTCACTTCTGTGCTGTCAGTTAGCATGGCAAGACCTCAAATACCTTCGTTCGCAACCTCTGGGCAATTTTCTCAAATTTGCCTTTTTCATGGAACTTAAAGGTGCGTTTCTGACGCTGGGCTGGGGTTATGGAGACCCGGGGGTCAAAGTAAGTGTTCGACTCCATATCTTCCGAGGGCTTTTCTTTAAGCTGTTGTTTGAACTGCTCTCTCTTCACAGCTCTGATGTTTGCTTTTAGGGTTGGCATGCGGTGAGTCAACTCAATCTCTTTACCAGTCGCATCAACAGTTCGGCCTTGCTCATCCAAGATCAGTGGCGTAGGCTTTGTCTGATCCTTCAGCTCCACTTTCCTGGTGGCAAGACAAGATGCATTTCATTAAAATGCGAGTACAGCATTAATTCAAACGAAATGTGAGCCTTATTTCCACGGTAAGCACCAAACCAGCCCACAACTTGTGAAAGGCCTCCTCATAACGTCATATCTCATCTATGCCGCCAGAAAGGACTCAAACCCCGTGTGCAGAAGTTGGGCGAGTCTCGCCCAAGGAAGGATTAACCTCCATTTCACCTCTTTAATATAAAATTTGTTCCTTCAGCAGCCGTTAAGGCCACTGCTAGGGAACCAACTAGGAGAAACCTTTGGCCGGGCCCTCCATCGGCATTACGCTCATCAGGATTACACGGCAAATGGCAGGTACTCACGGCGGCGCGATCCCCATCGCGTGCAGGTTGGCCAGCCCCACCATGTTGGCGTTGCCGATGAGCCCTGGCTTCAAGGCCAGCTGAGCCTGGATTCGGGCCTGCAGCTCAGCAGCTTTCCTTGCCTTCTCAATGGCATCGTTCATGAACGTCGCTGCCTGGGAGGGCTGGATCGTGTTGCCGATGGGAAGACGTTCCGATTGGGACGAAGAAGAGATTTTCGGCTGTTGACAGAGAAGGAAATTTTGTTACGTGCCCGTTCCAGCACACCTAGGTCAACATGTCATAGCTGAAATGAGGACCACGGGATTTGCCTGTTGCTTCTGGTAGGTACCTGTGGTGTTGGAGGACTGATGAAACTCAGCTGCTTTTTCCTCTCTTCAATCTGCCGGGTGGCTGCCTCCATCATCTGTTTGATCTATGGAAAGAAAATTGGACAGCGAGTTTTTCTTCCCTCTATCAGAAGAAAAAAAGGGGTCCTCAGCACCCTTTTACGGCTGCAAACACAGGCGAGCCAGCTTAGTGAGAACAGAATTGTATCAAACTGCTCTAATCAACAACCTCCAGATGCAGAGAAGGAATCTAACAGTGCGGGCACTCTCTACCAAGACCATTTACTCCATCTTATGCAAAGAGAACATCCAAACCTTCCTTGCTCGAAGGCTTCACGTTATCATTAGCCTAACGCAGAAGCGGCAGTGAGCCTTGTGGAGGGAACACAGGCAATGACTGCAGCAAACAAAGGACAGTCAAAAGCCACTTGCCATTTGCTTGCTCAGCTTGTGATATGAATTAAGATAAACACTAAACCATGTTGGGATTCAAGATCTCGGACAGGAGCAGCTCTGTTCTGGGACAGCGCTCACGTAACACAGCCTAGTCAGACTGACCTGTAACTTGGTCAGCATCCCAGGGCTCTCTGACGGCGGGCCTGGAATGACCTCAGGCTCATCCTCAACCTCCTCGAATCGTGGTATGCGCCGCTTCTTGACGCCAGAAGATTCCTTGGATACCTCAGAGTCATCACCAAACACATCCTAACGTAAAAGGAAAGAAGGACAACAGCATGGTTAAAACCAAAGATTTCTTGTCACAGCCAGCGTTTTAAGATGAGAAACCACCACGGGGATCAGATCCAGCACTGTACGGTCAGCACTGCACTGTGGTTCAGAGTTTCCAGGGCGGCACTCGCAGGCTGATCTACTGGTAATCCCACATGAAGCCTGTGCCCTGGTCTCCCACCAGCGAAGCATCAATGATGATCCATGCAAGAGCTTGAAAGACAGGAGACATCACAGGGATGTACCTGTGTAAAAGCCACCATCGTTCTCTCAGGTGGTCAATGCTTTTTGGCACTGAGGAGATTTAAGGTCTCACTCAGCTACCTGGAGAGATGGAAAGAAGCCTGCCCACAAACTGACCTGACTGGGTTAAAATGGTGGAAGATGTGGAAACCAGCTTCAGGGAGTCTGGTGAAGGAAGCTGCGCTGTCCTACCCAGACCCAGGGTGAGTCGGGACACCCACGGCATTCCCTCACACTCCGACCCCGCCGACTCCAGTTCCTATCCAAAGACGCTGCGCTCAAACCGAGCCGCTCCGGAGAAGCGCAGCTCAGAGGGCAGGCGGAGCAACGACCACGCCGATGGACTCACATGCAGCGTGAGGGTCACAAAACAAAAGGCAAGGTGCACTTTACATGGAGCTCTGTGCTCGGGGCACTGGGAAAGCGTGCGTTCAAGCACGCCCCAGCTTGTGAGACTGCGGCCATGGATTTCATCTACCCCGTGCCTGGTTTGGGTATGGTAAACTGGATTTGTCCAAGCGACTGTATTACTGTAGTGTGTGTGTCAAGGTGTTATTTGAAAAGAAAATATACACACCGGTTGTAAGCGTTAGTTGCAATCCCTTCTTCACTATAACGGTTCATATTCTACAAGGACACTTCCTCATCCAGACACAGGTACTTCTTGGAAAACCTACAAGTTCAAGAGAAAGGACTTGCCCATAGTATAAAGTGTGTAAACCATTACGTTTTAGTTCCTGAAACTTCCCAAGCAATGACCTACCCCACAAGAGTTAACCAAGGAGAGAGAAGGCAGGCCAGGCAGCATGCTGAAGACAGCTAACGTGACCAGTAAGTAGCATTCTGAATTAATCCACTGCTCGTTGCTACAAGATCTAAGTGTGCAAGTACAAATTCAACTCTAAAACCTGCACTGGGGTGGGGGGGGGAAGTCAGTCTGCAAGTACAACCGTGATCTGACAACCTCACTAGACCATCTTGTCTTGCAGCAGGGTCAGGACAGATCTAGATCTTGATGAAGGACCTCCAAGAAAGGTAATTCCAGAGAGGAGCTGACGATTTGGCAGGCGGGACCCCTGTCCCCATGCCAGGAGCCAAGAGAAGAGGATAGGTCTGCTCTGCTGCTTCCCAGCCCTGCTTTCGGGTCAGCTGGGAAGTTGAGAACACCATCAGCTGTTTGCAGTCATGTGAGACACCCCAGCAGACGCTTCCCTGGAGAAGAATCACCTGCTCCACACCCAGCCCCATCCCTGCTCTGCTCTGCCAGCACAAGATCCCCTCTGCAACAGGATGCTGCTCGCTCCCCTCCCCCTGTCCTGCAGCACACTGGCCACAGCCACGAGGAAGATGAGAGGACAAGACAGCCTGAAAGCAGGCACAATCTGAATTCAGCTTGTGAAGAAAGGCAGGATCCACGCGCGTTAGCTGTGCCACGGGGCTACAGGAGTCACCCCGCCAGGCTGCCGCCTGCAATCCTGCCACCACGGAGCACCAAGCAGCGATGTGACTGATGACATCTCTCTCTCTCCGCCATCTCCCCAAGAGCTCAAAAGCGAGAGGGGCAAGGGGAGCAGCTAGGATCCACCAAGCCGAAACCTCGCTTTCTAACAGCCCCGTGGCAGCTCAGCACAGCGTGTGGCTGTACCAGCCCAATACCCAAATTAACGTGGGACCGCAGCACGGAAATACTTGAAAGATGCTTATTACCACCTCCGTTGTGACCAAGAAAGCTGCAGAAGACTGAGGTCCTTTCAAGCTACCGCCACTCAGGGGGCTGGGACACCCCAACCCAAACCTCTCCAGATCAGTAAATCGGGTTGCACTGCTGCTCCTCGGGCTGCACCAGCTCTGCAGGCTGGAAGCTGTTTTAACGCTCCGTTCATTAAACAGTGAACGTACCCGGACCTGGAAGTGACCCTTTCTGGCACGAGTTAAAGCCTCAGCCAGCCAGTGGGAGAAAAAGCAAGTTTCTAACAGCAAACAGGGAGTGGAGGCAGATGTCTTGCAACACACCTGAAGAGATCCAGATCCTGAGCAGGATTACTCTAGCTAACCAAGGTTAAGTGCTGACTAAAACCGTCACAGAGAAACACAGATTGCCGTAAAATAGGAACCTCAGAAAAAGCGAAAGGAAACTTACTTTGTAAGCGGGGAGCAGCATGGAGAGGAGCCCCTTTTAAACTCGGCATGCGAGTGATGGAAAAAATGCAATTCCAGAAGATGGCGAGTAAAGTCTTCAAGAGAAGAAAGGAGGTGAAAACAGGTTTGGATGCATGAGACTTCCACCATCCCAGACAAGCATTAGATGGGAGAAACACCAGAGCCCTATTAAATCTCTGCTGGAATTAGCCTTGTGCTCCAGACAGGGGTTGTCAAAAACCACCCTCTGTTGATTTCAGATGGAAAAAGAGTGAAAACCCACCAGATCACCCACTACAGAGCCCCACTCACTCACTGATGGGGAGAGCCAGCCAGCAGAGCGAAATGAGGCCCGTCTGGGCAAGGAAGAGCAACGGGAAGTCGCTGGGAGCACCTACCCCAGGCTCCCAGTGAAAACACAGCACTGCCGAGGCAACGGTAAAGAGTACAAAAGAAACTGAGAGATGGAAGTTACTCCGCTGCACAAGCCTAGCGGAGATCATTAAAGAAATCAAAAGCCCAAGCATCCACCTTGGCCACCGCCAAGGACAGTGTGGCACTACCCCATCCGAAGGTAAAGAGAACCGAAAGGTAAAGGCTCACACACTTCATCATGGAGAAGGGTCTTTTCTCTTGAACTTTAAGCATTACGAGATGTACCTCTCTGGAAGAGGAAAGTGTGGCAGAGTACCAGTGCTGCCTCCACGGCCACCAAACCACAGAAAAAAAAGCAAACAATAACCAATAATCACCTTCAGCTCTCGCTTCCGGTTCCGGTCACTGTTAGATTTGGAGTGCCTGGAGCTTCGGCCTTCCTCCACCGCTTCAAAGAGCTTGTCCACAAAGCGCAGGGTGGAATCGTCAAGAAAGGGTTTGAGGTGGTCTGGAAAAGAGGAGGAGTTGCGTAAATGGCAGAATTCACTGCTTGGGACGAGTGGGAGAACGGAGAATTCGCAAAGACTTCTATGAAGCTGTAAAACACTTATTTCAAGGTGGATTCAACCCCACTAATGCAGGGAGGGCTGCGACCTGGGCTCCGGAGGCCTCGGGATCTGCGGATCCTGTTGTCAGGAGCTTTAAACTCTGAAGGATTAAAGGAGTCCAGGCCTCGACTAGAAAAAAAATTAGGGCTCTAATGGTAAAAAAAAAAAAAAAAAAAAAAAAAAAAAAAGCAACAGGTTAAATTATCATTTTCAATTCCTTTAGAAAAAAAGGCCTTAAATTAATTTTTACTTCCTTGGTTTTTTGTAACATACTCCGGGGCTTCTAATCGTGTCTCGCCTGCCCACATGGATTTGCATGTACTCACCTCTGCCTCATCGAGTCCGAATCACCCCCACGTACACCCGAGAGCTTTAAGGTTTGGGGGGGTTGTTTGTTTTATAACATTAGCTCAACACAAACCAAATTTCACACCCGCAACGTAGGCATTCGTCCCCCAGACACTGCCAGGCACCACCAGCAACAAAACCACCACTGGCCACGCAGCCCAGCACCACCAGCAGTAGGTCGGTCTTCCGGGAATAGAGGAAGCGAGTTTAAATCTGATTTGAGGCTATTTCAAGGCTATTTGAGGATTTATGTGCACCTATTTTCTCCATCAAAGGCTCTGACCACATCTACGAACAGCTGCAGGGTCAGGGTTGGAGCCCGCGGCACGTACCGGCTGCTTTCTTTTTGTCCATGCCCTTCCCGACGCAGTTCAGCGCTGCGGTGACCACGGTAGGCTCCGAGAACCCCAGGACTCGCTTCACCGTCTTCTCAATCCATGGTTTCAGCTCATCCAATTCCCTTTTGGAGAGCGACATCTTCGCCGGGAGCTGAACTGAATGATCTTGCTTGTACCTGTAAAGACAGATGAGAAAACAACAGGCTAGTAAAATAAAGTATCGGATTACCACTGCTTCAGTGCCGCGCTTTTCTCCTTCTTGAGAAAGGTCAGGAGTGGTGAAAGCCCTCGGAGATGACTTTTGCTCCCTCATTTTTAAAACACAAGCTAAAATTAGATGAGCCACACAGGGAGGAAGGGCCTCAGCAGTGAGGAGGCCACGACCTGACCAGACAAGACGCAGCATCAGGCCGTGCGAAGGGAAATCGCACTCACAGATTCCTCTGCAGGGAAAGTCCTGAACCTCCTACATCCCACCAGCCTTCCCTCACAGATGACAGAAAAACACAGGGTGAGCACCATACCAATCCTTCCACTTTCACACACGGATCCATCACAAACAGGACGAGAACATTTGGTCTCAGGCATCCCTTCGCGCCTCGGCTTCTCTCTGAACTGCCCTCGGTTCTTTCTGTGGCTGCTAGGCCAGTTACTAACGCACCTCAAGATCCATGAGTCTGCACTCGATAGTTTCAGAAAAGCGACTGCAATCCTGCATCGCACAATGCGAGCTAAACGACGTTTCAAGCGGGTAGAGAAACACCTCGCACACGCCCGCTCACCCTTAATTAATCTCTTTCCTGTGAGGTTCACAAACTGCTTTGAAAACGTTCCGCTTCACCGATGCTTAAAAGTTCAGCATGTGCCCGGCTGCCTCTGCGTTTGCTGCTTACACCAGCAGCTGCCATTGGTGAACCCGAAATCACACATTTTTCAAGGCAAAAATTTCTCACCGGTTATCGTTAGCGGTTCTCACACCGTCAGTCACAGTCTGCAGATGCAATAACGTTTAATTAAGCACCCAGGCTCTAATCTGATTTGGAAACCAAGTCTCCTTTATCTGGAAACAGGAGAAAATCTGCTTAAGGAAATATATTTGACCTCAGCATTTCTTCCCTGCAGAGCCTTGACATCAACATCGGTCTATTTTAACAGAAATCCCATCAAATACAGTTATCGTTCCTAAAATTGAGAATTAAGAGCCCAGGCGTTAGTTCTAATAAAGTACTTCTCCATTTAGAGTCTGTGAACAGCAGCCAAGAGGAGTTTAAAGCAGCGATGAGGGGACCACGCTCTTCCCTCTCTACAGCCAAAAGCCTGAAAACCTCCATGGCCTTCTACTTTTACAGCAGGTTTCTCAGAGATACATTAAAAAGTAGCATCAAATACAGGCCAAAAGAACGCGATTACAGTGTTTCATCTCTAAGTTTTGACTTCACAGTAAGTAACGCTTCGGGACAAAGCCGGAGGTTCAAAACAAGTGGAAATAATTAATTGCTACACTGACACATCAATAGCTTCGTGCACGTATGTTATTAAAAACAGAACTTATACAATTAGTGCTGCTTTTAAACGCTATATTAATCTTCAACTTCTGTAATCTAATGAGGACCAACGGAGGAGTGCAACGGGTTTAATGGCGTTTTGCTTGGAGCATCAGGAGACAAGCATGCCGTTTGGTGTCCGTAGGGAATGCCTCCGTCAGTGCTCCGCGCGCCCTCAGAGTGCGGGGACTCCTGGGCACGCCTGGGGTGTCAACAAGGAACCCGGTGGGGAAACAACACCGATGTGAGATTTTAAATATACATATAGACACTAACCGGCTTCACTACGTTATGTCCAGGAACGGTGAGAGTCTGAAGCCGATGTTCCCGCGGCGCCGTCGGCCAGACAAACTGCTTTCTTCAGGAGTGAAAAACACAAGAGCTCAGCGTCGCCACGTAACGCTCGCCCGCCCGCGGCCAGACTTCCCGCTGGGGCTCCGGCCCCGAGCACGCACCGGCGGTCGCACGCCAAGGACGTGGCTTCGCACGCCCGGCCGCCCCCGAAGCGCCGGAGATCCCCGGCGGGCCCCCCAGCCGGAACCCGCGGAGCCCAGGCCCACGCGGCCGCCTCCCGCTCGGCCCCAGCTTCCCACCGCTACCGGAGGCGGCGGCTCCGGCCGGCCCGGCGGAGCCCGCGCTGCCCCCACCGACCGCCCCCCCCCTTCCGGCGCCGGCAGAACCCGCAGCTCCAGAGCTACGAACAGGGCCCCGGCCCGCGAGCGCAGCGGGACCCCTCGGCGCGGCCCCGCCGGCGACAGGCGGTCCCAGCGCGGAGGGAGCGCGGGGAAGGCTCCGCGCTGGCTGGGGCCGGCGCCCGGGGCCGCCTCAGGCGCGGCCTCCCCGGTGTCCCCCTCCCCTCAGCCGCGTCCCCTCCCGCCCGGCGCCCCCCTCCCGCCAGCCCGGCCTCCCCCCGCCTCCTCTGCCCCCCAGGGGCGGCCCCCCTGCCCTCACCAGAGCGGGCGGGGCGGGGCGCGGCCCCGGCAGGCCCCGACCCGGTCGGCGGCGGCCCTGACGGCGACGGCACGTCGGGGCGGAAGCGGAAACGGCCGCGCGGCGCCTGCGCGCCCGCTCGCGCGGGGGGTGCCGGGAAGGAGGAGGGCAGGGCGCGGAGAGCCGGGGCAATGCGCGCTCTGGGCACCGCCCACATCACGTGCCTGCCGAACACCCGCCCCCCTCATTTTCCCCCGCGCGCAGCCAGCGCGGGAACCGTCGCCACCTGCCCGCGGGCAGCGAGGCCCATTCCCGCGTCATCAGCCGTAATTAATTAAAGCTAAATTAAAACGCGATTCAGAGGAGGGGCCTTTATTGGAGGGGGGGCAGGACTCGCCCCTAGCAGCCCAGCCAGGGGTCCTGCCGGCTGCCCCGCGCCAGGAAGGCGATCTTCCGCCCCATCTCGGCGTTGTAGACCCGCCGGCACGCCTCGTAGGCCAGGCGCTGCCGCCGCCGGCACGGCTTCTCGTAGTACCGCCGCCGCCGCACCGCCTCCACCAGCCCGTCGTGCGAGAGGATCCTGGGGGGGGGGGGAGAGACGAGGTGAGACATGGAGTCAGGCCAGAGGAGAAGGAGGGCAGGAGGTGCTCCAGGCGCTGGAGCAGAGATTCCCCGGCAGCCCGTGGTGAGGCCGGCTGTGCCCCTGCCCCGTGGAGGCCCCACAGGGGAGCAGGTATCCACCTGCACCCGTGGGGGACCCCACGCCGGGGCAGGGGGATGCCCGAAGGAGGCTGTGACCCCATGGGAGGGACCCACGCTGGAGCCGTCTGTTCCTGAGGGACTGCGCCCCTGTGCCACACTGGAGCAGGGGAGGAGTTTGTGAAGAACTGCAGCCCGTGGGAAGGACTCACATTGGAGAAGTCCGTGGA